>JAVJIX010000088.1:865000-2065000 GCA_036785185.1 Paratrypauchen microcephalus
CCCCGGTCCACACGCTGCATGGATGTAAACAGACATGGGCAAGAAGCTACTCTTGCCTTTTTATTTTAAAGGTCCCATGACATGGTACTTCTTGATGCTTTTATATGGCTCCTTAATGGTTCCCTAATACTGTAAATGAATCCTTCTTCAAAATCAACACTTGTGCATGGGAAAGACACATGTACAGAGTCAGAGTCAAAAAATAACTCTCTGAACGACTCATTCTGGGCCTTGTTGCTTGAATGCAAATGAGAAGAACACAGATTGGTAAGAGGAAGGGGGGGGGGGGGCAAATGCGCCGCTGGTTCCTTGTTTTAGCGGTGCGCTGTGCACGAAGCACGAAGGAGGAAAGGACAGCCTTTTCAATGAAAAAAACCACATTTGTACAGAAAATAAAATTAAACCACTGCTGTTTCAGAGGTCCAGAGGGTCGGGTAAAGGACTTCCGATCCTAGAAACACTCGCACGTGCCTCCAGGCAAATAAAAAAACGCATTTCGCATTGCGTAGCTCCTCCGCGGTCCAAACTCTCTGGGTGTGATTTCCAGAGACAGGAGGTGGAGATCCAGACGATGGTGGAACTGCATTTGCATTTCTTTTTTCGATCTGACGTCAATAAGGTGCCTTGTCCAGAATCGCCCATTTGAGCTGTGTTTTTTTCAAACGCAGAAAAGGATCGCAAATGCTCAGTTTAGACATTACGCAACTTTTAGCCATTGGGGGGCCTAAACAGGGTAGGGGAGCTCACATTAACGTTCAAAAACCTCAGAAAGTGAAAATTTCATGCCATGGGACCTTTAAAATAACGCTTCAAACTGAGTTAACGGCGCGTTTTTGTGGACTCTGTGCCATTATTTACAAATTCTATGGATAATGTGGATGAGATGCTGCAGTTTAACTTTTCGAGAAGTCAGTAATAATTATTTTCTCTATTTACTGAGTTTGTATCTTGTGCCTCTGTGTCCGTCACTCCATCTGCCCCTGATGCTCTGGTTTATTGGCTGATGTTTGGTGGTTACCATATAAAAGAGCAGCTCTCAGTCGCACACGAAGACACAAAGTTGTGTCATGCCTCCCCAAACTCGGGGAGAAGGAAATCGCAGCCTAAATTGGTCAAATTTTTGAAAAGTGTGATGAAGTGGTTAGCAACTCACATCTCAC
This sequence comes from Paratrypauchen microcephalus, assembly GCA_036785185.1. Classification (NCBI taxonomy): domain Eukaryota; kingdom Metazoa; phylum Chordata; class Actinopteri; order Gobiiformes; family Gobiidae; genus Paratrypauchen; species Paratrypauchen microcephalus. Next base: position 866,161 of record JAVJIX010000088.1, read on the forward strand.
AGCTAAAAGACTGGTTTATATGGAAGTTACAGGCCCTATATTATACAAAAAATTGACTCTTATGAGCTTTAAGTCATGTTTGAATGTTTTTAACCTCATCAAAACCCTACTTGGGTTTTTGTTTCATTCACACATGTTTGAGTAATCATTTATTATTAGTCTGTCTACATCTCCAAAGATGAAAATGCTTTTTTTCCACCTTGTGATTGAAGCGGTAATTTTCAAGTTAACAGCTACCTTTTTTCTTTTGTTCCAGGCCTGAAATCATCCAAATGATTCTAGTTAAGGTGTATGGAATTTAAGTACACATTGGAGCACTTTCAGTATTACCTGTATTACGTGACATCGAAAAGTCGTTCTAGTTTGAGAAAAGAACGCAGACAAAATATGCAGGGTTTGTGTTTTATGTTTGTGATGTGGATGAGACATGCAATGATATTTTGCTATTTTTTAAGAACCAAACACGTTTTAGCAACAGTATTTCTTTGTTAAAACACTACATAGGGTACATTCTGGACAACGGTCTTCTAATCCCACAAGTAACACTGATTTAGTCATTTCAGTAATTCCTTTATTTATTTGAATTAGAACATTGCATATTAATCTATGTCTCAACTGTTCACTAAAGTCTGGCATGTCTCTAGGCGGGAAAAAGAAGAACCTAAGGTCACAAAAATCCACTGTGAAATGTAACCCAGTCAATTCTGTGTAGGGATGTAACAGTAAACAAAATATCGTGATATCATCAAAAGTCTCACAATAATATCATGGGCCCTTACAATATATCGAATAACAAACATTATTTTATAGTAGCAATAGCTAATAAACATAGGGAACTACTGTACATATCTCATGATTAATTTCAACGCAGACAACATGAAGAAATATTGAAGAATTGAATTCTTGGGATTATTTCTTGGGACAGTAATAATTTGTACCAAAATTCTGTCAAGGTATTTTAAAAGCAAAAAAAAAAAAAAAAGACAATTATATAAGCCTTTCCAAAATATCCCGATAAATATTGTACCGTGAGATGCATATCATGATAACAGAGAGATTTGGAAATCATTACATCCCTATTTCTGTGATAACCATTTGAATTGAGTTGTAGACGGTTTCTAGTGGGGGAATTATTAAATATTTGAACTTCAATTGGGTAGATTAAATGATTCTCACTCCTCACCCCTTTCTTGCCAATTACTATTACGCTCTTCAATTTTATACCAAAATGTCTACAGGCTTGAATCCATCCAATGAAAATGAAGTGCTACTCAGAGTGCTGTAGTGGGGGTATCAATTTTCTATCTTGGGAGAAGCCTTGGCATGTGTTGAAACATGCTAACGTCAATCAACAATTCTACACCTCTACACCTGCTTGTCTCCATGGAAATGTTATTGCTTTATCTAGAATGTTCCACAGTATAAATTAAACCTCTCTATCACGAGGGAGACAAGCAGGTTACAGCACTACGCTATATTATAATTAGGGATGGGGCCAATCCGATCCAGTATCGTTATCAGGTTCTGATATCAACGTAATTCGCGGATCGGAAATTTTCGATCCAACCTGCGAATATTTCCGATCCATGAGCCATGTCTGTACACATTATCTGCTGGAATGACTCCATGAGTGATTCCCTGTCGCCTGCTCTGCTCCTGTTGCAAAATGTGGAATGGATTTCCTGAACGGAGGCGTATCTCAATGAGACACAGAGTAATGATGAGACACGCCTCCGTTCTGGAATTCATTCCACAGTTTGCAGCCAGCTAGTAGGCAAAATAGCACCACGAGCAAGCAGGCGAACCAACTTTTCATCACAACATGTCCACTGTGTGGAAATACTTTTTACTAGAAACACCTCCACCAGCACCAGCAACATGAAATGTTTGCAAAGCCGTTGTACCAAGAGGCGGAAGCTCCATTGCGACCTACAATACAAGCCTGATGGATTATGTTGCGCCAAGATATAGTTTACCATCCAGGAGATATTATCAGAGATGAGTGTCAACCAAGTTAGCTGAGAAGCTAAAAAGAGTTCCAGATCTTTACAGAGCTTTACTCCAGATATTTGGACATCGGATGTCTGCCCAATGTCACTGATAAGCCTCACTGTGCTCTGGATTGACCACGATTCACACAGGCTCTGTTATGCGGCGCTCCAGGTAAGAAAGTGCATCCATTACACAGATGTTAAACCACTGGGAGATCCCGCTAGAAAAAGTGCATGTAATTCTACGGGACAATGCAAGTAACCTGAAGGTGCGATGGAAGACATGGCAGTTTCTAGTCTGGACTGTTTTGCTCACACGCTGCAGCTCTTTGTGCACGAGGGGCTAATATCACAGAATTTCCTGTTCTTCTGACGTCCTTTTATGACCTATACTTACCTCAAGTTGCCTTTTGGGACACACATGCATACACTTGTTCATATCATAGGCCTACTTGCCTGTAGAGATGAGTTTATTTGTAGTTAAACAATAATGATGATAATATTGAAAACAAACAGTTTTGGGATCGGAATAGTATTGGTATCGGCCGATATCCAAATTCAGGTATTGGGATTGGATCGGAAGTGAACAAAATGTGGATCGGTACATCCCTAATTACAATTCAGATATGTAGAAAGTCGCCCCTGTTCTCAGAAAACAGTATTGTATTTTTGAGCAATAGAAACACCCATAATGAATAAATGCTAGATGCTAGATAAGTTTAAAGTCACACCATGGAAGAAGCAGGTAGCGAACCCTCCACCGGAAATGTTAAGCAGTGCACCTTAAAGTTCTGAATGTTGTATAGGTGTGTATCAGATAATATTCGTACATATAAAAATCAATCCACAATCAGAAATGGATCAGGAGAAGATGTTTATTGTGACTAAATTTGTCCAAATTAACAAAAATCAGTTACTAATCAATACTAAAGCTAGTATCGGAAGTATCCAAACTACAATCAGTACTAAAGACTAGTATACGCCCATGAACGACTGTGGAAACTACCTGGACGACTGAGGGATTGCACAGATATAAGACCACATAGGAATATAAAATAAATTACTATTATTTAAAGGTCCTATTTTCTGATCGATGTTATGTTTGTTTGTTTTTCTCATCACAAACACACCTGAAGTTGTGTTTTGTTTCATTCCCACATGTTTAACTTACAAACCTGCATATTTAGGCTTCTATCAAACAGAAAACACTCTGCTCCACCTTGTAATACCATGTGGTAATACAGGAAGTGCTCCGCTGTGTTCTTAAACTCCGTACACCTTCACTAGAATTTAGATAATTTTGCCCTGGAATTGACAATCTCTACTAAGAGCAGCTAATTTGAAAACTACCACTTCATGACATCACAAGGTGTAACAGAGCATTTTGAGTTTTGGAGATGTAAGACTAAAAATAAAGGATTCCTCAAACATGTGAACGAAACAAAACACAACTCCAGGTATGTTTTTGAGGAGGTAACAACATTATAGCATAGCTTAAAGGAATAGTAATGTTTTTACAATCTGAACCTTATTTCATTAATAAAATAACGTCATGTATTCACCCATTGTACTTTGGTGTCATTTGGAGCATGTCCGGAGATTTTGTAGTTTAGCGATATCCGTAACGTGAGTGCTCGGGGCATATGGTTGCGGTCACCAAATAACACAAACTTTAGCACTTTTCAAATCACAGAAGCTCGATGTGTCAGTCTATAGTGTCGCTGTAGTCAAAAGCGGCCTGAAACACGATACCCAGCTATAGTTTAATTAGATTACGTCATCATGACTATATAGGCATAACAAAACCAATTCAATGCAAACAAACAATAATTGTGTATTGGCTACTTACTCAACTGAAAGTTGCCCGTGTGGTCCGACAGGCTTTGGCTGACTCCTCCAATTCAACTTCGGAACACGAAAAAATGTTTCTATTACACCACGGTTCATCATGGCACGAATATCCTCCAGAATTGATAGAACTGTTCTAGCTGCCGTAGAGAGCAGACGCATTTTCTTCTTCCTCCTTATCTTGCTCTGTCTGATGTCTATTTCTCTCGTCTCGTCATTTTTCATAATTTTCCTCCTGTTGGAACAGATTTTCGAAACCCTAAATCATGAATTGGAGCTGGTCCCACAACGCTATTGGCATATTTTTACACAGAGCAGCGCCGGACTGGAGAGCCGGACAGTCCCAAGGGAACTCGCTGCTAGATACACGACGCGTCGTGTGCCTGGCACCGCTGTTACTGGAGGACACGAAACGATTACTACTGGAATTTTGATGGCAAGACATCTGGATTGGCCTGGGGGATGTTTTTCTGACCCATCACAAATTGGAGCCGAGCGGATAAAAGAGCCCGAGCCGCCGGAGGTCATTTTACACGATAGTGGGGCTGTGACGGATTAGGGAGGACGAGAACTGAAGGGAAACACAAACTGAAACACCTGAGTTGTGGAAATCTGTCTGGCACTGGATATCATCTTGGATAATGAATGTGGAACTGTGTGGAACTGTGTGGAACTGTGTGGAACTGTGTGGAACTGTGTGGAACTGTGTGGAACAGCGGCTCAGTCCGTGTTCGAAAAATGTATTGATTATGCTAAATTTTCCCGGTGTAATTAATTCTCCTGAAATTGTGATTCAACTGACTTTGTTTTGACTACATCTTCTGCACAAACACGTCCAAGGTCACAGCCTTATCACAGCACTCTACAAAAGAAAACAAAACATTCCATTCGGCTCACACTGACATTTTTATGTTAAACACTCTGCCCTGTCTATTTTTAGTAAGTCTGCCTCTACGTCAGTTTCCAATCAATTATTGATTTCTAATCTGACCCTCCCCATACCCTTCCTTCTGTTGCCAAAGAAAAAGATCACCGTATGTTATATCTCCAATTGTTTTTCTGTCATTACATGTTGTTAAATTGTCACTGATTGTATGTATTGCATCTATTCTACTCTGCATCTCCCAGTCGGCGGCGCGCGCATGCGCAGCGGCCCCTCCCCTTGCCACTCTATCACTGTCCTGCCTGGTTAGTGGGGAAACAAAATTTCGAATTCACTCTGTGTACATGTACATGATTGTTTTCGACAATAAAGCAAACTATGACTATGACAGAATTGACAGACACAGATTTCTGTTATCATCACCCAGACGTTCATCTCCTGGCCGCAAATCCCACTTGAGACCGCAAAGGCATTCTTCCTCTGTTGCCATCGACATACAATGTCCACATAAACACCACCAGGTACTGTCTTCATAGACGGGCGGTCGCTTGCTGGTCTCTGGTGCGCTGCTCCTCAAACTGTCTCCGCTTCCTTCTTTCTCAAAACGATAAGGATGGCCATCATACTCAAATAACTCCTCTTCAGTCTCAAAGTCTGAATCTTCAGAAAAGTTCAGAGCGCTGTTTATCTGCGAAGCTGTGAATTTGCGCATGCGCTCTGTCCTCGATGATGACGTAATCTAATGAAACTATAGCTGGGTATCGGGTTTCGGGCCTCTTTTGAATCCAGCGACACTATAGACTGACACATCGAGTTTCTGTGATTTGAAAAGTGCTAAAGTTTGTGCTATTTGGTGACCACAACCATATGCCCCGAGCACTCACGTTACGGATATCTCTAAACTACAATATCCTCCGGACATGCTCCAAATGACACCAAAGTACAATGGGTGAGTACATGACGTTGTTTTATTAACAAAATAAGGTTCAGATTGTAAAAACGTTACTATTCCTTTAAAGCTCACAAGAACCAATCTGGTGTAATATACTGTATGACATCTTTATTGTTGAAAATCACACTCTACTGTCTAAAGAAAGAGTGTTTTAAAGTTTTAAATCATTCATTCATCGTGGTATCTTAATCGGTATTGAGTCTCAAATCTACTCCTTAGCATCACGACACACATATAAGACTCTGGACATATCATAATAAGGAGGATAGCTTTTATTATAAATGAGGTTGCCGTGGAAGCAGAGTGCAGGAGGTGGCTGACCTGATTATTTAACAGGGAACATTCCTGGTTAATAAGTGAGAGCCAAGAAAGACAGTTGCAGAGATACTGGACTGAAATCATGGACACCAGAGTAATGAAATATATAGATATGACAGACAGCTGTGACTAAGTGCAGCTCTGTGTGGGATATGTGACTTCAGGAGCACTGGAGAAAAGGAGAAAATTATTTATAATTTTATTTATATATTATAGGCTTGCTTTGTACTTTTTTTTTTTTTTCATTCTGACTGTGAGGTTGCCTCTATACAGATCTGGTTTGGTCTCCATGAAGATAGAAAGGTTTAATACCATGCTGTGAAACATTCCAGACAAAGCAATGACATCTCCATTTGACGGACCCTCCAGCAGAAAAGTTACACAATGCAGGGTCCACTACTTGCTTGTCTCCATGGAGATGTGATTTCTTTGCCTGGAATGTTCCACAGTAGGGCATTAAACATATCTCCCTTGCATTTATTCAACTACAGGTGTTTAACATCTCAAAAATACTTTAAAACATGAATTCTTACCATGTACAGGCTTGTTTCTCCATAGATCTGACCAATAAACTGACTCCATCATGATGTCCAAGTTTATTTCCATACTGTGGAATAATCAAGGCAAAACAGCAATATCTCCATGGAGACAAGCAGGTCACAGACACTCCAAATGTTACACAGTGCGCCTTTAACTATAAGACCGCATAGAATCCCTCTTCCAGGCCAAATAAGAGTAAGTGTGGAGATGCAAGTTTGGTCACAGTAAAGGTGTATGTTTTTTTTAATGCATTAGAAACACTTTTAGTGTAAAAAAAATAAATAAAAGTTACATACTGTGGCTTTAAGACTGTACAATTAAGATGCTGAATACTAATATAATAGTAGGGATGTACCAAATCACCTTTTTCAGTTCTGATCATGATTCTGATAGTACAGATTTAAGTAACTAATGATACCCAATACCAGCGCTGAGACTGAAAACAGCATTTCCTCTACTTAAATATAAAATGAAATGAAAAACTGATCCTGAAAACTGAAGTAGCTGTTATTTATCTCTCACGTAACAGAACACCTTTATATAAATAGAAGTTCAGACGATCTAGCGGGACTTTCTGGGCAAACTACGACCTGTAAATAGTCCCTAATACTTTCATTCAATTACATTACTTTTTTTCCCCTAATGTATGTCAACTGTCATTTTGCACTGTGTCCAGAGAAACTGCTATATTTGATAAGTTACAGTTTGTATATGCTTTTCCCGTGCATTTTAAAGGGCTCATATTACATTATTCTCTGATCTACAGTATACAGTATACAGTTATAATGTTGTTTCCTCATCACAAACCTATCTGGAGTTGTGTTTTGCTTCATTCACTCATGTTTAACACACAAAACCTGCATATTTGGTCTGAGTTCTTCACTTAAACTGAAAACACAAGGTGGAACAGAGCGTTTTGAGCATTGGTGATTATGACAGCCTAACAATCCAGGCTTACTAAAACATTTGTGAATGAAACAAAACACAACTCCAGGTATGTTTTTGATGAGGTAACATTATAACATGGCTTAAACATGGCTATAACATGGCTTTAAAGCTCAATTTTGTCAATTAAAGAGTCAATTTTGTGTAATAATATGACCTTTGATTACATATTTTTAATTGGCATATAGGATTTTGCATATTGTCACTATATGCGCTGTATTTTTTTCATATCCACTCTGTATTTACCAACACTTCAAACCATCTCAAACCAGGAAATCATTGCACCTCATTAGCTATGCTCGCCTGTTCCCCTGACCCATCTTTTCCATGAATCATGCAAATCATCTATATATTTTATTGCGCTCAAAAATGAAAGAACCTCCGGAATGTCATAATTTGCCTGCGAAAAAATATGAGGTCAGATTCCATATTAAAGTCATCAATATTTGAAGTGCTCTGGTGCGAGGGGGGAGGGGCCCAGACTCCTCTCCTCGCTTGTTTTTCGAGGTTTCTCAAACAGCCCCTTGTGTCCGCTTGCATTGCGTCCCCCTGGGCGGCTCAGGCGTGCACTGTTTTAAAGGCAGCTGCAGTCTGCCCTGTAGCATGGACTGGGTTCTACTGAGCAAACCAGCGAGACTCTTAGTAAAAAAAGAGCACAGATATATAAGCTTTGGTTATTTTAAAAAGGAGTGTAGTTTAGTGTAGTAGTGTTTGAACTTAGTATAGGAGCTATCCGTGGTGCTAGTGTGCATTTTAATATAGTACTCTATAAGGTATACTAAAAAAGCAGAGATAATATAGGCTTTGGTTGTTGTAAAAAGTTACTTCAATAGCAGTGTTTGTACTTGATTATAGGAGCTGTCCGTGGTGCTATTGTGCATGCTAATATGGTATCAAGGTTGTCAAAACTATAAAAAAATCTGATACTAATCAAAATGCAGGGTCTTGTTCTGAGTAAAAAACAGCTTAAATATATGCTTTGGTTGTTTTAAAATGTTGTATAGGGTAGTGCAGTAGTGTTTGAACTTGGGAACGACTATAGGAGCTATCCATGGTGCCACTGCATTTTTTTTTTCTAAAATCAGCATCTCTACATGTATTACAGCCATTCCATTCCAGCTTCTGTTGAATTCCAACACAAACACAAAGCTGAGCTACTTCACTTCTTGCACCAGGAGTGGAATAAAGTCACCCAAGAACAATGTGAAAGACTTGTGGAGAGCACGCCAAAACACATGGAAGCTGTGATTAAAAATAAGGGTCATTGCACAAAATATTGATTTCTGAACTCTTCTTAAGTGTAAACATTACTATTATGTTGTTTTAAAAATGAATTTGATCTTGTTTCTTTGCATTGTTTGAGGTCTGAAAACATGTATCTTTTTGTTATTTTGACCTTTTGTCATTTTCTGCAAATAAATGCTCTAAACGATAACATTTTTATTTGAAATTTGGGGGAAATGTTGTCAGTAGTTTATAGACTCAAGCAAAAATGTTTCTTTTGCCCAAACACATACCTATAAGTAGTAAAATAAAAAATAAAAACAGATAGTTTTGTAGTGGTCTCTTATTTTTTTCCCAGAGCTGTAGTACTCTATATGGTAAACTCTTAGTAAAAGAAAAACAAAAAGGCTTCTTTTAATGTAAAAAGTTGTTTCAATGCAGTAGTGTATGAACTTGGTACTGACTACAGGAGTGGTGCTATTGTGCTCACGGTAATATGGTAGTAGGGCTGTCAAAAGATACTAATCACAACTCAAAGTCAACTTAATCTGCTTAGGACAGTCTAAGTATCACATTCACAGGACAGGAATGAATCTTTACAGAAAACCTTTAGAATGACCTTGATCTGAGGGATTACACAGATATAAACCAAATGGTGGTGATACAGAAGAAAGAACTAAGAATTAAAGATCCCATGACATGGTACTTCTTGATGCTTTTATATGGCTCCTTAATGGTTCCCTAATACTGTAAATGAATCCTTCTTCAAAATCAACACTCAGTGCATGAGAAACAGAGATAAGATGAGAAAGAGTATTTTTTTTCTCTCTGAACAGGCCATAATGGGCGTTGTTGCTTGAATGCAAATGAGGAGAAAAGAGATGGCCAATAGTAGAGGGTGGGGGCGTGGCCAAACTCTCCGCTCTCCACTCTAGCTCTCAGCTGATCCATTTCCGTGTTTTTGCACGGGGGGAGAGATTTGAAGCGTTCCATTGAAAAATAAACACATTTCCACAGAAAATAAAATTAAACCACTGCTGTTCAAAGGTCCAGAGGCTCAGATAAAGGACTTCCGAGCCTAGAAACACTCGGACGTGCCTCCAGGCAAATAAAAAAACGCATTTTGCATTGCCTAGCGCATTCGCAGTCCAAACTCTCTGGGCGTGATTTACAGAGACGCTGAGTACAGACAGACGGGGGTGGAACTGCATTTGCATTTCTTTTTTCGATCTGACGTCAATAAGGTGCCTTGCTCAAAATCGCCCGTTTGAGCTCCGATTTTTTGTAACGCAGAAAAGGATCGCAAATGCTCAGTTTAGACATTTCGCAACTTTTAACCATGGGGGGGGGCCTAAACAGGGTAGGGGAGCTCACATTAACGTTCAAAAACCTCAGAAAGTGAAAATTTCATGCCATGGGACCTTTAATGTTTGTTATCACTGTGGCATCGGTATTGGGTATCTTGCATGCTATTATTAATAATGTAGAACATAACAGAGAGCTATCCATGGTGCTACCTCAAGTGCTCACGAACAATACACAAACTCTTAACTGGGAGACTGTTAGTATCCACAGTACCACATTCATTCACTTGGAAATATGTAGTTCAATCAGTTTGGTGAGACAACGTAGGGTTAGGGTTGCCAAAAGTATTGAAATTTCATTCATTTTCATTTATTTATTCATTCAACACAAGGAAATAAATACATGTAACCAATATACAGACAAATACACTCACTTTTTTTGCTTGGAGAGGAGTGGGAAGAAGAAAACGTATTGAATCCCACCCCTGTCAAATCAGTTACTCATTTGAGCAGGTATCGATACTAAAGAAGTCAGATTCAGAGTAGAGAAATGAACCTTTTCTGAATAATTTTAGAATGATCTTGAGTTGTATCAACAAGTATAAGAGCACATAGACAAGTATACGCCCATGGACCACTGTGGAACCTACCCGGACCACTGAGGGATTACACGGATATAAGACCATGTGGGAATATAAAAGAAAGTATCGATTGCATGTTGAAAAATACATAACATTGTCTAAAGAAAGTGTTTCTTTTCATTCTTATAATCATCGTGGTATCAGAATGGTATTGACTATCAAGTCTTTTCCTTAGTATCAAAATTAAGTTTGAAATTGTAGTATCGTGACAACACTAATCTACTGTTTTAGCATTGGATAAAAGAGGAAGAAAAGAGGAGCTATCATTGTTCAAATGTCTTAGCCTTAGTTTGGCAAGATCACAAACACTATCCAATCTCATTTTAGCGCGCTCCTCCCATTAAGAGTGTATCAGAGGCGCTGTCCCTGGTGCTGGGGGAAAAAAACAACAACAAAAAACTTTGATTTGAACAGATCAGGCAGGAGAGAGGGGCCAGGCTGGTGCAACAATTGCTCTTTCTTTACCGCCTCTTTGTATCAACACCTGCTCGCGATTCCCGATGTGTACACACAGTTTACGGCCGTGTAGCGCTGTGCTTATTGATTTAGCTGACTCCCAACCAATAATTCCTGATCCGCGGCCAGCTCCAGCAGACTGACGCGCGACTTGGCGGGCGAGAGACTGCCACAATAAACTGGTAAATGTGTCCAATGTTGATGTAGCCAAGACGCGACACTTCTACGCGCGCACAATGGGATCAACTGGCAAGCGCAAGCGAGTCTGTTCTGGCGGCGTTTGGATTCCCAGGCTGTTCCTATCTGATCTGATTTTGGCTGCTTTTTCTACTCAATCCTTCCCATTTTATCTCTTCTTTCAACTTCACTGTCAACGACACATAAAACGCCACTGCCCCTGCGTCGTAACGCGCGCGTAATGTGTGCCAACAGCTTGTTTATTACCTTGCAAACGAAATTGTGGGGTGACACGTCCAAGTATTCCCATGCAGTTTTCAAAGTACGGGCTGTTAAATCTATTACGTACAACTCAAAGCAACAAAAGTCGTTTAAAAAGAAAGAAAGAAAGAAAGAAAAAGTGAATCGCCAATTTACCGTTAAGAGCATGTTTTACAAACCAATCTACGAGACGTTTTACGCAAATTGCCGGACACTGTTCCCACGCTGATTTCAATTTGTTCGGCATTTTAACGGCAACACGAGGCACTTAAAATCACTGACCCGCTGCGCAACAGGTTAACGCGCCATTAAACGAAGCTAATAAAACATCCCCGGCAATTTAAGAACCAGCTTGTTGTTAATTAAACCCCAAATAACGTCTAACCTCGCAATGAAGGCAATCAAAATATAGTGCAGCCCTGAGTTCTTTCTCCTCTTTTCGCTTTTGGTTAAATTTCAACTTTACGCACGACACAACCACGCCATTGTTATGCGTTTTGGCCACACTGCAGTTGAGGTAATCACATAAAAAAACATCATACTCACGTTTAAAAGCTCCCGTGGTGCCAAACCGGTCATTCTTTCCAACTTTACGCGCACGAAAGCACTTCTTTTACAACTTTTGCACCAACTTACATAACGTCTTTCTCAAATAATCGACAAAAAAAGGGTGACAACACAATTTCTAAGTAAAGTTTTTAGTTTTTTTTTCCACAGTGGTGGCTAATTCAAATGAGTCCAACAGGGCGTAATAAAATAGATCCTGGTTTTTAAAAAAAAAACACAAAACGGGTTCCGGGTTGGATAGATTTTGGTGATTTCTGAGCGAGCCAGACTAGAGGGAGAGAGGAGCTGTCCTTACAAACGAATCCAGTGTCTCCAGTCACATATGCGCGCTCCTCTGGGTCCTAAGTGCGTCGAACGGGCTCGTTAAACCCACATAACAGGTCTGGGGAAATCGGTATGGTGCTGTTCACTGTTGTGAGCCATGTCGTGGAATTTGGAGCAATATATAAAGAAAGAAGTACCCACAAACACGCATAGCAATCGTGCGTAATGCGTAAGCGTAACCGTTTGTCTTCATTCTTGTTCAAATTGAGATGTTTGAACAAATTGTCAGCACGTTAGGAACGAAGTTAACCCGGGAACATGGGGAAAATGAACACATCTGGGTTTTAAAAGTACACCAAGAAGCAAATGAAGAAACTTGAACGTATCCCAAGTTGAAAAACAAAACAGCCAAGAATGTTTTCCAAGATATAGCTCGTCCATAAAAGGCATACAAGGTTTTCAAATGGACAGACTTACCTTTTATCAGAAGATGTCTTGTGCAGAAGTGTCTTTCGCTCGTTGAAGAAAGAAGAGTGGGGGGAAAAAATATGCAAAATAAATTCCGTAGCCAGCAAAGAGGATGTAATTATCGGGTGAATTTCCACGACAGAAGCAGAGAGAGGGATAAGTACAGTTAGAAGCGCTGGCTCGGTCTCCCTCGGTGCAGAGTCACACGTGTCACCGTCTCCACTACGGGGTGCCAAGCTGCTCGGTAAACCACCGCGGTGACGGGTCGCTTTGAACAGGCATTTTAATTGTGTCGTAATGCCAACTGGTGGAAGATAGCGGGATAAGAGAGCAGCCGCGCCCAACTGAAGGTCACCACGGTAACTGAGCACATGCGCCGGATATCGTGTCCAAACAAGCGCACAGTTAGACAATAAGTGATGTGGATGATCTGGATAAAGTGGTGTTAACAAACTGCAGGCGCGCGCTGTCATACGTTTTTACAAAAAGGTTAAAAATGGAATTGGAAACAGTGCGTTTTGCCTACTTATTAATGGATAATAAGTTAAATTGGGAGAATAAGTGGGAAAATGCAAGCTTGGTTGGATTGTACTCTGGGAAAAAAAAAAGAGACCACTGCAAAATTATCTGTTTTTCTGATTTTACTACGTATAGCTATGTGTTTGGGCAAAATAACATTTTTGGTTTGAGTCTATAAACTATTGACAACATTTCCCCCAAATTCCAAATAAAAATATGATCGTTTAGAGCATTTATTTGCAGAAAATGACAACAAAAAGGATACATGTTTTCAGACCTCAAACAATGCAAAGAAACAAGATCAAATTCATTTTAAAACAACATAATACTAATGTTTACACTTAAAGGCAAAGTAACGTTATTTTACAATCTGAGCCTTCTTTCGGTAATAAAACAAGTCGTTTGACTCACCCATATCACGTTCGTGTCATTTGGAGCTGTTTGAAGAAAGTTATGTTGTAGCGTATCCGTTAGCATTTGTATTCGGGGCATTACTTTGTGGTCTCCAAATAACACAAACTTTAGCACTTTTCAAATCATAGAAGCCCGATGTCTTAATGAAAAATTTCGTTTGAAGCAAAAGTGGCCTGTAATCCGAGGTTTATCCATAGTTTTCAGCTTTGCGTTTCCTCTTTGGGTCCCGGGAGCTGATAGCACAGTCCGCGCATGCGCACTGGCGTCCTCATCTACTCGAAACTATGGCTAAATCTCGGATTACAGGCCACTTTTGCTTCAAACGAAATTTTTCATTAAGACATCGGGCTTCTATGATTTGAAAAGTGCTAAAGTTTGTGTTATTTGGACACCGCAAAGTAATGCCCCGAGCAAATGATACAGCACCATGTTAACAGATACGGGATCATTAGTAGAACAGAACGGCTCAACATAAGTTCTGCGATACTGCTCCAATTGACAGAAAAATGCTATGGGTGAGTAAAACTACTTGTTTTATTGCCGAAAGAAGGCTCAGATTGTAAAAAAAACGTTAATTTGCCTTTAAGAAGAGTTCAGAAATCAATATTTGGTGCAATAACCCTTATTTTTAATCACAGCTTTCATGCGTCTTGGCATGCTCTCCACAAGTCTTTCACATTGTTCTTGGGTGACTTTATTCCACTCCTGGTGCAAGAACTGAAGTAGCTCAGCTTTGTGTTTGTGTTGGAATTCAACAGACGCTGGAATGGAATGGCTGTAATACATGTAGAGATGCTGATTTCAGAAAAAAAAGGTAGTGGTGTCTTATTTTTTCCAGAGCTGTACATGAAGCGGAGTGCCACACACGTCGATACAGTGACTCATTCACGCTGGTACATTTTTCCATAGCTTTGATAGAGCCCCTGTACCTTTAATAAGTCTTGGAACAGCAGTCTTAGGTCTGGACCGCAATGCAATGTGGTGCCTGTTGAGTAATAACTTAGACTTAGACTTAGACAAACTTTATTGATCCACAAGGGAAATTGTTTTGGGTACGGTAGCTCACTCATCAAATATAGTATATAACAGAGGGTAACAAAAATAGATGCAATAGCAAAAAAAGAGCAATAGACCAGTGTCAAATGAGACATAATTATAAAATAATAATAAAAAAAAGATAATAAATGTATATCTACAAATCAGAATCAAATAGGAAAATAAGTAATAAAGTATAACATACAATATCAAATAAGATGGCAAATCACAGCTATAGTAAGGAGTATTATCTGTTACTTAAGGGTGAGTTGTTGTACAGTTGTAGGGAGTATTATAGTATGAATGTAGTCCTGTATCTCTGAGTTTGAGTGGAGCTGGAAAATGAGCTCCTCTGTCCCTCTGTGGTCCGGTACAGTGGGTAAACAGGAGTGTCCATGATGGAGAGCAGTTTGTCCAGTGTCCTCCTGTGCCTCACTGTGACAAACTGTGTCTCCAGCTCACAGCAAATCACGTGACCAGCTTTGTGGCTCAGTTTGTCAATTCGTCCAATGTCCCTTTTGCTGGTTCTGCTCCCCCAGCAGACCACAGCGAAGTCCAGGGCGCTGGCCACCACAGACTGGTAGAAGATCTCCAGTAACTCCAGTAACTCCAGTTCACTCCAGTAAATGTAGAATCACATTTGTAGTCAAAAGTTCTGCTTATTATCATTTTGGATCAATTCTTCAGGAGACTTGAGGGCCAACAAAAACTGTCCTGAAAGCCTTTTCTAGGATTTAGTGAGTAATTTTAAAAAAAAAAGATCAGGTTCAGTATTTGTTGATTTACTTATTGAAAGGTTCATGGCAAATATGAGTTGTCAAAAGTATTCCTGATACTAACCGATACTAAAAAAACATATTCATATTCAAGTATACTGGGGGGAAAAAAATCACATAAATGGATAAAATCGTACCTTTCCTGAACAGTTTTGGCTGAGTCCCATTTCTCTGTCTTACCCCTTCATCTTACCCCTACCCCTTGGTTTTGCACGTTCATGTGAGGGCAAGGGTGTCCCGATTCTAATTTTGATCAAGGGTTAGGGCCATGACCGAGGGCTACATACCCCTTGAAACAAAGTAAGCTCTCGACCAGACTTGAAACGAAGGGGTACGCCTAGTAGCTCAGGCAGGTTTTGGGATCAGGATGGCAGCGTCACGTCGACCAGCCAAGGAGTCTCATAAATGTATTTTCAGCAGTTGTAATTATCAAGTAACAGTTTAGCATGGTTTACAATTATGACGCTTATGTTCTACGTTACTTTTAGTGAACTGCTGCTGCGGTTTTAATTGTAGTGATGTCTGTTTAGCCAATGTTATCTTTTTCATCGAACTTTCATGTATAAAAAAGCTAGTTTTTTTGTGGATCTGAGGTACCCGATAATCCTTGACATTTGTTTACGTTTGTTTTTGTCAATTGTCGCCTCTGTGGACGTAGCAGCCAGGTAGAGGCAAGGGATGATGACGCAAACGGTAATCGAGTGGAGACTAGTGATGGGCAGATCGATACCAAAGTATCGATATATCGATCCTGATGGGGTATTGAATATGCATCGATCCTGGTATTAAAATATCGATACCAAGTCATGTTTTCTTACTGACTTAACTTTCAGTTTATGTAGTTCAAATTCATATGTGTTTTGTTCATTATTCAACCATTGCCACTTCTCAGGCACTACTTTTCCTTCCGCGTTCTCACCAAACGTGGGGTAGTACGTCATCCCGCCATAGACTCACTGCAGTGAGATTTCAGTCAAAGCGGCGCGGGGCTGTGGGAGCCATGGGAGACCGCAAGAGAAGTGTGGTGTGGAGTTAATTCCACACCGTGGACGACAATGTTGCGAAGTGCAGCGTGTGCCAAAAAATGATCCGATATTGTGGCAATACCACAAATTTTAAATAAACACTTGATCATAAATCATAAACCTCAGCATGACGAAATGCTACTGACCAAACGATGACAGGAGGCTAGTCAGGCAGCTCCCTCCAGCACAGCAGCAACAGCAGTACGACAGAGGTCAGTTGCCGAGGCGTTTGAGAGAGGAAGAATCCAGGTAACCATCAACCATGTAGAAGACTAAGAGTAGTGTATGTGAGAGGAGAATGTATGTATGTGAGAGTGAGAATAGTGATAATTCATTTGTTGTCTTTTTTCATAAGCTGCAAGTGCCCAACTTACAATAGATTTATTTATTTTATTTTATTTATTTTATTTATTTATTTATTTGATAGGGACAATGCACATTAATGAACATAAGTATAAAACAAATGTAAATATGCCGAATTTTAGCTACAAAGCTAGTTTTCATCCGCAGTCCCTAGGCAGGCAAATACATAAAAATACAACGTGCAATACAAGCAGCACAAACAAAAGTCTAGTGGTCACATTTGATGTCTGCATTGCCATTTTCATTTCATCAAAGATTTTTTTTCAGATATCTGGTGTTAGAATGTGTGGAGCTAAGCCCCCTGGTGGAGCTTTGCGAAGCCAAGGTATCTAGTTAGAGCCAGGTTAGTGTTTTTCTGTAGTATTAAAAAATGTATGAAAGTATCGGTATCGATATCGCGATTCTAACCCTGGTATTACTTGGTATCGTATCGAAACAAAATAACTGGTATCGCCCATCCCTAGTGGAGACCCATTTCTTAGGGCAACATTCGTACCCCGAGCCCTCTCAGCTCAGTATCAAGGGGCAAGACAAAGACGTAGATAAAGGGGTAGGGGTAAGACAGAGTAATGGGACACAGCCTTAATCTTGAGTTTTATCTGAACTAATGTAAGACCACATGGTATAATGAACAAATACTATTGTATTTGTATTTTGTGTTGGAAATTACAATATTGCCTTTTTTAAAAAAGAAGCTAAAAATCAGTATTCTTTATTATAGAAATTATTATCCTCTGACAGAATGACATAATCACAGTCTAGAACCTGAAAACCACCAGTATTTGTAATTGAGTATAATTCTTCAGAAGTGCAATCAAAAGAGAGAAAAACATGTACTCAGTTCAAATACAAACCTATAAAGACATCCATCAAACTCTCAGCAGACTCCCCTCAAATTTACCTTGCGGTACCTAACACGTGTTCGAATTACATTTAAATATTTAGCCCCACATCTCACGCACACATCTACTATATATTCTTTAGATTCCAAATGAGCTGGTTCAGTCATGTGCTGCTGTCAGGGCGCTACATTTCAGGAGGAGTGACTTAATGGAAATGTCAAGAGCAGCCATGGCTCTAAGCTCCGAGCTAACGCGCTCACTTCACTTCTGCTGCGAGGGGTGCTGCTGGTGGTGGGTGGTGGTGGGTGGGTGGGTGTCTTGTTGTCATGCAGCACCAGCCCGGTCTTAAAATCTGCCTTTATCAGAACAGAAATGCCATTGTCACTTTCAAATGGGATTAGGGTTAGTCAGCTGCATTTTAATGAGAGGAGAATCAATACTGTAGGGTCCAGTTTGAGGAGGTTTGGCCATTTTGAAGACCGAATGCAACAGCTGGGACATGAGGAGGAGCGGGGCTGCTTTTGGTGGTCATTTACAGCTCTGGGAAAAAAAAAAAGAGACCACTGCATTTTTTTCTGAAAATTTCAGAAAAAAATGCAGTGGTCTCTCTTTTTTTTTTAATCAGCATCCCTACATGTATTACAGCCATTCCATTCCAGCGTCTGTTGAATTCCAACACAAACACAAAGCTGAGCTACTTCAGTTCTTGCACCAGGAGTGGAATAAAGTCACCCAAGAACAATGTGAAAGACTTGTGGAGAGCATGTCAAGACACATGAAAGCTGTGATTAAAAATAAGGGTTATTGCACCAAATATTGATTTCTGAACTCTTCTTAAAGGTCCCATGGCATGAAATTTTCACTTTCTGAGGTTTTTGAACGTTAATGTGAGCTCCCCTACCCTGTTTAGCCCCCCATTTGGGCTAAAAGTTGCGAAATGTCTAAACTGAGCATTTGCGGTCCTTTTCTGCGTTACACAAACCCAGTGTTGAAACGGGCGAGTTCAGACAAGGCACCTTTTTGACGTCAGATCGGCAAATGCAGCTCCAGCCCCTCCCTCTGTCTCCGCTCAGCGTCCCTGTATATCCCGCCCAGAGAGTTTGGACTGTGAATGCACTACGCAATGCGAAATGCGTTTTTTTATTTGCCTGGAGGCACCTGCGAGTGTTTCTAGGCTCGCAGGTCCCTTACCCGACCCTCTGGACCTCTGAAATACCAGTGGTTTAATTTTATTTTCTGTGTAAATATGCTTTTTCATTGCTAACTCTCTCATCTGTCTCTCACGGAAGAGTAGACACAGCGGAGCCAAGCTGCGCTGAGCTGCGGGGGAAACCCGCCCCTCCCCCCCCGCTCCTTAGCCAATCTCTCTGTCCTTCTCATTTGCAGTGAAGAAGCAACACCCAGAATAAAGCATTTTAGACACATATCTAGCCTCATGAAGACTGTCAGAGTCATATCTCATGCACTGAGTGTTGATTTTGAAGAAGGATTCATTTACAGTATTAGGGAACCATTAAGGAGCCATATAAAAGCATCAAGAAGTACCATGTCATGGGAGCTTTAAGTGTAAACATTAGTATTACGTTGTTTTAAAATGAATTTGATCTTGTTTCTTTGCATTGTTTGAGGTCTGAAAACATGTATCTTTTTTGTTATTTTGTCATTTTCTGCAAATAAATGCTCTAAACGATAATATCTTTATTTGCAATTTGGGGGAAATGTTGTCAGTAGTTTATAGACTCAAACAAAACCGTTCCTTTTGCCCAAACACATACCTATAAGTAGTAAAATCAGAAAAACTGATCATTTTGCAGTGGTCTCTTATTTTTTTTTTCCAGAGCTGTAGGTTTCAGTTTGCTGTGAATAAAGTTTGGACACCCCTGCTCTAGAAATAGCTTTTTTTTTAAATGAAATATTATTGTCTTATAGAATGATAGAAAACTTTATCTAAAACAGTTCTGTATACGTTTTGGTCAACAGACTGGATCAGATTGGTGAACTCAGGCTTTTTTAATACAATTTTTTATAATATGCAAAGTTGTATTAGTCATATATTTTTAAGCTTCTGTAATTAATTAAACAGTGTGTGAGTGATCAGAACGCACTGATAAGGGGAAGTTTTTAAGTAAGAAATTAATTACATGGCAATTTGTTTTATAACATTTGTAACTAAAACTTTCAGTCTCTAAATATTTCCATGTTTATGTTCTGAAAAGACCAAACACCATCCTGTCTTCAGGGGTGTACGGTGCCCTGTTGTTCCAGGAGTGGAACACAGCCACAAATGTCTCCATCCACCCCCTCTATCGCTCTCTCTCCCTTTATCATCTCTCTCCCTCTCTCTACCTTCTTTTAATCTCTCTCCCTCTCTCTCATCTCTCCTTCTCTCTGTCTCTCTCCCCCTCACTTCCTCTCTTCATCTCTTCTTCCCTTTCTCTCTCTCTCTCTCTCTCTCTCTCTCACCCCCGTTCAATCTCTCCCTGTCACTCTGTTTATCATCCCTCTTCCTCTCTATTTCTTCCTCTCCCTCTCTCTCCTTGCCACTCTCTCAATCTCTCTCACTTCCGCTGTCCTTCCCTCTCTCTCTTTCTCTCTCCCTCTCTCCTTCCTTCTCTCCTTCCCTCCCTCTCTCTGTCTCTCTCACTTCTGCTCTTCTTCCCTGTCTCTCTTTCTCTCACCTTCTCTCTCTCATTCCCTCTCTCTCTTTCTCTCTACCTCTCTCTCACTTCAACTCTCCTTCCCTCTCTCTTTCTCTCTCTCCCATTCCCTCTATCCTTCCTTTCTTCTCTCTTTCTGTCTCCCTCTCTCCTTCCCTCTCTCCTTCCCTCCCTCTCTCCTTCCCTCTCTCTCTCTCTCTCAGTCTCTCTTCTTCCCCCTCTCTCTCTCAATCTCTCACTTCTGCTCTTCTTCCCTCTCTCTCTCCCTCTCTCATTCCCTCTCTCCTTCTTTCCCTCTTTCTCTCTCTCTCATTCCCTCTCTCCTTCCCTCCCTCTCTCTCTCTCCCTCTCTCATTCCATCTCTCCTTCCCTCGTTCTCTATCTCTCAATTTCTCTTATTCCCTCTCTCTCAATCTCTCTGACTTCTCCTCTCCTTCCCTCTTTCTTTATTTCCCTCATTCCCTCTATCCTTCCTTCCCTCTCTTTCTCTCTCCCTCTCTCTCATTCCCTCTCTACTTCCCTCCCTCTCTCTCAGTCTCTCTTATTCCCCCTCTCTCTCAATCTCTCTCATTTCCACTCTCCTTCCCCCCCCCCTCTCTCTCTCTCTCTCTCAATTTTTCTTATTCCCCCTCTCTGAATCCCTCTCACACTCTCTCTCTATCTTTCTCTCTCTCTCCGTCTCTCCTTCATTCCCTCTCTCAATCTCTTATTCCCTCTCTCTCTCAATCTCTCACTTCCATTCTCCTTCCCTCTCTCTTTCTCTCTCCCCCTCATTCCCTCTCTCCTTCCTTCCCTCTCTCTTTCTCTCTCCCTCTCTCTCATTCCCTCTCTCCTTCCCTCCCTCTCTCAATCTCTCTTTTTCCCTCTCTCTCTCAATCTCTCTCACTTCCGCTCTCCTTCCCTCTTTCTCTCTTTCCCTCATTCCCTCTATCCTTCCTTCCCTCTCTCTTTTTCTTTCCTTCTCTCTCATTCTCTCTCTCCTTCCCTCTCTCTCTCTCAGTCTCTCTCCTTCCCTCTCTCTCTCTCAGTCTCTCTCACTTCTGCTCTCCTTCCCCCTCTCTCTCTCTCATTCCCTCTATCCTTCCTTCCTTCCCTCTCTCTCTATATATCTCCCTCTCTCATTCCCTCTCTCATTCCCTCTCTCCTTATTTCCCTCTCTCTCTCTCTCTCCCTCCCTCTCTCATTCCCTATCCTTCCTTCCCTCTCTCTTTTTCTTTCCTTCTCTCTCATTCCCTCTCTCCTTCCCTCTCTCTCTCTCACTCTCTCTTATTCCCTCTCTCTCTCAATCTCTCTCGCTTCTTCTCTCGCTCCCCCTCTCTCTCTCTCTCTCTCTCTCTCATTCCCTCTATCCTTCCTTCCTTCCCTCTCTCTATATATATCTCCCTCTCTCATTCCCTCTCTCCTTCTTTCCCTCTCTCTCTCTCTCTCTCTCCCTCTCTCATTCCCTCTCTCCTTCTTTCCCTCTCTCTCTCTCTCCCTCTCTCATTCCCTCTCCTTCCTTCCCTCTCCCTTAATATCTTTTATCCCCCCTCTCTCAATATTTCTTCCGCTCTCCTTACCTCCCTTTCTTCTTTCCTCCCTCTCTCTCTCAGTTTCTCTTATTCCCTCTCTCTCTGAATCTCTCTCACACCCTCTCTCCATCGCTCTCCCTCTCTCTCACTCATTCCTCCTCTCTGTCCCTCTTGTCTCTTTTCCCTGTGGCTGTCACGGGTCAAAGTTCAAAATGTCAGCACAATAAAATCCACAAAGCCTGGTTGAAATCACATCATAGCGCCGGGGAAGCCTCGGCGTGTCCTCTGCCCGGTGGCGGAGCCTGTTCCTGGGCTCGGAGAGGACCCTTCACCCCTGACTCCTCTTCCTCTGGAGCCCGCCACAACCAGGGCGATGGAGAAAGGTTTTTTTTTACTGTTTGAGGTGCACTGATGGTGGAAGAGTGGAACATATACCTCCCTCCCTCTCTCTCCATCTCACTCTCTCTAAATCTATCCCTCTAACTCTCTCACTCTATCAATCTCTCGTCCTCTTTGTATCCCTCCCTCCATTTTCCCCTTCTCTTTCTCTCTCTTTCTCTCCCCCTCTCTCCATCTCTGCTTTCTCTTCTCAATCTCTCTCACTTCCTCTTTCTATCCCTGCCTCTATCTCTTTCTCTCTCTCTCACTCCCTCTATCCATCTCTCTATTGCTTTCTCTCCCTCCCTCCATTTCCATTTCTCCCTCTGTCTCTCTCTCCCTCTCTACCTCTTCTTCCCCCTCTCTCAATCTCTCTCACTCCCTCTCTCTTTCGCCTCCTTCCATCTCTTCCTCTTACTACTACTTGCTCCATTCATCCTCCGTTTCAATCTCTCTCACCTCCTCTCTCGATCTCTCCTTCCCTCTCTCTTTCTCTCACTTTCTCTCACTTAATCTCTCTCACTCCCTCTCTTTCCTCTATCTCTCCCTCTTACTCGCTCATTCATCCTCCGTCTCCCTCCTTCCCCTTCCTCTCAATCTCTCTCACTTCCTTTGTTGATCTCTCCCCTCTCTCTCTCAACCTCTAACTCCCTTTCCATTTCTTCCTCTATGTCTCCCTTTTACTTACTCCATTCATCCTCCATCTCTCTCTCTCTCTCTCCCTTCCTCTCGATCTCTCCTTCCCTCTCTCTCTTTTTCTCTCCCTCCCAATTTCTCACTCCCTCTCTCCATCTCCTCCTCTTTCTCTCCCTCTTACTCACTCCATTCATCCTCCGCTTCTGCCTCTCTCCCCTCCTCTCATTCTCTCCTTCCCTCTCTCTCTCCCTCTCAACCTCTCTCAATCTCTTCCTCTCCTCACTCCATTCATCCTCCATCTCTCTCTCTCTCCTCTTCCTCTCAATCTCTCTCACTCCCTCTCTCTCCATCTCCTCTATCTCTCCCTCTTACTTGCTCCATTCATCCTCCGTCTCAATCTCTCTCACTTTCTCTCTTGATCTCCCCTTCCCTCTCTCTCACTCTCTTTCTCTCCCTCTCAACCTCTCTCACTCCCTCTCTTCCTCTATCTTCCCCTCTATTCATTCAATTTATCCTCTTTCTCCCTCTCTCTCTCTTTCCTCTTCCTCTCAATCTCTCTCACTTCCTCTCTCCATCTCATCTCCCCCTCTCTCTCCCTTACTCCCTCTTTCCATCTCTCCACCTCTGCCTTCCCCTCCTGCCTCCTCTCTTCTCCCGGAGCCCGCTACAACCACAGGGATGGATGGAGTTTTTTTGTTGTTTTTTTTTTTCATTTTTTTCTGTTTGACGTGCATTGATGGTGGGAGAGTGGAATGTACCGTGCCCTGGCTTTAATCATCCGTGACCCCCTCTGCATATTGGGGGGAGGTTGTCATGGGAGAGTGTGGGTGTTTCAGAGGGACAGGAACGAGAGGAAGAAGGTGAGAAGATCAAGAGTCATTCAAACTGTGAAAGAGAAGAGAGAAGGTCCTCATGTGGCCGTCTAGAACCAATACAAACCTCACCTCTATATCATGTTACATTGACTTTTTTGAGCTTTAAGCCATGTTACAATGCTGTTTTTGGAGTTTAAAAACACTGTG
The DNA here is from genome assembly GCA_036785185.1 of Paratrypauchen microcephalus. Classification (NCBI taxonomy): domain Eukaryota; kingdom Metazoa; phylum Chordata; class Actinopteri; order Gobiiformes; family Gobiidae; genus Paratrypauchen; species Paratrypauchen microcephalus. The sequence goes on from JAVJIX010000088.1 coordinate 890,178, forward strand.
GAGCAATTCCTCTGTTACCACATCGTCACATCACAAGGTGGAACAGACGTTTTCCGTTCGAGAGAAGAACACAGCCTAGATAGACAGGGTTTGTGTGCTAAACATGTGAATGAAACAACAAAACTCTGGGTATGTTTCTGATGAGGAAACATCATTATAACAGGTCAGAAAATAACATAATACAGGTTCTTTTATTTATTTATATATATATATATATATATATATATATATATATATATATATATATATATATATATATATATATATATATATATATATATATATATATATATATATATATATATATATAACTGGGAAAACTGGGAAAAATGGCAATGGGGGTGTTTGTAGTCGTATATCCCAGGATATTCACAATATCTGTAGATATTCGGATTGACACGCTCCGGATACGTTGGTGTCAATTCTCGTATACGGAGCATTTCCGAACTCCGGAATGGCACTGTGTCGACACGCTACATATCCGGTTCTCCGGATACTTACTGGATATCGTCCGTGTTTCACGTATTCACTGTTCGTATATCTCCGAATACGTCACGTTCTGGTACTGTGCTCACCTCCGGATATGTCAGGATACTCAAGCTAGCATTCACTAGGGAGCTTTATTTTTCAAGCATTTATAGGCTACTGTATCGTGAAACCCATAGCCTTATGACCATGCAACATTTTCATACATTTATATACCATTTATATACCAATGTTTTACAGTGTACTACTGACTAGGCGGCTGGTAACTCGGTTAATATTTTAATTATATGCCTTAGTTATTTTAAAATAGCACAGACATTGACCAAAATGACAAACAGATTAGCATTACTAAAAACTCATCACAATTACTTTGAAAAAGCTAAGTCTACACAGCTGACAAACTTTAGAGGTCATGGAAAAATGTAACCAATTTAAAGTATTTTTTTTAACTCAAAATACATGAACAAGTACTGTTTTACTTTTACTCAAGTAGATTTTTAGATGGGTACTTTTAATTTAGTAGGCTTTAAGCAAGTAAAGATACTTAAATCACATTTTTTCAGCATTTTTACACCTCTGCCAATGTCACTAATACAATTTATACATCAGACAAGAACGTTTGATAAAGTTGTGTTTGATAAAGTTGTCTTTATTAATTAACCCATTTAGACCTAAAACGCCTGGGGAAAAAGGCCTGAACATCTTAAGGGTGAGATCCTGAGGTTTTTCCTGGAAATTCAACAATGTCAACGACTATTAAATAAGTGATTTCTCAGCCTCTGAAGCACAGAGACAAAATTCCAAAAGTATTTGAAAGCTTACACTTGTGGGTTTCATGAGAACTGTGTCTTATTATTCTACACCTTAAAGGTACAGTGTGTAGGATTCGTGGCGCATAGGTTGTGTAGGTACCATGCACTTCCTCTTTTGGCTACGGCAGACCTCGAGGGTCACCCGGGCGCGCCGTAGCGCCGACAGCTCGCGTGCCCGCGCACGAATCGCGCGCCGCTGTATACATAAAACACGGTTCCCCGTTCACTTTTTTTTTTTTTTTTTCGCATGAAAACACACAATCCCGATCATGATTCATGACACTCTACACATCAAATGAAACCTTACAGTCTCCTCTTTTTGACTATGCAATTAATTTCCCTGCAAAACAATCACTCCCCGAGCACATGGGGCTTTTATACAGAAAAGCACAAAACGAGGTTAGCTTACCTTTGAAGGCTCTGCACAGGTCAAACTCTGTATTTCACCATAAACTTGGCCTCAATCTGTCCATAAGGATCCAGCGAATAAAATCCAGTAAAACAATTTAGTCCAAAATACGTCTTAGATCCATTACGAGTGTGATACAGCAGCATCCTTGTTTACACGAGGCTCCCCCCTTCCCCCCTCCCCTTCCCCTTCTCTCCTTCTCTCCTTCGCTCCCACATGCAGCGCGGCTGAGCAGCTGTTAGCAGGAGCCGAGCCGAAGGATGAGCCCAAATGTCCTTCTGCGGCTCTCGTATTCAAAATGGCTGCCTCTATATGGGGAAGATCCCCCTTTTATGTGACTATATCTAAGTCCAAAAGAATACTTTGATTTCATGATGGAAGTGAAAAGACTTGGAAAACAATGTATTTTTGAATGGGTGTCTTCAATTTCAGTAATTAACAGGTAAAAATCTTACACACTGTCCCTTTAAGAAAAAAATATAAAATAATCCAGAAACACAATAATATGGAAAAAATAAAAGAAAACAGTCACAACATGTACAGTGCACAATATTTTCAAGTTTTAAGAAATAAAGAACAGCTCTTATTCAGGTCAAACTGTAAAAAATAAAGTGTCCCAAGGCCATAAGGCAGTAAGATGAAGTGCACTACAAACTGAACAGGTTACATCCCTTACATATACCAGCGATAGTGCTTGCCAAAGCACTCAATGTGCAGAGGTAGTTTGCACTGTTTGCATCCAAAGACTGTTGGCCCACCTACTTTCTCGTTCTCTGGGACCAGTTGACATTCCCGGCACAGCTTGCGCTTGTCATATATCTTTCCACAGTCATGTTGTGGAGGTGGTGTGGCTACTATGGCCCCCAAACGTCCTACAGTCGGGTGGAGGAGGAGGAAGAGAAGATGGAGAAGGAGGAGAGGTCACAGGAACAGCCCTTGTTGTCATTGGTGTGATAAGTTCCTCCAGCCAGTTCTTGTACCCTCTGTACTTCTGTCTTGCAGCGATGTATGCATTGTGGCAGGACACAGACAAGAAGAAGAAAAACACTCGCCTCCACCACTTCTTCGTTCGATGCTGGAACCCATAGTAGCCAACCATTTGATCAAGCAGATCGACGCCTGGAACACACAGCACACATTACACACTCACAAGGCAACAGTGGAAATAAACATAATAAATAATTATACAGTCACATATTTTGCCATAAAACCAAAAAGGCAAACAAACCTTTCATATTTTTTTGATAATCTGCAAGGCAAGCTGGCACTTCCACCTGTTGCTGGATGGCTCCGTTGCCTTCGATTGGCACAGGAAAGTCACCTTGGATGAAAGTATAATATAAAAGAGCATAATTTACATTGTACTGTGGCTTTGTGAGACATTCGGTCTATTGTAAATAAGATGGCACCGCAAACTATGTGTATGTGATGAATAAAAATATGCATTTTTTAAATGTCTACAGGTACTGTAAATTACATTGTTCTCTTGTGTTACAGCTTGTATTTGTATGATGGTATGTATCTATTTTTGTATTATATTTGTATGCATGATTATGGTTGAATAAAAGTTCAATGCATAATACCAATACCTATCTCATCATTATGCCCAAAGATAAAGTAAACATGAAATGCTACATAATTAGAAAAAATGTAATTTGCAATGATAATATTAATAATCACTGTTTGTTATTACATAATTATCACAATCAGTATTTTAGTTCTTACCTCCATATAGCATAGAATCTGCCATGGCGTCAGAGAACTGAGTCTTGACGAGATTTTTGGTGTGTCTCCAATAATCTCTCTGTGCAGGCAGAACAAGTAGACCCATGCCGATACATAGCCCAATAAACGTCTTCATTTCAGGGACAGTTACATTCGACCACTTAAGCGTCTTTGCCCTCGCTGGAGTGTGATCACGTTCGGTCTGTTCATGGTAAATATTTGTCCCTTTAATGAGATGCGCCCAAAGTTCGTCTGTGAAAATGTGATTGAATACCTTTAACTTTAACTCCCGGCGTGCGGTTGAATAGAGTTCTGCTCCTTTCAGATACTGCAGGTCATCGTCATCAAGGAGGTCCTTGGCCACCTGAAGCCGCTGCTTGAAAAGCTACACAGAAGAGGGCAATATTAAGCAACACATTTCAAAAGAATGTAGAATGCAGACCTACCTTAATTTCAATGCTTGCACCCAAATAATAGTTCATGGCAGCCAGGAAGAATTTCACAACCATCAACTGGATTTTTTTTTTCTTTGGTCAAGCAGTGATCAAAGAAAGTGATGCCAACAAAAAATAAAGGGGAAAAAAGGCACTTGAGTTGATTTACTGTAAAAAGTCCAAAACAATCTTTTATGTGGGCTAATAAAATCACCAATGTGAATCAGCCCTACGGCCTTAATCAGGGTGTGATGCCAGTTTGAGGTGTGTTGGGGGTCGTTTTACCTACCCGGTCACGTCGGCTGTTCATTTTTTTCTTCTTTACTTCATCGGTCCTCCCAGCTGGGTCCATTTTTTGGGGGGGCCTTCAGGTGTTCATAGCACCTATTTCAAGCTTCTGCAAGACAGTAAGAAGTAGAGTTAACAGACTTTTGAGTGATTGAGTAGACCTTATTAATCCCCAAAGGGGAAATTATGCCACCTGACCATTCATACAACATATACACACACAATAGTAAGACAATGACACAAGTTAGTGTAACAGATAAAAAATAAAGAGCTAAAAATAAATAAGTGACATCCCATCATAGAAATACAAAAAGAACCACAACATTAAAATAGTGCTCAGCTATTGTTGAAAAGTCTGATTGCTGCAGGAACAAAAGACCTCCTAAATCTAGTGGAGCACCTAGGTAGGAGGAGCCTTTGGCTCCTACCACGTTTAGTGAACATGATGTACAGTGGGTGGTCATCCTTACACTTCTCCCTATTCACATCTCAATCACCCACTCCTTTAAGATTTGCTCCACAGTACTAAAACACACCAGTGATGGACCCTGCTTTCTTTATAAGCGTAAGTGTTAGATTGTGTGTATCATGCCTCTCTGAGGTTCATCACAAACTGTAATCCTCGCACACACCACCGTGAACTTTACACACGTGTGGGCTGGCCAGCATTGAGACCTGTAGGCTCACTCACTGGTATATGTTCATTTATAAGGGTATCCACTGCAGTTCCCCAAGCCCACAGTGAAAGCGCCTCACCCGTGCCTGAATAAGAAAAAATCATTATACAACTGTATGTGGTTAAGACGACCAATATAGAAAGAAACAGTGGATAATGATGTCAGCCTAGTTATGGGACACATACATGAGTCCAGTTTGTGTCCTATTCTCAAAAACACACAATCAAGTGTTACCGCCAACTCCAAAGGGACTTTGTGGTTCTCCTGGGTCATGCGGGAGTGTTGCTGCTGCATCATGGCATCCTGCATGGTCCTCAGTTCCTTTCTCAGGTAATCCACTGAACTGCGAAGGTCACCGATTGCCCTGCAGCATTCAGAAACATTAATTTCAACATCTCATTGTCTTTTGTAATGTTTGCGATTAGCTACATCTATCTTGGGGCAAAAGCAATGACTGATCCGTTTTGTCACACACATGTTTAAAAGGTAGTTTATTTCCAGAATGCATGCTGCTCATTCACAAATGTTACCTTTTCATGAATACTTACCACCACCATCAAATTCTAAGTATTAATTTTGACTGGGAAAGGAAAGAAATCTTTTCCATGTCTGTCATTTTGAATTTCCAGTAATAGACATTTTTTAATCTGCAGAACTACTTTGGTCATACTAGTAACTATAATTTTATGTATTACTTACTTGGTCATACTAGTAACTATAATTTTATTACTTATTTACTTTGACTAAATAGTCATGAAAAGATTTTGGAAATAAGCAGCACAGTTGCAATGTACTTACCTACTCTGGCCACAATCCTACATATTACCTTCAAGTCTCCTGGCGGCTCTAAAACCCACCCAATTTCACAAAGCCCCCAGTTGGTTTGTATGGTAATGGACTAAGAAATAGCGTATTTTTACCCACAGCTTATTACGCTAAACACTTGGGTGGGAAACCTATGTAGGCTAGCTGCTACAAAAAGATAGATCGCAGTGTCACGTTAGCTAGAAGGCTACATTTAGCTAGCAGATTACTCTCCATTTTTACACAAGTGGGATTTTGAAATTCATCCCCTGCGTATGTCGAAAATCAGACATCGACGCCGTTACATGTTATACATTCATATTACTGATGATACATTATGTCCCAATCATTCCATCAACCAGCTTATCATTCCACGTTATCAACGAATGGCAGGCTAACTGTGTAGCTAACGCCAAACATTCACCCGCCAAATAGCAATTCTGATATTTCAACTTACCTTAAAACATCTCTGATAGTGGGATTGTTCACCTCCCCATCAAAACGTGACCGCAAACTTGTCCACCAGGAGCACGGCTAACATTGCTGCGTTTGCCAATTCAGCGAGTGCGGTTCGGAGTGTGGCGACTCAGTCTGCAGTCGAGGCGGCGCATACTCGCTCGCTCAGCCCTGAGTGAGTCCGGGTATCACATGGGCGTGGAGCGAGCTGGCTACAGAGAGACACGAGTGCCAAAATATCTCCGGATACGAACAGATATTGTACCCAGTGAAATCCGGAGTCCAGATACGTCAATATTTTCATGGATTCTCAAGAAATAAGGATATCGTGAAAAACTGGTCCGGATATGTGGCGTGTCATATAAAATATCCAGTCCAAACACGTCCGGATTCTAGCTTATTTTGCCCAGTGTATAATTGTCTTACTCATGTTGTGATGCAAACTGATACACAGCAATTCAGTGCATGTCAGTCAAAAACACCTTTGTCACTTCCATTCTGAAATAACATTACTTATTTTCTTGCATTCTATACTTCTACATGGAGCATAGTAATCAAATCTTACACTTCATAAACATAAAACAATAGTTAACCGTGTTTTGGTCAATACACATGGATCTGGATAAGACTGATCTGCAATGTTGTGTTTTTGTTTTAGGTTTTTTTAATCATTATCATTACATACACATACATATACATTTTTTTAGCTTCTGTAATTAATGAAATAATATGACATGACCAATTCAAAACACACAGACAAGATTTTTTTTTTTTTTTTTTTAAGAAAATAAGAAAGTAAGAAAATAATTTTTGGCAGTTATTTTTTTTATTTATTTTTGCAACTAAAAGTTTAGAAAGGAGAAATTCAATTTGTCAACTGGACAAAAGTTTATTCAGTCAAATATGTTTTGCAGCTCATCCAAGCTGCTTCTTCAGTTCTGGTCAGATGCTGGTGGACACTGCCTATATCTGCCTGCAGGGAGGAGCTAACTACAATGACATTACTATGAAACTACCACACCTACTTGTTTTCAGTTTCTGCTAGTTAGGTAAGGCTAATCAATATGTAGTGGGGTGGAGTGTGGGGTCTTGTTAGCAGAACCATTCAGGGCCATAATGGGTGTTTTCACACCTCTGGACCTGACCTGCTGCCCTATTGTTTTCTTTGTTTGTTTTTATTTAGGTTTGAGGATAAAGTTATAGATGGGAGACAAATTGTGTCTGACCCCTCCATTTCTGTTCAAGGAAGGATTTTCTTTTTTTTTTTTTTTTACAACAATAGCCTCTTCAACTCACCTCTCAACCCAGATCTTTTCTTTGGCTAAGATCCAGGGCTGGACTGGGACACAAAAACAGCCCTGGCATTTTTGGCTTAGACCGGCCCCTCATAATTAGTCCTGGTTTAGTCCTGGTTCAACCCTGATTTAGTCCTGGTTTAGACCTGATTAGTCCTGGTTTAGTCCTGGTTCAGACCTGATTTAGTCCTGGTTTAGACCTGATTTAGTCCTGGTTCAATCCTGATTTAGTCCTGGTTTAGACCTGATTAGTCCTGGTTTAGTCCTGGTTCAGACCTGATTTAGTCCTGGTTTAGACCTGATTTAGTCCTGGTTCAATCCTGATTTAGTCCTGGTTTAGACCTGATTAGTCCTGGTTCAATCCTGATTTAGTCCTGGTTTAGTCCTGATTAGTCCTGGTTTAGTCCTGGTTTAGTCCTGGTTCAACCCTGATTTAGTCCTGGTTTAGTCCTGGTTCAATCCTGATTTAGTCCTGGTTTAGACCTGATTAGTCCTGGTTTAGTCCTGGTTTAGTCCTGGTTCAACCCTGATTTAGTCCTGGTTTAGTCCTGGTTCAGACCTGATTTAGTCCTGGTTCAAACCTGATTTAGTCCTGGTTTAGACCTGATTAGTCCTGGTTTAGTCCTGGTTTAGTCCTGATTCAGACCTGATTTAGTCCTGGTTTAGACCTGATTTAGTCCTGGTTCAATCCTGATTTAGTCCTGGTTTAGACCTGATTAGTCCTGGTTTAGTCCTGGTTTAGTCCTGGTTCAACCCTGATTTAGTCCTGGTTTAGTCCTGGTTCAACCCTGATTTAGTCCTGGTTTAGTCCTGGTTCAGACCTGATTTAGTCCTGGTTCAATCCTGATTTAGTCCTGGTTTAGACCTGATTAGTCCTGGCTTAGTCCTAGTTTAGTCCTGGTTTAGTCCTGGTTTAGTTCTAAATTCTGGGCCTGTCTCTAAGAAAAAAAAAGAAAAAAAAAGAAGGGCATCAGCCCCGAGGACTGTCGGCCCACCGGGAAAATGCCCGGTATGCCCGATTACCAGTCCAGGCCTGCTAAGATCTGTACCTCACTGTCCTCAAAGGAGTAGTCTGTGGCTTTTAGGTGGAGATGTACGGCAACTTGAGGTCCACTCTGGTTCTCGATTCACTGTATGTCGTGTACATACAGCAGAATTCGACAATAAAGCTAACTATGAACTACCTTAGTCACAAGGTGGAACAGAGTGCTTCAGGTTAAGAAAAAAAACAAACCCTCAGCCTTAATTTGCAGGATTTGCACATTGTCAGTGAAATAAAACTCAAGGAAATAAAACTCAAGGAAATAAAACTCAAGGTATATTTTTGATGAGGAAATAATCGCATAATATTAGATCATAAAATAGCATATGGGCCCTTTAAACGAATAGCAAACAAGGCGATTTACTATGGTGTTTGCATGTTCTCCTTGTGTCTGATGCACAGCCACACTCTAACACTCTATACTGACTCAAAAAATAGAGTTTGTCTCCTCAGTTGTTCATTACAGATGGAACATGGGATCAAATCTAAGGGCGCATTCACACCAGGAGTGCGCTCACACTCATAACTGAACTGTGCCCAACGTTTGTCCAGTATGAGTGCAAGCCCATGCACGACCCACAAGCCCACGGCCTCACTCCTCCACGCTGTTGTTATATCCATCCATATATCCATCCATATATATATATATCCATCTGCCTCACTATTTAAGAGATATTTCTTGTCTGTGGACTTTTTTCTCCGCTACAACAATAATTCCAATATCTGATGACATGAAACTGTTTTAAAATATTATTTGCCTTATCAACACATTTAATCAGAGACATCTCCAGAGATTAGGCACAACTTGGCAGCCACATTAATTCATTTTAAATTTTTTTTAAGGCACAATTATAATTACAGCAAGCCATTAGAATGGGGATTAATATAACCTTTCTTTAAAATTCCCTTTCCAATTCCTTTTCTGTTTTGCTGTTTTGGCCAGTGGCTATATGCAGTAGTTGTTATTATCCTTATTTTAAGATCTATAACAACTTCATCAGCTTGGCTCAAGGAATATGTCCCACACTATGGCATTAAACACATAGTTCAATTACATGTGTTTTTGTTTTAGAAAATACATTGGAAAACGTGCACCTCACTGCGAGGGGGGTTGCCTCTCCACAGACTTGACCTGTAACTTCAGCTGGTGGCGTCACTTGTCTCCATGGAGATGCATACATACTATAAGCTCTATTTTACTGCCATACTGTGGAACATTTGAGGCAATAACATCTCCGTAGTGACAAGCAAGAGGCTGACTTACTGCAAAGTAAAGTACTGAAAAAAGTTTTCACAATGTTATTTTCATAAGATTTAAGTTTTCCGATTTTTAATGATGATTTTATTGAACACATACTTGCCCTTGCCCTACCAACAGACAAAAATTACAATATGCCATCTGTATTGATTAGCTGTTGATGTTTTAAATGTCTTATGGTGCACTTTGAGCTTTTTGCACATGTTTTTAACCACAATTAGCAAAATAGTAACCTATCCTAACCTTATATTTCTATCTTAAACTCACTAACTATTGAACTGTTTTTTTCTGAGAGACACATTGTTTTGGAGAGCTCCGGGTCAGATAGATGGACAACACATGACCATTTTTAATACAGTTTGTGGTGGTGTCACACAAAATATCGAGATCTGTTTCAATAACAACAACTGTTCTGTCTGATTTGTGTGAAAAATAAAATACAAGAGGCATTATTGACATTACTGTGCAAAAGTGCCAGTACAGTTTTGGACCAGCACCAACCAACTCTGTATCTGGACCATCACAGTATTAAACCAGGACTAAATCAAACCTAAACCAGAACTAAACCAGGATTAAACCAAGGCTAAACCAGGGATAAAACAGGACGAAACCAGGACTAAACCAGGACTAAACCAGAACTAAACCAGAACTAAACCAGAACTAAACCAGGGCTACCCCAGAACTAAACCAGAACTAAACCAGGGCTAAACCAGGATTAAACCAGAACTAAACCAGGGCTAAACCAGGATTAAACCAAGGCTAAACCAGGGATAAACTAGGACGGAACCAGGATTTAACCAGGGCTAAACCAGTACTAAACCAGGACTAAACCAGAACTAAACCAGAACTAAACCAGGGCTACCCCAGAACTAAACCAGAACTAAACCAGAGCTAAACCAGGACAAAACCAGTGTTATCCCAGAATTAAACCAGGGCTAAACCAGGCCTAAACCAGGACTAAACCAGGGCTACCCCAGAACTAAACCAGAACTAAACCAGGGATATCCCAGAATTAAACCAGGGCTAAACCAGGACAAAACCAAGACTAAACCAGAACTAAACCACTAAACCAGAACAAAACCAGAACTAAACCAGGACTGAACCAGGACTAAAGCAGATCTAACCCAGAACAGAGGTCTAAACCAGGAACAAAGATGATCTAAAGCAGAATTAAACAAGGACCAACCCAGTAAACAAGAGAAAAAAAATCTATACTATACTATACTATACTATACTATACTATACTATACTATAATATAATATAATATAATATAATATAATATAATATAATATAATATAATATAATATAATATAATATAATATAATATAATATAATATAATATAATATAATATAATATAATATGAATTGAATATGGCACACAAGCACACAGAAAATTGGGCAGTTTGGGGGAAAAAAATAGTCCTGATACAAGTGTCCATCCCCAGTATTTTCTCTTTTATTTGATTTGCTTCATAAATAAATGTGAGTTCCTGTGCTGCTGACAAACTTCACCCATTCACAGAGACACACGCCGAGCTTAAACTTGATTGCGTCACGTCGTAATTGGTCCTCACCTTTATCATCGGGAGGGGGAGACATTTTGATGTGACACTGCAGCAGAGTTTGACTGGGTCGTTAATGTACTTAAAAGTTTGAGTGTAACAGCTCCATGTGACAGTATGAGCTCATGATGTGCCAAGAGACGAGGAGAGAGGGAGAGATCGAGGGAGAGGAGAGGGAGAGATAAGGAGGAGAGCAGAAGGAGGGATGAGAGATCGGGCAAGGCAGGAGAGAAGGTGAGGGAGATACAGAGAGATCAGGGTGAAGGCAGGGGAGAGGGAGTGATAGAGATAGAGAGATCAGGGGGAGAGGAGAGGGAGAGATGGAGAGATCGGGAGAGGCAGGAGAGGGAGAGATGGTGAAATCAGTGGAAGCAAAGGAGGGGAGAGGGAGAGAGAGAGATGGGGGGTAGGAAGAGAGCAAAGGGGAGGCAAAGCAGGAGAGAGGGAGAGATCAGGGGGAGGGCAGGAGAGAGGGAGAGACTGAGTGATGGGGAGAGAGAGAAGAGAGGAAGGAAAGAGGAGAAATTGATCAGGGGAAGAGAGCGAGAGGAGAGAGATGCGGAGATCAGGGGAAGAAAGAAGAGAGGCAGGAAAGAGGAGAGATGGAGAGATCAGGAGAGGTAGGCGAGAGGGAGAGAAGGAGAGATCTGTAGAATTAAGAGAGCAGAGGGGAGGCAAAGAAGGAGAGAGTGAGAGATCAGGGGGAGGGCAGGAGAGATGGAGAGATCGGGGGCAGGAGACAGGGAGTGGTGGAGAGATTGAGGGAGCAGGAGAGAGGGAGAGATGGTGAGATCAGGGGGAGAGAGGGAGGAGAGGCAGAAGAGAACAGGGAGAGATGGGGGGCAGAGAGAGAGAGACATGGAGAGAATGGGGGAGGAGAGGAGAGATGGAGGGATGCTGAGGACGGGAGAGAGTTTGGGGGGAAGAAATAGAGGAAAGCAGAGGAAAAGCAGGCAAGAGGGAGAGATGGAGAAATCATGGGGAGGGCAGGAGAGATGGAGAGATCAGGGGAAGGGCTGGAGAGAGGGAGAGATGAAGAGAGTGGGGGAGCAGGAGGTAGGGAGAGATGGAGAGTTCAGGGGAAGGAGAGAGGGAGGCGAGGCAGGAGAGAACAGGGAGAGATGGAGGGGCATGAGAGAGGGAGAGATGGAGATCAGGAGAGGGAGAATGAGAGAGAGGCAGGAGAGATCAAGGAGAGATTGGGGGGAGGGCAGGAAAGATGGAGAGAGAGGAGAGGGAGAAATGACGAGATCGTGAGTGGGCAGGAGAGAGGGAGAAATGGGAGGCAGGAGAAGTGAGAGATTAGGGGAAGAGAGGGAGAGGAGAGAGATGCAGAGTTCAGGGGGAAGAAAGAGAGGAGAGGCAAGTCTTTTTCTCTCACTTTTGACTTTTTGCCCCCTCAGCGGTCTCGTAGAGCGGGTGGCACACTTCCCCCTCTGCAGGTATACAATAGCACATAACTGCATCTCGTCAGCGCAGAGGTGGGCACGGACCGGAGCGGCGGACCGGGGCGGCGGGACCTTGAACGGGGCGGGCACGGTGCCAGTCTAACCTCGGGCTCCCCCACCTCCTCAGCGTGATGGATGGCACGTGTCAGTGTGGGGCAGGAAGACCAATCAGCTCATCAGCGCTACCTGTTCACACGGAGGAGGAGATGAGAGCGTCGTGTTAGCATCAAGGCCGCGGCTCAATCTGACAGCAAGATGAACAAAATTATATACAAGATATCTGTAGTTGGTAACAGCTAATTAGCCCTAACCCATTAAAGGGATATGCCACCCCCAGGTCAAATTTGGGCATCTCCCCACAGTTCAGAGACTAAAATAAGTGGTGGAAAGCGTTTTCCTGCTCACCCAGCCATTGTCCGAGTCTGTCGCCACTGACCGCCGCAGTATCTGCTGCTCCTCCGCGTTAGACTGGAGTCTAACGTCGCCAGAGAAAGATTTCGGCCAAAAGGAATTAATTTGCTCGATGCAGAAAGTAATTGGGAAACGCATCGAGCAAATTAATTCCTTTTGGCCGAAATCTTTCTCTGGCGACGTTAGACTCCAGTCTAACGCGGAGGAGCAGCAGATACCGCGGCGGTCAGTGGTGACAGACTCGGACAATGGCTGGGTGACCAGGAAAACGCTTTCCACTTATTTTAGTCTCTGGACTGTGGGGAGATGCCCAAATTTGACCTGGGGGTGGCATATCCCTTTAAGACTAAGGCTACGTCCCATGTCTCTGTCTTACCCCTTCGTCTTACCCCTACCCCTTGGTTTTGCGCGTTCATGTGAGGGCAAGGGGTGTCCCGATTTTAATTTTTATCAAGGGCTAGGACCACGACCGAGGGCTACATCCCCTTGAAACGAAGTAAGCTCTCGACCAGACTTGAAAGGAAGGGGTACACCTACAAGCTCAGGCAGGTTTTGGGATCAGGATGGCAGCGTCACATCGACCAGCCAAGGAGTCTCATAAATGTATTTTCAGCAGTTGTAATTATCGATTAACAGTTTAGCATGGTTTACAATTATGACGCTTATGTTCTACGTTACGTTTAGTGAACTGTTGTTGTGGTGTCTGTTTAGCCGACGTTATCGTTTTCATGGAACTTTCATGCATAAACAATCTAGTAACTCCACTATATAGTCCAAACGTGCAATTTTTTCTACATTTTCTTATTTACTTATTACTTATCTTGTCTATATCCACTTTTTGTTTTAACTTTCTTTTGCACTAAACTGCCTAGAGCTAATGTGGCAAGTGAATTTCTCTTGTGCGAGCTCAATAAAGTCTTATCTTATCTTATCTTAGTTTTTTTTGTCGAGCTGAGGTACGCGATAATCCTTGACATTTGTTTACGTTTGTTTGCGTCAATTGTTGTCGCCTCTGTAGACGTAGCAGCCAGGTAGAGGCGAGGGATGATGACGCAAACGGTAATCGAGTGGCGTCCCATTTCTTAGGGGAACATTCGTACCCCGAGCCCTCTCAACTCAGCTCAGTATCGAGGGGCAAGACAAAGATTAGACCAGAACTAAAGGAAAATTATTTAGAAAATAAAAAATAATAAGGAAATAATTTGGACACAGTAGCTCACACGTCACAATAAATATAATAACAAAGACAAAATATAAATGGTAATAATCAATTATCAATTAATAATCAAGTAAGTAGCAAAAATAAGACACTGTCAAATTATATAAATGTATATGTACAAGTACAGATACAAATACAGAAATATAGCTATATAAATATAAAATATAATCATACAAATATCAAAAATATAATATAATAAATAGTAATAATAATTTTCCAAAGATGACATTTTGAAATTCATGTGCCATTTGTAATACTTTGGCATGATCAAGTTTTTTAAATAAAGTTCTGAAAAAATAAATGAAAAAGTGAGTGTTTAGTTTTAGTTTAGTGTTGATATAATATCTTTTATGATGAACTGAATGTGCCGACAGTGATTTTGATATAATTCATGTGAAATAGCACTGTATTTTGACTCATAATCTAGACACAATTAAATTTGATGACAGGCTAACCAGGCTAGCCAGACAAAACTTTTTTCAGTGTTTGCGTGCATTGTGTCACCATGGTAACTCCTAAATATTTCACATTACAGATACATGTACAAAACCCCCAGCATGAAGTCACAAGTATCAACATGAGGGGCACATATATGACATATCAAAAGATCAAAAGATCAAAGTCAGCTTTATTGTCAATTCTGCCATATGTGTTCAACATACAGTGAATCGAAATTTCGTTTCTCTCTGGCCAGGTAGTGCAAAAAGACAGTGTACAAGATACAATATGAAGACAAAACACAACAAAAACTATCTAAGACAGAGATCTAAAGTTAAAACTAAAGTCTAAGATCTAAAATCTTAAAGCAGTGCAACATAATAAATACCTATATACAGATTTCCAAAGTGTGCAGTGTGCATCAAAAATGTGCAATGGAAGATACAGCAGTGAAATGGTCATGTGCAATAGAATGTGCATTGGAGTTAAGATAAAAATAAATGTGCAACAGTAGTAATTCTAGTGCAATAACAGGAGTAAACAACAGTACAACAGGAGTAAAATTCAGTAGTAAATGTAAATGTGCAACAGTGCAACAGTAGTCTTTAGCAGCAGTTTTTTAAAAGTGTCTAGAGTGATATGTCTTTTTATGGAATACAGGTTATGCCAATATGGGGGGTGGGGGGTGGGAGATGGGTAAGGTGAGAGTTCGGGTGAGAGTTCAGCCTCCTGACAGCCTGGTGGATGAAGCTGTTTGACAGTCTGGTGGAGTGGGCCCGGAGACTCCGGTACCTTCTCCCCGAGGGCAGGAGGCTGAACAGGCTGTGTGAGGGGTGGCTCGGGTCACCCACAATGCTGGACGCTCTGCGTGTGAGCCGGGTGTTAAAGTCATATGGCATGGCTATGGCATAATGAACAGTATAATTTATTGTATTTATTTTTTATCTATTTATTTGAATTAGGACAATGCATATTAATCAACATGACGACAAACAGCATCAATGTAAATATGACAGAATTAACTACTTTACATCCATTTTCCTAAAGTAGGTCAGAACAGGAACAAAACATTTACAGGAACACACAAGAGACAGAAATGAGAAATGCACAGACATGAGAGCAACTTTCTTACTTATAAAATCCATTATAGGTGGAGGAGCGAGTCCATTTAAAGGAAAAGTAACTTTATTTTACAATCTGAGCCTTCTTTCGGTAATAAAATAAGTAGTTTGACTCACCCATAGCACGTTCGTGTCATTTGGAGCTGTTTGGTGAAAGTTATGTTGTAGCGTATCCGTTAACATGAGTATTCGGGGCATTACTTTGCGGTCTCCAAATAACACAAACTTTAGCACTTTTCAAATCATAGAAGCCCAATGTCTTAATGTAAGATTTCGTTTGAAGCAAAAGTGGCCTGTAATCCGAGATTTAGCCATAGTTTCGAGTAGATGAGGACGCCAGTGCGCATGCGCGGACAGCTCCCGGGACCCAAACATGAAACGCAAAGCTGAAAACTATGGATATGTTAACGGATACGCTACAACATAACTTTCACCAAACAGCTCCAAATGACACGAACGTGCTATGGGTGAGTCAAACGACTTGTTTTATTACCGAAAGAAGGCTCAGATTGTAAAATAACGTTACTTTTCCTTTAAAACTTTAAAAATAAGGCAAGCATCCATAAATCCTTGATAACTTTTAAGATCCAAAAAATTATACTTACTTACAATGTCTTACCTTAGATCTTCTTCAAACTTGTATCCATAGCAGCTTGAGGACTTAGGATGTTCTTCAGATTTGTTCCAATAGCAAGTAGAGGACCTTGTTTGACTTTCTGACTTGTTTTTAATAGCAGGTAGAGGACCTTGTATGTTCTTCAGACTTATCTCCCATAGATGATAGAGAACTTGGATACTCTTCAGTTTGGTCCCTTTTAGATTATTACCACAATCGTGTAATCCCTCAGTGGTCCAGGTAGGTTCCATAGTGGTCCATGGGTGTATACTAGTCTATGCACTCTTATATTTGTTCTGATACAGCTCAAGATCATTCTAGAAAAGGTTCATGTCGGTCCTGTGAATAGGCCTTTTTGAGAATGTATTTTTAATATGGATTAGTATCTGATTTTCATATACTTTTGACTACTAGTGAGTTGCTGTTTGACATGAGTCCAATTCATCCTTATCTATACACTATGCAACTTTTTCCGTGAGTGAAAGTATAAACGTTGAAGTAGTAAGTTTGGAGTAAGAAGCGTGTGTGAATAGTTAAAGGAGCCTCATTTGGTCTTGTTATACTTTGAACCGTGGGTAGTGAATGTGATAGCTCTGGTTTTGACTTCTCTGTCTGTGGAGAGTTCTACCTTTTGACATTTATTTGGTTCGGCGTGCCAAAAAATCCTCCCACTCACGGAGTTTCTTTCAGCGTACGTTTTGACAAGGTTTACTCTGACAGAAGTGCAAAAGAGAGGGGAGGATTGGCTGAAAAGAAGATTGGCATTTAAAGAGACAGTCCACATATTATATTGAGTTCATGTTTGTGATTGCACATAAGTTAATGTTGCTGTCTGACCCCGGCTTAGGTGAGGAGCGCATTTTTGAAGTAGTTGTCAACTGTTCTGATTGTGGATTCAGGGCGTTTTTGACATTTTTATTGCTCAGAACAGAAATGCTCTTAGAATCATGCAACTGGCTTTATAGTTTGTTGGCTTTAGGGTTGTCAGGTTAGAATTTGTTGTATTTACAGCAAATTGGCTGAACAGTGAACCAAAAATGCATACATGTATGTAAATGTATACATTTACTTCCACTTCCCATTCATTCAGTTTTTGGTTCACATGTAAGTTAGGAATTTATTTTTTATTTTTTTTTAGCTTATTCAGATTTTTGGGTAAAATTTAAAGTGTTTTTTTTTTTTTGGTCTTTTATGTGAATCTGTATGGCGTCCCCTTCAGCAGTGTCGTCCATTAACACTGACTTACCTCTGACAGTGTCCTCTGAGCCTGCCCTGGTTCTGATGCTGATGTAAGTAGGTCTGGTAAGTTATCAGGGACAGTTAATAAAGCTTGTTTTTCTTCTCAAAACAATATTTGTCCAAAAAGTTATATATTTGCGTCACAAAACAGCTGTCCGCGAAAAATTCAGCAGTCAGAATCGCTTGATGCTATTTTCTGTCGATTCGTATCACTGCGCGCCTATTATTATTATTAGCCTGTTCACTTGTATGTGGATGTTTACAAGTGAACAGGCTAATAATACTAATAGACGCGCAGTGATACGAATCGACAGAAAATAGTACCAAGCGATTCCGACTGCTTCATTTTTCTCTTTATTAACTGTCCCCGATAACTTACCGGACCTACTTTCGTGAGCTACAGAACCGGGGCAGAACTCGGCTCAGAGGACACTGTCAGGTAAGTCAGTGTTAATGGACGACACTGCTGAAGGGGATGCTGTACAGATTCACATAAAAACAAACAAAACAAAACAAAAGTCACTCTCCCTTTAAAGCAACCATCTGTAATTGTATTAAATATTTTATTTAGTTAGTTAGTTAGTTATTTTAGTTGACGTCAGATGTGCTCTCCTCACATGGCCTTTGTTCATACTTGCCTGTGCTCTCTGGTCTTCACACCTAAGCTGCCATTGAAGGAGTGTTTTTTTTTTTTTTTTCCATTGCATTTATATAGCGCCTTTCATGACATGCCTTTTCATCCCAAAGTGCTCCACAGTTCACCGTTCATTCACTCCACACTTGGTGGTGGTAAGCTACTTTCTGTAGCCACAGCTGCCCTGGGGCAGACTGACGGAAGCGAGGCTGCCAATCTGCGCCATCGGCCCCTCCGACCACCTCCAACACTCATGCACACTCCACTTTCATACTTTTTTTGTTTGTTTTTGTTTTTGTTTTTTTTGTTTTTGGAGGAAGAGGGGTTTTTGCAATTGGGCCCTTAACTCTACTGTAAAACACCATGTTCGGCTCACTCATGGTAGTTTTGTGTCATATGGAGCACTGTCGAAGATATTGGGTTTGTGTGATATCTCATTCGTTACACTTAGCCTACAGCTATGCCTTCCCTTGAGCCGAAAAAGCTAGGTAGCCTGTTAGCTCCAACATCGTCAAATACGCTTTGTGTAACCGAAACAATGTCACACAAAGTTAATTTCTACATGTTATGCTCAAGGTTTCACAACGGTGTCTAGAATGTCCATGCTATGGTTACTGAAATTGGAATATAGACGCTAACAATTTCATTAATCTAGAACTTTTCTTGAGGTTTGACGGGAAGTTTCTGTAAGATAGGATTTCCACGTTTCTTGGAAGGCACAAGAGGCACTTCATTCGATAGGACGAATCCTTCATATCAGTGTAAGAGAACATTGTGTTTAAGTATGGCCAGGGATGCTCATCGTCAGGTCCCCCTTCATTTGTAGCCGACGTGGATGCTGTCTCCTCTTCCATCAGGGATGTTTTTTTATTTATTTATTTACCTTTATTTAACCAGGAAAAAAGTCCCATTGAGATTCAAAGATCTCTTTTTCAAGGGAGTCCTGGCCAAGAGGCCCACACAGTACAACTCACAAGACAATGTTGATTGATTAAACTAGCTGCATGAAACCAACAGGTGTAGGCTGATTGTCATGCGCAAGTAGCGAACAAGCCCAGGCACGTCCTGACTTCCTGGCAGTCAGTAGAGGGTTTTTTTGGAACGAGTAACTAAACGGCACATTGAAAATAAGATAAGATAAGATAAGCCTTTATTGATCTCACACAGGAGAAATTTACTCACCACAGTAGCTCCAGGACAATTGGACAAGAGGGAAAAAGTGCATGCAGGCAGGGAGGGGATAAAGTAAGTAATAAATAATACAGATAGTAATACGTAATAATAATAATAATGGAAAATAGTAATAATGATAATAGTAACAACAAGCATCAACATGAAAAAGGAGGAATAATGTATCGGAGTAAAAGTATGCAATTAAATTCGGAAATGTAGTGAAGTAAAAATAAAAGTTATCATTTTTTTAAAAACTCAAGTAAAGTACAAAGTCTCCCAAAATGTACTTAAGTACAGTAGTGAAGTATTATTACTTTGTTACTATACAACACTACACATGAGACAGCAGTAACATAGACGACATCTAGTGGTGATATGTGACAATACAATAGGGCCGTGTGGGTCAATCAATACAGGCTAAACTATGAACAAATCATTTACAAAAGTATGTCTTTACACTTCTATTTCATCCAGTTTTGGTTGCAATTTGGACATTTATTTGTCATATGTGACTTTTGAAGAAAATGTTACTTTATAGCTACCATCCATAATTAAACTGGCTGACTCGGCCATGTTGCATTCTCACATATCACCACTAGATGGTATCTATGTTACTGCTGTCTGATGTGCCACTTTGGTGACAGAAGAAGACCAGAGACTATGGGTGAGTCTGAACCAAACACCAACGGGAAGTTTTTGATGGGAAAAATATCAAATTAACTTACAGATGGTAACTGTAACTCAATTCAGTTTGAAACTGTTTCAGTAAAATAGACTAAAGACTTCACTTACAAGTGGTGTTATTTAATGTTTTTTTTTTTGTTTTTTGTTTTTTTTCTTACATTTCAGAACAGATTTTAAATATTTTGATGAACAAAGTTACAGTGCAGCCAAGATAGCTTTTAAAAAAAAAAAAAATTATTAGGGCTGTCAGTTTAACGCGTTAATTAGATTAATTAATTACACTGCTAATTAACGCGTTATAAAAATTAACGCAATTAATTATGAGCGCAATTCAATGCGCGCGCATTTTAAATTTGGCGTGCGGGGCCTTTGAACGGCGAGTTTATTTATAAAAATGTGACGGATCAGATCCGTTTCTAAGCCCCCTGTCCTGTCCCCGCGGAGAGCACGTGAAGACGCCGGGGAGAGCACGTGAAGACGCCGCGGAGAGCACGTGAAGACGCCGGGGAGAGCACGCGAAGACGCCGGGGAGAGCACGCGAAGACGCGCGCGCCTGTTTCCGTATCTGCTGCGCTGCGCGCGCTGAACCCCTTTCAATTCCCCATAACCTCTCCAGCGTGTTCTGCTACTAAGGGTGCACACTTAAGAAGCGTTAGTTTTGCCCATCCAAATCACGCTATCATTTACTCACCCCGCGGTGCCGCCGCCTCCTCCCTCCTCCTCCGTGCGATGGTTCGGACACATCCGCGCCGGTAATCCAGTTTCGCGGGTTCCGGGGGTCAGGTGAGCCATGAGTAATTTACACGGACAATTATTTGTATTCTCTGTATATTTGAAGCTGTGTATATTATTTATTGACATTGCATGAAAGCTACTGTACGTGCTCACGTGCACCAGAAATATTCGCCATTTAATAGGCTAGTGGAATGGTGTAAATGAGCTTTCAAATTAATGTTACGTAATGTGGGAGGTGAATGGGGGTGTACGGCAGTCTTGTCTTGGTTACAGTGGAGGTAACGTGCACTGAAAGAGTGAGTGAAAGACTGAAAGACTTAAAGGGGAAGTGCGTGAAGAGTCCCTCAGTCATCCAGGTAGAATCCATGATAAAAGGAGAAATTCAATTTGTCAACTGGACAAAGTTTGTTTGGTCGAAAACGTTTCGCCGCTCATCCGAGAGGCTTCGTCAGTTCTGGTTCTAGTGCTGGTTAGACCCTGTTTAGAACCAGAACTGACGAAGCCTCTCGGATGAGCGGCGAAACGTTTTTGACCAAACAAACTTTGTCCAGTTGACAAATTGAATTTCTCCTTTTATCTTTTAAAGGGGAAGTCTGCATTATTTTCATTGTACCACTATAAATCACACCTTTTTTGCACTGTGGGAAAGCACAATAAACCACCTAAAAAAAATATTTTAAAAAATGCGATTAATTTGATTAATTAATTACAAATCCTGTAATTAATTTGATTAATTTTTTTAATCGCCTGACAGCACTAATTATTATTATTATTTTTGTTTATAATTAACCTATACAACCATATGGATATTTACAGCCCAAAAAGCTCACGTGGAAATGCTCCCCCAATCAATTATGTAATTTTTTTTTTTTTCAAATATATATCTGATGTTATTAGATTCATTGACATTTAATTGTGAATTAAAAATCACCCAAACAGTGTACATGAACACTCACAAACCTTCATGCTCTTGATTCATTCATATTCCACGCGGCGCACTGTTTTTACATGTCTCTCGGTATCTCCATCACCCCAACATGTGATAATTCATGAATGCTTGCTCACTTAGCTTTTTATCACCTAAACACAGAGGAGGGTAGAGTCAAATTATACTCACGTAAAAGTAACATTGCTTCAAAATAACATTACTCAAGTGGAATTACAATGTAGTGGTCCAAGAAATTAGTCAAGTCAAGAATAAAAAAGTATTTGGGGAAACTACTGCTCTACTAGAACAAGTATAATTTAAAGAGAAACTGTCGAATCATCTTTATAATTTAAAGTCAATGTAATTGCAAGGATAAAACACAAAATAATGCACAAATCAGAGTATACATGTATTTCGAAGAATAGACTACTACAATTAAAAACTAAATCATATCTGAAGGAGCGGTGAAACAAAGAAACAAATGTTCAAATCCATCAAATACTTTTCACCCTGGAGAGCTTGTTGCTTTGTCTGGAATGTTTCACAGTATGGTATTATATTTCTGTCTTCATGTAGACCAAGTTACAGGTCAGATCTGTGGAGAAGCCTCCCTCATTCACCATCAGAATACCTGTTTTTATAGGGATTTTGAGCTATAAAAAACACCAGTAAATGTAAGGTAGAGCTGTTTAATGTCATACTGTGGAACATTCAAAGCAGAGCAATGACAAGCAGGTGATGGACCCTTACAGACCTTTAAGAATAGAGTTAGGCTGCGTCCCATTTCTCTGTCTTACCCCTTCCCCTTTATCTACATCTTTATGTAGATAAAGATGTAGATAAAGATACTGAGCTGAAAGGGCTCGGGGTACGAATGTTCCCCTAAGAAATGGGACACCACTCGATTACCGTTTGCGTCATCATCCCTTGCCTCTACCTGGCTGCTACGTCTACAGAGGCGACAACAATTGATGCAAACAAACGTAAACAAATGTCAAGGATTATTGGGTACCTCAGCTTGACAAAAAAAAAAAAAGCTTTTTTAAACATGAAAGTTTGATGAAAACAATAACGTTGGCTAAACAGACATCACTACGATTAAAACCGCAACGACAGTTCACTAGTAACGTAGAACATAAACATCATTAATGTAAACCATGCTAAACTGTTAATCGATAATTACAACTGCTGAAAATACATTTATGAGACTCCTTGGCTGGTTGATATGACGCTGCCATCCTGATCCCAAAACCTGCCTGAGCTTGTAGGTGTACCCCGTCGTTTCAAGTCTGGTTAAGAGCTTACTTCTGGGTATGTAGCCCTCGATCGTGGCTCTAGCCCTTGATCAAAATTAGAATCAGGACACCCCTTGCCCTCACATGAACGCACAAAACCAAGGGGTAGGGGTAAGACGAAGGGGTAAGACAGAGAAATGGGATGCAGCCTAATTCTAGAAGTACACTGAAGTTTACTGAAGTATTACAATTAAAACAGACCCTCCAGGAATTCGTGATGTTGCGATTTGCACCTTCAACGCAACTTCAGCCAATCCCCGTGAATTCAGGGCGGTGTTGCAATTTTGACCAATCACCGCAACTTTCCCACAATTCTTACTAATTTTGACCAATAATCGGCGACATATTGAACGCCGACTAACTTCCTTCTCCCTTACTTCCGTGTGACGAAACGAAACTGCGACCGTGTCCCAGTTCCCAGAGCGCACAGCTCGGAGCGCGGCCCGAAGGGGGCTCAGACTGCAGTCAAGGAGGTGCACACTTGCTCAGTCCCGACTGCAGTCCGCGGACCGCTTAACGACTGCGGTCTTCGGACCGCGTGTTAACTGCGCATGGGACAAAAAAGAAGTGGGACAGCAGTCGTCGCGCCGGTGTACTGTCGAAATGTGTGACGCACATGCCCTTCAAGCCACGCTCCGAGCCGCGCGCTCTGGGAATTGGGACACGACTTCTAATGGCAAAGAAACATGTCTGTGGCGCCATTTGCCCACTAAAATAACAGCAAAAGACCGGGCGAAACAGTTCCCCTCCTAGTAGTAATTTATTTTCGATGTTGGTAAGGTTGTTTTAGGACCATATCTGTGATCTCTGTGTCCTTGTATTATTCTTTGTCAGTAATAACTCAGTATTCAAAATATTACTCAATTTTAATTACAAAAAGGGAAAATCGCAACTATTTATCGCAACTTTCACTTCCTCCCACAACAAAATCGCAACAAAAACCTTAAAAGCACCGCAACTTTCATTGCAACTTTTTGGAAAAGCTCACGCAAATTCAGGCATTTTAGCCCGCAACAATCACAAAAAATGCCCGCAAAATCCTGGGGGGTCTGATTAAAATACTCGGAAAGGTATGCCTCTAGAAAAGATAACTGAGTAACAGAGTACTAGCCACATCTGCCTAAACATCAATTAGCCCAAGACTGCACTGCCAGAGCCACGCTTGTTCCTCCAATACATCACCCTATTTGTGTTTGTCATGTAGCGGGCAAGTCATTATTTACAACACGGGGTCTGACAAGGTAGTCCCTGACCCGGTCCTAATCTAGCGCTGATGGAGAGGATGTGTTTGGTGCCGATGTTTAGTGCGTATTGATTTAGCAGGTTAGCATACACTGTCAGCGGTGGCTAAGGTTTGCTATCTGTGTTTGTGTGTGGAAATGCTTGGCTAGCTGTGCACTCACCCGTGCCTAATCTACTTTTCATGGAGGTTAGCACGTCAGAGGGTTCAGGCACAGGATCGGAGTGGAGTGCAGAGTGGATAGGAAGAAATAAGAAATGCAAAATGTAGTTTTTGCACATTATGCATTTGTGAATATGTCAACAGTGTGTGTTAATAGGCTGATCGTTACTGAATACTGAACATTTATTTATTTAATTTAATTAGGACAATGCATTATTAACCAACATGACAACAAACAACATCAATGTAAATATGCCAGTATTAACACAATAGCTACTTTACATCTGTTGTCCTAAGGCTGGTCAGAACAGAAGAACATTTAGAGAAACATGCAAAAGAGACAGAAGTGCATTGATAATTAGAAACTTGCATTCACTTTTGTCTTGAGTTTTGAGTAGAGCTGAGTGATATGACAAAAAATAAAATAAAATAAACAATAATAATAAAATCAATGAATTAAAGCAGAACTAAGTAACAGGGATTGTGCTGTTCCTACAGCTTCCTTGAGTCAATAAATACACTATCCGGGAACAGACTCTTGTCTCTTTTTTCCTTTTTCTGTTGATATGAGGGATATATAAACACATGTAATGTTGCCAAATATAAATAAAGAGGTGGTGTTTCCCATGAGGACTCTCTTCAGGTCGTGTTGGCCATATTACAAGGCTGGTTTTCTGCGCTGAGACAGCATGGAGAGAGGAAAGCTTCAAATACCTCAAAAATATTTTACAATCACAGGAACTTACAGCAAGGGTTAATTAGATAAAATGTTACCTAGTTTTTTTGGACTTGTTTTAAGCATTTCTGCCATCAGATCAGATTGATTACAGCTGTATGCTTACAATGTTTATATTAACATATTCAAAGTCAGAGTCAAAGTGTACTTTATTGTCAATTATGTAACAGGAATTACACGGAGGACTGAAATTACATTTCACCAGACACCATATGTGTAATTTAAACTAAAAACACACACACACATTCACAAACACACCGATACACTCACGGACATGAAGTGTATACAGACATCAACAATAAATAGACATAAGACATACAGGTAAACATATATGCTCAAACAAGAAGAAACGTTCGAGGTAGACTCTTCTTGGTAGCTGGTGTAGGTAAAAATGAAATGTGCAGTAGGTAAGGTGGAATAAGTTAATACATTCAGACATGTCCCTCATTACTCAGTTTAATTGTTTTCACTGTGGTAATTCCCTCTGCTGCCAGTAGATCAGCGTATAGGGAGTACTGAGGCTGTGAAATGATTTCTTTCTTCTTTTTTTTTTTTTTAAGTAGGCATTATAATAAGTTCTAAATTGTGCAATTCCAAAGCAAACATAACCAAGACCATGTTTAAAGGCCAATAACATTATAAATAATGCATGTTCTTTAATGGCATGGTTAAACTGGGGTCACAGAGAGTTTCTGCAGGTTGCCCCAGTACAAAATTGATAAAATACACAGGACATTTCTGTGTAGGGAAAAAATATATATATCTTTATTAAGTCAATTAACAAACAAAAAAAGACATGATAATCACATTTGACAAAACAATAAATGAGTTAAATAATGGTTAGGAAAAAAAATCAAATAGCACATGCTTTGCACTTTGCATTTGCATTCTCCCGTTGAGACCTCATTATAAAAGTTGTGAAGTTGTGAAGGTAGAACTGAATTATTATTTTAATGAAAGATATTTAATCCTAAAATAGACTTTCCACATGTGTTTTACTAATCAACACTGTATAATATTTAGCTTTTGGTCTACTTGCTTTTTATCTCCAGTAAAAATTGTAATATTACACAACCATAATGAAGTATTATTTTAGTTTATTATTGGTAAAGATGTTACATACTGGGGCTTTAAATAGGCTGGTAGACTTAAAGCCCCAGTGTGTAGGATTCGTGGCGCATAGGTGGATGGTGCTATTGCACTTTCTGTTTTAGCTACAGCAGACCTCGAGGGTCACCCGGGCGCGCGCACGAGCCGCGCGCCGCTACTGTATAAATAAAACGCGGTCCCGTTTTTTTTTTTTTTTTTTTTCTCATGAAAACACACATTCCCGATCATGTACCATGACACTCTACACATCAAATGAAACCTTACAGTCTCCTCTTTTTGACTATGCAAGTCATTTCCCTGCACAATAATCACTCCCTGAGCACATGGGGCTTTTATACGGAAAAGCACAAAACGAGGTTAGCTTACCTTAGAATGCCTTGCACAGGTCAAACTCTGTATTTCACCATAAACTTGCTCTCAATTTGTCCGTAAGGATCCAGCGAATAATATCCAGTAAAACAATTAAGTCCAAAACACGTGTTAGATCCATTACGACGTCTGATCCGGCAGCATGCTTGTGTTGTTTACCCAAAACCACGAGCCTTGCCGAAGGCGAAGGCGGAGCCCAAATGTCCTTCTGCGGCTCTCGTATTCAAAATGGCTGCCTCTGCATGGGGAAGATCCCCCTTTTATGTGACTATATCTAAGTCCAAAAGAATACTTAGATTTCATGATGGAAGTGAAAAGGCTTGGAAAACAATGTATTTTTGAATGGGTATCTTCAATTTCAGTAATTAACTCATTCAGTGCCGGAGACGTCTATTGACGTCCCCTCGAATCCAACCGTTGAGTGCCGTGACGTCTATAGACGTCAATTGCTTTTTTCAGCGGGGGTTGCTAGGTTACGGCCTGGAGCAACTTTTGAGGTGTAATTCACATCTCTCAACCTGTAGATGGCGATGTTGTATCATTATTAGCCGATCAGAGCCGGGGAAGAAAGGAGGAGTGCAGCGTGTGTATGGTGTATTGGCCAGAGTAGTAAGATGGCGAGGCCAGAGAACCCGGAAAAGCAGATAACTGTTGATCAGCGCCTATGGAGCGATCAGATTGCTCTTGGGACCCAGGATCCTGGATCAGAGGATCGCAGAGACAAGCCGGATCAAGCAGCGAGGTCTGAGCAGAGATCTGCTGTGCTCGAGGAGGGGGCGTGTCATGTGTGCGCTGCGCGGATCAGGGAGTCTCTTCAGAACTACGACAGCTCCAAAGAAGAAGTTTACTGACTTGGAGCAGTGATGCTGCTGTGTGGTAATTGTAATGAATGAAGTTGTGTGTGTGTGTGTGTGTGTGTGTGTGTGTGTGTGTGTGTGTGTGTGTGTGTGCGTGCGTGCGTGTGTGCGTGCGTGCGTGTGCGTGCGCGTGTGTAGCTGTGTGTGTGTAAAGGTTTATGCATGTGCTTGTGTGTATGTACATATATATATGTATGTGTGTGTGTGTGTGTGTGTGTGTGTGCGTGTGCGTGTGTGTGTGTGTGTGTGTGTGTGTATTAGTTTTTATTATGGGTCTGTACTCTGGGCCTCAGACAAATCCTCAACAAAGTTCTATTTTATAGGAAAAGATATTATATCCTGTAAACATCTCTTGGCACTATTGATTTGAACGAATTTTCAATTCACAGAGCCTTATATTCTTATATTTGTAAATAAAAAATGTACTTTGTCATCAAAAATCTCTTTCTCTGTTATTTTAGATGTTTGAGGTGTCACTAAATCGATAAATATTGATGTCAAAGTCACTGATCTGCTCGAAATCCTTCTCTGAACTAAACGCCCGAAAAGGTTAGAAACATAATTTTTTTTCCAGGTGAAAGAAGAGAGTCGACACTTTATTTTGATGTGTCCCATGTTTATATAGTCAAAGAACTCAGTATTCTGTTGGTCTTGGAAAATCAGTGAAATTCTACTGAAACCTGTGGCACTCTGGGGTTAGAATTCTGAAAACAGGCCGGCAGTGAATGAGTTAACGGGTAAAAATCTTACACACTGTCCCTTTAATACAATGCCATGAAGGACTGACATCACCATGGAGACAAGCAGGTGGCTAACCCCCTTCTGGAAAAGTTTCGTAGTGCCACTTTAACTATAGGAAAAGACGACAGGTTTTGACGAGTGAAGAAAAGTCTGTAAACTATAATAACAAGGAGTGTTGACTTCTAAACTTCTTCTGTAGTACATGCCACTTTTCTTTATTCCTCCCACACAGCTTCATTGGCACATGTCCCTTCATCACCAACACGGAAATACACATTTGTGAACAATGCCTTGCTTGTCAAACATCCCCTGTTGTTCCTCCCATCCTGGTACAGCATGCTCCTTGAAGTCACCTTTTTCATTGTTGGATCTGCACAGTGGAGGCTTGCCAATTTCATTTAGGCGCTGGCTTGGGTGGGCCGGGTGGAGACTGCATTATTTATGATGAAGCAAACCTAGCAGAAGCAGCGAGCGATAGACAGACTAGAACAGCAATCAAGTGCGCCCGCCGTACATTTAGTGACACCGCTTTTCATTGGGAACATGAAACAAGGCATCCCTCCCGCTGTGAGCAACAAACATGAACAAACCAGGAGCTGCCGAATTGGAAATGCTCCCGGGGTAACTCCACACACGCTCAGATGGATGGAGGTGTAATGGGGGAGTTGGATTTGACGAGAAATGAGAGTTCAAATGGTGATAAATATTGTCTCAGATCAACATGGACGCCCCAATCTCTGCGCTTGATTTAAAGGGGAAGCAATATCCAAGGAGCTGACAACAATATATTTGAACTACTGTTGTGTTAGTACTTTAGCATTGCAACACTCAAATTTTCCCATTGTCGGATAAATAAAGGTTCACTAAGCTTTTATCAAGTGCTAGTTTCAGGGTTGCATAAAAACAAGAATAATTTGTAAAAGTGTTGTCATGATACTACAATTTCAAACTGAGTTTCAGTGCTGAGGAATATTCTCGATATTCACTACTACTACGGAATATTCTCGGTATTTACTACTATTACTACAACTACTACTACTATTACTACTACTACTGAGGAATATTCTCGATATTCACTACTAGTACTACTGAGGAATATTCTCGATATTTACTACTATTACTACAACTACTACTACTATTACTACTACTACTGAGGAATATTCTCGATATTCACTACTACTACTACTACTACTGAGGAATATTCTCGATATTCACTACTAGTACAGAATATTCTTGATATTTACTACGACTACTACTACTATTACTACCACTACTACTACTGAGGAATATTCTCGATATTTACTACTACTACAACTACTACTAGTACTACTATTACTAATACTACTGAGGAAAATTCTCGATATTCATGACTACTACTACTACGGAATATTCTCGATATTTACTACTTCTACTGCTGCTACTACTACTACTACTACTACTACTACTACTACTACTACTAATAGTAATAATAATAATAATAATAATAAATCAAACAATATAAAAAAAATATATATATATATATATATATATATATATATATATATATATATATATATATATATATATATATATATATATAATAATAAAAAGTTTGCTTATGGTTGAAATGCCGCCATGAAGAGGATATTTATAGGTTTCTCAGTCCTGCACTTTTCAACAGGAACAATGATGTTCTGTCTGCCTTTTTTCGATTATGAGAATACAATAAAATCAACAAAATGTAAAATAGTGATGTACATGGATTATTACCTTAAAATGTGCTCTTTAATGAATGAAAAAAAAAATTCGACTAAGCTGAGATGGGCTTTTTCTCTTCAGACGGTGTGTTTTTGTTACACACAGAAAATCTAAGAGACATTTCCTCAGATGAACACAGACACTCCTATTTTTTCTTTTCATCAACAGCAAATCACTATTCCCATGACAAAAACATCTCCTGAACTAAAAATACACACCTAGATCATAGACTGTACAGTGCCGTGAAAAAGTATTTGCCCCCTTCCTGA
Organism: Paratrypauchen microcephalus; assembly: GCA_036785185.1. Classification (NCBI taxonomy): domain Eukaryota; kingdom Metazoa; phylum Chordata; class Actinopteri; order Gobiiformes; family Gobiidae; genus Paratrypauchen; species Paratrypauchen microcephalus. The sequence continues at coordinate 920,589 of JAVJIX010000088.1, forward strand.
TTTCTGTGTTTTTTGCATATTTATCACTCAAAACATTGTCAGATCATCAAACCAATTTTAATATCACACAGAAACAACCCAAGGAAAGACAAAATTCAGTTTTTGAATGATGATTCCATTTATTAGTGCACAAAAAAAATCTAAACCTATCTGGCCCTATGTGAAAAAGTAATTGCCCCCTTAATCTAATAGCCAGTTGAGCCTCCTTTGACAGCAATAACTGTAACCAAACGTTTGCGATAATTGGTGATGAGTCTTTCACACCGCTGGGGAGGGATTTTGGCCCACTCTTCTATGCAGAATTGTTTCAATTCTGCCATATTGGAGGGTTTTCTTGTATGAACTGCCCGTTTAAGGTCACACCACAGCATCTCAATCGGATTTAAATCCGGACTTTGACTTGGCCACTCCAAAACCTTAATTTTGTTTTCTTTGAGCCATTCAGAGGTGGACTTGCTGGTGTGTTTTGGATCATTGTCCTGTTGCATGATCCAAGAGCGCTTGAGTTTGAGGGCACGAACTGATGGCCGGACATTCTCCTTCAGGATCTTCTGGTAAACAGCAGAATTCATTTTTCCGTCAATCACAGCAAGTTGTCCTGGTCCTGAGGCAGCAAAGCAGGCCCAGACCATCACACTGCCACCACCATGCTTTACTGTGGGCACCATGTTCTTTTTATCAAATGCTGTGCCATTTTTACGCCAGATGAAACGGGCTGCAGACCTTCCAAAAAGTTCAATTTTAGACTCATCGGTCCACAAAATGTTTCTCCAAAAGTCTTGAGGGTCATCAAGGTGCTTTTTGGCAAAGGTGAGACGAGCCTTTGTGTTCTTTTGTGAAAGCAGTGGTTTTCTCCTGGGAACTCTTCCATGGATGCCATTTTTGGCCAGTGTTTTTCTAATGGTGGAGTCATGAACACTGACCTTAACTGAGGCCAACGAGGCCTGTAGTTCTTTCGATGTGCGTCTAGGTTCTTTTGTGACTTCCTGAATGAGCCGTCGTCGCACTCTTGGAGTAATCTTAGTTGGTCGACCACTCCTGGGAAGGGTTGCAACTGTTCCCAGTTTCCTCCATTTTTGAATAATGGCTCTGACAGTGGTTCGCTGGAGCCCCAGAGCTTTGGGAATGGCTTTGTAACCTTTTCCTGAATTATAGACTTCTATCACTTTTTTTCTCATTTGTTCTTGAATTTCTTTGGATCGTGGCATGATGTGTTTGTTCTTGAGATGTTGTAGCCAACTTCACTTTGTTTGACAGGAACTATTTAAGTGATTTCTTGATTCAACACAGGTGGTGACAATCAGGTGTGGGTGTGGCATGTAGAACTGAACTAAGTTTTCTCAAAACTGTGGTTAGTCACAGTTAGTTTGTGATTTAACAAGGGGGGGCAATTACTTTTTCACATAGGGCCAGATAGGTTTAGATTTTTTTTGTGCACTAATAAATGGAATCATCATTCAAAAACTGAATTTTGTCTTTCCTTGGGTTGTTTCTGTGTGATATTAAAATTGGTTTGATGATCTGACAATGTTTTGAGTGATAAATATGCAAAAAACACAGAAATCAGGAAGGGGGCAAATACTTTTTCACGGCACTGTATATACAGCTCTGGAAAAAAATAAGACACCACTGCATTTTTTTTCCTGAAATCAGCATCCCTACATGTATTACAGCCATTCCATTCCAGCGTCTGTTGAATTCCAACACAAACACTAAGCTGAGCTACTTCAGTTCTTGCACCAGGAGTGGAATAATTTCACCCAAGAACAAAGTGAAAGACTTGTGGAGAGCATGCCAAGACGCATGAAAGCTGTGATTAAAAATAAGGCTTATTGCATCAAATATTGATTTTGGAACTCTTCTTAAGTGTAAACATTAGTGGGTCATTCCAGAACTGGAGAACATTTTGGCTTTAAAATTCTTGAAAAATAAACCTTCACTTTTCTGATTTTCTGCAACATATTCATCAATAATAGATAATAAACTATCAAATGCTTGATTAGCTCAACTTACGGATCAATAGTACAATTTTTATTACATGATTTATTTGGTTTATTTATGTATTTACTCTAATCACAGTAACAGGGTTGCAGGTAACAAGGTTGCAGATCCGCACTAATGAAACAAATAATATACAGTATATATATTTTTTAAAAATCAATTATTTTAACTGTTTTATTTGAGATTCAATTTGGCCATTAGAGGGGTGGGACAAGAGGAAAATGGCATTTTGTGGGTACTCCAGACTTATTTGGTATTTTAAAAACTTTTCTCTTAGTTTTTTAGATTTGATCTCAGGACAAGTAAATTCACTCATAAACTGTATGTTTTAGTATTCTTTATGTGGATTATTTCATATTTAATGGGTAGGACGTAAAATGTATTCCAATTCTGGAATGACCCTAGTATTATGTTGTTTTAAAATAAATTTGATCTTGTTTATTTGCATTGTTTGAGGTCTGAAAACATGAAAACACTTTTTTGCTATTTCGGCCATTTGTCATTTTCCGCAAATAAATGCTCTAAATGATAATATTTTTATTTGGAATTTGGGGGAAATGTTGTCAGTAGTTTATAGACTCAATTAAAAATGTTCCTTTTGCCCAAACACATACCTATAAGTAGTAAAATCAGAAAAAACTGATAATTTTACAGTGGTCTCTTATTTTTTCCAGAGTTATATGTGCAAATGGTATAAGATAAGATAAGATAAGATAATCCTTTATTTGTCCCACAATGGGGAAATATACAGAAGTGGACTGAGGGAGAAGGATGTCACCCATAGCGTTCTATTTCAACCAAATGAAGCTGCCACTCACTTCCCATTTGGAACATGGTGGCTAACTGGCTAACTATGTCCATTTACTGTATATACTACCTGTATATTATGTGCCTCAAATGCATTATCAGCCACCAGAAAAGGCTTTTTTTGTCTGAATTCACATTGAAGCTAGGATCCACAAGCCCAGTGATCTATACATGTTAGCGACGATGAATAAGGCATGAAGATAAAGTGACAGGGTGCGAGGAATGGGACATAGGAATAGGACATGGAGGAAAATCACTGTTATTGCATGGAAGGTAGCACAGGGCTATGGGTCTCCAGGTTAGGTCTACAGAGATCCTCCCCTCTTCCCTCTGTATGCAAGACAGGTGCAGCCCAATCCGACAAAACCTCTTAAATATTAAACACCAACCACCTGCAGTTTTCCCCTCTTTCTGTTCAATAATATAGAGGAAAGCTGTCGAAGGCATGTGAGATTCTAACGCTTGCATAATACCACAATATGTTGCAAAACTATCACATGGAACTATGAAAGATCTTCACAGCTATATTTCTAGTAGTGGAACATCAAACAGGTTATTTTGGCATAAAAGCCTACACGAAGATGTGTATTTCAAAGGAGAAAATAAGAAAATGCACTTTTATGAGGTTTCAACCATGTTTTCTTGATTTGCCCTCATCGGGTTTACTAAAAGTTGTATTTTGAACGCCCTATAAGTCATTATAACTTTATTTGTTCATGAGGGGCCATCCAAGCACATTGAGCCAAACATATTAATAGGAAGTTCAAACAAAATCTTAGTGCAGGTAGGTTCATCAAATACAGTGCTGGAATAAATCTGTTCTGTTACATTTGACAGAGAAAAGCCCCACCCAGAATTCCAACCAGGACCCTGTTGCTGTGAGTTGCCAGTGCTTACAGCTCATCTGCAGTTCAGATCAGTTCAAAGTCACCTGAGGTTAACTCCACAGAGGTTTGTGGACGGAGCTGGCTGCACTCCACACCTGCACACTGACCTGGAGCACACCACACATACATCACAATGAGCACCGCAGCACAAATCTAGATTACATTCACTAGCAAGGACCACGCCACAGAAATGAAATACGATAAAGTTATTTATTGACGACTGACGGTGGGTTGATACGATGGCTGGGGGGACACTCAGGGTGGGGGCTCGGTCTCCAATCCAAAGTGGTCACCCAGCTGATTCGGAACCCCCTCTCCTTAAAGATGATGTCTTCAGGCTGAAAGATGGACGAGAGACAGGGGAAGGAGGGGGGTTGGGAGAGCTGACATGGACGGTGTTGTCGAGATAGGCTGTATAAATAGGGCTTCTGGGTAATTGAAGCCGTGGTCGAGATGAGTTGTGGTTGGCTGGCGAGGAGGTTGAGGTGTGGTCCAGCTCCTGAATCTCAGTTAACCATATTAACTCCACATTACTCAAGTAAAGTTAATACAAAGTAGTGGTCCATCTCTTATATTTATCATTCATTTATGTTAATGTATGATGTAATTGTAGCATATGTGGGTCAGAAGGTAGGTATCAGCTCTCGGAGGTGCGTGACAGTAATACTAGGAGACGATGATTTGGGTTTGTGGCTGGTGCCGTATATTTTTATTTTTATCAGTCACTATCAGTGTTAATGTCTGGAAAAGGGAAGAGAGGGCAGATAACATAAGATTACTGTTCTTTCTGCTCCCTTTCATTCAATATTGTGTATTGCTATCACACTGTTGATGTCTTTTTGTACTTTATGAATGAAATAAAGAAACAAAAATAAATAAATAAATAACAGTGGTGAACAGTGAGAAAAAAACATAACAAAAAGCCCAAATATTTACAATCTGCAGATTAATATCAAGCTTGAGAGTTAAAGTACTTTGACTTGAAATGCTAAATGTGTTTCCCACAATAATAGATAGATTTAGTCAACAATATGCAACAGTTTTTGACAGTAACAGTATATGACAGTAACAGTATTTGACAGTAACAGTATTTAGCAGTAACAGTTTTTGACAGTAACAGTATTTTACAGTAACAGTATTTAGCAGTAACAGTATTTGACAGTAACAGTATTTAAGAGTAATGGTATATGACAGTAACAGTATTTGACAGTAACAGTATTTAAGAGTAACAGTATATGACAGTAACAGTATTTTACAGTAACAGTATTTAGCAGTAACAGTATTTGACAGTAACAGTATATGACAGTAACAGTATTTAGAAGTAACAGTATTTGACAGTAACAGTATATGACAGTAACAGTATTTAGAAGTAACAGTATTTGACAGTAACAGTATTTAGCAGTAACAGTATTTAAGAGTAACAGTATATGACAGTAACAGTATTTAAGAGTAACAGTATTTGACAGTAACAGTTTTTAACAGTAGCAGTATTTGACAGTAACAGTATTTTACAGTAACAGTATTTAACAGTAGCAGTATTTGACAGTAACAGTATTTGACAGTAACAGTATTTGACAGTAACAGTATATGACAGTAACAGTATTTAACAGTAGCAGTATTTAACAGTGACAGTATTTGACAGTAACAGTATAAGAGTAACAGTATTTGACAGTAACAGTATAAGAGTAACAGTATTTGACAGTAACAGTTTTTAACAGTAGCAGTATTTGACAGTAACAGTATATGACAGTAACAGTATTTAGCAGTAACAGTATTTGACAGTAACAGTATATGACAGTAACAGTATTTAGAAGTAACAGTATTTGACAGTAACAGTATTTAGCAGTAACATTATTTGACAGTAACAGTATTTAAGAGTAACAGTATATGACAGTAACAGTATTTAAGAGTAACAGTATTTGACAGTAACAGTTTTTTAACAGTAGCAGTATTTGACAGTAACAGTATTTGACAGTAACAGTATTTAACAGTAGCAGTATTTGACAGTAACAGTATTTGACAGTAACAGTATTTGACAGTAACAGTATATGACAGTAACAGTATTTAACAGTAGCAGTATTTAACAGTGACAGTATTTGACAGTAACAGTATAAGAGTAACAGTATTTGACAGTAACAGTATAAGAGTAACAGTATTTGACAGTAACAGTTTTTAACAGTAGCAGTATTTGACAGTAACAGTATTTGACAGTAACAGTATATGACAGTAACAGTATTTAACAGTAACAGTATTTGACAGTAACAGTATATGACAGTAACAGTTTTTAACAGTAGCAGTATTTGACAGTAACAGTATTTGACAGTAACAGTATATGACAGTAACAGTATTTAACAGTAGCAGTATTTAACAGTGACAGTATTTGACAGTAACAGTATTTGACAGTAACAGTATTTGACAGTAACAGTATTTTACAGTAACAGTATTTAACAGTGACAGTATTTGACAGTAACAGTATTTGACAGTAACAGTATTTGACAGTAACAGTATTTGATCGTCCAGTGCAATCCCGCAACAAATCTATTGCAGCAGCAGTAACAGAGTCACTATGGTTCTCGATCCACGGATAGTAGTTGAGTGAGAGTCCAGAGTAATGGCAGCATTTATGGAATGTCCTTAAAGCACTTTAACAGGTTGTAGAGGGGAGTAGTGAAGTACGGTGGAAAGGTGTAGGGGGTGACTGGCTGTATCAAGCTTCCTACCAGACCGCAGAAGCATAAAGTTGAGGTGATAACTGTCTTAATGTTATGATTTATAGTGTGAAGACAATATAATTGGAGAGATAAAATATTAATGCACAAAATCTGGTATTTTCAAAGGATAGACAAAAGATGTCACTTGTAGACGTACTCGCAGTGGGCAGAATACTGTTACACTGCAAAATGTATTACATAATTAGGACTAAAAGTATGCTGCTCTGAAAAGTACAATCTTTTAAAAAATACTCAAGTAAGTGTAACAGCATTTCAGAGTGTTTGATATTGTTGTGTACCTTTTTCTGGTGGAGGGTCTGCTACCAGCTTGTCTCCACGGAAATGTTATCGCTTTGCCTGGAATTTTTCATGGTATGACATTAAACTCTTTACAGATCTGAATTGTAATAGTGCACTGCTGTAGCCTGTTTGTCTCCCTTGTGATAGATAGATATGTTTAAACTATACTGTGGAACATTTTAGACAAAGCAATAACATTTCCATCGAGACAAGCAGGTAGCGGACCCTCCACCAAAAAGTTGCACAATGCACCTTTAAGTACTGAGTAGGCACAGTCTAAATTCAGTTTTATACTGTTTGTAGATCACAGCCTCAAAACACATTTACTTGGACGCTTTTGTACTTGAGAGCAGACGTTTGAAACTTGCTGATGCATGATGAGTTGTGTCGAAAGTTCAGACTTTTCAGCTCTGGCATGAAGAGTGTTAGATTAACTATCGGTGGTGTCAAATACAATTTACACCGGAGTATCAAGATCTTAATGTTAAATCTGATTTATAATATGAAGATAATGTAATTGGAGAGACCAAACATTAATGCACAAAATCTGGTAGGATAGACTAAAAAATATCACTTGTAGATTTACTCATGGTGCAAAATATATTACACAATTAGGACTAAAAGTATGCTGCTCTGAAAAGTACAGTCTCTTTAAAAAATACTCAAGTGATTAACTAAGTACTACCCACCTCTTGTATCAAAAGAAAAGATTTGAAGATGGACTGGAGAAAATTGGAAAGCACTACAGAAAGTAAAAAGAAAATAATTCTAATTAATTTTGATAGAGCAAGACATATTTTCTTAATACTGAATATGACTTTTTTTTTTGTTTTTTTCAAAGTTGTTTTTTTTCTATTAATTCAAGTGTAACAAGATTTTTCCTATTAGGAATAAAAAAACACACCATGTTCCATGGGTAGACAAAATAAAAATAAGTTCACAATTCAAGTAATTTTAACTTATCCGGATATTCTGCAGCAGAGAACATTCATGTTTTTAAGAGTGGGCTCAAGACTCACCTGCTTAGCTTAGCCTTAGAGTGCAATTTTATACTTTTACCTGTTTTTACTGTTCATATATTATTTAACTTATTTATTTTGGGCGTTTTTAGCTTGAACTAATCTATTCTTTTTTAGAATTTCTAGTGTTTCCCCGGTAGGAGCCCTCTGCGTCAGGAGCGGTGGTCGGCTGCGGCTGCCGGGGTCTGTCCCGTGGGCTCCCGGTGGAGGGATGGTGCTTGGGCCTCATCTCTCCCCTGGGCCCTGTGTCCCGGTGGAGGGATGGTGCTTGGGCCTCATCTCTCCCCTGGGCCCTGTGGCGGTTCCTGGTGGCGGTGGACGGCTCTCTGCTCTTGGTGTAGTTGCCTCCTCTGACAATTCGTCTGTATTCCTATATTCAGCCTCACTTTTTACTTTTTACTTTGTGTGGTTTTATGTATTTTAGCATGTTAATGTGTGTGTGTGTGTGTGTGCGTGTGTGTGTGTGTGTGTGTGTGTGTGTGTGTGTGTGTGTATGTGTGTGTGCGCGTGCGTGTTACTGTTTCGGTTGTTTGGATGTGGGCTGTTTTTAACCCCTTACAGTGGAGGGCCTTTTTTGAGCAATTGTCCCTAAAAGGACCTCTCCAAATTAAAATCATTCCTGTTATTGAAGTATATGGATTATATACAAATGTTTGGTCTCTGTGTAAAGGGAACATTCTCTAGTTTTACCCTCAGCATTTACATTCACTCCAAATGTGATTGGAAAAAAGTTAAACACCTTGGAAAAAAGTGTTTTTTTTTTATCCTCGCCTAATTTTTTTCTAAATATAAAAGGTGTCTATAGCTGCTGTTCATAGCTGAGGCCTAAAGTACACTATCTTTCAATACAATAAGTTGTTGACCACTCAAATTTCAAATTGGGAATCAATAGCTGTAAAAATAAACTTTTTACTCCACTTTTTGTTATACTTTGTCCAGGCGTTTTATACAGGGATCATGCCTTTATCCAAACCTATCCAAACCTATCCAAATTGGAAACATTTAGAAAATGTTTAATAACTTTTGACTCATCCAACCTACAGACATCATTGAGGGCTCTACTGAAAGCTTACAACTAGAGGAATCCATTTCTGCACACAAGGTCACTATATTATGTCCCTGAGAATTACATTCTATAAAAAAGTGTTTTTTTCTATCAAAAATAGACCAAACAAGTGTTGAAAATGAAAATATGTATTGAAAAATTCTATAACACTGCACACTGTATACATTTTCGAAAAACCATGGACACTAAACGTTCCACACATATTTACAGGTATTTACACACTAAGTGTCTGGTGTGTTCCACTGACTGTAGCAGTCCCTTGTTTGAATAAAGCAGAGTGCAGTGTCACAGGTAGAACATTTTACAGCTGTCTTTGACTGACATCTTCTACACTTCAGCCTGCCATTTGTGCGGTCACCACTGCTGCCCATCCGTTCTTTGTTGCTCCAGTCGTGATAGGGCTCCTTATCTGCAGTTGGGCTTTATTGGTACACAGTGATGACACTAGTAAGAAAAACACAAAAATATAATAGGAAATAAGCTCAAAATATGATTTCTAAAATGTTATTTTCAAAGATCAAAGTCAGCTTTATTGTCAATTCTCCCATATGTGTTCAACATAGTGAATCGAAATTTTGTTTCTCTCTGGCCAAGTAGTGCAAAAACACAGTGTACAAAATACAATAAAGACAAAACTAAAACTATCTAAGACAAAAATCTAAATCTAAAAACTAAAATCTATTCTTATTTATTTTTCTTATTTATTTTATCTAAACACCCAATAAATAATAGTAGGTCTATTTTATAAAAAGTGATCTAAATGCACAAAAAAATCTAATGTTTATTGTTTTATTTTTATTCAAATACTACATCAAATACATAATAAAATGATACTTACACACTCAGAAGTACATCCTTCATAAACAACGCCTCCTCCACACAGCCCATATCTGTTTCCTGATTCTCCACCTGCTCCAGACTGCTCCAGAGCTGAAATCGACTTGTGCAGTCTCCAAACTTAAATATTTTCTCTTTCCAGTCCTTTTAGCCATATTTTCAATCAAGGAAACTCAAATCAACAGCAAAGGCGCAAGACGCATGGCTGTGCGTAAATTACGCACAGTTTACGCACGGACCGCAGCTTCGCGTTACGCAGCTGTTTCACGTGGAACTTGTTGTGAAAGGCCTAACAAACTATATGTCTCCCTGTTCAGCTCCTGATTGGCTGTTCGCCTGAACTGTCAATCATCCTGTGTAACCTAACTTGTTGACTCAGCAAGCGTGGAAGTCGTACTTGATATTTACCGGAGCGTCACACATGATTGGACCTTTATAGGTCTCGCTCAGCCCAGACATCTTCTTACTGGCCGGTTCAAGTGTCAGTTTTCAGTATACTCTCGTGTTTAGCTGCTGCTAGCGCGGTTTTAGCGAGGAAAGTTATATTTTGCTTGATTTAGGCTAAAGAAGTGAAAAAAAAACACTGGCGCTTATGTAAGTTGGGAAGACTGTCGCCATCGTATTGGATCTAAAATGTGTTTTGGACTAAATTGTTTTACTGGATTTTATTCGCTGGATCCTTACGGACAGATTGATACCAAGCTTGTGGTGAAATACAGATGTCTGACCTGTCCAGAGCCTTCAAAGGTAAGCAAAGTAGCAAACCTCGTTTTGTGCTTTTCCGTATAAAAGCCCCATGTGCTCGGGGAGTGATTGTTGTGCCGGGAAATGAATTGCATAGTCAAAAAGAGGAGACTGTAAGGTTTAATTTGATGTGTAGATGTCATAGGACACGTTCGGGAATGTGTGCTCTTATATGGAAAGAAAAAAAAAAACAGTGAACAAGCCCGTGCACGGGCCGGTCACAGCGTAAGAAGTTAATCACTGTAAAGCATTTTGTCTTGCATTTTTTTGTATGAAAAGCGCTCTATTAATAAAGTTTGATTGATTGATTCTTTTTGTGTAACTTATACTGCACTATTTTCTGATCTAGGTTATAATGTTGTTCCCTCATCACAAACATACGTGAAGTTGTGTTTTGTGTCATTCACACATGTTTAACACACTGCAAATTTGGACTGTGTTCTCAAACAGAAAACACTCATATCATGTTGTAAAACAATAAGTGCTTTTTTAAACTTCATACACTTTCACTAGAATCATCTGGTTAATTTCATCCTTGGAACTGCCAATCTCTACTGAACAAAAGGTAAAAGGAGCTGAAAACTACCACTTCATGACATCACAAGGTGGAAGAGAGTGTTTTAAGCTTTGGGGATTGAAGAAATGTTGAATTACTGTAATAAAGTTTTTAGGTTCATGCATATACTTAATCATATTTCTATGTCATACAACATACAGCTCTGGAAAAAATAAAAGACCACTGCAAAATTATCAGTTTTTCTGATTTTACTACTTATAGGTATGTGTTTGGGCAAAAGGAACATTTTTGTTTGAGTTTATAAACTACTGACAACATTTCCCCCAAATTCCAAATAAAAATATTATCGTTTAGAGCAGTGGTTCTTAACCTGGGTTCGATCGAACCCTAGGGGTTCGGTGAGTCAGTCTCAGGGGTTCGGCGGAGGTCAAGACACGCACCTGACTCATGATTCATGAGAAGAAGTCACACTGATTTGCAGTAAATATTCATTATTATTGCCGCCTCATGGAAAATGTTAAAAACAATAAAGCATAAATACAATGAGTTTATTATTGGAATACATTAAAAATTAAAACTATTTCATTGTGGTAGTCTTAAAAAATGTCATGTCTTTGTGAAAAGGTCTGTAATTTGTTGTGAGTTCATGCATTTTATTGGTTTTGTTCTTTGAACACAATGATGTTAATGCACGGTTCATTTTGTGCACCAGTAAAACATATACACTACCTATGTCTTGAATTTGAAAAAAAATAAAAAATAAAAATCATATTTAATTTTTCAATAAAGAAGGGTTCGGTGAATGTGCATATGAAACTGGTGGGGTTCAGTACCTCCAACAAGGTTAAGAACCACTGGTTTAGAGCATTTATTTGCAGAAAATGACAAATGGTCAAAATAACAAAAAGATACATGTTTTCAGTATATATATTATGTTTCAACATAATAATATTTACACTTAAGAAGAGTTCAGAAATCAATATTTGGTGCAATAACCCTTATTTTTAATCACAGCTTTCATGCGTCTTGGCATGCTCTCCACAAGTCTTTCACATTGTTCTTGGGTGACTTTATTCCACTCCTGGTGCAAGAACTGAAGTAGCTCAGCTTTGTGTTTGTGTTGGAATTCAACAGACGCTGGAATGGAATGGCTGTAATACATGTAGGGATGCTGATTTCAGGAAAAAAATGCAGTGGTCTCTTATTTTTTTCAGAGCTGTATAAACATTTATTTGTGTATTATTGGAATGAACACTGGAGCATATTCATGTTTCCTGCACAAGGGGGGTTGTTCTTTGGAATGTGATGTGTGCAGATGTCTTCGTGTGCTGCTGAGATGCCAGGAAGGAATATCTCCAAACTGAGAGGAGGAGTGGGCGTGTCTGGCGGCAGAGTGGGAGAAAGCGAGGAGCGAGTGAAATCTGATCCAAATGTCATTTTGCATATTTGCATATACATTATTTGTATTGGATATCAATCTGGGTCTGAGGGGGAAGGGCAGTCACTTCTTTGTACGCGCTGGGTAAGTCGTATGTAGGCGTACGCACCAGGGCAAAAATTTGGACCCATGTATTGTTAGTGAAAAAAAAAAACTTTTGGTAAATTTGAACCTATTTGAATCTTGGTCGTCTCTAATTGAACACTATACAACAGGATGTAGACAGACTAATAAGAAAGAATTACTCAAATGTGTGAATGAAACAAAACACAACTCCAGCTATGTTTCTGATCACCAGGGATGTGCACAGAAATTTTGAGGGGCAGTTGCTCTGGTTCATTTAAAATTAGTTTGTTTGCTCCTTTGATTCGGACCTTTTGGGCTGGTGTGAATAAAAACCAAAAATCTTGATCCGGAGCAAACAAGCGAACCGAGACCACCTAAAAAGCTCATCTCGGCACGGTTCCAATCGAACTCTGGTGCGGTTTGTTTGAGGTGAGAATGCAGACCGGACTCGATCCGACACAAGTTGGCTTTTTGTACTTAACGAGCTCCCGTTGTATGTCGAGCATTATGGGAAACCGAGGCTGACGAAACGAAATTAAACTAAACTAAACTAAACGAGGCTTACTTACGTTTTGTGTGAAGAGCAAGAGTCAGAACTTGATGCGCACACATGATCGCTGTCCTCCATAAACGTCTTGCCCTGTGTCTTTGTCGTTTGGAAATTGATTATAAAATAGTGTAAACCTCACGATGCTGCTCAAACATTTGTGCGAACTGTAAAAACTGAGCAAACCGTATCGCTAAGGCTAGATTGAAAACAGCAATGCATGACTCTCCTCCTTCACGTGTTTGGACACGGCGTTTTGACACGGTCCATTTCTGTCCAATAGCTGAGCGACCTCAGCACACGTGGTTTTGTTTACAGATGTTGATTCACTTACAAAAAAAGTGCAGTGTGAAAGCGAACTGCACCAAGAAAAAAAAAAAAAAAAGGTCTGGACCAAAGCAAGTGAACTATCGGACTTAACTGGTGTGAAAACTACCTAACTGCAGACATGTAGCTTAGTTTGCCTACCACAAAATTAGCAGCCTATTTAAATAATGGGCTGCTCGTCTGCAGGCTAGCTAGCTGTCTGATTATTTAGGCTAAACGTAGCAAACTGAACATGGATTTATGAACATTTTTATTCAATTCATAAACCTTCATGGTGTCCATTTGTTATAGATCTCAGTCCCACCTTTTACGACAACGTCAAGGCAGTCGACAAGACAACCGCGACAATCTCTTTCCACATGCAGGCTCGGGTGCCGGTCACGTGTAGCGCTGCAGCTGTAAACAGATCCCACTCCCCCTTTTGACTTTCACTCTCGGTGTCCGAATGGAAGTGGATGAGGCTGCTTTATTTTATGAAAAATATTTTGAGTGGCGATTTAAGCCTAGGTCTACATGAAATGCTGTATCCATTGAACGATTTTTTTTTTACTCGGAAGGGCAACGTCAGTCCAAGAGGGCATAGGTGCAGTTGCCCGGGCAACCTGAGCAACCCCCCTGTGCATGTCACTGCTGATGACATAACATTATAACATGTCTTAAAGCTGTCACTTTTGCATAATATAGGACCTTTGATCGTTTTAAGATTGACTTTTAGCTGCACTTGGACATTGGCTCTCATTGCATTTCCCCTTGACATTGTGGTGAGTGAGAGCTGCTCTGTGAGACAATAGTGAAGAGGTGGTGAGAATGAGCTTACAGCCACATCCCGAGGAATTTTAAGGAAATCCACATCAAATCCGCTTCATAGAAATCCTTCTGAGCTCTGACCGCTGAGGCAAAGAGAGAGAAGTCTTATTTTAGCTCAAACTGTAACCTGTTCACATGTGAGGGATACCAGTCTTTATAGAACTGTTGAAGCGGAATAAATGATCCTTTTAAAATCAAAATGACAAAATGATAAAAACTCTTGTAAAGGTGTACTATGCAATTTCTCTGGCTGTCTGAACCTGCTTGTCTCCATGGAGATGCCATTGCTTTACCTGGAATGTTCGAGGTATGGCAAAAAAAAAAAAAAAACATTATGTGAGCAGGATTGCCTCTCTACAGATCTGACCTGTAACTTGGTCTGATGGCGCCACCTGCTTTTCTCCTTGGAGATAGATACAGCTCTGAAAAAAATAAGAGACCACTGCATTTTTTTCTGAAATCAGCATCCCTACATGTATTACAGCCATTCCATTCCATCGTCTGTTGAATTCCAACACAAACACAAAGCTGAGTTACTTCAGTTCTTGCACCAGGAGTAGAATAAAGCCACCCAAGAACAATGTGAAAGACTTGTGGAGAGCATGCCAAGACACATGAAAGTGGTGATTAAAAAGGGTTATTGCACCAAAAATTGTTTTCTGAACTCTTCTTAAGTGTAAACATTAGTATTATGTTGTTTTAAAATGAATTTGATCTTGTTTCTTTGCATTGTTTGAGGTCTGAAAACACTGTATCTTTTTGTCATTTTGACCATTTGTCATTTTCTGCAAATAAATGCTCTAAACGATCATATTTTTTATTTGGAATTTGGGGAAATGTTGTCAGTAGTTTATAGACTCAAACAAAAATGTTCCTTTTGCCCAAATACTATATGCAATACTGTGGAACATTCTAGGCAAAACAATAACATCTCGATCTGATTATTTCTTTTAACAAGCAATGTCAACTTATGTCAGATGGTTGTGTTAATAACTGTATTTTGTCATTCCCTCTTTAAACACCAGCTCTGCAGCCCCAGCCCTTTTGTATATTTAACTTCATTAGGGAACCACAGGAACAGAATGTTTGTTGATCTTTTCATTCTCTCAACTGAGTTCAATTCCCAAAATGGATTTGTGTTTTCTCTGGGGGCTGGTGCGGGCCTCATTTCCTGATCAAAAGACTAGTCTCTTGTGTGTGAGATCTTGGATTAAATTTCTATCTTTGATGAGTCACTTAGTGGAATGACAGCCTTTCTCCTCAGATTAGACTCCCTGCTGTGTTCTTTGGGCTGCAGTTTTTTCGGCTTTGGTCACTTTAATACCTGAATCAAAGTCCATCTGGAGGATTACTGAATGCTCAAATTAACAATCATGTAGGCAGTATCCATCTTCATACTAGTAAGGAGCAAATATGAATGGGCAATATGTGAAATAGAAGTTATTTGTTCAACCACAATATAGTTACTACACTTATGGTGGCTGATGGCAAAAAATTGACAAATTATGATTTTGATGTCGTCTCGTTTTATTAAGAAAGTAATCTGTTTCTTCAGAAAGTGTCCTCATCTTTGGAATCAAACCCAGGACCTCTACAGCTATAGCTCAGGGCTCATCTACATGACAACGCTTTTAGGAGGAAAAGTTGGAGGAAAGTTTTTTATTCGTTTTGGCCTTTCGTCCACACAGCGCCAGAGTTTTGGGTGGGCAAAAACTGTTTTTTTTAAAAAAAAGGGTTCCAGAGTGGAGAAATCTGAGAACGCCGGGGTCGCGTTGTTGTGTGGACGAGCAAAACGCAGCTTTTGGAAAACGATGACGTCGCGATACCATCATCATCACCTGACCAGAAACATTGATGTGTTTTGCAATCCAACGTAACTCGTAGAAGTAGCTTTACTTCGTCATCAGTTCAAACAAGAGAGTCGGCTTTCGTGCGTGCGTTTGCCATCATTATTATCTTCTTGTGTTTGTTTGTTTGTAGAAGAGAAATGATTTTATGCGCATGCCCTCTTTGTAGTTTTGCGTTTCCGGTGGCTCTGGCTGTTTCCTGTTTACAGCACCACATATCGCTGTGGCGTATGTATTACATCGTTTTCACTCAGTGCTCCATTTTCATCTGGACGTGAATATTTACTGATCCAACACGTGTGTGAACACAATTTTTTTTTCAACCCACATAAAAACAAAGAATCCAGGAGCGTTGTCGTGTGGAAGTAGCCTCAGACAGACTGTATGTTAGCATCTCATTAGCATATGTCAGGGGTGTCCAAACTTTTTTCAAGGGCCACATATCTAAACACAGATGAAGCAGAGGGCCAATTGAGGGCCAAAGACTGGTGCTCAGTACAGTGAATAATTGAAATATCTGCATGTTTAACACATTAGAATGAGCTATTAGTCCTTTATTCATTCAAAATCCTCAAAACCACACAAATATTAAATATTGTCTTATTAAGAAGAAGAAGAAGAAGAAGAAGAAGCAGAAGAAGACATGCTTTATTTATCCCCGTAGTGAAATTATTTCTCTGCATTTGACCATTCCTTCAGGAGCAGTGGGTAACTCATCTTTCAGGCACCCGGGGACCTTGGTCAGGACCTAACCTGGAGGATTTTACCAAGGTAGATTTTCAAAAAACTTGCAGTCAAAAGTTCTGCTCAAGGTAATTTGGGCCAATTCACCTGGAAGCCTGAGGGCCAAGAAAAATTTGTCTGAGAGCCACATTTGGCCCACGGGCCATAGTTTGGACATGCCTGGCATATGTAGTCCTTGGGTTGAGGGGTCAGAGCGGATATTATATGGAGTACAGATAACACATTCAACTCATCTCTTCACAACTGTACAATTAAACTCAGTTTTTCTCACTCAGACAAGATGTGCTTGTGGTTCCTCAGTTTCAGCAGCCTCGGCCAAGCTCATCTCAGAGTCAGCTCCTGACACATGGAAACAGTGAGATGTGCTCTGTATAATAAACAACATATTTTACACCAAGGTGCACTACCTAACTGGTGGAGGATCCGCTACCTGCATGTCTCCATGGAGATGTTATTGCTTTGCCTGGAATTTTGACATTAAACATCCATCTCCACAGGCTCTCCACAGATCTGAATTGTAATCTAGACTTAGACTTAGACTTAGACTTAGACAAACTTTATTGATACACAAGGGAAATTGTTTTGGGTACGGTAGCTCACTCATCAAATAAAATATACAATATAAAAACAGAGGGTGAAAGAACAAGAAGAAAAATAGATGGCATAGCCTAGCCTAGCCATAATCTAGTGTACTGCTGTAGCCTGTTTGTCTCCCTAGATAGGTTTAATCTATACTGTGGAACATTTTAGACAAAGCAATAACATTTCCATGGAGACAAGCATGTAGCAGACCCTCCACCAAAAAGCAATGCACCTTTAAGTATTGGGCAGGCACAATCTAAGGCAGACCTGTGCAAACTGTTCCACAAAGGGCTGATGTAGCTGCAGGTTTTATTTCCAACCAAGCAGCAGCACACCAGACTCGTTTAATCAACTGATCTCAGTCTTCAGACAGTTCAAGGTGTGCTCTTGGTTGGTTTGCCCAGGTCTGGTCTAAGGTAAGTTTTATGGAGCAGACGCATTGAAACTTCCTGATGCACGATGAGTTGTGTCAAAAGTTCAGTCTTTTCAGCTCTGGCATGAAGCCTTGAAATGCACCGGAGAAATGTTGTATTCGCCTAGATACGCTGCCTCCACAGACCTTGCATGTAAACCTGATGGAAGTGTTCAGGCAGGTGCTTCCAGCTCCTTTGACTGTGTTTTACATTGAGAAATTGTCATCCGTCTCTCTGTAACTGCTGCAGTGAGCCTTGTCATTTTGGTCTTAAAATGTTCATATTATGTTTTGTTTTTATTTCACAATTTTGTCCATTACTAAATTCCTATTCTTAACTCTAGAACACTTTTGCTATAAAAAGTAACACTATCACTTTTGCTGGGGATTTTTTGCCCGATATAATATACCCAACAAAAAGTACTTGTCATGAAAAATATATCATTATAATAGAAAATAGATTATTTTTAACTGTGGTATGTGTAACAAAATGAATATATATATATATATATATATATATATATATATAATAGTATAATAATGATACTGGAAACTTGGTCTTCGGTCCACTATTCCTGGGACATGTGAGACTTCCCTGGTGAAGCACAGACTCCTTGACACACGAACAGTTACAGGAGAGAGGAACAAAAAAATAATATTTTTTCAGTGCGTAAAAATGACCAGTTGACTAAAATATTGTTTTCACCATAAGAATTCCCTTTGAAATCACCATTTCGTGATATTTATTCATAACCACTGCACTAAATAAGGATAGATACACATTCCAGGACCACTCTTACCTATTTTTTACATCCTCTTACATTAAATTCATTACATTCTTACTATCGCCGGGTGAAAATTACCCAAAAGCCTGTAAGAAAAAGTGGGCTTTGGGGTAGGGAAACACCTACACCTTCGAAGATGTCCAAAACAATGGCGGCATGGTGGCTGAGTGGCTAGCACTCACGCTTCACAGCAAGAAGGTTCCGGATTCGATTCGAGCCTTTCGGTGTGGAGTTTGCATGTTCTCCCCGTGTCTGGATGGGTTTCCTCCGGGCACTCCGGTTTCTGTACAGATTATGGAGATGGGTCCCCGGGCGCCTGAAGGACGGGTCAAATGCAGAGAAATAATTTCCCTACGGGGATGAATAAAGCATATCTTCTTCTTCTTCAGTGGTGAAGCTACTCAGGGACCCATGACACTCAGAAAATGCAACATATTGAAAATGATGTAAAATCACCAGACAATAGTGTTAATATGAAGTCTGGCTCCAAATTTGCCCTTATAGCCACTAGCATCACAAGTTTAATTTGACTGGAGCCATGGGTCATACTCCCTCAGCCCACTTCTGGACCCAGGGACATAACAATCAAAGCCTCTACCAGAACAAATATTTTTGTAATGATATTCTGTCATCACCACTTCCTTACGCTGAATGACGAAGCCATTATTATGCACACTTGCTTTCATAACTTTATCCTTCCTTATGACCTAACCCCGCTTTTCTGTCCTAGAGGTGATAAGTTAACAAGCACACCACCTTGCACTATTAGGACGCCATTGTGTTAGCTGACAAATATGAGTGATGCGTGGACTTAGGGGTCGTAAAGCAGGACTTTCCTCTTCTCCAAGCAATATGGTGCAGCAATGGAGCATACCTGATACCTGGGCTTTGACAGAAATGAGAGGCAGAGCAAGTATAGGGCGCAATAATCCCTTTGGAAAGGTTTTCTATTTGGCACAAGCGCAGGCGACCGGGTGCTGGTAATTTCCCCACAGGATTTACAGGGACATTAAAAACGGAAGAGGTGTTGTGGCAGATACGAGGCAGAGTGGGATATGTGGGTTTCATCGTACAGGGAAGTCATTGCATAGATTTGAATAGGTTCAGATCTGCATGTATTTTTATCTAGGTGCTGAATTGGCGTGAGGAATTACATGGGTTTATACGTGTAATCGGAGCATGTTTGCATTGTAGGTTTTCTTGAAAGCAGATTGAGGTGTAAATAACAGTGCGCTACCAGTATTGCTTGTAATGTTGTGTGGAGCATGCAATTTAAAGTGGGACTTTACACCTAAACTCTGCCCACAAACAGTGCAAATAGGCCCTATTCACAAAGCTGCCTGGCTAGTTCCGGTTCTCTCAAATACTGCGGAGTAGCATTTCCCGCTCCATTCACTGTGTATTGGGAATTAGCCGAGTTGTGCTAAAGTAAATGTATATTTATATATCAGACAGAGGACAGCAGGTTAAGACCTTTGCTACGATGTAAATATTTCACCGAACCTCTATGTGTATAAAAGTAGGTGTTTGAGACTAAAAGCTAATGCTAATCTCATCTAAATAGAATAGAATGCCTTTTATTGTCACTATACACATGTACAATTTACACTATACTCGTGCACAATGAGACTGAAAGCATCTCACTACAGTGCAGACATGTACGTAGGATATTTACAGCATTGTTTAAAAAAGTATAAAAGAAAGAATAGAATTAAGAAGTGAGGTGAGCTTGAGGTATTCAGTACTGATTATATACACAGAGGTCGTATATACAGAGGTTTATATACAGGCTGATATTGCACTTAAGTTATACAACTTGTAAGACCTCAAAACTCAGTCATGGTATTGCACTGTATTAAATATTGCACATAGGGGTGGGTATTGGCAAAGAAGTCACGATTCAATTAGAATCACGATTCATATGCCACATCACGATACTTGAATTATTGCGATGCATTGCAATATATTTGACATACTTCAGTGAAAATGTACCAAAAAAAAGAGGATAACTTAAATATCAGTGGCTGTGTATCTGGGTAGTGTCTTCAATTGATACATAACTCTGAGCAACTCAATTCATAACTGAATTTATTGAATAACAAAAACAAATAAACCAAACCAATAACAAAAAAGTGCATAGGATTTTTTTCTAAAACAAAAAATGATGTTGAAACATTTGCCATTTTAGAGGTAGCTACCATCATAACAAACAATACCCTTTCACAAAGAAAAAAAGTGCATAGGATTTATTAAAAAAAAAATAATAATAATTTATTAATTTATCATTTCTATTAAATTATTAAATATTAAATTATTAATTAATAATAATCAATTTTTGGCATCAAGAATCGATGCAGTATATTGTGAAAGTTAGTATCGCGATGCATTGTCATGACGATTATTTTGCACACCCCTAATTGCACAACAGGGGGATCGAGGGAAAGGAATGTGGGGTCAGTAAGTGCATGTGTGTGTTCAAAGTGGTTATGGCCCTTGGGAAAAAACTGTTTTTTTGTCTGGTGGTCCTTGCTTTGATACACCTGTAGCGCCTTCCTGAGGGCAACAGGTCAAACAACAGGCGGGAGCTGTCCTTGATAATGTTTTTAGCCCTGCTGAGGCAGCGGGATGTGTAAGATAAGATAAGATAAGACTTTATTGATCTCACACAGGAGAAATTTACTTGCCACAGTAGCTCCAGGCAGGGACAGTTTGAACAAGAAAGAAAAAGTGCATGCAGGCAAGAATGGTATAAAACAGATAGATGTCCATCAGGGAGGGGAGAGGGCACTCGATGATCTTCTGCACTGTCTTGACTTCCCACTGAAGCCTCTCCTTGTCCGCCATGGTGCAACTACCGCACCACAGCAGGCTCTCAATGGACGCGCAATAGAAGGTCAATAACAGGCTGGGGTCCAGGTTGTACTTCCTGAGCACCCTTAGTCGCTGCTGGGCCTTCTTGGTGATGGCTGTAATGTTCTCAGTCCAGGAGATGTCATTGGAGATGAGAACACTGAGAAACGGGAAGATGTGGACCCTCTCCAAACACTCACCGTTGATGTAGAGGGGGGCTAGGTCTGCGAGATGAGTCCAGCCACTGTTGCGTAATCAGCAAACTTGCTGTCACTGGTCAGACTGCAGTCATGCTTGTAGAGACAGGAGGGGGCTCAGCACACAGCTCTGCGGGGAGCGGGGTGAATGAGGGGGAGGTGGGGGTCGAGTCTCACAGTCTGGGGTCGGCTGGTTAAAAAGTCTTTAAGGTGCGTGTAGGGGGGGGGGGGGGGGTCCGGAATGATTGTATTGAAAGCTGTGCTGTAATCTACAAAGCATCTGGATGTATCGATCTGTGCCGCTGTCTTGGTCAGGACTCCCTTGAAAAGAGATTATTAATCTCAATGGGACTTTCCTGGTTAAATAAAGGTTAAATAAAAAAATAATAAGGTGGAGTGAGTGGAGAGCTATGGCAATGTCGTCCTCTGTGAATCTGTTTGCACGATATGCATACTGGTATGGGTCTCAAAATAGAACACCACACAAGTTTATGAAAATGCATCAACTGACAAGTCGGTTGTTCTTCTGTCATTCAGATTGTTGCTCTATTTTAACATCAGTAATTAATTTGAATTTCAGTGAGCTTTAGCTTCAAGACACAAAGACCTACTTTTCTAAACACAGTAGTTTCCTTTGGTAAAGTATTTACATCGTGGCAAAAGTCTTATCATGTTTATAACATCTTAACGTCTGTAACCTGCTGTCCTCTGTCAAAGACCTAAATATAATTATTTGAGCACAACTCTTCTCATCTAATACACAATGAATGGAGCAGGAAATGCAGTTCTGCAGTTTTGAGAGAACCAAAACTAGCCAGGCAGCTCTGTGACTAGGGATTATTAAAGCTGCTAAACTGGGCATGTACCTGAAGAACTAAAGAAGTGAATGAGTGGGGAGTCTGGACATATAAGGAACAGGGTGATTGGTCTAACAGGTATACACACTTCACACTCCACCCTGCAGCCTGGTCTCTGTAATCACAACGTGGGTGTAATCATGGCAGTTTTGTGTGATGTCACCAGGCTTGGGGAGTAACGGATTACATGGAACGGCGTTAAGTAAAAGGATACAAAAAAAAGGTAACTGTATTCCCCTACAGTTACAAAGAAAAAGACGTAATCAGATTACAGGTACATTTAGTGAAAATGGGGATTACTTAGCAGGATTACAATTTGAAAGCATTTTATGTTATTTCATTTTTTCATTTTTCATTTTTCAAGCCGGAGGTCATATGTAGGGAAAACAGAACGTACAGACTCGCGCCGCGCGCGCTCTGTGAAACAAACGCGCGCGCTGTGGAATACACTTGCAGCGGCTCGCACTTTTATTTTTAAAGAAGACAAAGGGAACAACATCACAGTGCAGTGCAAATTGTGCCTTCCAGCGGTTAAACACCTGTCAATGTCCAAGGGATTCTACTTCCAATTTCAAGAAACATTTACAGGTAAGATCGCTAATATTAACGCTTTGATACTGACAGGCCCTAAATGTCCTGTTATGTGTGAATATGGCTAAGTTCACACTGCAGCCTGAAATGACCCAAATCCGATTTTTTTGCCTCTATGCGACCTGTATCTGATCTTCTAATGACAGTGTGAACGACACAGATCCGATTTTTTCAAATGCGATCCAGGCCACTTGGATATGTGGTCCTAAATCCGATACATATCCGATCTTTTGACATGCGACTGCAGTCTGAACGGCCAGGTCGCATTCGTCCGACCTGAGTGTGTTTCCTCCAATGAGAGTGGTACAAGTAGGCGTTCACAAATGTGCACAAACGTTCTTCTCGTCATGCGAAAATAGTATATAAACTCGTATCAGTGAAGCGGCGAAGCACGTAGCAATCCCACCCCTCCTGCCTGTGACTCCGCACCCACATGTTCCTTTCTGCACACGTCGCTGCCACTGCCCCGCAAAACGCCGTGGCCAAAAACCTCGTCCTTCTCCTCCTTAAAACAAATAAGCTGTACATGTTTTGGCTCCGGTACGAAAGCAACTTTAGGCTACTTCCGTAAACATTGAGCGCGTTCACTGCGTGTGACGTCATCGTGTCCTCCAAGGCGCATGCGGGACACTTTTGGGGAGTTTAGCGTTCACACTGGAGATCAGATACAATTCGCATTTAACTGGAAATGTGAACGGCCTCTATGAGTCATTTCTTTGTCTTGATTCATTGGTAGGAGCAGTACTCGAGTTGAGGGGGGATGGGGGGGGGGGGGGAGTCAAATAGTCAAATCACCCTCTTCTAAAACGGGCATCCCTTCTTCCATCCCTTATGCCGTTTTATCAATCAGGCATGAAAATCCCTATACTTTTGGCGAATTTCGCCGTTTTTAAGTCAAAATAGCCAGTACGCTCCAGCTTCCAATCATTTTGCAGTATAATTACGCACCGATACGCGCTCCCGCCAGTCATGACAATTGCCGCTGTTGTGTTTGCACCTGTTCGCCGATCAGCTGTGAGCCTGATATTTACGCGGCATTTCTAAGAGAAGAAGATTCCTTAACTTCCTACGTTAATGCTACGTAAGAAGGAACTCTCGCCTCGAGACACGGGATACGTTCGGGATTATGTCCTTTTCTCCGGAGCTCCGGATTATTAAAGACAACACGGCAAACTGTTAGAATGGATCTGACCGCATTCTTATGGGTGAGTCATATTATCAGATTATTTCTGCATCTATTTCGTCACTAAACCAGGACTAAACCAAGACTAAACCAGGTCTAAACCAGGACTAAACCAAGACTAAACCAGGTCTAAACCAGGTCCAAACCAGGACTAAACCAAGACTAAACCAGGTTTAAACCAGGACTAAACCAAGACTAAACCAGGTCTAAACCAGGACTAAACCAGGTCCAAACCAAACTCTAAATAATACTGAACTCTCAATAATACTGCACTAAACTACCTTTCATTATGCATAATTATGTTTACTGCTGCTGCTCTATATGAATATATCATGTTTGTCACTACCTCACTGTAAATTACTGTTACATGTGCAATATTTATACCACACTATGTGCAATATTTATACCACACTATGTGCAATACGAAATCCACATGCAACACCTACACCACACCATATTATGTGCAATCTGTGAAATACTTACACCTTATTTGATCTTGATTTAATCCTACCTGCACCTTGTACATTGTACCTTTTTTTTTTTTTATTATTACATATTTTATTATATTGTTTATTATATTGTTTATTATATTGTTTACCTCTTCCCCTGCACTTTACAATACTTTTTTTTACCATGTACTATTATTGCATGTTATTAGTACTTCTTGACTATCTTAGCGAGTCAACGGTTCTTCTGACCCTAAGCATTTCATTGCATTGTTGACCTTGTGTTGATTCTGCATATGACAAATAAACAATCTTGAATCTTGAATCTTGAAAAACCAGGACTAAGCCAAGACTAAACCAGATCTAAACCGGCTCTAAACCAGGACTAAACCAGGACTAAACCAGGACTAAGCCAGGACTAAACCGGGACTAAACCAGGACTAAACCAAGACTAAACCAGGACTAAACCAGGACTAAGGTGTGTGTGTGTGTGTGTGTCTGTGTGTGTGTACGTGTGTGATAACATATATCCTGTGTATTATTGAATTATTGAATGATTATATGGACTTTTTGTTATAAAAGCATTTCCATTTTAACAAAGTACCTTCTAATTCTGTCCTGCCCTGAAACACCACAGTGATGTCAGTGATGGGGGAGGGCTTAGCTTAAAGCCTCTTCCCAGTTGGTGAAAAATATCACCATCCCCCCTGGTTTCATTTTACAAATCGAATACAAGGTAGGAGTCAGTTTCGAGTTAGCTATCGACTAGCAAACTATTAGCAAGCTAGCAAACGTTTGCGGTCACAAGTACACTTTGTGCATTTGTAGAACGATATTACAATATTTAAACATTATCTAGGCAACATAGTCATGTTAACTGATCCATGACCCTTTAGACAATTCGGAGCAAAGCTGTCGTTAGATGTAGGCCAGCACGCAAGCTGGACGAACATCCTGTCCAGCTGCGGAGATCGGGCAAGATGACTGTCCCGGTAAAACTAAAACTTGACTGAAAATATAATTTCGTTGAAGTCATAGGTGTTTAGGTGTTTGGTTTAGTGAGTGACCTTGTTTACTAGTGACTTGGCTTATAGTGAGAACAGTTGTTAAAACTACACATAGAACTGTATTTGTCCTCCTAAAAACTTTTAATTGTATTGTAATTTTCTTGTTTTCTTGTTGTTATAGGATATTTGGTGTTAAAGTAATCCAAAAGTAACTGAAAGTAATCAAGTTACATTACTTTAATATTATAGTACCGGGATTACGTTACTGAATACATATTTTAAGGAGTAACTAGTAACTGTACCGGATTACATTTCTAAAGTAACCCTCCCAACCCTGGATGTCACTAACTACTGGAAACTGCAGAGGCCACTGAAGGCAGCACACAGTAAAATCCGCTCCCACAAAAATGACTAGGAACAGTAAACTATTAAAAGGCCATCAGCTTCCATAAATATGCTTTGCCCATATGTTCTATGTTTAGTGAGGTTTTTTATTGTTTAAAAATGCTCTGTAATATTTGTGATCATACTAGGGCCCTGAACAGTGTTAGTGTCATTTTGAGCCTTATCAGAACTTTATGGTAACATAAATACAGTACTTTTTTGTGTTTTTAATTACATTATATTACTAAAAAGGAGCATGTTTCATCTTCATTGTGATATCGTAATCAGTAATCAGAAATCAAGCTTGAAATTTTAGTACACTGGTAGACACTAGATCCTACAGTGAGCACAGTCAGCTCTCCACAGATCTGAACTGTAATTGGTGTCATCACCTGCTTGTTTCTAAGGAGATGGTGCTATACTGTGAAATATTCCAGGCAAAGCATTAATGTCTATGAAGACAAGCATGGGGTCGACCCTCTACCAGCAAAGTTACTAAATGCACTTTTTTTCCCACATTTAATTTAGTTGCATGCACAAACCGTTCCATCAGACAAGAACTGATGAGCTTAGGCTGTATTTAGATATTTCTAGATATTTCTTTCTTTATAAAAATCTGCTTGATTAAAGCCTTTTATGTATAAACAGAACACAAAATCATCGCTCATAAAATGTAGTAGCTCCTCTTTGGTTTGTCTAAATGTGGAGGAGGATGGAGGTTCAGAACAGAGACCAGTGGGAGTGAGAGACACTGATCAGACTTAAATCCTCTGTGATTTCTTATGCATTTGGTGCACATTTGAACCGTGTAGGAGTTTAGTGTAGATGTAGAGAAGACTGCTGTAGTGCTCTGGGGAAGTCCACTAATACTAGGCATGGTATTGCTAGTCCCTAACTGGTCCATCACTATCAAGATATGTTGTGTTGTGAAGATCTTAATGATCACATCCATCCAATAGTGATCACAAAACATTATTTTTCTGTGGGTTGTTAGAAAGGATTGTTTCTGGAAGGGCATCTGGGATAGATTCGAGGTGATTTTCCATCCCATAACCCTGCTATACAAGTTTACATTTGCATCTATATATTTAAAAAAAAAATAAAAAATACTACTACTACTAATTCTACTCTAAAAATGTACTACTGGTTTATAAAATTTTTATGATTATTACATGTATGTTTTGCTAACTCTATACCTATGTAAAAATGTGTCTTTTACCCTACATTCTGCCTGTATGGCTATGCATTTTGACTGGGACATACCTGAAATAAATAAATAAATAAATAAATAAATAAATAAATAAATAAATAAATAAATAAATAAATAAATAAATAAATAAACAATAATAATAATAAAAAATAATGATTAAAGGAGAAGTTCAATTTGTCAACTGGACAAAGTTTGTTTGGTTGAAAACGTTTCGCCGCTCATCCGAGAGGCTTCGTCAGCTCTGGCCCTCATGCTGGTTAGACCCTGTTTATATCTAGCTGCAAGGGAGGAGCTAGCTTCCCTGAACAAAGCTCTGACCCATCCCCGCTACTCTCTTTTGTTTTACGAATTCCTCTGGCGTCTTGTATTAGCATATCTATCAGCCCGCTCCCTACACTGAAACAACTCTGAAACCATCAGCTAATCTGTCTCTTTGTATTTCAAATTTCTCTGGCGTCCAATTCCCTATTCAAGACAACGACCCTCTCCACCCCTCTGCAATGGCTTGTCTGTCCTAATGATTCTTTGTTTGAGAATCGAATTATAGATGGGAGACAAGTTGTGTCTAACTCCCCCATTTCTGTTTAACGACGGATTCTCTTTTTGACAAAAATAGCCTCTTTAACTCCCCTCTCAAACCAGTTCTTTTCCCTGGCTAAGATCTGAACCTCACTGTCCTCAAATGAATGGCCCGCGGCTTCTAGGTGAAGATGAACGGCAGATGACTGGTCCACTCTGGCCCGCCCGTCTGTGTTGTGTTAAATAATAATAATAATAATAATAATAATTGATTCATTTTTATTCCTTGGTAAATCAAGTTAAAAATAAATCAAAAGAATATCTGCCATCTGCATGTGACCCTCTCTTAAACCACTAGCTCAGGGCAGCCTAACTGGATCACTGGCCTACTGTGCACAGTTTAAATAGATATTTTACAAAAACTTCTATTTTTAGTTTATTTAAAAAATAAAAAAAAATCACATTGGAATCAAATGAATTCAAAATCCAGAGCAGTGTGTATGTAATGTGTAAGACAAACAACTGAAGCTATCATCACAATAGCACTCTCACGCTCTAGCTCTTAATTATTTTTCTAGTGCTTTAATGAGCCTGTTCGTGCCTTATCAAATCTTGATGATGTTAACACTGTCAAAGCAGTTTGGCTTTGTGCCTGTGAATAATAAACCCACACAGGAATTTATAATGAAGGTAAAGACAATAACTGAAGAATATTTGATGAAGAAAATATTCATCGTGTAACTTTTCTGGTGGTCCATCAAATGCTTTTCTCCGTGGAAATGTTTTTGCTTTGTCTGAAATGGTATTAAGCCTTTCTATTTTCAAGTTACAGGTCAGATCTGTGGAGAGGCAACCCCACTCACGGTCAGAATGCCTCTTTTTCGAGATATTTTTGAGCTATAAAACCACCTGTAACTGAATAAATGTAAGGTAGAGCTGTTTAATCACATGGTGGAACGTTCCTGGCAGAGCGATGACATATCCACAGAAACAAGCGGGTGACGGACCTTCTACCAGAAAGGTTACACAATGTACCTTTAAAAATGCTGACTCTGGTGATTTTATTGGTTTGCCTAGAATGTCCCACAGTATGCTTTTCTTACTCCATAGAGACAAGGAAGTGACAAAATCTGTGAAAAGCATGTCTTTTTCTAGCAGTAAACATGCAATTAAAAAAAAAAAAGCAATATGGCATTAATGTATAGTTCTGGGGGTACAAGGTCTACTACATAATTCCATGGAAATAGAAAGTTAAAACCATATTTTGGAACATTCTTTAAGGAGAACTTTTATGCATCCTGAAAGGAAATGCAGAAGTGAATTTTTCCTGTGCGTGAGATCAATAAAGTCTAAAATCTTAAATCTTACATGATATTATAGTCAAAGGAACAACATTTCTATGGAAAAAAGAGTCCGATTTGTGGAGAGGACCCATATTATTCTATGTTTTTCAGTGCAGTTGGTTAAAAGTTACATACAGGAGCTTTAAAGGGACAGTGTGTAAGATTTTTACCCGTTAATTACTGAAATTGAAGATACCCATTCAAAATACATTGTTTTCCAAGCCTTTTCACTTCTATCATGAAATCAAAGTATTCTTTTGGACTTAGATATAGTCACATAAAAGGGGGATCTTCCCCATATAGAGGCAGCCATTTTGAATACGAGAGCCGCAGAAGGACATTTGAGCTCCGCCTTCGGCAAGGCTCGTGGTTTTGGGTAAACAACACAAGCATGCTGCCGGATCAGACGTCGTAATGGATCTAACACGTGTTTTGGACTAAATTGTTTTACTGGATTTTATTCGCTGGATCCTTACGGACAAATTGAGAGCAAGTTTATGGTGAAATACAGAGTTTGACCTGTGCAAAGCATTCTAAGGTAAGCTAACCTCATTTTGTGCTTTTCCGTATAAAAGCCCCATGTGCTCAGGGAGTGATTGTTTTGCAGTGAAATGAATTGCACAGTCAAAAAGAGGAGACTGTAAGGTTTCATTTGACGTGTAGAGTGTCATGGTACATGATCGGGAATGTGCGTTTTCATGAGAAAAGAAAAAACAAAACAAAACCGGGACCACGTTTTATTTATACAGTAGCGGTGCGCGGCTCGTGCGCGCGCCCGGGTGACCCTCGAGGTCTGCCGTAGCTAAAACAGAAAGTGCAATAGCACCATCCACCTATGCGCCACGAATCCTACACACTGGGGCTTTAATGCCATACTGTGCAAAATCCAGGCAAAGCAATAACATTTATTTGGAGACAAGTTGTTTACGGACCCCCACCAGAAAAGTTACAACGTGCACCTTTAATATTATCATCTTGTTTGAAAGGCTCTGACTCCAGTAGATTAAAAATATGAAATATAGTGGCATCATTATTTTGTACCTCATTGAATTTATCAGCTCATTACAACAATGAAAAGTAACACATAATAATCAAACTCTCAGTGGAAAACCTCACATTTATTATAAGCCGTAACGAACTGACTCATCCGGTCTCTTAAAGCTGCACTTCCTAACTATTGTCCGTGTTTTGATGCGCATCCCGCTATCATCATCATTTTCTCTTTACGCTTGCGTTTTGAACTTTCTTCCAAAACAAACCTTGAAAGGATGGAAGTTTGACCACAAGAGATATGGACATGACTTATTCAGTAGAAAGTGAAGGACTCATGTTTTGACACCCAGCTTCAAAGAGGGCTCATTCTATTTCATGTCGGCATTGCAAAGGGAAGTCAAAGGATACCAAACACAAAGTCCATGTGAGCGAGGTCAGTGCCATTCCTAAAATGACAGCAAAAGGCCATTGTCACTGAAACCTGCCGCCTGTCTTTCAAATCCAAATTTAAAATATATTAACCACAGGGTATTACACTTCTGTAGGGTATTAACTGCTAACACATAACATATTTAGATCACCATGTTACCATTTATTGTTCACGTATGTTTACATGTTTTAGTAAGTTTCACTTCCCCCCATCAGAGCGCTATCATGACACAATCAGCGTACATCCCTCCAATGAAACTATTGCACATCAGATCAGGTTGTAGTGTATAGTTTATACCACACTTTTATTTATCTTTGGAAAATTGCTGAGCATGGGTCATGTAGGCTTGTGGGCTGGGTCTTGGACAGAGCTGTACTGCAGAACTATAAGGAGGGTTTGAATAGGGCCTGGGAGAGATCACTAGATTACTCGAACATGCATGTTTGACATCTAAAACTCCTTCTGACATGTTTTTGATGAGTGAGCAAAGTTATAACATGGTTGATTTTGCATAAAATCTTTAAACTATACTGGAATACTTATTGATATTACATACTTATTGTATTTACAGTAGAGCTGTCAGTTTAACGCATTAATTAGATTAATTAATTACACTGCAAATTAACGTGTCATAAAAATGGACGCAAGTAATTATGAGTGGCATTTCATTGCGTGCGCATTTTAAATTTGGCGTGATCGATGTCAGGGCCTTTGAACGGCAAGTTTATTTATAAAAAGAACGAAGACGGGACGATCAACAAGAACGAGCTGATTTGTAGCTTTTGTCAAAAAGAATTTTCCGATCACCGAAGCTGCTCCAGCCTGACGGATCATTTGAATGTTAAACACGTTTGGACAAGTTCCATTCTTACCGGTGATAGAGCGCACTTCACCAAACCACGCTCGCAGAATTTGGGAAACAAATGAGCAAAGCGACCACTTGAAAACTGACAAACTCAATCACAAAGTGGGTTTGTTTAATCGCTCTCTCTCTCTCTCTCTCACACACACTTTTAAAATGTGATTATTTAGATGAATTACAAATCCTGTAATTATTTTGATTTTTAAAAATTATTTATAGATTAAAAAAAAATAATAATAATAATTTTTAATTTTTTAAATGTAATAATTTTCTTAATTTTCTCTTAAATCCACCGTGACCAGTGTCTGCTTCTCCTTTAACTGTGACCTGTTTCTCCTTCTCTTCTTTTATGTTATCTAATAAAGGATAAATATAAAATATAGAATACTCCACTGGATGTAATAAAGTATATTTTTGTACCCATAGGACCCTTGGGAAATTAAAATTGAAAACAAGTCTTGGGTAAATTCCAAGATAATACAGTGCCCCCTCCGGTTACAACTACACTGAATGCACTTCCCCAGGGCAGCTGTAGATACAATAGTAGCTTGTCACCACCAGTGTGGAGTGAATGACTAATGCTCTGTAAAGCGCTTTGGGTGTCTTGAAAGGTGCTATATAAATGCAGTGACTAATTAAAAATTCATTAATAACTTTCACTTTAGGCTGACCACAATGTGGAGATTCTATTTGCAAGTTGCAATTTGTGTCTTTTGGTCAATTTTATTTGTGCCTTTCATTTAATTTGTAATGGCGAAAAATACAAAATACAACAAACAAAACAAACTCCACACATCCAAACACACAAGTGACCCTTTTTTATGTATTCATACAGTAAATGTAAAAAGAAATGTCAGGGAAAGTTAAAATAAATTGTAACATACACCTTTTTGATTATAATCTCCAATCTGCTGATGTTAATGGCCTGCCTTTCCCCCAGCAGATTAGACTTAGACTTAGACAAACTTTATTGATCCACAAGGGAAATTGTTTTTGGTATGGTAGCTCACTCATTAAATATAATATACTGTACAATATATAATATACAATATATAATATATAATATATAATATATAATATATAACAGAGGGTAAAAGAAAACAAAAAATGGTAAAAGCAGCTCATTTCTTCTTCAAAACAAGACCAATGTGTGCTGTTTTATCACCTGCAAACCAGGAAGTAACACAGTTATTATTACTTGTGGCATGATGGAAAAACTGCTCTGGCTTGTGAAGTGTACTCATGGAGGTGAATAACTATGCCCGGAATGCATTACACTCAAAAAAAAAGAAAGATTCTTGGTCCTAGTATATATAAAGAAATAGTTAAACATAAAATGTAAGTAAAAATTATTAAATTGAAGATGTATTAAATTCAATCACACAAACTCACTTGAACTCCTTGAACTAAATGATGGCATTTACTTAACGTTTATGCAATAAAATCACATGCAAAATTGTCATGTGATTAAATTACATAAAGTCCATGTTTTAGGGTCAGTTATTTTTTTGACTGTAGGAAAGTGGGGAATAAAACTGGACCGCTGCAAACTGCTTAAAGGTCCTATATACAACAAAATGGATTCCTGTGAGCTTTGATCCATGTTATAACATTGTTACCTCTTCGAAAGCTTATGGAGTTATGTTTTGTTCATTCACACAGGTTTGAGGAACACTGTATTATTAGTTTACTTACTCCAAAGCTCAAAATGCTCTGCTCCACCTTGTGATGTCATGAAGCAGTAGTTTTCAAGTTAACAGCTCTTTTTGTATTTAGTTTAGTGGAGACTTGCAATGCCAGGGCTGAAATGATCCATATGATTCTAGTGAAGGTGTATGGAGTTTAAAAATACAGTAGAGCACTTCCTGAACAGAGTGTTTTCAGTTTGAGAGATCAACTCAACCTTAATGTGTAGGATTTGTCTGTTAAACATGCGTGAATGAAACAAAACACAACTCTGGGTATAGTTTGATGATTATAATATAGATCAGAAAATAGTGTAATAAGGGCCCTTTAAAAAAAACTTTCTGTTTCTTGTAAAATATACATATAGATAGACAAAAACTTTAATGTGGTAGTACAGTACAATACGATAAACTAGCAGTGCATCCAAGTTGTATTCGGACATATTTTCAAATTCCATTATCAAGATGAATAAAATGATGTCAGCATGTGTCCACACAGCGCACCGTTTGCTGAAAAGTCAATCAAATTTCAATATTGGAATCAGAAGATATCTAATATCCTCTGACATTTACAAACAACACTGGAGTCTGAGAAATGCTGCTCTCTCATAAATCCAAACCAATAACTTTTCTGAGGAGACACAAAGCAACTTTGGTCACCTGTTTCTTTGTCAGTCATGGTGAATTGCAAAAAAATATCAAAGTACATTTATGTCTACTATATAACTATATTGAGAATAATCAATATGCATATATATACATATAGAGTCCATGGCAACCTGCTTTATGTAATGTGTAGTACACATATCCTAGTATAACTGAGAGATACACAATATTCAGACCATACTCCATAAAACTGTACAACAACTCTCCCTTACATAATAGATAATACTCCCTACAACTTTATAACAACTCCCCCTTACATAATAGATAATACTCCCTACAACTCTATAACAACTCCCCCTTACATAATAGATAATACTCCTTACAACTTTACAACAACTTACCCTTATGTAACAGACAATACCCCCTACAACTGTCCAACAACTCCATCCATCCATCCATCCATTTTCTTCTGCTTATCGGGGTTCAGGTGGTGGGGGCAACAGCCTAAGCAGATCTGCTGCCCGGATCTCACTGCACCAGCCCCTATGGATCCTCCTGCGGGTGGTGGGTCCATGGGAGGACAGCCCCATATCGCTCCTTCGGGCCGTGCCGCCCGGGCCCCAAGGGGGAAGGCCCAGCCACCAGACACTCACCGTCAAGCACCCACCCCAGGCCTGGCTCCAGAGTGGGGCCCCGGTGACGCCAATCCGAGCGTCGTAACTCGTCTTGCTGTTTCTCATCATAGGGACTTCTGAACCGCTCTTAGTCTGACCCGTCCCCCAGGACCTGTTTGCCTTGGGTGACCAGGGGCAACAACATAGCTCCTGGGATCATTTGGGCACTCAAACCCCTCTACCACGTTAAGGTGGTGGTTCAAGGAGGGGCGTACAACAACTCACCTTTATGTAACAGATAATACTCCCTACAACTGTACAACAACTCACCTTTATGCAACTGATAATACTCCCTACAACTGTACAACAACTCACCCTTATGTAACAGATAACCCTGTGTCATGTTAATCATTACTTCTTTGCAGTGTTTCTCCTTACAACCTCTTGAATATAGCTGATATACTGTATTATTACTATTTTGTTTTTTACTTGTTTTTACTTGTATATATAATTTACACAATGCCTTATTGACACCAGTCTCTTGCTATTTTTGCGACTTACTTTAAATTTATTATTACCATTTATATTGTTGCTATTTGTTATTATAATACATTGTGATGTGTGAGCTGCTGTAATTTCCCATGTGAATCAGCACAGTTTGTCTAAGTCTAAGGAGCAGATGTTGCCAAAATGACAAAATTCCAATTCTGGAGGTATATGTATAAATAAATACATTTTTAAATAGTCAATATTAGCTGCCCCTTGTGAGGAGTACCTGTAGGAGTAGCTATAAAGTTCCGTAGTGCACCTTTGCAGTTTATTAGTGACATTGGAGCACCTAAAAGAAACCCAGACAAAACCTCCTTGCTGCAACAGTCCTATACAACATTATGAATTCAAAAGCAAATTGTTATTAATGAACATATTATGCAATTTTGACTTTTTTGAGCTCAGATCGTTCCCTCATTAAAAAACATACCTGGAGTTGTATTTCACATCATTCACGCTGGTTTCAGTAATCCTCTGCAGAAAGTCCTTTGCCTCTGAGTCTCACCAAACACCCTCTTTGAAATTTTCCAAGATTGTGATGTCATAAATAGAAACCCTAAGCAAATGAAATTGTGATGTCTGTTTTGTTTTTGTTTTGATTATATATATTTTTATTAGGTATTATTTTAAGTTCTAAGTCATGCAATTCCAAAGCAAAGATACTCATGTTTAAAAGCCAACGGCAACACAAATAATCCACAATATTTGTTCTTTAATGGTTGTGAGAAGGTGCACTATGTAACTTTTTTGTTAGGGGTCCGTCACCTGCTTGCTTCAATGGAGATGTCATTGCTCTGCCTGGAATATTCTACAGTATGACAATAAACAGCTCTACCTTATAATTATTCAATTACATGTGTCTTAAAGCTCAAAAATACTTACAAAAACATGCATGCTGACTGGGAGCGGGGTTGCCTCTCCACAGATTTGACCTGTAACTTGGTCTGGTTTGGTCTCCATGAATAGAAAGGTATATTTTGTAATACAGAAAATTAGTCAGTTCAACATCTTTTTTTATGACTGTATACAGTGAACCCTCGTTTATCGCGGGGGTTAGGTTCCAGAAATAGCCCGCAATCAGTGAAATCCGCGAAGTAGGACAATTTTATATTTTACAATTATTCTACATGTTTTAAGGCTGAAAACGCTTCACCAGACACATTATACACCTTTCTGAGACTGGTATTAACATTTTTCTCTTGTTTAAACACTCAAACTTTTGTAGATTTTCATTAAAATATATTAATAGTGGGGGGGGGGCACGTGACACGCGGACACGTGCGCGCGGACACGTGTGTTTGTTTTGGTACCACATATCCATGCCATGAGTGGAAAGTGACCTGGATATCATTTTGGGCAAGACTCAAGCCAATGCTAACAGTGCCAAACCGCTAACAGACGCCTCTGAGCACCAGTCCTCACCACAAGACCAGGTAAGACCAACCTGCGCTCACAAGAGTTGGTTGCATTTCACCACGGGTCCAAAATCAGACCGCTATCAATGCGTCGCCAATACTCCACAGCTCTCTAGGACAGGGTCGGGTTCGTCCTCTCGGTGTGACGGGGAAGAGCCACTGTCTCCTCTGTGCGCGCGAGTGTCCTCTCCCCGCTGCGGCTCCCCCGGACGCCGCGCGGCCAGGCGCCAGGCCCGTCCATGTTGATTCTTGGCTCTTCCATGGTCCGGCTCGCACTCAGTCTCTTCCATGGCTCGTGCAAGTAAACAAAGGCCACACCTCCTGTCACCCAGGCGCTCTCGTGAAGGACATCTGAGACTCTGTCCCTACCACCCTGCGTGACCATCCTTGGTCTAGACCTGGTTTAGTCCTGGTTTAGACCTGGTTTAGTCCTGGTTTAGACCTGCTTTAGACCTGGTTTAGTCCTGGTCTAGTCTCTTAGCTAATCAGGGCGCAGGACAGAATGTTACACTATAAAAAAAATTTAAAAAAAAAAAAAAAAAATTGGAAAAAAAAATCCGCGAAACAGCGAGGCCGCGAACAGTGAACCGCGATACAGCGAGGGTTCACTGTATACGTTTAAAAAAAAATGAATAAAAAATAAATATATATTTTACATTTTATATGGAAAATATTGTATATTCATTATTGTGTAATAATACCAATCCTAATATCTTGTTATCAATTCACTCTGAATCTAATTACCCCATCTATGTCTTGTAATCTTTGTGTATATAGTTCATATATTTGCATGTTTGTATGTTTAAAATAATTTGTATGTATATATGCAGACGAAGCAATGCAGATGAAGCAATAACATGGAGAAAAGTCTTTCAGGGACACTCTACCAGAAAAGTTACACAGTGCACATTTAATTAACCTTTTCTAAGGATTTAGTAAACCTGAACCACAAACCAACACCGGGAGACTACGGTGCCTTCTTCAAAGACACTGCACACCTGGCCTTATGAGTGCTCCTGACCTCATTCTCAGCCTGGCCCGTGGAGGACAGGTAATCCCATCCACTCCAGGCTGCAGAGGAGCACCTGTGATCTGCTTTTCCAGGCCTGTACCAGAGAGCCTATGCCACTGTGAGTTATGGCCCTGTCATGCTGCATTGACCACTGCTGAGCAAAGTGGGCAAAATGAAGTCACAGTGAATGTCTTTGTACAGGCGTGTAAGAGACGAGTGTAAATCAGCCTGTAGGTGTGAGGCCTGCTGAGCTTTCAGTATAAGGCAATATGGTGAAGCTGCGTGAACAGGACATAATGGAGATAAGAAGACACTGTCTACAAGGCAACTGATCACAAATACTTATGTATGGTATTGAACTGTATATATGGTTTACTATATATGTGCTGGTACTGGATTTAATAGCACATCACAATTCTTGTATGAATCTTCATAGTTCAAAATTGAGCTTTAGGACTGAGTGATTAAATGTGCCATAAAGGAGGCATGAAAAACAAAACAAGTCCATTTTAAAGTGTTTGCAGCAGTCCAAATGTATTCCTCACTTTAATAATGCATTCTAACTAATTATTCACTACAAGTGATATAAGCACTTTTCACAACTCTCAGAGGCCAGAGTGGTTTCTGTAAAGCTAATAACATCTAGCATGCTAACAAGACACTTCCTGTTTCTATCCATCCATTTTCTTCTGCTTTATCTGAGACCAGATCGTGGAGGCAGCAGTCTAAGAAGGGATGCCCAGACTTCCCTTTCCACACACACTTCCTTCAGCTCTTCCAGGGAGATCCTGAGGTTCTGTGAGGTCTATGTACCGGCCAGCTCAGAGACATAGTCCATCCAGTGTGCACTGAGTCTTCGCAGGAGCCTCCTCCCAATGGGATGTGCCCAGAACACCACCACAGTGAGACATCCAGGAGGCATCTGGAACAAATGCTCGAGCCTCAGCGGGCTCCTCTTGTGTGACTGAGCTCCTCAACCTATCTCCACCCTGTGTCCTTTCGATCATTACCCAAAGCTCATAACCAAAGCTGAGGGTAGAACATAGATTGACCGGTATATCAAGAGCTTTGCCTTTGGGCTCAGATCCTTCTCCAACACAAAGATCCGATACAGCGCCCACATCACTGCCGATGCTGCACCGATCCACCTGTCAATCTCACACTCCATCCTCCCCTCACTCGTGAACAAGACCCAGAGATACTTGAACTCTCCACCCACCTGAAGAGGGCAAGACACCTTTTTTCTGAGGAGGACCATGGCCTTAGATTAAGATTACCTAATTTTCATCCCAGCCACTTTACTTCCTGTTTTGTGGACAATAAAACACTTTATAATTAGATGCACACAGCAGAATCACTTTGAGATGTTTTGACAATATCTTTACTGGGGCAAAACAATATTTATTCATTACATGAAAAAACAAACCCAATAGCAACAATAGCAGTAAGTGGATGGATAGTGCATGTACCGTGACCTGTATACTAATGCACCTTATGTTGTTATACTATCTCACCTTTAGTATTCAGGTACAGGTGTACATTAGAAGCTCTAACTTGTGTGTATTAAAGCAGTTTGTTTGGCCTCCCATCTGAATCCTGTGCTGCTGTTGATGTTTTTATTTTCTCGCTGCTGCCTCTGCGGACTCCTCTAAACGAATTATGGAGACCTGAGTATACCTGCACTTTTAGCCGCTGCGCTCTCTATGCACATTATCCAAAGCCACTGAAAGCTTAAATAACTCTAAAGACCAGCTGGGGCTACGGCTAAGTCCAGTCAGCCTATAGAGAGAATGGGCATTACAACAGGCTACAGGCTCAGGTTTATGACGGGCTGATCGATTAATTGAATGAGTGGACAACTGCTGCACAGATTGGGTTACACTCCTGTGATACAACAAAGTGCATGTTCGGATTTAAACAAGTAAAACAGATTACACTGCAAAAACTAACTTTGCATCAGTTATCAATACTAGTACTTAATCTTGAGTTCATATGTTTTGACAAGTATAGATTTATGTGCTGGTCTAAGGCTATGTTTATATGATGACGGTCTGAACAGAAGACGCAAAAGTGGTGTCGCGTCTTCACTTTTTATTCCACGTTTAGACAAGCGTTTTCTAGTCTACAAAGCAATGAAGGCGCAACAAGGTGTGGACCGGGAGTCCTGCCAAACAAAGTACACTGATATATGGACCGATGTGATGTAAACACGTATGCGACGTCAGCAGATTTTCGGTGGTGTAGACGAAAACGTGCGCCATAGGTAATATCCTCCAGCTTAGGGCCTGACCAAAGCCTAAATAACAAAATCATGGGGATGGTCCCGGGTCTAACATAGAACAATTTCTTCTGTGTGAGATCAATAAAAGTCAATCTTCTAATCCTTAACCACTGTAAGGCACTTTGTGCTACAATTTTGTATGAAAAGCGCTTTATAAATATTGTTTGATTGATTTATTGAACCCAAAAGTATATCCAGAAGGGATAAATAGAACAGAAGATGTGGATAAGCAGGCCGACATATCATCAAAATGCTATGCTAATAGCCTATACCATCAAAATATTAGCTAAAGCTAACTCTGAAGGTGGCTCATTTTAGCTGAAGTGCATGGCTCAATTTACCTCAGTACATTAAGGCAAATTGAGCCACCACCAAAAAATAAGTTTCAAGAAAGAATTGTCTGCAAGGCCACTAACCTCACAGTTCTCCTCAGCAGTATGTAAGTGTGGCATTGTCCCGCCCACCATACCAACCATACACCAATCAAATGTATTGTTTTTTATCAAGTACATAGTACATAGTTGTAGCATGCATTTGACATAGTTGATATAATTTGCAGCCATTGGCTCCTAACATTTAAAGAGATAGGATGCTCAAACCTTAAATGTCTCATTTTAGCTGATGGCTCAAATTACCTGATGTCACCCTATATATATATATATATATATATATATATATATATATATATATATATATATATATATATATATATATATATATATATATATATATATATATATATATATATATATATATATATATATATACAGCACCCTGAGACTGTACACGAGCCGGAAGGAAGGAGGCCGAGGACTAGTGAGTGTGGGAACCACTGTCCAGGATGAAACATCCAAAATCCATAAGTACATCAAGGACAAGGCCCCGACAGATGATGTGCTCAAGGAATGCCTCAGACAGTGCCTCAGACAGTCCAGCACATAACTGCAGGGTGTAAGATGCTGGCAGGGAAAGCATACATGGAGCGACACAACCAAGTGGCGGGCATAGTGTACAGAAACATCTGTGCAGAGTACGGGCTGGAGACCCCAAGGTCAAGGTGGGAAACACCTCCGAAGGTTGCTGAGAATGACCGAGCCAAGATCCTGTGGGACTTCCAGATACAGACTGACAGAATGGTGATGGCGAACCAACCAGACATAGTGGTGGTGGATAAGCAACAGAACAGAGCCGTGGTGGTGGACATTGCAATACCAAGCGATGGTAACATCAGGAAAAAGGAACACGAGAAACTAGAGAAATACCAGGGGCTCAAGGAAGAGCTGAAGAAGGCCTGGAAGGTGAAGGCATCAGTGGTGCCCGTGGTGATCGGAGCACTCAGGGCTGTAACCCCCAAACTGGAGGAGTGGCTACAACAGATCCCAGGAAAAACATCAGACATCTCAGTCCAGAAAAGTGCAGTACTAGGAACAGCAAAGATACTGCGCAGAACTCTCAAGCTCCCAGGCCTCTGGTAGCTTGGTATATATATATATATATATATATATATATATATATATATATATATATATATATATATATATATATATATATATATATATATATATATATATATATATATATATATATATATTAGGGGTGTGAATCTTTCACTCACAAAACGGTTCGATTCGAATCTCGATTCACAGGCTACGATTCGATTCAGGGACGATTCATAAAATTAGTAAACGATCCGGTACGATTCGATTCGATCCGATTCGATCCGATCCGGTTCGGTTAATTTCGATTCAGTACAAAGGTAGATAAGGTAGATATCAAAAATAAAAAAAGTAGTTATAAAAGAAGCAAGTTGCCTATTAAAGGCAAAAATCTGAATGAATCAGAATTAGTGCTTCAGTCACAGTTTCAGTAACTGTATAAAAGTGCAACATATCACTGACAAGAAGATAGATATTACTAGGCCGTTATAGAAAACACTAGCATGTTAAATCCAACATGTCTTTTTATGCCTGTAATTAACTTTTCTTAACAAAAAAAAAAAAGAAAATCAGAGAGAGCTCTTAACACTGAATAATACTTTCTCTCCATCTCATAACATTACCTCAGTCTCCTTTGAGACAAAAATCATCTGTGTGTGTGTGAAGTACATTTCTATACACACAAATCATAAGTATTTAATACAGAAATGCACCAATTCTGATTATACATTGTATTTTCCACACAAAAGTAAATTAGCCAAGTAAATTTTAGCCCAAATCAAATATACATTGCCAATACATGAATGTTGTGTAAATAAATCACCCAATCCACTAACCGTGACAATAAAAACACTAGAATCATACAATAGTTATGGTTTATAGCTGCTATGCAGACTACTGAGCAAAGTGAAACATCAGACCGACAGTGAAAGTTTTATCAACGCGACACAACACTGGCACAAAAGTTAACCACGCATACGAACCATGTCCATAAATAGCGGTAGCGCACCAAATTAACTTAAACAACAGCTCAATAAAAGGAAACTTATCTTAGCTTACCCATAGAGTAGATCTCCTGACGAGACGAGGCGGCGGGAAACCCGCCCTCCGCACAATGCGAATTGGGACACTCGCATGATTGGCAGTTAACCGGCCAATAAGCTTCAATCCCAGGTAAGTGAACCACCCACCGTTCGCGAAAGAATGCAAACACACACAGAGCAGCTGCTGCACCATGACAGAGACCGCTCAGGAGCCGAGAACCGATTCTTGGCCGTAAATCCGGTGCATCGGACCTTTCGTAGTGAATTTGGACCGATCCGGGCTCCGCTGATCGGTACACTCAGATCGCAGAGGTCACAGACCGATAACCGATCCAAATCGGTTAATCTTTACACCCCTAATATATATATATATATATATATATATATATATATATATAATAGCACGTCGATTTTGTACTGCAGGTATTATACAATGTATTATACAATGTAGACATAATATAGCACAGTATAATATACTATGCTTTAAATAAATAAATAACAATTAATAAATACATGCCATATATCTATAAATAAACTTTTGGTCACATCAAAATGGACTTTAATAACAATTCAGTAATTTCAACAAGCTAGCTTTAATTCCAAAAACAAAGTAAAGTGCACTTTCAAAGTTCTATTAAATAAATCAATTAGTATTGGCATTGCAGCCGAATTCATTCAAAAAAGTTACAAAAAGAAAACATGTAAGGTTCAATGCTTCAAATGCTGTGCGTCCCATTAAGAACTTCCATTCAAACCCTCATGGCTACATTAGCGCCAAGTCAAAAAAGTTACAAAAGTACCGAAACGGGTCAAATTGAATCAATATAAAGTATTTCTCTACCGCTATAGCCTATGGCAAAACGTTCGGCTTTTATATAAACAAAAATAGAGTGGAAATTAACCTAAAGAGGCTCTTCTTGTTCGCACTGGTCGCATTGTTTAAATGCTAGTGTTAGCATTAGCTTAGCCGCATTGTGAAAGGACTTCTGCGGAGCCACAACAAGCTCACCATACGAGTCCTGCAGTGTGCACCCGCAGAGCGCGGTCCAGCACACAGCACAGCGCAATATGGTCACCACACGAAAGCTGAATTAGTATTTAAACATGTCCTAAAGTCTATAAAGTCCATTTGATGCAGAAATATGATCATAATTATGACTCACCCCAGTGTTTTCGGCGTATCTCCAAATGTAAACGCATATTGTGTGTTTCGGAACCAGATCGCACTCTGTACACGAGCTGGACGTGTCCCGAACCTGTCCCGAAGGTCTCCCCAGAGGCGGTTCTTGGAGGGGGGCAAGTGGGGCAATTGCCCAGGGCGCAACTTTGTGATGGGCGCCGTGCCGAGCGCTTGAAAAAAAAAAACAAATCTATCATATCACTGTGTAGGAAATTGGCAAATTGGCGCCCCCTCTGGCTGAAAGCACCCGCGCAAAACATTCCCTTCCACGCGGGCCAATGCGCAGCGCAGAGACCTGCTGGCGCCTACACTGGCGCGAGAGGAAAAGGAAGAGAGAAAGAAAGAGAAGAGAGAGAGGATTCACCCCCTCCCTCTCTGCGGCCGGCTGCGAGTCCAGCTCACACTACCACGATTTGACCAATGTCACGGCACTAGTTGCTACTAGGA
The DNA here is from genome assembly GCA_036785185.1 of Paratrypauchen microcephalus. NCBI lineage: Eukaryota > Metazoa > Chordata > Actinopteri > Gobiiformes > Gobiidae > Paratrypauchen > Paratrypauchen microcephalus. Next base: position 964,173 of record JAVJIX010000088.1, read on the forward strand.
ATTGACCAATGATAGCTCCTACTAGCTCCTACCAAGAATCGCTAGCGCTCGCATCGGGAACACGGAAACTACAGAAGACAATAGTAAATGAAGTTAGTATAACGCAACATTTAATAACTTTTAAATCGATCGTTCACCCTCCGTGGTATTTACTATGAATACAACGTACAAAGACACACTTTACATGGGACTTTGTAGAGATACACGATCAGCATTTTCAATAGAGGCTACGTGAATTACTTATCCCGGACAACACTTCATCTGGGAGCTCTTTTGGATTTGCTGGACAGTATCTCATCTTTGCTTTTGGTAAGTCATGTCATGAAATGTGTGTTTGTCATATCAGTATTCTATTTTAGCGCTATTATATTATATTGTATTAATTATATTAATTATATATGTTGTATTATGTTATATTTATTATATTATATTATATTATATTATACTGAGGAGAAATCTGTGTGAGGAAAGTGAGGAATAGCTGTGTGCGATAACTTTATGTTTCTGTGTGCCTGTGCAATCTGTAGAATAAGACAGAAGAAGAATAAATGTTTAAAGGGAGAGTAGCCCACTTTGTGTGTGTGTGTGGGTGTGTGTGTGTGTAGGTAGGGGATTTTGAAAAAATCATTTGAATAATTGTGATTTCAATATTGACTGAGATAATTATTTATAATTGATTATGATTTTCTTCCATAATCGAGCAGCCGATGGTTCTATTTATATATCTGATTGTATATATTTTTGCCACTTTTATGTGTAGAGTTTATTTATTATTTTTTTATTTATGTTATTTAAGTTATGATAACTTATATTTTTTTGAAAGTTGTGATAATGAGAACCACTCTATAGTGATAATTAAACATGGGGGGGGGGGGGGGGGGGGTCTCGCCCAGGGAGTAATTCAATGTAGAGCCGCCCCTGGGTCTCCCGAATGTGTCATGTGTCCAAGTAGAAGTTAAAAGTCAATTTTCATGTCCATATTGTCTCAGTGCTGCTTACGTATGCATGCACTCCTCACAGCTGATCAGCCTAAGGGGGAATCCCCCTCCCCAGGATTGGCGGGTGCACGAGCTTGGCGGATTATGTTGATTTATACACGCCCCCGTGTGATTCGCCAAAAACTAGCATTTTTAAAATAAAAAATGTATGTTTTTAACGTCACTAATGCTGTTATCTGAAACATGGAGAGGCTTCCTCATGATCTCAACTAGCACATTATGTAAAAAAACAAAAATCACAAATTTTGAAAAAAAAAACAACACAAAAACTGCATTTACTGAGAATCTTAAATGCCGACATGAGGGCTCAGCTTCCGTGGTGCGTCACATTTAGATCAAGCAATTAATATCTCCATAGTGTATACAGAGCCATCCAATTATTTGTTAAACTTAAAGTGTTGAAAACGTTTGATATTGTTGAATAAAATATCATGTATAAAGCAAAGTGCAATGTATTACCTGTAAATATTCAAAGACTGTTTCTGAGATGAGAACAAGCCACTACAATTTAAAAGGAACCTACATGCTTAAAAAACCTAGATTCAGATCCGAGTTTATGGAGCAAAGCGTCGCTGTGAAAGGAGTTAATTTATGGAAAAATCTTGACAAAGAAATCAAAGAATCAATCAATAATGTCATTTAAAAAATACATAAAATCCAGTATAATGTGTATGTATGAAAAAGCTAAGTTGTTGCGCATAAAAATGAAGCTTTCTGTTTACAATTGATTAATAATTGTGATTGAAATTGAATGTAGGCCTATTGATAAACGTTTTATAGTTACTATCGGTGTTAATGTGTCTGGAAAAGGGAAGAGGGCGCACTTTTCTCTCTGCTCCCTTTCATTAAGTTTTGTACAGTTTTTGTATTGTTATCACACTGATGATGTCTTTTTATTAGGGCTGTCAAACGATTAATTTTCTTGATCGCAACTAATCTCAGAAATTTCATAGTTAATCGCGATTAATCGTGATTTATTTTGCATGTTTAAAATTGATATCTTGCAGTAAGATCGTTCGAATCTAAAGTTAAACTCACAATGCAAAGTATTTCTCACCATTTTTTTAATTTAAAAAAAAGTGCAGAGAAAGGAAAAAGTAACAATGAACCAGTAATAGTGCTTACTTTGAGAAATTGTAAATAAATGATTGAAGCCCGCTCGAGCTGCCTAGGGATGCGTAGAAGGAACAAAATACTAGCAAACTCAAAATAGCGCGTTTAACCGACAATGAGTTTAATTAATACAACCAAATGAGCTGCATATGGATGGTAGAATTGCGGAAAATGCTGGCAAACTCTGATCGCGATTTAAAAAATTCGCGATTAATCGCGATTAACGCGTTAATATTCCCAGCCCTACTTTTTATACTTTATGAATGAAATCAACAAACAAAAAAATCAAAAAATAATACTCTCTCTTTGCACTACGCAACTTTTTGGCTGAGGGTCCATGACATGTTGTTGTTTATAGATACAGTATGACATTAAACAGCCGTACTTTACATTTATTCAATTACAAGTGGTTTTATAGCTCAAAAATACAGAGAGAAACAAGTATTCTGACTGTGAGATTTGTACCATACTGTGAAACATTCCAGGCAAAGCAATAATGTCTCCATAGAGAAAAGCATCTCAGAATCAGAATCAGAATCAGAAAGACTTTTATTGCCATTGTCAAGTGAACACAATCCACAAAACTAGGAACTTGTCTCGGTGATAATGTGCGAACATAAAACACTAAATAAGTAGTGCAAACTGTCTGATGGAGCCTCCACCAGAAAAGCTACACAGTGCACCTTTAAGTAGAGTACATCCAATTTGAAGATTATTTTTGATTGGAGAAAGTCAAAATTGGCAAGTGATCTAGAAGAGCTCAATTAAAGATTATTATTGAGGGCCTGTTTACCCGAGAACGCTTACGGGTAAAAACAACTAAATATTTTATCGGAAGTGCCTTTCGTTTAGACGGTGACGGCATCTTGGGAGCTTAAAAATGCAAAAAACTGAAACTGCCCTCCAGAGTGGAAAACTTGAATACGCTCTGCCATAGCGTTTTCGTCTACACTGCCCAAGACGTAAAACTCTGGTCAAATCTGACGTCGCGTAGGCGTTTACGTCACATTGGTCCATATATCTGTACATTGTTTGGCAGGACTCCCAGTCCACACTTTGTTGCGCCTTCGTTGCTTTGTAGTCTAACGTGGTTTAAAGCAATTGTTGAACTTCTTCATCTGACCACACGCATTTTTTTTTTGCTACCAGTAGCCATGTATCACAGCACCACCTAGCCGCCTGGCATGCATACCCAGTCGAATTCCACACACTTTTGTCACCGTATGCACGCAGATTTCTTCCTGAAAATGCTCGTCTAAACGCGGAATAAAAAGTGAAGACGCGACGCCACTTTTGCGTCTTCTGCTCAGACCATCATCATATAAACGTAGCCTGAGTCAAAGGTGAATAAAAACGAAGGAAAGAATATCTAGTTATGTGTTTCTATAGTGCAGGAGTAGCGTTGACCAGGAGAAGTGTTGTGGGTTAGTCAGACTGTATAGCACCACACACCGCCTGGGTTCTTCCTCTCCCGAGACTTCTAGTTCTATCAATATTTCAGCTTGTTTATATGTTTAGCTATGGCTGCTTATTATTGACCACTCTCTGGGTACTTTCGCATTGACTTTACTTATGCTTGTGTTTATATACTGTATCGACAACCTCTCCATAAATGTGTACAGTACGGTAGCAAGCCAGCTCAAGATTATTCAGTTAAAGTGGAGCTGTATACAGTTGTGCATATGTATACAGTTATTTGTATATAGTAGTAGAACTAGGAACAAGTCAGATAAATGCCTACTTCCTGTTTTTACTGCTTCGGGTACATCCGCTTTAATTAATAATTGAGATTTTTCCCAAGAACAGAACTCCCCAAAAAACACTTGGACTCAGACCTCCCGACCCCCCCCCAAAAAAGCACTAGAGGTCTTTTGCACTTTTGCACTTTTGCACTATTTACCATTTATTATTTATTTATTACCCATGGGATAAGTGAGAAACATAATTCCGATTCTGTATGAAGAATTAACAATAAACTTTGTACTGTGGGCGGCACGGTAGCTGAGTGGTTAGCGCTCTTGCTTCACAGCAAGAAGGTTCCGGGTTCGATCCCCGGGTCGCCCAGGCCTTTCTGTGTGTGTGTTCTGTGTGGAGTTTGCATGCATGGTCTGGGTTCGATCCCCGGGTCGCCTGGGTTTGCATGTTTTTTGCATGCCCGGTTTGCATGCCCGGTTTGCATGTTTCTCCCCGTGTCTGGATGGGTTTTCGCCACCAACCCAAAACATGCACCATAGGTACCTCCAGCTTAGGTCCTGACCAAACCGAAGCAAGAAGATCATGGAGATGGTCCCCGGGCGCCCTAATGTGTGTGCTGCCCACTGCTCCTAATATATGTATATATGTGGGTTAAAATGCAGAGAAGAATTTCTCCAGTGTGAGATCAATAATCAAATTTTAGATCAATAATATAATATAGGTGGGAGCAGGTGAAACTGCATTAAAATGCAGTTTGAGTTCTGACCACTGGAAGAAAGTTTGTGAATTCACCTTTTAGATGCCTTATTTTGAATAGCCCCTCTACACTAAAACGAGATGGTAAGACATCTCAATGGATTTAGCCTCCAAAAAAAACATGTGAAATATCTTTCTGTCTTTTGCCCCCATCTGTGATTATGGCATCATCATAGGTTACCAAAAAAGAAAACCACTAATAACATGCACTCTTGTTTCACCCTGTCACTTGAACATGATAAACCAGCTAGCTTTAGCCAAAACATCATTACTCCGAGCGCTGTTAGATCTATATTTGGTGTGCTTTTTTTCACAGTGTCTCTGATGAAGGTTGCTGCTTTGTTCTGGGTTGGTGTTGCTGCTGGAGATGCTCATTTTTCTCTCAAAGGAAACCAGGGCAACCACGGGGCATCAGGTCCCCAGACTGGAGTCAGGCTGAAAATCCATGCCAACGTGTATACAGTAGTGTGATAGACAAGTATGAGAGCAGGAACACATATACAGTGGTACCTCACCTTACGAATGACCCAACAAACGAAAATTTCAAGTTACGAAACGCCTTCACGGTAAATTTTGGTCTCTAGATACGAACGAAAATTCAAGTTACGAAACGCGAAATCTCAAAAATTCAAATAATGCGCGCTCAGCCACACACATTATACGCTTTTCTCAGACTGGATTTAAACCCCTCTCACACCTGTCCCCCGTTCAAACACCCAAACCCCCACAGATTCCCAACAAAGCGTATCAATAATGAAGTGTGGGGGGAAGCGGGAGGGGGGAGAAGACTGTGCGCGGACACGTGTGATAGCGCAGCATGACCCGGCGCGGAGCTGCCAGCAGGTCCAGACCAAGGTCTAAACCTGGACTGGACCAGGACTAAACCTGGACCAAACCAGGACCAAACCAGGACTAGACCAGGTGGATTAAAGCGCCTATTTCCTGGTTTCGTTTTGAGTCACAGCTGAGGGGAGCAGCGAGTAGGACTGCACGCAGTCTGAGCGCATGAACGCATGAACGAGACCCATGCTAGACCTCCTCTAGACCTGACCAGGTCTAGAGGAGGTCTAGAGGAGCCGCGGTGGTCTGGACTAAACAGGACTAAACCTGGACTAAACCAGGAGGAGCCGCAGTGGTCTGGACTAAACCAGGACTAGACCAGGAGGACCAAAGCGCCGCGCGCGCGTCCACCCCCTCGCCGCCGCTCGCACGCAAGAGCCGCGGCGGTCCAGACCCGCTCCAGACCTGCCTGCGTAAGGTGCTCACAGAGCGGCCTGGATAGAACCGTGAGGTCGGCCTCTTCAAGACCTCCAGGCCGGTGACCGGGACAATCCCCGGACCCATGCCCGCTTAGGGAGCTCTTAAGGCGGGCTGGCAGTGTCCCCCTTGGTCCCTGGATGTCTGGGGCTCCGTGCCTGGCAGGTCTAGAGCAGCGGCTCGCCCCAGCCGCGACCCGAAACGAAACCAGGAAATAGACGCGCGCGTGGCGCCTCAATCCACCCGGTCCAGTCCTGGTCCAGTCCAGGTTCAGTCCAGGCTCAGTCCCGGCTCAGTCCAGGTCCAGGTCCAGGTCCAGACCTGCCGGCAGCCCCGCGCCGGGCTATGCTGCGCCACCACCAGTGTTGTGCAGTAACCCGTTACTAATAACGCGTTACTAATAACGCGTTACTGTAACGCAGTTACTGTTGACAGTAACTAATACTGTAATGCGTTACTTTTAAAATGAAGGAACTCAATTACCGTTACTAAACGGCGCGTTACCGCGTTACTGAACCTACTCATTTTGAAACTGGCATCATGTGCGCGACTCGCATAGGCACAGGGGAATTTTTTTCTCCCTTTGGTAAGGGCGGGATAAGTAATGATGATTGGCTAAAGCAGAGTAAGATTTCATGTTGAGCCAACCAGAGACACCCAGTGGGCGGTGGGCGGGTTCTACACACAATCCCAGCACACAGTAGTAGCGCACACACAATCCACACACCCCGTGTCAGATGACGAGTCCCGAGTCGAAGACAGAAGTATAGGCAGTATTTTAACCTCGTCGAGGTAAAAGGTAAAAACGTACATGTTACGTGCTCATTGTGTCAAAGACCAAAGACTTTGTCCACGTCCAGTATAAGCAACTCGAATTTAAAGAAGCATCTCTGGACGGCGCACGCTTCTGTTAAACTAGTGGCCCCCAGCAGGCCCCATGATGATAATCGCATGCTATGAAGGAGAGAGAAGTAGGAGGAGAGGAGGAAGAGGAAAGGAGGAGGAAGAGGAAAGGAGGAGGAAGAGGAAAGGAGGAGGAAGAGGAGAGGAGGAGGAGAGGAAGGGGCAGAAGAAGCAGGCCCCATGATGATAATCGCATGCTCGGTGCCGTTATTAACAATGAAGGCCACGGTGATGGAGCCACGCCAGCCAAGCAGCAAAAGCTGTATAATGCACTGTCAAAAAATCCAAATTATTTAACATTTTTTAACAAAAAATAAAAGTAACGCATTAGTTACTTTCCTAGGTAACTAGTTACTTTTATAGTGTAGTAACTCAGTTACTAACTCAGTTACTTTTTTGGGTTAGTAACTAGTAACTGTAACTAATTACTTTTTCAAAGTAACGTGCCCAACACTGGCCACCACACACGTGTCCGCCCTCCCCCTTCCCCCCATACTTCACCACCAATACACCCTGTCGAAAATCCACGAAAGTTTGAGTGTCCAAACGAGAGACAAACACGAGAAAAGTCCAAATCCAGTCTGAGAAACCAATCAGGACGCAGAAAACAATGTTACACTATAAAAAAAGTTACACTATTAAAAAAAAAAAAAACTTGGATCGGGGCCTTGGAACGAATCAGGCTTTTTCCATTGAAATAGCTACTCAACTTACGAATTTTTCACGTTACGAAACCACTTCTGGAACGAATTAATTTCGTAAGGTGAGGTACCACTGTAGTACAAGGTGAAAGACACATCTGCCCTGCCAGGGGTGGTTCAGTACAGGTAAACATGCTGTGGAGGCATGTCTCCTTGCATTATTTTGAATATATTAGCTTAATTAGATAACAAAAGTGCAACAATTGTGTGGTGTGGAGTTTATATTATGCACACAATTGTTGCCATATTGTTACCATATATTATATGGCCTTCACACTTCAATGGTCTGAATGTGAGTGTGTTCATGGTGAGGTTAATTCCCTGCATATTGAGACAATATGTGACCCGTCATGACCAAACCCGCTACAAGTCGGGATTCGTGAATATGAGAAAATCGCGTTGAAGCAGTTTTTTTTCAAAATTTGTGATTTTCATTTTTTTGCCAAATGTGCTAGTTGAGATCATGAAGAAGCCACTCCATGTTTCAGATAACAGCACTGGCTGCTGTAAAAGCATACATTTTGTCTTTAGAATTGACTTGTTTTTCGGAAAGAAACAGAGCGTGTGTAAATTACCACAATTACTCACGCTGGCACTCCTTGCCAATCATGTGACAATTAGCGCTCTTTTGTTTTTGCCTGTTCACCTATCATAATACGTGCGACTTTGACTTAACATCCTTATCCTGTGTATTATTGAATTATTTAATTAAATAATTTGCTGCTTTCAAATGGCCACAAATTCTTCAAATGTTCTCAGATTTCCATGTGTAAGGTATCATTGGAAAGCTTTTCACTTTCAGAATCTGTGAATAACTCAAAACGCCTCCGGGACGACTTGTATCTGGTTTTCCTGTGGCCGGTCACATATCATTAATCACCAGTGATAGTTTTGCCACTCGGTGTTAAAATGTACAATATTGTGATGTCATCTACTTAAATATGCCACCCCCAGGTCAAATTTGGGCATCTCCCCACAGTCCAGAGACTAAAATAAGTGGTGGAAAGCGTTTTCCTGGTCACCCAGCCATTGTCCGAGTCTGTCAGCACTGACCGCCGCGGTATCTGCTGCTCCTCCGCGTTAGACTGGAGTCTAACGGCGCCAGAGAAAGATTTCGGCCAAAAGGAATTAATTTGCTCGATGCTCGATGCTTATAAAAGAAAGCCGAAGCACGCAGCACGCTGCGCAACAGGGGAACTCCCTTCCTGGTGCGTAACAGGGATTCCCCTGGCAGCGTGCTGTGTGCTTCGGCTTTCTTTTTCCGCACTGAAAAATAGTTCCCACCCAAAATGACCAAGGCAAGCTCTCCGTGTTGATTTGTACATTTATTTGCACTCGATATGAATGCGCACAACACAGAAAGTAATTGGGAAACGCATCGAGCATCAGCTTTTTTTTTTTTTTCATTTGGTCATGTGAAAAATGTGGCTTTACTGAAACCTGACTCTTACTTGGCCAGAAGGACGGCCATAGAAATGTTGTTCCTTTGTTACATTTTTACCCAAAATGTAGAAGGGGACTAAACACCTAAATGCCACCTAAAACCATATTTCAAACTGAGCTGATAAACTTTGCAGTGCCTAAGGAAAATGACTAAAGAAAAGACTGAGGGGAGAGGGTCCAGTCTATATGGACCTGGGCTCTTTCAAACGATACATAACTGCCCCAGGAACACACTGTGCTAATGGTAAATGCAATGCACAATACAACAAAAGACGGATGCACGAGATATGTCAAAAAATATAAATCCAACCTATTTTTTGGCACTTTAGATGAGCATAGGCGCATATCCCAGTCAAAATACATAGAGAGCATGCATCTATTGTTGTATTTGTGCATTTACCATGAGCACAGTGTGTTCCTGGGGCAGTTACGTATCATTTGAAAGAGCCCAGGCCCGGAAAGACTGTTAATTATTGCATGCTTTGAAATTTCCTTTTGAAATCCTTGCGACTGCCATGAACAGCCTGTGCAGACGGTAAATATAAGCCTATTCAGTCAGTTATTTTCACTGTAGACCTGATACAAGGGGCAAAACGCGCCCAGTCAAGTATGATCGGCTTCCTACTGAGAAACACAGAGCCAGTGCCGCACGCATATGTCCTGCATGAAGACTAACGCCTGCACTGGAGCCAGGCCCTTAGCCTCTTATTGTAGTTTTACTAACGTTTTTGGAGCAGGTAGTGAGCGTTGTGTTGGGTTGCGTTGTTGGGGATGGTTGTGAGCAGTGGATCAGGTTGTGCTGCGTAAACTTTGTGTTTGGCTGTACATTGTGCTCTAATTGTGATAACCAAACACAGTTCAAGCGAAGGACAGGGGACTGATGAAATATAAGACAAATGATTTATATTCATTCAAGATATAGTTCAGCCAATAGTGACCAAAATGACTGTCTGTTTCTGTCATTCGTTATAATACTACATAGAAAAACATGGAATAAATGCTTTAGTGTTGACTTAAAAAGTTTCACTTGAAAAAAAAAAGTACTGAGAAACTATCACACAAAATCCCAGCAGGTAAGATCTGACTAAACTCTATATAATTATTGTTCTATAATACATAAAAGCAAAAATTGTATTGGAATCTTGTTTCTTCCCATGTTTTCCATCTTCTGTTTGCTCTTTCCAGTAGTGGCCTTAATTAAAAATGGATGGCTGCTTGTCTGGCCACATGTGTTTGCTTTTACTGCTAAGGCGGTGTGTCAGGGAGCAGACTGTACTGTATTATGCATTCACAGCCTCAGTCAGATTTGCTCCTATAGCGACAGAGGCAGGAGGCCTGCAGTGATTGGCGGTGGCACTGCTTGTCTTGGGTGAGAGCAGCGGCTGCAGAGGTTTTGACAGGGTTCGGTCCACATATCCTGCTCCGGGCTGGGGCACATCTGAACCAGCGCCTGGCATATGGATCACAGCCTGTCACTGCTGTCAAGAACTGGAGAGAGGGAGGAAAAGAGGGAGGGAGGGGAGGAGAGACAGAGAGAGGAAAAGGGGAGGAAGGGGAAGAGAGAGAAAGCACGATTATGTGCACTTTACAACAAAGCCATGGACTTAAAAGTGCACTACAGTGAACCCTCGCTGTATCGCGGTTCACTCTTCGCGGCCTCGCTGTTTCGCGGATTTTTTTTTCCAATTTTTTTTTTTTTTTTTTTCAATTTTTTTTATAGTGTAACTTTTTTTTTACAGTGTAACATTCTGTCCTGCGCCCTGATTAGCTAAGAGACTAGACCAGGACTAAACCAGGTCTAAACCAGGTCTAAACCAGGTCTAAACCAGGTCTAAACCAGGACTAAACCAGGTCTAGACCAGGGATGGTAGGGACAGAGTCTCAGATTTCCTTCACGAGAGCGCCTGGGTGACAGGGGGTGTGGCCTTTGTTTACTTGCACGAGCCATGGAAGAGAGTGCGAGCCGGACCATGGAAGAGCCAAGAATCAACATGGAGCGTCCGGGGGAGCCGCAGCGGGGAGAGGACACTCGCGCGCACAGAGGAGACAGTGGCTCTTCCCCGTGAGAGGACGAGAGGACGAACTCGGCTCTCTAGGACCCCGTCCTAGAGAGCTGAGGAGTATTGGCGACGCATTGATAGCGGACTGATTTTGGAGCCGGGGTGAAATGCAACCAACTCTTGTGAGCGCAGGTTAGTCTTACCTGGTCTTGTGGTGCTCAGAGGCATCTGTTAGCGGTTCGGCACTGTTAGCATTGGCTTGAGTCTTGCCCAAAATGATATCCAGGTCGCTTTCCACTCGACTTTCGCACATGGCATGGATATGTGGTACCAAAACAAACGCACGTGTCCGCGCGCACGTGCCCGCGCGCACGTGCCCGCGTGTCACGTGCCCCCGCCCCACTATTAATATATTTTAATGAAAATCTACAAAAGTTTGAGTGTTTAAACAAGAGAAAAATGTGAGAAAATGTTAATACCAGTCTCAGAAAGGTGTATAATGTGTCTGGTGAAGCGTTTTCAGCCTTAAAACATGTAGAATAATTGTAAAATATAAAATTGTCCTACTTCGCGGATTTCACTTATTGCGGGCTATTTCTGGAACCTAACCCCCGCGATAAACGAGGGTTCACTGTATTCAACTTTCCTACTGGAGACACCACCACGTCCTTGTCACTATGAATAATTTAAAATTTTGCCTCAAATGTTCCACTGTATGGCAAAAGAAAATTCAATTCTGTCAACTGGACAAAAGTTTTACAGTTCTCCAGTTCAGGGCCCTCATTTATAAAGCTTGCTTACACATTGCGTACACACTTGCTTACACATTGCGTAAGCACTCTCTACACTACCACAGGATTTATAAACGCTCACTAAGCGCAGCACTTTGCTTATCTCTACAGCAGGATCGCTCTCCAGCTAGGATCCTTCTGTAGGCGCTGCGCATGTCTGCAGACATGGGGAAAAAGCCACACTCATGAAGAGAGTTTGGGGAAGTGTTTGATCAGGAAATCATCAGAAAATGCACCTATATAAAATAATTACATTCAGATTTTGTGCATTTAAGCAGAGGTTAACCAAAACACGGACAGAGCTTTTTATTCCATTCATTATTCATTTAAAGCCGATCTTCATTCAGTTACGGATTACATTTCAAACTTCGTGTAGTTCAACAGCCAATAACAGACACTGACAATTAGTGACAATTATATTAGTTTCAGTGTAGTGTGCACCAGTAATCTGACCAGAACTGACGAAGCCAAATGATTGAGTGGTGAAATGTTTTCGTTCTAAATTTGTCTCCAGTTTACAGAATTGAATTTTCTTTTGCTTTGGAACCTTACAACTGAGGGATCACACAAACATCAATGGCAGCTGCATGTCACATCTTTGTGTCTCTGGAAATGGATACTTTTAATGCCATGCGGTGAAATATTCAACAACAAACAATAATGGTTACAGGAGTAAATTACCACCAAAAAGTGTGCAGGTAAAATGAACTTTTGGTGTGAAAAAGTGCTCAATAAGACCCATGTATAACAGAAATTAATCAGAGAAAAGCAGTTATTTGAGAATGTCTAATCCTTCATCTGAACAAAAATGAAACATATGCAACCATCTTACCATCTTCTGGAATATAGGACAAATCTGTTTTCCATGTATTCTTATCATCGGAAAAGAATGTTGATTGCTTTCATCTGACACATTCTGAGAGAACTGCCCCAGATCAGACAGAAAACAGCTGAGAATAAATGCATGCGTGATAAGGAGAGGTTTGGGGAGATTGTATCAAGTGTTTTAGATTGGATGTTTTCAGTTTAATCAGCGTGTGAGAGGAAAGGTGCCGTGTCTGTCGTCAAAATTCAAAGGCTGAGAAAGTGTCATTGTTGGATTTTCTGATTTCTAATACAAAGAAATAAAACACTGTATAGTAGAGGCATGTGGGGTGTGTATGAGTGTTGGTGGTGATCAGATAGTGCAGATTGGCAGCCTAGTTTTAATATGCCCCAGGGCAGCTGTGGCTACAACAGTGTCTTACCATCACTGAGTGTGTGAAAGAATAACGTGCTGTAAAGCGCTTTGGGTGTTATAAGGTGCTATATCAATCCAATGAAATATAATTATAAGGCTATCCAGTACATCATATGGACAAAATAAGTGCTTGCCACACACTTCACAGTAAGATGGTTTTGGGTTTGATTCCTAGGTCACCTGGGCCCTTCTGTGAGTTGCATGTGTCCCCCTGTTCCTGGGTGGGTTTCCTCCCGGCGCTCCATTTCCCCTATCAACCCAATAGGTACCATTCTCCAGTGAAGGTAGTCCTGACCAAGACCAAGTATATATATATATATAAGTGCTCCTCACCTTCCACGGTGGTTGGTCTCTCTCATCCACCTCGGGTCCTCTACCAGAGGCCTGGGAGCTTGAGAGTTCTGCGCAGTATCTTTGTTGTTCCTAGTACTGCACTTTTCTGGACTGAGATGTCTGATGTTTTTCCTGGGATCTGTTGTAGCCACTCCTCCAGTTTGGGGGTTACAGCCCCGAGTGCTCCGATCACCACGGGCACCACTGATGCCTTCACCTTCCAGGCCTTCTGGATAGCCGGCTGGATAGCTGGGTCCTTGGGCAAGACCCTTCACGGTATAGCCCACCTCATATAATGATGAGAGACAATGAAACTTACGAGATGCCGGCTCAGACGTCGCCCGGCCAAACAAGGTCTGCGTCAGGTGCTGGGGAACCAGAGCACCTTGATGAAAACTAACTAACTTATTTTATTAGTATTATCCCTTTCTTCCATAGAAAAAAGTTTTTTAACCAGAGCTGCCAATTCAATCCATTCCAATCATACATGTATTTTTTACATTATTAGACATACCCCATACTGCTTTTTCAAATAAAGTTCCTAAATTGGGAGTTTTAGGGGTGTCACATATATTGCCACCATGCAGCTAATGCATGGTGGCAAAATATTTATTGTTCCCTGAAGTAACACTGACATTCTGTGAACTTCACCAACAATTTTGTCAACTTTCAGCAGTGTTTGGTTGTTTAGCCAATCCAAACAAATAGAGATTGCACTAAATATTATATATAATATAATAACATATATAAATGTTTGTACTATAGATGCTTCATCACTGTCTGTGTGGAGTGAAAGTTTATTACTATATCATTACTTTAATACAGTACACAAAAACATACATGCATACTGGCAACATATGTGGACACATATGTGGCCAGTCGATAAAATACCTCCTGGTTTGTTTCTTTTTCTTTGAAAGTCACAAACTACGACTTCTAAAACAAGTATTTTACTAAACTGATATAGATTTTCCCTTAATTTTCCTCTCCATGGAGGAATTATTGCACTCAGGCAACATGTGGCCACAATGCAAGAAAGGGTTATTACTATCTTGTCTGCATGCAGTTATTTATTTTTATTTTTTTTGCTCTAACTTTCTTTTGCACTAAACTGCCTGGAGCTAATGGGACAAGTGAATTTCTCCTGTGTGAGATCAATAAAGTCTTATCTTATCTTATCTTATCTCCATGATCTTGGTCAACAGTGGTCAACAGTTCTCCTGATGAGATGCCCCAACAACACTGAAGGATGGATCCGATGCAGAGGACAAATTCCCCTATGGGCACAATAATGTGTACCTTACCCTACTTTAAATAGTAGGTAAAGTGATTTTAGAATGGTACCAGCGGTGATGCACATCATTTTACATGATTACTACAGGTGGATGACACACTCTTTATACAGTTTGGCATTTAGCTAAACCACATCACTTGATTTTTGCATTGTCCATTTCTGGTATTTCCATTTCACACCAATCTATTTCTTCATTAGTACTGTACCTTAACTTGACATTAGTCACTGTAAGACCAGCCCACTGTTCCTCTTCGACAGTACAGTGAAATCTCTTCCCTCCCCTGTGGCCCTCAGCGCTCCTAATGGCTCAGCTGAGGACTCGCAGAGGCAGAGCATGTCGATACGATTCCCTTCCGCTTCTCCCACTTGCCACTTCCCATCTGGAGGAGGCAGCTCAGTGGACTGCTCTCCCCCCTCTCGGGGTTACAGTCTCAGTCTCTTCGTGGCACTTACCCCCTGAGGTCTGGCTCTCCTCTCTTGTCTCCTCCACTCGCTCCGCTGAGTCCACTTCGGGCTGACAGGCGCTACAGTGCATTATGAAGAGTCGACTTAAAGGGTGCCCTTACTGTATGTATGACTGACACCTTTATTTTTCAGAAGAGTGAGAAAAAAGTGTGGTGGACAACTCCAAAACAGGCACTTTGCAACATAAGCCAGAGTTTATCACTTATATAAAGTGAAGAGAGATTTTAAAAGGTGTTATTTATAAAGTAGTTTGACTTTTCTTCGTGATACAAGCCTCTTCAATCTATATTGCATATACAGTGGTACCTCACCTTATGAAAGACCCAACAAATGAAAATTTCAAGTTACGAAACGCCTTCACGTTAAATTTTGGTCTCTAGATACGAAAGAAAATTCAAGTTACGAAACGCGAAATCTCAAAAATTCAAATAATGCGCGCTGAGCCACACACATTATACGCTTTTCTCAGACTGAATTTAAACTTTTCTCACATTTGTCTCTCGTTTTCAATAAAATTATTAATAGTGAAGTGTGGGGGGAAGGGGGAGGGGGGAGAAAACTGCGCGCGGACACGTATGATAGCGCAGCATGACCCGGCGCGGGGCTGCCAGCAGGTCTAGACCTGGACTAAACCAGGACTGGACCAGGACTAAACCAGGACTAAACCTGGACTAAACCAGGACTAGACCAGGTGGATTAAAGCGCCGCGCGCGGGTCTATTTCCTGGTTTCGTTTCGAGTCACAGCTGAGGCGAGCAGCGAGGGGGACCGCAAGCAGTCTGAGCGCATGAACGAACGCATGCAAGAGCCGCGGTCCCCCTCGCTGTTCGCCTCAGCCGTGACTCGAAACGAAACCAGGAAATAGACCCGCACGTGGCACTTTAATCCACCTGGTCTAGTCCTGGTTTAGTCCAGGTTTAGTCCAGGTTTAGACCTTGGTCTAGACCTGGTATAGTCCACTATAAAAAAAATTACACTATTAAAAAAAAAACTTGGATCGGGGCCTTGGAACGAATCAGGCTTTTTCCATTGAAATAGCTACTCAACTTACGAAAAATTCACGTTACGAAACCACTTCTGGAACAAATTAATTTTCGTACCACTGTATAAAAGTTAAGAAATGTTGTTTGAAGTGTTTCTGGAGGTGGAAAATCAACCGCATGATTTAATGGAAAAAGAAAGTTAAAACCATACTTTCATTCATTCTCCATGGAGATAGATATGTTTTGTGCCATACTGTGGAATATTATAGCCAAAGGAACAACATTTCCATAGAAACAAAGAGGAAAAGGCGCTCTTCCAGACCAAATAAGAGTCAAGTTTGTGGAGATGCAAGCCCCTCTCACAGTAAGGTCTTTTTTTTTTTTTTTTTTTTTTTGTTCTTTTTTGGTGCGGTTCACTTTCACACTGCACTTTTTTTCTAAGTGGACCAACATCTGTAAACAAAACCACGGGTCGCTCAGCCATTGGACAGAAATGAGCCGTGTCAAAACGGCGTGTCCAAACGCTCGAATGAGGAGAATCATGGCGTTACATGCTGTTTTCAGTGTAGTCATAGCAATATGGTTTGCACAGTTTTTACAGTTCACACAAATGTTTGAGCAGCATCGTGAAGTTTACACTATTGTACAATCAATTTCCAAACAACGATAACACAGGGCAAGACGGTTACGGAGGACAGCGCTTGTGCGCGCATGAAGTTCTGACTCTTGCTCTTCCCGCAAAACGTAAGTAAGCCTCGTTTCGTTTCGTTTCGTTTAGTTCCATTTCGTTTTCGCCTCGGTTTCCCATAATGCTCGACATACGACGGGAGCTCATTCAGTACAAAAAGCCAACTTGTGTCGGATCGAGTCCGGTCTGCATTCTCACCTCAAACGAACTGCACCAGGATTTGAATGGTACCGTTCTGAGACCAAGGATTTTAGGTGGTCTCGGTTCGCTTGTTTGCTCCAGATCGAGATTTTTGGTTTTTATTCACACCAGCCCAAAAGGTCCGAATCAAAGGAGCAAACGAACTCTGGTTCGTTTTAAATGAACCAAACAAGGCAGGTGTGAATACGACCTAAGAATACGTGTTTTATATGTTTTGAAAGAGCAATGAAAAAACATGTTTTATTTTAGTCAATTATTTTGCAAACTGTGGCTTATTACTATGAGGTGAGAGTGCCAAAAACAGCTCAGTGAACTTGAAAGGCCCGTATGACATGTTATAATGTTTCTTCAAATACATACCCAGAGGTGTGTTTTGTTTAACACACAAACCCTGCATATTTAGGCTGAGACAACGCAAGAAAGCATAAAGTCTACTGACCACTGTAACAAGGAAAATCTCATCATGGACTGGGACAGGACAAAAATAGTATGAACAGAGTAGCACACATCCAAAAAGTAAAAGATGGATACGAGAAGCTATTGAAATTGGGAAGTAGGCCACACAGACCATCAACGACGAGGGGGCGTTTACCTTGGCTCACACAATGAACTCATTTCTCCAGAACCACCACGTGACAGTAGGTGTGGTCAGTCTGATAGACATATAAAGCTATGAAAAAAGAAAAAGAGACCACTGCAAAATCATTAGTTTTTCTGATTTTACTACTTATAGGATGTGTTCAGGCAAAAGGAACATTTTTGTTTTGAGTCTATAAACTACTGACAACATTTCCCCCAAATTCCAAATAAAAATATTACCGTTTAGAGTATTTATTTGCAGAAAATGACACATGGTCAAAATAACAAAAAAGATACCTTTTTTCAGACCTCAAACAATGCAAAGAAACAAGATCAAATTCATTTTAAAACAACATAATACTAATGTTTACACTTAAGAAGAGTTCAGAAATCAATATTTGGTGCAATAACCCTTATTTTTAATCACAGCTTTCATGTGTCTTGGCATGCTCTCCACAAGTCTTTCACATTGTTCTTGGGTGACTTTATTCCACTCCTGGTGCAAGAACTGAAGTAGCTCAGCTTTATGTTTGTGTTGGAATACAAAAGCCGCTGGAATGGAATGGCTGTAATACATGTAGAGATGTTGATTTCAGAAAAAATGCAGTGGTCTCTTACTTTTTTCCAGAGCTGTACAATGTTTTATTAGAAGAAAACACAAAGTCCTTATATAATAAGCAGATCACAAGGTGGAACAGAGCATTTTGAGCTTTGGAGATGTAGACACACTAACCAACCAGGATTACTCAAACATTTGTGAATGAAAAACAACACTGGGTATATCTTTGAAGAGGCAACAACATTCTAACATAGCTTAAATCTCACAGGAGTCAATTTTACATAATACAGGACATTTAAATGCTTAAAAGCATCCATATTAAAATGCAGACTTACCAAGCTGCCATAAGTTTTGAAGTGTAGCAGCAGGCAGTTGTCAGGGGTGGAGGTAACACAGTTTGGTTTGGTCCACTGGTGAACTGTGAGTGTGTGGGGAGCAGGAGACAGCCATGATCAGGCCCATGCACCAGCGAGCACATTATTATTCTGTACCCGTTCCACCTGTTTAGAGAGGCAGAGGTGAGCCCAGACCTGAGAAGTGTTTTATCAACTAGAACAACAGGACCTGAAATGTTTTCACTCATGATTTTATACAGCAAAAAGGTGATAGGTATGAATGGAACTGAATTATTACAGTTACGACAACTCCATTCAGTGTTACAAAAGCAACATTGCAAAGTTAAAGGCTCTCCACCTGTTTTTTTCAATGTATATCCCATTGCAGATACATTGTGCCTAGAAGCATTAGGGATGTACAGGGGGTCCTGGGGTTACGACGGTCTCGACTTACAACATTTCGTGGTTACGAACGCGCCCTCATTAAAAAATAATAATAATATGACGCGTCATTCCGTCTTACGCGGTTTAGCGTGGTAAGCGACGTAAACAAACGCGAACGGCGCGCGGCGCACAGCGGAAGGCGGAAGAATACGCTCTGTTGTGGTTGTAGGGCAGAGAAGACGGCCTCGTGTGCGTGCCCAATGTGGGCGGAAGTACCTGATGTGGGCTCTGATCTGCTCCTATGAAAGCGACAGTGATAACCAAGCAGTGTAGTGGTCTAATTATTGAGATGGAAAGGTTATTGGTGCTTTGGTTGGAAGATCAAAGGCAAAATCTTACTTACGACGAAATTCGGGTTACGACGCATCTTAAGAACGGATCAACGTCGTAACCCGAGGACCCCCTGTAACAGTAACCGAAATATCATGCTATCGTATTGTCAAAAGTCTCACAATAATATCAGAGGCCATCACAATACAGCTCTGGAAAAAAATAAGAGACCACTGCAAAATGATCAGTTTTTCTTATTTTACTACTTATAGGTATGTGTTTGGGCAAAAGGAACATTTTTGTTTGAGTCTATAAACTACTGACAACATTCCCCCCAAATTCCAAATAAAATATTATCGTTTAGAGCATTTATTTGCAGAAAATGACAAATGGTCAAAATAACAAAAAAGATACATGTTTTCAGACCTCAAACAATGCAATGAAACAAGATCAAATTCATTTTAAAACAACATAACACTAATGTTTACACTTAAGAAGAGTTCAGAAATCAATATTTGGTGCAATAACCCTTATTTTTAATCACAGCTTTCATGCGTCTTGGCATGCTCTCCACAAGTCTTTCACATTGTTTCTGGGTGACTTTATTCCACTCCTGGTGCAAGAACTGAAGTAGCTCAGCTTTGTGTTTGTGTTGGAATTCAACAGACGCTGGAATGGAATGGCCGTAATACATGTAGAGATGCTGATTTCTGAAAATGCAGTGGTCTTTTATTTTTTTTCCAGAGATGTATATTGAATTACAAGTCTCTTTGCTTAAATTAATAGTTATGGTGATTTTAATGTCTTTCTTTATGATTTTATTGCTTGTTTTATACTGTAAAGCACTTTCATTACTCTGTGTATGAACTGTGCTATACAAACAAATTTGCCTTTCCTTGCCATGGTGCAGCAATAGCTAAAACTACATAGACCATGATCCTTTGGTGTAGAATACATGAAGAAATAACTCTTATTAGACATTTATTCAAATTATAATAGTACCAAAGGCTTTTCAAAACTTTTCCAAGGCTTTTAAAAGGAAAAAGTAGCATATTCACAGTTTTGTAAGCCTCCACAAAATTATATTGCAATAAATATCGAACCATGAGATGCATAGTGAAAATACTTTATTGAGGGATCTTGATATCATTACATCCCCACGTTGCATTACTATTACCACCACAATTTTTATGATTATGGCTAATAGATAATGAAAACCCTAAATTCAGTGTCAGCTTTTTGACAGTATTCAAATTTTCTGAGACACAAGTTTAGGTTTCATGATATGTAAGCCATAATCACCATAAAAAATCACCATAAAAAAAAGGCTCTGGTCTCTGAGGGCCCGTTTACACGAGGACGCTTACGGGTAAAAACGACAAAATATTTTATCGGAAGTGCCTTTCGTTTAGACGGTGACGGCGTTTTTGGGGCCTAAAAAAGCAAAAATCTTAAACCACCCTCCAGAGTGGAAAAGTTAAATACGCTCCGCTGTAGCGTCTCCGTGTAAAGTGCCCAAGACGCAAAACTGGTCAGATCTGCTCACGTCGGTACGCGTTTACGTCACATAGATGCGGCATACCTTGATACCACGGATGTTTAAGCTGCTCTAGCAGCTCTAGTCAACATACAAGAGTCATTTCAACAATTGTATAAATCGCACCCACACACATCTGCGGTCTTTTCTCTTCTTCCCGTACAAGTCTTTCTCACACTCTCACAGCCACACAGACGCCAAGACAAGTGACTTCCGCATGAGGCACTTCAAATGTAAAACCCGATGTGATTTTATATTTTCTAATTCACTGTAATCCTCCTGTAATGTCACTATTTTCAGTACAATATTCAAAAACATGTAAACAAAAGTACAAGTCACTGAAATGTTTGGAGAGGAACTTAATAACTCATTTAAAACGCAACTAGAACATTTTATTTTGAAGTTTTACCTTTCTGTTTTCCGGTACAGTCGTGGTTAGAAATGTAACTTGACGCTGTTGTGATGTTTTTTGTTGTTTTTTTCAGTCAAGCGCCTCCCTTCGTTGGCGCTTGCGTCCACTTTTGCGTCTTCGTATAAACGCGGACAAAAAATTGAAGACGAGACGCCACTTTTGCGTCTTCTGTTTTGATCGTCGCCGTATAAACGTAGCCTGAGAGTTGTTAAAAGCACATATAAAGTCATTATATACGCATTATAAGTGAGGAACAACGAGCCACTTCAAACTGTTTAATGTGAACTGGTTTTGTTTTTCATGTCCTTAATGTTGCGTTGTGTAACTTTTCTGGTGGCGGGTCTGTCCAAGCTTTTCTCCGTGAAGATGTTTTTGCTTTGTCTGCCATGTTTCACAGGATGGTATTATTTTTCAATTACCAAATCATATCAAATTATAGGTCAGATCTGTGAAGGCTCAACCCCGCTCACAGTCAGAATGCTTGTTTTTCTAGGTATTTTTGAGCCATAAAACCACCGGCAGTTGAATTAATGTAAAGAGGAGCTGCTTAATGTCATACTGTGGATCATTTTAGGCAGATCAATGACATACAGTATCCATAGAAACAAGCATGTGACGGATCCTCCACCAGAAAAGTTACACAATGCACCTTTAAGAAAATCAGGTACAGCACTTATAAAAGTCTTATACATTTTTTAATTGCAAAATGAGTATTACATGATCAAAAAATAACAAAAACAACAATTTTGTCCACAGTTCCAGAGGTCAGTTGTTCAAATCCCAAACCCTGATATTGGCGAATTTGGTATGGCAGCTACATCCACAAGAGCAGTTAGGTCCCAGCTCTTACAGATGAATGCTGCTGTTGTGTCTGTGGGCAAGACACTTAACCCAACTTGCCCTCAGTGTGTGCATATACACTGGTGTATGAATGATGAATGTGTGTGAACGTGTGGGTGGTTCCTTGATGTAAAGTGCTTTGAATGCCCAGCAGAGGTAGAAAAACCCTAAAGAATTGATGATAGCACTATGTCAGTGTAGTACAGGGGTCTCCAACCTTTTTCCTTCAGTGAGCTACCTTTACAATACAAAAATTCTAGACAGCTACACATTTTAGCGGTCGCAAGCAATTGAGCATATATAACAGCGATGATAAGCCTGATGGGGAACAGGTTAGATCTCATAAACATAAAACAAACAATTTTACATTTGTGATCGACCACGGCAAAACCCCCCACAAGTCGCTGAGAGCAAACAGGAGAAAATCGTGTTAGAAGCATTTTATTTATTTTTAATTTTTTTTCCAAAATTTGTGATTTTTGTTTTTTTGCCAAATGTGCTAGGTGAGCTCATGAAGAAGCCATGTTTCAGATAACAGCATTGGTTGCTTTAAAAGCATACATTTTGTTTTTGAAATGGGCTAGTTTTTCAGAAAGAATCGGGTCGTGTGTAAATTACCATAATTACCATACTGGTACTACTGGCCATTCATGTGATGATTAGCGCTCTTTTGTTTTGTTTTTTCCTCCTCCAATCAGCTGTGTGCTGTAAGCAAACCTCGTGGCTACTTAAGCTGCGTAGCTGCATGTAAAGTATTGCAGATGAGCTGAATCGTGGCTGTTTTACCAGACGCCTCACACAGAGGAGCGAGATCGTAACATATCAGATTCTATATCTACAGTACCATTTGAAGAGGATAAGGACAGTGAAATGGAGAAAATCTGTAACTTTGACTGTAAATGCTATGTAAGAAGGAAGGAGAACTCTCCTCGGGACACGTTCATGTCGCCAGAAACTTTCTCTGGAGCTTATGTACAGAATGCGATCGGATTCTTTAGCTGCCAAAAGACAGTGGCAGGATATGCGAATAATTGGACAGATGGATAGTATTTACATCGGACAAGACCACATTCAGCAGAAAGCCCCTGGCAAACAGCAAGTGTCCCCGAACTACATATTTCACTGGAGGCAATGATGTTTGCAGGAACACATTTCTCTTTCTTATCGGGTGAGTGCCTCTAAACTTTGACACTACATACTTTATGACATGTTTACATACTAATTAACAATTCGTATGGTCATATTATTTCTGCATCAAAGGAAGATATTTAGCTGAAAGCAGGGGGCTTGTTTAATTGTCAACATTAGCAGCATATTACATATTATTCCAAAAGACTACCAAAATTACTGCATACTGCATAATGCAGTATTTTGGACATGAAAAAAATGCAGTTTTCCTGTTATACACTGCAGTGTTTTTTTTTTTTCATAAGGGTGAGGAACAGAATACAGTTAGGTAACTCATTATGTGTATTTCTTATTCTGCCTTTATGGCTTTGACTTAACATATTATCCTGTGTATTATTGAATTAATGAATGATTATATGGACTTTTTGTTTTAAATGCATTTCCATTTTAACAAAGTACCTTCTAATTCTGACCTGCCCTGAATGTAAACACCACACCACAGTGATATCCAGTGATGGGGGGAGAGCTTATTTTAATTTCATGCAAATGAGCATCATTCTGCCACCCAGCCCTACAATGAGGTGAGAATTGCCAAATGTTCAAGAGCTTTTTTCTCAGGTTTGTCTTTTGAGATGTTCTGCTTTCAAATGGCCACAAATTCTTCAAACTTTCTCAGATTTCCATGTGTAAGGCATCGTTGGAAAGTTTAGAAACTACACTTTCTGAATAACTCAAAATGCCTCTGGGACAACTTGTGACTGGTTTTGCCATAGTCGGTCACATTTATAAGTGCACAAATAAATGGAAAATAAATTAATTCACTTTTACTTGATCAGCACAATAAGTATAATTCAGAAATCATTTGGTGAGCTGCTTGGAAGGAGATGGAAAGCTACTGGTAGCTCCCGAACTATGGGTTGGAGCCCCTGCTATAGTATAATATTTGGGTACAGACCGAGAAAATAAAAAGTAATGGCTTGCTTTTTTGGGAGAATCAAGTATGTAGAAAACTATGCAGGAAAAAAATACAGTGGTACCTCACCTTACGAAATTAATTCGTTCCAGAAGTGGTTTCGTAATGTGAATTTTTCGTAAGTTGAGTAGCTATTTCAATGGAAAAGGCCTGATCCGTTCCAAGTTTTTTTTTTTATAGTGTAACTTTTTTTTTTATAGTGTAACATTGTGTTCTGCTTTCTGATTGGCTAAGAGACTGTAGAGCCATGACTAAACGTGGAATAAACCAGGTCTAGGCCAGAACTAAACCAGGTCTAGACCTGGACTGGACCTGGACTAAACCAGGACCGGACCAGGTCCAGACCCGGACCAAACCGGGACCAGACCAGGATTAAATCACCCCGTGCGGCTTTCCGCTGGCCTCACGCGGCTCCTGCGCTCACCCACGCGTGCTCGGCCCGCGCGTGCTCGGCCCTGAGGGGGAGGCACGGCCCGGGCGCCGCAGCCCCATCCCGCGCCCTTGCGCCGTGTCGACGTCGCTTTTTGATCCTTCGATGTCGGCTCTTCCTATCATTGTGAAGCAGAATTCACCAAGCGTTGGGTTGTTCACTCACTAAGGGAACGTGAGCGGGGTTTAGACCGTCTTGAGACAGGTGAGTTTTACCCTACTGATCAGGGCTCTCAAGTCTCACGCATTGAGAGTGTGACACACTTGAATTTTCTTTCATATCTAGAGACCAAAATTTAACGTGAAGGTGTTTCGTAACTTGGATTTTTCGTTTGTAGAGTCTTTCGTAAGGTGAGGTACCACTGTATAGGGAAAAAAATTAAATTTAAAGATATAAATTTGAAACTATTCCTGTAGTTTACTTATATAAATGTTAAAAAAAACATATTACAAGTTGTGTTTTCATATAAAAAATAAGGCATTTTATAGGAAAATCTTGACATTGAAAACAGCAATATGAAAAGAGACAGGTTTAAATGTCTTAATTCCTTTTGTTGACATATTAGTTACTAAAAATATACAGTGGGGATATTGGACATCTTCTTTAGTATTTGAGTAAACTAGATTTGGCTGAAAATTTGCCAAAAAAAAATCTAATTTTGCCTCATTTTTTGAGGTTAAAGCTTTAAGCCATGTTCGAATGTTGTTTCCTCCTCAAAAACATACCTGGAGTTGTGTTTTGGTTCATTTCCACATGTTTGATTAATCCTTTTTATTATTAATCTATCTACATCTCCAAAGCTCTAAACAGTCCTTGTGATTTTATGAAGTGGTAATTTTCAAGTTAACAGCTACATTTTACCTTTAGTTCAGTACAGATGGTCAATTCCAAGGCTGAAATTATTCAAATGATTGTTGTGAAGGTGTATGAAGTTTAAAAGCATAGGAGTATTTTCTATTTTTGAGAACTAAATATGTAGGATTTGAGAATGAATGTAACATGTGTGAATGAAACACGACACAACTCCAGGTATGTTTGCGATGAGTAAACATTATAAGAACTCATAAGAAAATAGTGTAATGCATTTTTAAAGCGTATTGCATTTTGAGAAAACAGCCTTTGAAGTTACAATGCCCTTTATAACTGTATGACTGCAAGCTTATTAAATATGTAAAAAAAAAAAAACATCTTTCAGTGCACAATGGGCAATTTTGTTGTTTTTACACGAAAACTTATATATTTGTATCAAAATATCAGAGACTGCTTAGCTCCCGGGTGGCATTAATAATAAATAACTAAGGATAGGGTCAGAATTCACTATGACATACATTTCTAATACATTTCACCTAATCATTATCCTGTAATCATAGAATAACAATCAATACCAATATGTCATCCAGTAATAGCAATATGCATTCAAATCCTCCTCTTCTCATCTCCTCCTCTCTAAGTGCTCTTCTAACGACCCTGTGTAATTAAAAAACCCTGGTTGCTCTGCATGTATCTCATTATATTGATTTCACACCAGTCATCTGCATGTATTCCAGTTTTAGCCAGCCTAAGTCTCATTGTCTTTTTCCCCCTAGCGTTTTAGTACAGCCCCCTCAGTCTGCATCTCCTGGTCCCACCCCGCCCCTCATTTTAACTGAATCATTCCTCGGGCTTCACTAATGGCTACTAAATTGTTTATGGGCCAGTTTAATTTGCATGTGCGGAATGCTAATAGACACAAGTGGCGTTCAGACGAGTAATTATACGTTACACTAAACTGATAATGAGGAGCTTTGAACAGATTGGAGTGTTGCTCAAGCTGTAGAATGATGCATCTTCACAAATGCAAGGGAAAAAAAAGTGTATATATGACCACAAGTGGGTAGAGTAGCCAAATATTGTTCTAGTTACTCAAGTAGAAGTAGTAGTAGAAGTAGTGGTCCAAGAAATTACTCAAGTAAAAATAAAAAAGGATTTGGGAAAACTACTATTCAAGAGTAGCTGTTGAAGGATATAATTTGAAGGACAAAATATTACTGTACTTTTTGTACTATAAAACACACCTGACTATAAGCCGCACCAACCTAATTAAAAAAAAAAACTGAAGATTTGTACATATATCAGCCGCACCTGACTATAAGTCGCAGGTGTCCACATTGTAACTTGAGATATTTACACAGAAAGATGGTACACAAAAGGATTTTTTTTTTTTTACTTTAATTAACGTAAATACCGGTATATGTGCTTTTTTCGACACGGCAGAAACACGGCAGTAAAACAACTGTAAAAGGGCCAGCCAGTAGCCTCTGGAAGCCTTAAAATAAAGTTTCAAGTTTAACTTTAAGGGTAAATCCCCTGAACTCAATCTCAGGGAACTGTTGATACCTATGTAGAAGATTTTAAGTGGGTAAAACAAGGCTTCATTAATTCATGAACTCCCCTCACTTATTTACCGTAGGTATTTTCACCTACCAGAAGTGGAGCTCGGGTTACGCGCTACATTCACTGTCTTGATAAAGAATTAATCCATACATAAGCCGCACCTGACTATAAGCCGCAGGGTCTGAAGTGTGACAAAAAAGTAGCGGCTTATAATCTGAAAAGTAGGGTAAATAACTCACAAAAGCTGATATTTTCAAAGACTGAAATATTGCTCAAGCTGTAGACTGTAGCTTCTTTACAAATACAATATTTAAAAAAAACAAAAAACAAAGCTTATATACAGTATATTTGACCAGAAGTGGGTAGAGTAGCCAAAATTGTACTTACGTGAGAGTAACATTACTTCAAATAAAATTATTCAAATAGAAGTACAAGTAGTGGTCCAAGAAAGTACCCAAGTAAACGTATTTGGGAAAACTGCTATTCAAGAGTAACTTAAAGAATAACTGCTGAAGGACAAAATATTAATATCTCCACAGATCTGACCTGTATCTTGACCTGGTGGCATCACCTGGTTGTCTCCAAGGAGATGGAGATATGTTTTATAGCAGGCATGTCCAAACTATGGCCCGTGAGCAAAATGCGGCCCTCAGACAAATTTTTCTTGGCCCTCAGGCTTCCAGGTGAATTGGCCCAAATTACCTTGAGCAGAACTTTTGACGGCAAGTTTTTTGAAAATCTACCTTGATAAGACAATATTTAATATTAATGTGCGGTCCTGAGGATCTTACAAGAATAAAGGGCTGATTGCTGATTCTAACGTGTTAAAGGGATATGCCACCCCCAGGTCAAACTTGGGCATCTCCCCGCAGTCCAGAGACTAAAATAAGTGGTGGAAAGCGTTTTCCTGCTCACCCAGCCATTGTCCAGGTCTGTCAGCACTGACCGCCGCGGTATCTGCAGCTACTCTGCGTTAGACTGGAGTCTAACGGCGCCAGAGAAAGATTTCGGCCAAAAGGAATTAATTTGCTCGATGCTACACAGAAAGTAATTGGGAAACGCATCGAGCAAATTAATTCCTTTTGGCTGAAATCTTTCTCTGGCGCCGTTAGACTCCAGTCTAACGCGGAGTAGCTGCAGATACCGTGGCGGTCAGTGCTGACAGACTCGGACAATGGCTGGGTGACCAGGAAAACGCTTTCCACCACTTATTTTAGTCTCTGGACTGTGGGGAGATGCCCAAGTTTGACCTGGGGGTGGCATATCCCTTTAAACATGCATATATTTCAATTACTGACTGTACTGAGCATCAGTCTATGGCCCTCTATCGGCCCTCTGCTTCGTCTGTGTTTAGATATGTGGCCCTTGATGAAAAAAGTTTGGACACCCCTGTTTTATTGCATACTGGGGAACTTTCTAGTCAAAGCAATAACATGGAAAGAAGAAGGTAAAGACCCTCCAGAAAAGCCTTAAAATAGCCTTTTATTGCTTAGTGGTTTACATTGGCCTAAGGGGGTTTCAATAGTAGAAGTTATTGGTTCACTGAGCAATGTGTTAGCCTTTGACCTCTAAACCTTATTATTTTTAGTCATTCAAATTACACATCTGTGTATGGGCAGTGGTCATTTACAATATATTTTCAGGAGTCACTTTTAGTACTATCTTTATTTGTTATTGATTCAAATAATGAGATTATAAGTACATAATCTAATGGTTCAGTGATCAATGATAACCTTTGACCTACACACCCTGAGGTCACGCCCAATAACTGCAGTGATAATGTAACAAGTACAATACAAGTAGAAGTGGTTAATATTACTGTTTTTGCTAAACTCTTGTTTCTCTCTCTTAGGTAAGACACTCCAGTCACCTTGCTATGAATGTGAGTGGATGTTTGGTGGTCTTTTCCATTGATGTTTACTTCTGGGACCAGACCATAGAGGGAGAAAAACACTGTCCTTCTCTCACTTTCTCTTAATCCATGCATGCATCACCTCTAGAATTAAAGGAAAAGTAACGTTATTTTACAATCTGAGCCTTCTTTCGGTAATAAAACAAGCCGTTTGACTCACCCATATCACGTTCGTGTCATTTGGAGCTGTTTGAAGAAAGTTATGTTGTAGCGTATCCGTTAGCATTTGTATTGGGGCATTACTTTGCGGTCTCCAAATAACACAAACTTTAGCACTTTTCAAATCATAGAAGCCCGATGTCTTAATGTAAGAATTCGTTTGAAGCAAAAGTGGCCTGTAATCCGAGATTTATCCATAGTTTTCAGCTTTGCATTTCATGTTTGGGTCCCGGGAGCAGTCCGCGCATGCGCACTGGCGTCCTCATCTACTCGAAACTATGGCTAAATCTCGGATTACAGGCCACTTTTGCTTCAAACTAAATCTTTCATTAAGACATCGGGCTTCTCTGATTTGAAAAGTGCTAAAGTTTGTGTTATTTGGACACCGCAAAGTAATGCCCCGAGCAAATGATACAGCACCATGTTACGGATACGGGATCATTAGTAGAACAGAACGGCTCAACACAAGTTCTGCGATACTGCTCCAATTGACAGAAAAATGCTATGGGTGAGTAAAACTACTTGTTTTATTGCCGAAAGAAGGCTCAGATTGTAAAAAAAAAGTTAATTTGCCTTTAACTACTGCAAGAGCATTCTCAAAAACCTTCAATAAACTGCAATACATTCAAAAGTCCGCTGCCCGTTTCCTCACACACACGGTCCCACGAACACATCACCCCTGTTCTCCAAAGCCTCTACTCCCTGTCCTACAGAACCTCAACTGCCTCCCCATCCCTCAGCGCATCCGTTTCAGAATTCTCCTCATTACTTTCAAAGCCCTCCACAAACAGGCCTTGTCCTACATCTCAGACCTGCTGCGCCTCCACACTCCATCCCGCTCCCTCTGCTCCCCCGAGGCCAACCTCCTGCCCCTCCTCTGCTCCTGTCTCTGCTCCTGTACTGAACTCTCTACTGCTCAAACTGCTCAAAACCCATCTATTTAGAACTGCTTTTAATGTGTAGCCTGCTTTTAAATCATGCCTATATTTTGTCTATTACCTTATATACTCTTTTTCAATTGTATTCTTTGTATCATTAGCATTTGTGAATGTTTAGAAAAGCACTGTATAAATACAATGTATATTATTATTATTATTATTATTATTATTATTATTATTATTATTATTATTATTATTATTATTATTATTATTGCAAAGGTCACTCTGCTTTAATATGCATGCAGCTTTGTAAATCTGTACAAATCCTCAGAGCTCAGATGCTCTGGAGGGGACTCTAAGGAGGTGACTTGGGAAACAAAATAAACCTTTTGTTGTATCCCAAAAACTCACCGGGCTTTGCAATTGTATTACTATTTTTCATCAAGAAGATACACATTTTTTCCATAACTGCACATCAAAAGCAAAAATAAAATGGCTTTATAAAAGATGTGTTTGAGAGTGGCACCTCACATCGTCATCCTCTCTGTTTTCTTCTGCATGTTTTCTTTCCTCAAGCTTTGTCCAAGTGGCTCAGAGGATAAAATCTTGCTCCTATATCCAATCCGTTTGGCTGCTCACTGCACCAGATGCACAGCTGCGTGACGCGGACATGAATGGCATTACATTGTATTGATATAAACCCATGCAGGTAATTGATGAGCAGAGGCACATTACTGGCTAAAATTGCTGACAAAATCCATTTATTCTAATTATATTTGGTGAAACTACATACAGTATCAAAAGCCTACAGTATTTTTCCAATCATGTTTTACTTAAACATCTATTTAATATTATTTAAAACCAGATGTGTGCCTATCCTAGTGTAGCTAACTGCAGCTTTGCCCAGATATTAACTGATCTGTGTTTCACCAAATCTCTCCACACCAGAGTAGGACATAACCAAACAATATATCATATATGAGCAATATACTAACACGTTTTTACTTAAACAGTTCCTTGTTCTCGTTAAGCATTATAAATCACCCAACTCAATATCGGCATACTGTAGTATTTTTTGTCATGATTATCAGACTGTGGAAATTTCATCCCATCCCTAGTCACATGCAGAAGTACTATTGTCAGGTGTATCAGTAACAGTGACTAAGGGGAGTACAGGCAGCTCGCTGAGGACTTTGTCTGGTGCCAGGCTAACCACTTTCAGCTGAACACTGCAAAGACCAAAGAGATGGTGGTGGACTTTAGAAGGAGCAGGCCACAGCTGCAATCTGTGATCATTGTGGAGGTACAGGGTAATAAGTATTTGGGCCTCCATCTCGACCACAGACTGGACTGATCTGAGAGTACAGACCTGTTCTACAGAAAGGCATAGAACAGGCTGTACTTTCTCAGAAGGAAGTCCTTTAACATTTGCCAGAAACTCCTACTCCACAGACACACTCTGGAAGTCATTTGTTCCACACGCCGTACAACTACTGTATACAACGCTTCATAAGAATTAAAATACTCATATTATTATGTATTTTTGCTGCCTGAAAAATTAGTTTCCTTCGGGGTAATGAAGTATGATCTATCTATTCATTACATTACATTTTTGCAACCCCCATCTGCATTAAATACTATTGGCCTATAGACACTGGACCGCTCTGCACACTAATTTAACTAAACAAAACTGACAATATTCCATTAATATTCCACAGAGCTCTCTATTTACAAGCGATCATATAGTGGTATCATTACATTTTAATTTTACTCACCCCTGTCTGTTATTAAATAATACTGGCCTATAGAATGTTGTGATGTCATCTGAAACCAGCAGTATCAGCAGCATAGTTGATGAGTGACCCATTTAGACCCAGGAGGGAGCGGAGGTGACAGTCGACTTCAGAGGGATGTCAGCCTGGACTGTGGACGCACTCGAGCCTGAATGATTTATGCATTTGTCATTTCTCATTTGTTGAAACAAGGTGTGGTGGTTTTTGTTTCGCTGCACCAGTCAAAGGCACTGTGAGGAGCGCTGAGGATGGAGCATACGCCCTTCAGGCATAAAGCAAAGTCAAGTCGCCAATTTGTCCAACTACTCCCTTTTCTCCAGTATTTAGTGGAGAAGGAGCAATGCAAGACAATGTAACCTCATGTCCTGTGTCGATTAGTTTAATGTTTGTGCAAGAAGTCATAAAGTACATGTAGTAGCTTGAATGAAAACAAATATTGTTTTTTGGTTTAAAAAGGGGGCATTACATTAATTACATTATGGGTATTAACTGCTAAAACATTACATATTTACTTTAACATGTTACCCTTTTAGTTTTTCAAAAATGCTATATTCTTCTAAAACAGGAGTGCTCAACCTTTTTTTAACCGAAATCTACTTTTGAGGTTGATGGTGTGCTCAACTGATATCTTGCATTCTAGTCCATTTTAGAATGACCTGTTAGACATGGCAAATATGGGCTTATGGAGTGAGATTCAATCCAATCTCACTCCGCCCCTGAATTATTCAAACAGGAAGTTGAAACAGAGTAACACTGTAACATAAATTTAGATTAGTTTTTGCTTTCCACTTAGTCTTGCACTTCTAATCAGAGGCATTGAGGAGGACACAGGGGCTCATAGCGCACACAGGCTCCTGTGTGCGCTATGAGCAGGAGGAGCGAGAGCGTGAAAAGGAGAGGAGCGGTGCCCTGACGTGAAGCGGGCGGACAGGTAGGATGTTTTATAAAGTTTAACCTGCCCTGTGATACATGCTGGTATGCAAAGGTACACGCTGTTGCGAATAAGCTGTGTGAGCTGGGGGCGCGTGTGGTGACGTTCCGCGCTGTGTCCGTGGCTCCAGACGAGCGCATAGGCTGCAGTGAGAAGCCCCGCACGTACTTTATTGCTGACAACAGCGGCCGTAATGAAATATGACTGCACTCATCTCGAGACCAAGACCGGTGTTGAGTACTACGACACTGCGATCTACCCACACTACCTTGGCGATCGACTGGTAGATTGACTGTGGCCATACTTGTCAAAGCCTGATCTTGTCAGATCTCAGAAGCTAAGCAAGGCAGGGCCTGGTCAGTACTTGGATGGGAGACCACTGGGATTTCCAGGTGCCACAGGAGGGCGCCAGTCACAAAAACTGTCATTGTGTCCTTAGGCAAGACACTTCACCCACATTGCGTAGTATGAAAGTGGAGTGTGCGTGAGCGTTGGTGGTTGGAGGGGCCGATGGCGCAGATTGGCAGACTCGCTTCCGTCAGTCTGCCCCAGGGCAGCTGTGGCTACAAAAGTAGCTTACCACCACCAAGTGTGGAGTGAATGAACAATGAACTGTAAAGCGCTTTGGGTGTCATGAAAGGCGCTATATACAGTAAATGCTATGAATGAATTAATTAATTAATTAGATTGCGATCAACGTGTTGGGCACCCCTGTTCTAAAACATGTATTTCCATGGTTAATAAGTTTTAGTTCCTTTTTTGACTTCTCTTGCTCTTAGAAGAGTAGCAGCTCTCAGGACAAAAGTGTCCCTCTTCTGTTTCAGTGTCACATCCAGCCTCCAGGGGGAGCCAGATGAACTCAGGAGACACAGCAAGAAAGCCACTTTCAAAGTTCAAAGTTCAAAGTCAGCTTTATTGTTAAAAACAATACAAATATGTACAGGTTGCACACACAGGATTTGAAATTGCAGCACTCCCTAGGCGCAGAGTGAACATAAAACATCTGATAAACAAGACAGTAAACACCATGACTAAAACATCACATATACCCGCAGCAAGACAATAAACACAATAAACACAGTTCCTATGCATCTACATCTTACATTGCTCTGCTGGTGCTTGATAAAACAAAACAAAAAATTTACTGTCAAACTGTGACCTGCTATAATGTCAGCATGTATGAGCTAATGAGATAATGTGAACCCTCGTTTATCGCGGGGGTTAGGTTCCAGAAATAGCCCGCAATCAGTGAAATCCGCGAAGTAGGACAATTTTATATTTTACAATTATTCTACATGTTTTAAGGCTGAAAACGCTTCACCAGACACATTATACACCTTTCTGAGACTGGTATTAACATTTCCTCACATTTTTCTCTTGTTTAAACACTCAAACTTTTGTAGATCTTCATCAAAATATATTAATAGTGACGCGGGGGGAGACACGTGACACGCGGACACGTGCGCGCGGACACGTGCGCGCGGACACGTGTGTTTGTTTTGGTACCACATATCCATGCCATGTGCGAAAGTCGAGTGGAAAGCGACCTGGATATCATTTTGGGCAAGACTCAAGCCAATGCTAACAATGCCAAACCGCTAACAGATGCCTGTGAGCACCAGTCCTCACCACAAGACCAGGTAAGACTAACCTGCGCTCACAAGAGTTGGTTGCATTTCACCCCGGCTCCAAAGTCAGTCCGCCCCGGAGTTGGCATGGCTATCAATGCGTCGCCAATACTCCACAGCTCTCTAGGACGGGGTCGGGTTCGTGACGGGGAAGACCCACTGTCTCCTCTCTGCGCGCGAGTGTCCTCTCCCGGCGGCTCCCTCGAATGTGGCTCTCCCCGCTGCGGGCTCCCTCGGCCGCGCAGCGTCCGTCCATGTTGATTCTTGGCTCTTCCATTTGTCCGGCTCGCACTCAGTCTCTTCCATGGCAAGTAAACAAAGGCCACACCTCCTGTCACCCAGGCGCTCTCGTGAAGGAAATCAGAGACTCTGTCCCTACCACCCTGCCTCACCATCCCTGGTCTAGACCTGGTTTAGTCCTGGTTTAGACCTGGTTTAGACCTGGTTTAGTCCTGGTTTAGACCTGGTTTAGTCCTGGTCTAGTCTCTTAGTTAATCAGGGCGCAGGACACAATGTTATACTGTAAAAAAAAGTTACACTATAAAAAAATAAAAAATAAAAAAAAAAAAAGGAAAAAAAAAATCCGCGAAACAGCGAGGCCGCGAACAGTGAACCGCGATACAGCGAGGGTTCACTGTACCTCAAAACAATGTTGCATGTGGTGATGTTTTCAAACAAGGCCCTGGTTTTACCCACAAAACAGCCCTGTTTTTTTTTTTTTTTTTAAGATTGTGAGGTTTGGAGGCTAATGCCATCACTCTCACTGTAAATGATTTGGAGCTAACATGAAAAAGTACCAGGCTTTATAATTCAGGCGTTCTGTTCATAAACACTGGAAGGGTCTATTGAGCATTGAAGGAAAAAAAAAAAACTATAAGAATTGTGAGTGCTTTGGTAAGCTCTGTTCTCCTGTGGCACTTGCAATAAAGCCTGAAACCTGGTGACACCCAAACTTCCAGTGTTTACCAGCTAATATAGGTGTGTTTTGTGTAAACAGCTGCTCTGCTTCACATGCACGCTGCAACTCAAATCGTCGACACTGAGTAATTTATGGCCACGCTACTTTCAGACACCGCACGCATGCAAAGCTAATATCCCCTTTTCGCTATTCCAACGTGTGTGTGTGTGTAGGTATGCAGCGGTACACATCCCAGCTCCTAGTCTCGGGCTGTGCTTTTGGCCCCATCCTGTCAGTGTTCAGTTTGACAGACAGGCTTTTTTGCCGTGTATGTCAAAGGAAGAAGTGGTCGGCTACAGACTTGAGGGATCCACAAACTTGAACAGCGAGAAAAAAAAAAGCCAAAGATGGTGGAGGAGAGAGTGACAGACAGCGCTGGGGAGTGTAGAGGAGCGGAGCTGAGCGAGGACAGAAGGGGAGGGTTTCAAAGCGCCGCAGGCTGGGTCCCATCTGAAGACAGCCGGGTCTAAGAAGTCCCCTCAGCCCAGAGACAACACCAAACAACAGGAACTTTTAACAGAGCGTCCTACTGCAAAGACGCACTGCAAATACTCAAGCAGCCAGCACTTTCAACAACTTTAGGAAGGGAAAGGATTTTCGTGTCGCAAGGTCACAAGAAAATATTAGTATTAGACGCAGTTTTTGATATGTTATGAGGTAGGGATAACAATTCTGTCAAACTGCTAATAATCTTCTGTCTCTTTTTCATATACTAAAAGGGCTTTACAAATTCATGCATTATTCATTCACTCCTGTAGTTTAAATTCCAATGCAGCTTCTCACCTGCTGTGTGGTTCCTTGGGCCGAGGAGGTGTCAAGAATCATTCAAAAGACAGATGCTCTGCTAGTGCAATACTATTTATTACAAAAATATAGGAATTTAACACGGGCCTTACAGCAGTGCAGAGTACCCGGCCTTCTTGGAGTGCCTGGGAGGGGTACTGGACAGTGCACCGACCGGGGACTCCATTGTTCTCCTGGGGGACTTCAACGCCCACGTGGGCAACGACAGTGACACCTGGAGAGGGGTGATTGGGAGGAACAGCCTCCCTCATCTGAACCCGAGCGGTGTTCTGTTATTGGACTTCTGTGCTATGCGCAGTTTGTCCATAACGAACACCATGTTCGAGCACAAGGGTGTCCACCTGTGCACGTGGCACCAGGACACCCTAGGACGGAGGTCGATGATCAACTTTGTTGTCGGGTCATCTGACCTCCGGCCGTGTGTCTTGGACACTCGGGTGAAGAGAGGGGCAGAGCTGTCAACTGATCACCACGTGGTTGTGAGTTGGGTCCGCTGGCGGGGTAGGAAGCCGGAAAGACCTGGCAGGCCCAAGCGCGTAGTGAAGGTCTGTTGGGAACGTCTGGCAGATCCCTCTGTCAGGGGTACCTTCAACTCACACCTCCAGGAGAGCTTCTCCCGGATTCCGGGGGAGGCTGGGGACATAGAGTCCAAATGGGCTCTGTTCTCGGCCTCTATTGTCGATGCGGCCGCCCGTAGCTGTGGTCATAAGGTCTGTGGTGCCTGTCGCGGCGGCAATCCCCGAACCCGGTGGTGGACACCGGAAGTAAGGGATGCCGTCATGCTGAAGAAGGAGTCTTATCGGGCTTTATTGGCTCGTGGGACTCCGGAGGCAGCCGACGGGTACTGGCGGGCCAAGCGTGCTGCAGCCCGGGCGGTCGCAGAGGCAAAAACTCGGGTTTGGGAGGAGTTCGGAGAGGCCATGGAGGAGGACTATCGGGCGGCCTCAAACAAATTCTGGCAAACCGTCCAGCGCCTCAGGAGGGGGAAGCAGTGCTTCATCAACACTGTTTACAGTGCGGGTGGGGAGCTGTTGACCTCAACTGGGGATGTTATCGGACGGTGGAAGGAATACTTTGAGGATCTCCTCAATCCCGCTGTCACGTCTTCCGAGGAGGAAGCAGAGGCTGGAGACTCGGAGGCAGACTCACTCATCACCCTGGCTGAAGTCACTGAGGTGGTTGGAAAGCTCCTCGCCGGCAAGGCCCCGGGGGTGGATGAGATCCGTCCTGAGTATCTCAGGTCTCTGGATGTTGTAGGGCTGTCTTGGCTGACACGTCTCTGCAACATCGCGTGGCGGTCGGGGACAGTACCTCTGGACTGGCAGACCGGGGTGGTGGTCCCTCTGTTTAAGAAGGGGGACCGGAGGGTGTGTTCCAACTATCGGGGAATCACACTCCTCAGCCTTCCCGGTAAGGTCTATTCCAGGGTGCTGGAGAGGAGAATTCGACCGATAGTCGAACCTCGGATTCAGGAGGAGCAGTGTGGTTTTCGTCCCGGCCGGGGAACACTGGACCAGCTCTATACTCTCCATCGGGTGCTTGAGGGTGCATGGGAGTTTGCCCAACCAGTCCACATGTGCTTTGTGGATCTGGAGAAGGCATTCGACCGTGTACCTCGTGGGGTCCTGTGGAGAGTGCTCTGGGAGTACGGGGTTCGGGGCCCTTTGCTAAGGGCTGTTCGGTCCCTGTATGACCGGAGCAGGAGCTGTGTTCGCATTGTCGGTAGTAAGTCGGGCCTGTTCCCGGTGCATGTTTGACTCCGCCAGGGCTGCCCTTTGTCACTGGTTCTGTTCATTATATTTATGGACAGAATTTCTAGGCGCAGTCAGGGGCCGGAGGGGATCTGGTTTGGGAACAACAGGATCTCATCTCTGCTGTTTGCAGATGATGTTGTCCTGATGGCTTCATCGAACCGGGACCTCCAATGTGCACTGGGGCGGTTTACAGCCGAGTGCGAAGCGGCTGGGATGAGGATCAGCTCCTCCAAATCCGAGGCCATGGTTCTCGACCGAAAAAAGGTGGCTTGCCCTCTCCAGGTGGGTGGAGAGTCCTTGCCTCAAGTGGAGGAGTTCAAGTATCTCGGGGTCTTGTTCACGAGTGAGGGGAGGATGGAGCGTGAGATTGACAGGCGGATCGGTGCAGCGTCGGCAGTGATGCGGTCGTCGTACCGGACCGTTGTGGTGAAGAGGGAGCTGAGCCAAAAGGCGAAGCTCTCAATTTACCGGTCAATCTGCGTTCCTACTCTCACCTATGGTCATGAGCTTTGGGTAATGACTGAAAGGACGAGATCGCGGATACAAGCGGCCGAAATGAGTTTCCTCCGCAGAGTGGATAGAGATAGGGTGAGGAGCTCAGTCACAAGGGAGGGGCTCGGAGCCGCTGCTTCTCCATGTTGAGAGGAGCCAGCTGAAGTGGCTCGGGCATCTGTTCCGGATGCCTCCTGGTCGCCTCCCTCAGGAGGTGTTCCGGGCATGTCCCACCGGGAGGAGGCCCCGGGGAAGACCCAGGACACGCTGGAGGGACTATGTGTCCCGGCTGGCCTGGGAACGCCTTGGGGTCCCCCCGGAGGAGCTGGAGGAAGTGTCCGGGGTGAAGGAAGTCTGGGAGTCCCTGCTTAGACTGTTGCCCCCGCGACCCGGCCCCGGATAAGCGGAAGAAAATTGATGGATGGATGGATGGATGGATGGAATTTAACAGACATAAGGTCTGGGAGTTTACCTCTTGCCAATTCGCTCTCTCCCAGAACTGACATTATATAGATTTTCTATAGCACGTCCCCCTCTGTGATCTAACCACTATCTTTTCCAAAGACTTGAGCATCTCCAAACGCACCATGTACAGCACATATCTGTATTTGGAATGTAAACATTTTGTACTCAAGACTTAAACATTACATACCCATATTTGGAATAAACTCAAACACCCCTTAGCCTTAAGACTTTAAAGAGGCTATAGGCCAGATACCACACTCCTCACTCTCCACACGCAGTTTAATTTACTTTTGTAGCCACAGATGCCTTGGGGTAGACAGATGGAACCAAGGCTGCCAATCAATGTGATCGGTTCCTTCAACCACCACCATTCATACACCCACCACATTAATAGATTATAGATGGGTGGGCAACAACAACAACAGTTTGATAAGAGTCATTGCTGCCTCACTGTGGCACCTCACTGAAACACTAAAGAGAACAGGGGAGTTTTAAAAGCCGATTTAAAAGACAAAACTGACTGTCAAAGATGCACTGGCATTGTATTCCACAGGAAACAGCAAAAGAACTGTGGGTCCTCTTTAAGTTTTCTCTTTGATTTTCTGAGCACTGGCAGCTCATGTTCTGCATACTTAAGCATGCAGGGGCAAAGGGCTGGAGGAGGTGGGACAAAATGTTGGTGTGGAGCAAATCCATGCATTTAAAAACCAAGTACTAACCAGGCCCAATCTTGCTTAAATTTGAGATTAGAGGAGACTAAGCATTCTTAAAGTGACAGGACAGTTAGATTTTCAAGGTTACCTCAACAGTTGTAGCTTTTAGTCAATATGACTGTGAGACTCCTATATTTATTTAAAATTTAATATGGGGGAATGTAAAATATGTATAATAATGATATTGACTTGTAGTGTGCTTTACATACTCAATAATCTTTCCATAATTCTTTATGCTCGATTTTTAGCCACTTCCTCCATGGTATTGTAGCAAATAGCTTTCAAACTGATCAGCATTTCATGAATTCAATTTACAGTATGCACTGGTATTGAACCAGAGATCTTTGAGTCCGTGGCTTATTGCTCCAACCACTGTGAAACATATATTACAAAGATTGCATTAAAACACACACAAACACACACTGTCACGGATAACGGAGGAGCCCAAGAGCAGACACAGGGCAAAGGAGAATAGTTGGTATTTATTACAGATTTAATCCAGGAATATGATGAAGAGAGCAGGACTCTGGAGCAGGGCAGGTCAGAGCAGGAGACTGGAGCAGGTGACTGGAGCACGGAGATCTGAGGCAGATGAACAAAAGATTAAGTAATTGAAGTCGTAGGTAGGCAAACATATGTAGCAAGAACAGAGCACTAACAGACGAAGTATTACGATCTGGCACCGCTGAGCTGGCTTGACTGGCTCTTATACCCTGTTGACTGGCTCCAGCACGCCTGTCTCCACTCCTGGAACACCAGAAAGGAGGAAGGAGGTGGCCAATGAGGGAGTGGCAGATGAGATCAGAGGGGCTGTGACACACACACACACACACACCTTTTAGGAGGTAAACAAACTGTACTTAAAGGTCCTATATTACACAAAATTGATTCTTGTGAGCTTTAAGCCATGTTAGAATTAGTGCTGTCAGGCGATTAAAAAAATGTATCTAATTAATTACAGGATTTGTAATTAATTAATCTAATTAATCGCATTTTAATACATTTTTTAGGTGGTTTATTGTGCTCTCCCACAGTGCAAAAAAGGTGTCAAACGTGTGGTTTATAGTGGTACAGTGAAAAGACTGCAGACTTCCCCTTTAAGTCTTTAAGTTTTTCAGTCTTTGGTTCGCTCTCTTTCTCTCTGTGCACACAAGACAAGACTGTGCAGAGTGCACCTGTATACCCCCATCCCCCCTCCCACATTACATAACATTCATTCGAAAGTTCATTTACACCATTCCACTGTTAAATGGCGAATATTTCTGGTGCCAAAAGGTGAGCACGGACAGTAGCTTTCATGGAACGTCAATAAATAATATACAAGGCTTCAAATATACAGAGAATACAAATAATTGCCCATGCAAATTACTCATGGCTCACATTACCCCCGGAACCCGCGGGTTTGCCAGATCGCACCAGATCGCACCGCGGGAAGCGGGAGAAGGCGGCTGCACGCGGGTAAGTAAATGATCAGGTTTAGCGATTTGGATGGGCAAAACTGGAGCTTCTAAGGCTTAGGGACAGACCTGCTCCATCACATTTTTATGAGTACTGCATAGATTAGAGTACTACATTACCACATGGTCACTTGCTGCTGGCACAACACTCAAGCCAGTTGAATCACTTTTTTAAAAAGCTGTGAAAATATCAGACAAGAAACCATTCTCAGTTCACCACTGCAACATTTTGTTCATTTTAAATACGGTTGTTTTATATATAAAGTTTTACACGGACTTGCTCCTCCTCCGCTGCAGGATTTTATTAAAACAAAGACTGTCAGTGGGATGGGAACAAGGGCCACGGCCCAGGGGAACTGTGAGGTCCCACACAGACGCACTACATTTGGACAAACTGTGCTCTCAGTCAGAGGCACTAAGTTCTGGAACACACTCCCATTAACAATAAGAGAGACTCCAACACTGGCCACTTTCAAATCACACTTGAAACAGTGGCTAAAGGAAACCAGACTTGTGGACATTTTTAATGTTTTAAAGTTTTAATGCTTAATGTTTTAAGTTTAATGTTTTAATGTTTTAATGTTGGTGTTATTGTCAATTGTCATTGTTTTATTGTTTTTGCTGTGGTGTCACCTGCCTAGGGACTACAGATGGAAATGAGCATTCTGGCTATAATCTGGCATATTTACACTGCAATGCTGCAGATGTTCATTAATATGCACTGTCCCTATTAAATAAAGAATAAATAAATAAATAAATAAATAAATAAAGGCCCTGCACGCCAAATTTAAAATGCGCATGCATTGAATTGCATTAATTTTTATAACGCGTTAATTTGCGGTGTAATTAATTAATCTAATTAACGCGATAAACTGACAGCCCTAGTTAGAATACTGTTATCACATCAAAAACATACATCCCCAAAGTTCAAAATGCTCAGATAATGTTATTTTGACTATTTTGGTTTTAAAATGTGCCTAAACTGTGTAAACTATTTACAGCTCTGGAAAAAAACAATTAGAGACCACTGCATTTTTTATTTTATTTTTTTCCTGAAATCAGCATCTCT
The DNA here is from genome assembly GCA_036785185.1 of Paratrypauchen microcephalus. Classification (NCBI taxonomy): domain Eukaryota; kingdom Metazoa; phylum Chordata; class Actinopteri; order Gobiiformes; family Gobiidae; genus Paratrypauchen; species Paratrypauchen microcephalus. Next base: position 1,005,926 of record JAVJIX010000088.1, read on the forward strand.
ACATGTATTACAGCCATTCCATTCCAGCGTCTGTTGAATTCCAACACAAACACAAAGCTGAGCTACTTCAGTTCTTGGACCAGGAGTGGAATAAAATCACCCAAGAACAATGTGAAAGACTTGTGGAGAGCATGTCAAGACACATGAAAGCTGTGATTAAAAATAAGGGTTATTGCTTGCCTGGTTTACACCTGACCATATCACAAGTGAGATATGATCTGGAAGCCACCTTCGAAATATCTCGTACGGGAGGTGTGGTTTACGATCGCCAATGGCCGTTTATTGGGCGTTACGAATGTCTATCATTTGGCGTATACGTAGCCCATAGCCAATCAATCAATCAATCAATCAATTTTATTTGTATAGCACATTTAAAACAGCCAAAGCTTACCAAAGTGCTGAACAACATTAAAGGTGACATAAAAAATCAGGTAGAGTTAAAATAACAACAATAATAACAATGGTGACAATAATAATAATAATAATAATAATAAATATAGCCGCAAGCGGCGATGATCGGCCCTCGCTTGCACTCGCAGCCCCCTGCTAACGCGCCATTTTCCTATTCCCATGAACCATCTATGTACCAAATTAGGTGTGGCTACACCAAAGTTTTTGCCGGGCTTCCTAATGGCAGGGACAGCTGTTTGACCTGTTACCATGGCAACATGATGGGAGATGCCGTGGGGTCATCATTGTGTTTTTTGATCGAGACCATGTCACGAATGTGTGGTCCAAATTTGGTGTGTCTACGGCAAAGTAAAATTTTTCTGTTCCATGCAATCTCCCTAGGGGGCGCTATTATGGCCAATTGAGATTTTCTTATATCAATCTGTGTAGGGCCGGGGTGTTCACCAACGATTAAAGTTTGAGTCAAATCGGCCAAAGTATGTGCGAATTATCACTCGTCGAAGTTTGACAGGAAATGGCGCCTTCGCCACCAGGTCACATGGTCTATCCAAAATGGCTGGTTGGTTGCCTAGCAATGGTATAATATACTTTTTTGTTCCTTATCCCATGATGCATCTGTGTACCAAATTTGGTATGGCTACGACAAAGTTTATGCTGGGAGTCCCATTGGCGACGACAGATGTTTGGCCTGTTGCCATGGCAACACGATAGGACATGGCGTGTTGACGTCATTAAGTTTTTTGATCGATACCCCGTCACGAATATGTGTACCAAATTTGGTATGTCTACGACAAAGTAAAATTTTGCGCTTCCATGCAATCTCCCTAGGTGGCGCTATAGCACCTATTTCAGATTTTCTTATATCAATCTGTTCAGGGCCGGGGTGTCCACCAACGATTAAAGTTTGAGTGATATCGGCCAAAGTATGCGCGAATTATCGCTCATTGAAATTTGATGGCGAGCCGCAAAAACGAACCCGAAATTTGTGGCGTTGTCACGGAAACACCGTTCACTCTTTTAGAACGCTTTTAACAACTTTTAATGTCCCACTTGTCTAGATGATACAGCACCATTCTGGTGAGTCTGGGTCAAAAACACTAGGAGGAGTTCGTTAAAATACAAAGACAGGAAAATGCACCCTCGGTGCCGGGTCGCGTGCTCGGCCCAATATAGCTGACTTCCTGTTGGTCGCCTAGCAACGCCGTAATATATTTTTTGGTTCGTAACAACATGCCCTATCCACCACCCGAATTTCGTTTATCTACGACAAAGTTCATTTATCGGGTATAGCCATAGGCGCAATGTATTTTGATTTTTGAGGTGGCGCTGTGGAGCCATTTTTAAAGATTTTTTAATACAGATTATTTGTAAATTCCTTTTTTGGCGTTCTTGATATTGAATATAATATAATATTGAACTCTGAACTCTTCTTAAGGGTAAACATTAGTATTATGTTGTTTTAAAATTCATTTGATCTTGTTTCTTTTTTGTCATTTTGACCATTTGTCTTTCTGCAAATAAATGCTCTAAACGATAATATTTTTATTTGGAATTTGGGGGAAATGTTGTCAGTAGTTTATAGACTCAAACGGAAATGTTATTTTTGCCCAAACACATACCTATAAGTAGTAAAATCAGAATTGATAATTTTGCAGTGGTCTCTTATTTTGTTTACCAGAGCTTTTCGAATTTTACCTGTTCGTCAAGTCACGTGACATACGCACGCACACGGTACGCACACACAGCGCGCTGATATGAGCCTCCCGTGTCTCCGGTGTCTCCCGTGTCTCCTCTCCGGTGTTCATGAGGACAGGAGCTGCTGACTGCTCTACAGGTTAGTCTTAAATAATCGCTTATACTCGTTCTAAAATGTTATTCGCTCGAAAACTAAAACTGTACCTGGCTGCGTGCAGATTATTAGCATTAGCAACAATCCGCAGCTAGCATTTGTGCACTTGTTTCACTCAAGTTTTGAGCGGGGTCGGGCGTGTGACTGCAATTTCCGAGGACGGGGGGGGGGTGCGAGTGAACAATTTTGGGCGCTTGAATTGCGTGAGAAATGCCGTGTGAGCGTATTGAGAGCCCTGTTTGTCTAAAGAGCAAACTTAAACTACAAAGCAACTAATGAGAGTTCTATAAATGAAGTTATTTCCTGATGGTTCTCAGTTTGTTTTATCATCACCGCACTTTGTCAGTGCGCGCTGAGAGGGGCGGGGGTAAGCGGGGCGGGGGGGAGCGGGACATTTTTAACGGATTCATGTAAGAATCTGGTTAATGCACCGGGCCCGCGTCTCACCGCGTCTCACCGCGTCTCACCACGGGCAGTTCGGCTCTAGGCCGCGCGTATTCCGCGCGTAAGCTGTCGGGAAGGACACGTTACGCACAGACGGAGACACCGGGACCGGAGTCGGTGCGTCTCAGAGGAGACGTGGCACCGGGACTGAGGGTCAGGACGTGCCCGGGGGACAGCGTGTCTGCTCCGGCCTCACTCGGATCGCACGGTCGGGAGCAGACCGTGCGGTCCCCCCTCCCCCTGCTCCCCCGGAGCTCCCCCGGAGCAGGGGGAGGGGGCGGCGCTGAAAACGCACGGAGCCTGCATAAACTAAGCCACACAGACCGATTTTCTGTGCACTAAAAAATTAAAAATAAAAAAAATAACACAAATCAGCGTGAGAAATGCCATGTGTGGCGTGTGCGCGTGTGAATACGTCGAATTGCGTGTGTCACACTCTCAATGCGTGAGCCTTGAGAGCCCTGTGTTTACTTGTCGATCGTAAATGTGCATTCATATGCTAATATTGCCCATTACAGGCCATTGTACCAGTAGCGTAACAAGGTAGTCACGGGCCCAGGTGCGACATTTCGTACCGGGCCTAGTGGTCAACCTCATACTCGAGGCTCTAATACAGGCAATACAATCCTCTAAAAAAGAGCAGAAGCACAGAGGTAGTTTATATACATTATATTGTAAATAAAAACATACACCACTACACTGGATCCATTACATGGGTAAACATTAAAAATTATTGTATTAATACAGGGTATTAATACAGGGCGGCAGTAGCTCAGTTGGTAGAGCGCTTGCCTGGTGATCCAGGGGTTGGCGGTTCAAATCCTGCTCTTGACGGGTGGACCGCGTGTGATTCCAGCTCCCACAGATGAGCGCTGCCGTTGTGTCCTTGGGCAAGACACTTAACCCCACCTCGCCCCCAGTGTCTGTGGACACTGGTAGCCCCCATGGAAGAAACATCGAGGCCCGTTGTGACGTGAGCCACCTGTGGGAGGATTCTCCAGCTGAGGGCACAGTAATGTGCAGCCCACTGCTCCTGATGACAGGATGGGTTAAATGCAGAGGACAAATTTCTCCCAAGGGAGACAATAAAGGCTAATCTTAATCTTAATCTTAATCAAATATTACTGCAGCAACATTAGCTTTCATGGAATTATGGGAACATTCAAAGTGCTGAAACCTTAACCTTCTGCTGAAACAGCGTAGCTTGCTTAAACTCGAACCATGCAGAAACAAAACTTAATTTAACTAATTTATCTCTGCAGAAACAAAGAAAAAAAATATTCATATGCATACGACCGCCAGTGCGCATGAATTGGGCCACCAGAAGGCCATCTTACGAGCCTTGCGTTGTGCAAAATCGTCAATAATGTCCCCAATATTTAATTCTCTGGCTCTTGTGTTTTCTATAGACCCCTTTACAGTTAGTAAACAGACATGACGTCACCGGCATGTGCGCGCACTGTTGACCCGGAATCAACCATGGCGGACCATAGCGGAGTATCTGAACGATAGGGAGAGCTACATTCAAAAGCTCACGTTGAGCAACGGGGTTCGACTACCAGATCCTTATGCGATCACGGAGTGGCAGTACGACCGCAGAAAGTGGCCAGATTTACAGTGGCCAGATATCCACTGTTATTTAATCGAGAAGCCCAGCGTGTATACAAGAAGGTGTGCGCATGCCAATCCATGGATGCCTACCAGTTTGCCGTGTGTGGCCATGCACAGGAGGTAAAATACCACGATATCGATGGGGGGTTTTGCGTGTTGGCATCTGATGTTCTCCCCAGTCAAAGACAAGGCCAAAAGACGACCATGTACAATGCTTGGGCTATCATCAGCAAGCGCGATAACTACGCTCTGACCGCCAACTGCACTTGCGTTGCGGGGTAAGTAACATACTACGACTTAATTCACGAGTCACAGATGTGATCTCAGTCATGTCAAACGCCATTTATGATGGTCATGCGAAAACGTATCATGCATTTTAACAAAGTTATTTGTGTTCGTTTACATGTGTCTGTCGTAGAGGTTACCCGGTTAATATGTCTGTGAGCTTTGCGGTGTCCTGTGCTTGCTAGTTAATCAGCATGATTAAACACCATTGAACACCTGGGCAAATTACCCTAAACAAGCAGCAGGTGTTCACTTGTGTGTATGTCAGTTGAATGATATGAAATATCATTTATTCCATCTGTTTCTCTTTATTCGAGTTCTCTTCTATATCTTTGCTGGGGGTTTTATGGCAGCAGTGGCTTTGTTTTGAGTCAACACTGCGCGCGCATTCAGTGGTGACGTAGCCTTGAAACTGGTCTATAGATAGGATAGCTAGCCCATTGAGCCTCTCCTGCGCCATGCAGCTCTTTAGGTCTTAATAAGTTTTAGTTTGGAAAAAGATCGCTCAGCTGTTGCCACAATCACAGATAATGTCAGAAACAACATGAGAGAAGTACACACTTCTCCGAATGTGGATGTAACACTTTCACAACTTCTTCCACATCCTATGCGTCAAAACCCAAAAAGCTTTCTTTCATTCATCGCCAGTCCAAAGCGCCGACAATAACCAGCATCATCACAACTCGGTAAAATAAAATAATAACTGCACGAGAGCGCATGGAACTTACCCAAGTAGAGCGGGACGAGCGTAGAGAATGAGACATCATCCTGGAATCCAACGAGAAGGGTGTAAATCCCACTTTTTTACGCTTCTGCCGCTTCTTGTAGCTGCTCTTGTGTTTGAAGGCGGGCATGCTACTTGTTTCGGTCAGAACGATGATTGAAATGCAGCCGCCATTCATTCGAAAAATCAGTATACCCAGAATTCATTGCTGTATCTCAGTAGAAACAAAGTAAAATAAGCTAAATAAAATCATTTCTTTAGCTTTTTATTTGATTTTGGATTATTAATAGTGAGGTTTATTCACCGGGCCCCGGTGCAACTGCACCTGCTGAACCGGCTATAGTTACGCGAGTGCATTGTACCCTTTTTATATAACTTGGCTAATGCACTTAACAGGCATTCTTAAGCCAGTTTGGGTGTTGTTTTCAAGTGCAATTTGGTTCTATGTTGTACTTAATATGCACCTTTTTGAAGCAAGGGTATTACTTGAATGTTGGTTACTTGCACTTATATAAATAGCATTGTGAATTATATAATGTGTATCCACCGAGATTGAATTAATTAAGTCTTGTTAGCTAGTTAACTTATTAATTTAGTTACTGATGGTCAGTCCTGTCTGTCACGATATAGGCCAGGTGTGCCCAGTCGGGTACAAACCCCATGTGATTGTGAGCTAGATCAGCCCAGAACCTCACAGAACCATATCATCTCAACTTTATCCTAGGAAGCTTGATACAGCCAGTCACTCCCTACACTTTTCCACTGTACTTAACTACTCACATCCACAACCTGTTTAAGTGCTTTAAGGACATTCCATAAACTCTATCATTACTCTGGACTCTCACTCAACTACTATCCGTGGATCGAGAACATTTTGTTGAGGGATTGCACTGGACGATCAAATACTGTTACTGTCATATAAGACAGACCCCCCAGGATTTCGCGGGCATTTTTTGTGATTGTTGCGGGCTAAAATGCCTGAATTTGCGGGAGCTTTTCCAAAAAGTTGCGATGAAAGTTGCGGTGCTTTTAAGGTTTTTGTTGCGATTTTGTTGCGGGAGGAAGTGAAAGTTGCGATAAATAGTTGCGATTTTCGCTTTTTGTAATTAAAATTGAGTAATATTTTGAATACTGAGTTATTACTGACAAAGAATAATACAAAGACACAGAGATCACAGATATGGTCCTAAAACAACCTTACCAACATCGAAAATAAATTACTACTAGGAGGGGAACTGTTTCACGCGGTCTTTTGCTGTTATTTTTGTGGGCAGGTGGCGCCGCAGACATGTTTCTTTGCCATTAGAAGCCGTGTCCCAATTCCCAGAGCGCGCGGCTCGGAGCGTGGCCCGAAGGGCATGTGCGTCACACATTTCACCAGAACACCGGCGCGACGACTGCTGTCCCACTTCTTTTTTGTCCCATGCGTAGTTAACACGCGGTCCGAAGACCGCAGTCGTTAAGCGGTCCGTGGACTGCAGTCGGGGCTGAGCAAGTGTGCACCTCCTTGACTGCAGTCTGAGCCCCCTTCGGGCCGCGCTCCGAGCTGTGCGGTCTGGGAACTGGGTACACGGCCGCAGTTTTGTTTTGTCACACGGAAGTAAAGCAGAAAACTCAACTCAAACCTTTTAGCCGCAGAGAATATGAGGTTGGGTCCTATGGCTCGCAGATTTGTGACGCGCAAAGAGGAGGCTATGGTGACAGATACGCTGAGATCCAGATATGCGTTTTGTGCATTTATTACAAAAAGAGCGCACACAGCTATAACAGCGCAGCAGGATGAAATGAAACTCATAAAACCAGCAGGATGAACAGATTAACGTGAAAGATGAATGGTTTGCGGTCAACAAAAAATCCGGCTACACCCCAACCCTGACTCTCTCCTCTGTGTGACAGGTGAGCGCGCGCTTTTACACGCACACACTTCTGTACGTGCACACACCCACACTCACGTGACCCACCGAGATAAGCCTTTATTGATCTCACACAGGAGAAATTTACTCGCCACAGTAGCTCCAGGACAATTGGACAAGAGGGAAAAAGTGCATGCAGGCAGGGAGGGGATAAAGTAAGTAATAAATAATACAGATAGTAATACGAAATAATAATAATAATGTAAAATAGTAATAATGATAATAGTAAGAACAAGCATCAACATGAAAAAGGAGGATATTGCACGTCTGGCCTATATGTTAGAATTATACAGTCTGATGGCGGTGGGGATGAAGGATCTGCGGTAGCGCTCCTTCTTGCACTGGGGGTGTCTTAGTCGGCTGCTAAAGGAGCTGCTCAGCTCCTCAATAGTCCGGTGCAGAGGGTGAGAGGTGTCGTCCTTAATGGACATGAATTTGGCCAGTACCCTCCTCTCAGCCACCTCCTCTACACGGTCCAGAGGACAGCCCAGGACAGAGCTGGCCCTCTTAACCAGCTTATTCAGTCTTTTTCTGTCCCGTTCTGTGCTGCTCGGGGCCCAGCAGACGACAGCGTAGAGGAGAGCAGAGGCCACCACAGAGTCATAAAAAGTCTTGAGCAGAGGCCTGCACACTCCAAAGGACCTCAGTCTCCTCAGGAGGTGGAGGCGACTTTGGCCCTTCTTGTACAGGGCGTCGGTGTTGTGGGACCAGTTCAGTTTATTGTTGAGGTGAACACCCAGGCACTTGAAACTCTCTCTATGTCCTGCCCCTGGATGTTCACCGGTGAGTGAGGTAGTGGTCTCCTCCTGAAGTCGATCACCAGCTCCTTTGTCTTACTGGTGTTAAGGCACAGGTGGTTGCGCCCACACCAGTCCACAAAGTCACAGATGACCGAGCAGTACTCCAGCTCGTTCCCCTCTGACACACAGCCCACAATGGCCGAGTCGTCAGAGAACTTCTGGAGATGGCAGCTGTCCGTGTTGTATGTGAAGTCCGAGGTGTATATGGTGAAGAGGAAGGGTGAGAGGACAGTACCCTGGGGGGCCCCCGTGCTGCAGACTACCACCTCTGACTCACAGCCGCACAGCCGCACGTACTGTGGACGGTCAGTGAGGTAGTCGATGGTCCAGGCAGCGAGATGTCCATCCACTCCCGCGTCCTCCAGCTTCCCCCGCAGCAGCGCCGGCCTGATGGTGTTGAAGGCACTGGAGAAGTCAAAGAACATGACTCTCACAGCACTCCCAGCTGTCTCAAGGTGGGTGAGCGCCCTCTGCAGAAAGTAGATGACGGCGTCCTCTACTCCTACGTTTGGCTTGTAGGCAAACTGCAGCGGGTCCAGGGTGGGGCTCACCACAGAGCGGAGGTGGCTGAGGATCACCCTCTCCATGGTCTTCATGAGGTGGGAGGTCAAGGCGACTGGTCTGTAGTGGGCCGGTTCCCTGGCGTTTGTTGTTTTGGGAACCGGGACCACATAGTAGGTCTTCCACAGGACGGGGACCTTCTCCAGGCTGAGGCTCAGATTGAACATGTAGCAGAGAACCTCACAGAGCTGGTCTGCACAGGTTCTCAGCAGCCTGGGGCAGATACCGTCGGGTCCTGCGGATTTCCTCTGCCTGAGTCGCCTAAGCTCCCTCCTCACCTCGTCCGGTGTGATGGAGAGGGGGGGGGGAGGGGGGGGACTGGGGTGGACTGCGGGGGGTGGTGGTAGTGGGGGGTGGAGGGGGGCTGGTGCTGGGTTGAGTCTGTGTGAAGGGGAAGGGGGGTATGGCTACTGGCCCGGGAAGGTGTGAAGAGGAGGAGGGGGGAGTCGGCAGAGGGGCAGGTCGGGTGGGGGGGCGAGTCAAACCTGTTGAAATAACAGTTTAATTCGTCCGCCCAGCGCTGATCACCATCAGCTGTCCCTCTGCCACTCTGTCCAAAACCAGACATGCTCCTCAGTCCTCTCCACACGCCCCGTGCGTTGTTTTGGGCCAGCTGCTCCTCCATCCTCCTCCCATAGTCCTTCTTGGCCCGTCGGATCCTCCACTGAAGCTCTCTCTGGACCCTTTTCTGCTCCTCTCTGTCCCCTGAGTTGAAAGGCCTTTTCTTCTGGTTCAGGAGGGCTTTAAAGGGATATGCCACCCCCAGGTCAAACTTGGGCATCTCCCCACAGTCCAGAGACTAAAATAAGTGGTGGAAAGCATTTTCCTGGTCACCCAGCCATTGTCCAGGTCTGTCATCACTGACCGCCGCGGTATCTGCAGCTCCTCCGCATTAGACTGGAGTCTAACGGCGCCAGAGAAAGATTTCGGCCAAAAGGAATTAATTTGCTCGATGCTTTTCCCAATTACTTTCTGTGTAGTGCGCATTCATATCGAGTGCAAATAAATGTGCAAATCAACACGGAGAGCTTGACTTTTTCATTTTGGGTGGGAACTATTTTTCAGTGCGGAAATATACAGCCAAAGCACACATAACGCTGCCAGGGGAATCCCTGTTACGCACCAGGAAGGGAGTTCCCCTGTTGCGCAGCGTGGTAAACAAAGCTCTGTCTCCCCGCGTGGATCAAATCACTTATACAGCGCTAGCTAGCTGATAACACGAATTGTAATGGAGATTGAAGACATTGAAGATTACATTACAGACGAAGATGATGACGACTTTGACTTCCGAAATCCCAGACTTTACCTTTTTGAACCAGTCTACACTGAAGAGGAGTTGCAGGAGTTGAAGACTGGATGTTACGACTACTGAAGGCGATGAGCCAAGGAGAGCACATAGCAACTTTATCCGGCGCGATAAAGTGAACTGGAAAAGGAAAAATAAACCGAGCGGACCCAATGGACAGCTGTCTACAGAGTAAGTAGTATAACTAATACCCGGTAAATGATCAGACTACTCTCTGGTGATGTCGGTATGTTTTTCTAGCAGTAAAAGTTGTTGTTTCCACAGACGGTACAGGCTGGTGTCGTACCGTGTTGTGCTTTGTTTACGGAAGGTGGGGGCTGGGATTCCCCTGTTAGATTGCGTGCTTTGTGCTTCGGCTGTGTATTTCCGCAATGAAAAATAGTTCCCACCCAAAATGAAAAAGGTAAGTTCTCCGTGTTTATTTGCACATGTATTTGCACTCGATATGAATGCGCACTACACAGAAAGTAATTGGGAAAAGCATCGAGCAAATTAATTCCTTTTGGCCGAAATCTTCCGTTGGCGCCGTTAGCCTCCAGCAAATACGCGGAGGAGCTGCAGCTACCGCGGCGGACAGTGGCGACAGACTCGGACAATGGCTGGGTGACCAGGAAAACGCTTTCCACCACTTATTTTAGTCTCTGGACTGTGGGGAGATGCCCAAGTTTGACCTGGGGGTGGCATATCCCTTTAAGCTCAGGGGTGACCCAGGGGTGGTTGTTGGGGAAACACCGTACCCTCCTATTTGGCACAATGTTCTCCACGCAGAAGTTGATATAGTCTGTGATGCAATGGCTCAGGCCGTTGATGTCGTTTCCGTAAGAGTCAGTGAAAATGTCCCAGTCAGTGTTCTGGAAACAGTCTCTCAGACTCTCACAGGCCTCCTGAGTCCAAAGCTTCACAGACCGCTTCCGCACAGGTTCTTTCCGCATCCCGCAATACACACCCAGGGTGCGGAAAGAACCTGTGCGCACCCAGGGTGCGCACAGGTTATTTCCGCACCCTGGGTGTGTATTGCGGGAGCAGGTAGACCAGACAGTGATCCGAGCGTCCGAGCGGGGGGAGGGGGGAGGAGGTGTAAGCGTCCTTGATGTTGGCGTAAAACAAGTCCAGAGTCTTATTGTCTCTCGTGGGGAAAGTGACGTATTGATTGAAAGTGGGGAGAGTAGTGGAGAGTGATGTATGGTTAAAGTCCCCAGTGATCAGAAATGAGGCGCGCGGATGACGTATCATCATGTCATTAACGGCGCTGTGGAGCTGTTCGCATCCTGCCGCACCATCCGCAGATGGAGGAATGTACACACAGAACACAACACACACACACACAATAATATACTGTTACTGTCAAATACTGTTGCATATTGTTGACTATATCTATATTGTGGGAAACACATTTAGCATTTCAAGTCAAAGTACTTTAACTCTCAAGCTTGATATTAACCTGCAGATTGTAAATATTTGGTTTTTTAAAATGTTTTTTCTGACTGTTCATCACTGTTAATCAGACCACCCAGGATTTCGTGGGCATTTTTTGTGATTGTTGCGGGCTAAAATGCCTGAATTTGCGTGAACTTTTCCAAAAAGTTGCGATGAAAATTGCAGTGCTTTTAAGGTTTTTGTTGCGATTTTTGTTGCGGGAGGAAGTGAAAATAATAGTAAATAGTTGTGATTTTCCCTTTTTGTAATTACATTTGAGTAATATTTTGAATACTGAGTTATTAGTGACAAAGAATAATACAAGGACACAGAGCTCACAGATATGGTCCTAAAACAACTTTACCAACATAGAAAATAAATTACTACTAGGAGGGGAACAGTTTCGCCCGGTCTTTTGCTGTTATTTTTGTGGGCAAATGGCTGGCCGCAGACATGTTTCTTTGCCATTAGAAGCCGTGTCCCAATTCCCAGAGTGCACAGTTCGGAGCGTGGTTTGAAGGGCAGGTGCATCATTTCTTTTTTGTCCCATGCGCAGTTAACAGCAAGACCGCAGTCGTTTCCATGGAAATCGGGGCGTGGACCAAGCGCGTGAAAAAGCACGCTTCGAGCACTCATATATCCCAGCATGCACCACGCGCTACTTCTTCTACGGGAGAAAATTGAGTCGCGGCTGCTTCCCGTAGTTGCGAGACCTGTCGCATTTCGCAGACAGCCATGCGGTCCGCGGAGTGTACTCAGGGCTGAGCAAGTGTGCACTGCCTTGACTGCAGTCTGAGCTCCCTTCAAACCACGCTCCGGACTGGGGACAGGGCCACAGTTTTGTTCCGTCACACGGAAGTAAGGCAGAAGGAAGTTGGTCGACGTGAGTTCAATACGTCGCCGATGATTTGTCAAAATTGTTAAAAATTGCGGGAAAGTTGCGGTGATTGGTCAAAATTGCAACACCACCCTGAATTCACGGGGATTGGCTGAAGTTGCGTTGAAGTTGCAAATCGCAACATCGCGAATTCCTGGAGGGTCTGATTAATATACGACACCAGCTACAAACTCAAATCATTGTCTCCTTGTATTACTGTCACGCACCTCCGAGAGCTGTTACCTACCTTCTGACTTAGCCTACAATAACCTCCAATTTACTTCTTTTGGCCAGCATCTGCACATATGCTACATCATGTGGTGGTAGTTTTCAAGTTAACAGCTACCTCTTACCTTTAGTTCAGAGATAGGTAATTCCAGGGCTGAAATTATCCAAATGATTCTAGTGAAGGTGGAGTAATGAGATTTAAAAAACAGTGGAGCGCTTTGTGTATTAGATCATGACATCACAAGGGTGAACAGTGTTTTCTGTCTGATACAAGAACACAGCTTAAATATGCAGAATTTGTGTGTAAAGCAAGTGTGAATGAAACAAAATGCAACTCCACAACATCAGAAAAGTGTAAACAGTGTAATACGGGCCTTTTACTGATTAGTTAATGTAAAAGTTATTTTGTGCCATAGCCCATTGTGTTGTGTACATAATGAGTAGTACTGCCAGGACATGTAACAGAAAAGTGTGTGACATTTGTGACAATGAAACCTGTCCCTGGTTTACCTCCTGTTGTATTGGTGGATGACAGTTACAGTGCGTTTGAATCCAATTACACACAACAGTTTGACAGCACAAAATCTACAATCAAATGCATTTCTAAGTACTGCTGACAATACAAAAAAACTTGGCTCACCAGAATGGAAAAGATTGCATGTGAATTATTAAGAGTGTGTTAGTATTGTCACAATCCTAAAATTTCAAACTTGACGGTAAATTATTAAGAGAGTGTATTATTGTGATTCTGTACTTGTTTTCAGTGCAGGTTTATTGTCAAAAACAGACAGTCCTCTTCAGTTATTGGCCAGCGTATCTTGTGCTGGGTAGTACTTCAGTAATATTGCTTGTAGGCAGTGACGTGCAGTCAGGGGAGGCAGGTGAGCCAATGCCTCACCTGTCATCACAGAGAAAAGAAAAAACTAAAATAAAGAAATAAATGGCTGTATTGATAAATGATTTGTACTATAACATTTTCTATATTTAACTTCACAATTTTAATTCTTTGTTTTTTCTTCAAAATTGCTGAATTTTCTTGCCTGGAAGAATCCATGACTCATCGCTGTATCAGCAGCGAGTCTGGTAATGCTTGGTCCAGCATGCGCTGCCGTTGCGCGTAGACAGACAGCTAAGTGAACCAATCAGAGAACAGTTAACGGACAGCGACGTGAACCAAGCCGGTAGGAAGCAATGCAAAAACATCTTTTTTGAAAAGAAAGGCCTCTAGAGCTGTCAGCTGCTGTAAAAGCTGCTGCTTTTAGGTCATTTAAGACCAATTTTACAGCTGAATGGAAGGGACGTTCAGCTCTCCGATGCGCCATCTTGATTCAAAACTGAGGAGGAACTTCCGCTGCCTAAGAGTGACGTTGCGGGCAAAGGCGGGTGCACTGACGTCACCATCTTTGAACGAATCAGAATCGCGGAGTCCGTTGTTAACCGGGGGAGCGAGGGTGGAGCGATGGTGTCCAAATGGTATCTCGCTGTATAGCAAATACAGAGATATATCATTTGGCTGGCCAGGTAATGAATTTTCACTTTTACCGTTCAAATACTGAGAAGAGACGTGTGAAGAGGCACACGTGGACTGGCTGTGCTGTGTGACTGCGTGCACATGGCAACAGTGACTGCGTGCACATGGGAAACTCCAAACCGATTGGTTTGGTTTTTTCACACTTGCTCGGCGGGTGGTCTGTCGTCCAATCCGAGTGCACATGCATGTCACGCAATCAGATTCAGGTCAGCGACCTGACCACCCCCGCAACGCTAGGTGGCGGTGTGGTCCAACTACTTCCGGGTGACGCCAAACTAATATAAAAACACAGCACAACTAGCTAGCCGGCACTATACTACGATGGCGTTCGAAGAGTTTGACGGAGCAGCATTGGCGTACTTCTTGTGCATTCTGCAGTTAGGTTGTTCGTATGAACGACAAAACAGCGTTTTTGGTTTCTTTAATACGACACGAACTGTGTTGTCGGCGTTTGAAATTACAAGCAATCGAGGACAACGAAAACTACGAGGATCGGGAGCTATACCGCAGATGTTTTAATCATGTTCTGCCTTGTTGTTTTTTGTTGCTTGCATCTTTTGTGCCACAAATAAAGGCATTATATTTGTAGCTATGGGTTTATCGTTCATTTATGTAAGGTCTGGGGAAAATTACACAACCACACTTTCATTTTGTATGTCTTTGTAATGCTTAGCGTATATTCTGTTGTCTCTTCCACTCTCTGTTTTGTCCTGTCTGAGTGAAAAATTTCCACACTAACTTTAATATTTACGTTTTTAATATTTAAGTTATACAACAGTTTAAAAAAAAAAACACTCTTCTGATACCAAGTTACCGCATACTCTTATTCCTTTATCGGGCTTTGAGCAAACAACGCGCAAACAACTACGTTATGTCCATAGTCCCGAAATGGTGGAAGATGGGACTTGTTGGTTCCGTGAAGAACGCTGTCGTAATGCGGGCAAGTTGTACGGTCTTCACCGCTCTCCCGTTGTTCTTTCTTGCCGTGGCATACGCCGCCCTTGCGTTTTTCCACTTGATTTTGATTTGCTCCGGGGTGCAAGCAAACCCAGCCTGCTCCATCTTTACCACAATTTTCATGTACAAATTCGCGTTCCTTGTCCGTCGCCCGTCCATAAACCGCAAAATGTTCAGCTCTCGCACCTGGGTGAGCATGAACTCGGTCTCTTCGTCGCTCCAGTAGTGCATAATTGTTGTTGTTGTTCTCTTCACAGCCATGTCTTCATCTGAACGTCCGGCAACAACACGCGCTACTTATGACGCCGTCGGCACCCCCTACCCCCCTACCACTCCTACAACTACAACTTCCGGGTGACATTCCTGACATTCCTGAAACTCGGGCGCGACCCATGCGCAGTATGCTAATCCGATCCGTAATCGTTCACATGACGACTCCAAGTGGTTTGCAAACGGCCCAGGCCAGCGGTTTCTGGGGGATGGGGCAGACCAATTCCAATCCAAACCAATCCCTGTGCACATGGGGCCATTACGACCCCAATCAGTTTGCAAATGGTTTGGAGTTTACCATGTGCACGCAGTCAGTGACAGATTCTGCGCTAAAGGGGTGGTGAAAAGGCGCCAGGTGAGGCACGTTGTTACCTGGCCTCATGGTAGAGGCACTTGTGAGCCCAGGGATTCTTCTCCAACTCCTGGGGCAGTGGATTAGAATAAGTGACAGCAAGATACAATTTAGAGTTAGCAAGTCAAGTTTAGTACAGGTTCTATGGGGCGAAAGACTTGTTCTTTTCAAACAGGGTGGTACACATAGAAATGTTGTCTTTTCTGCTTGTCCTGCCTTCTTTTCTCAACCTACTGTGACAATGTCTGGACTCAGATGGGATATTGTGACCTGTAAAATTTGCAAAGAAGATAAACATGAAAGTTAGACATGAGCAGCCATGAGCACCAATCGCATTCAGAGCCAGATCATGTTAAAAACGTCGCTATTTTAATTTATGACGCTACTCTGTGCTCTGGAAAATGCACTGAACAATAAACAATTAAACAATTAAACAATTTTCAGCTTCACATCAAAAATAGTATGAGCTCCAGTCACTTACAGGGAGAAAAATCTGATTGTGATGTCAGTGCCTCACCAGCCATGACCCTCACCGTACGTCACTGTATGTAGGAGTAGTAGATGCATACTCCTGTGTACTATGTGTATTAATTAGAGGTGGGCGATATGGCCTAAAAATAAAATCTCAGATTAAAAAAAAAAAAAAAATCGATTTTAATCGATTTTTTTCTCTGCCCTACTCAAAAACGAATAACGGATGACAGACAAATGGCTCAAAATAATGCAACGTTCTTTCATAAAACAAATACATTACACCTAGCATCAATTAAGTTGTTATTGTTTTTTTTTTTATATATATATCACAGTTATATAAATATCTTTCTTTTATAAAGAAGCTAAATTGTTCCCTGATTGTGGGAAAGATGGACTGGAGTGGGTAGTGTTGTGTTTTAGTTTTTCTTCAAGTGATGCAGAAAAGAGGGAGCCACTGTCTGTGTTCATGTATGTTAGCTCGTGCAGTTTGTATACAGCTGCGGCTTGGTAGCACATACTTTGGGTCCAAAACTTTCACCATGTTACTGAATCCGGGCTTTTCCACAGTATATATGGGCACCATGTCTTTTACAATATACATCATGTTTTTGGTAAAACGTACAACAGCGTGTGTGATTGCCTTCCATCGTGGGCCGTGCTTATCATATTGCAAACAGTTCGAAAATCTTTTAGGGACTGGATGGTGGTTATTTTCATTCCGTTTCGGACCTGCACTTCTCCATTCGGCTGCGTGCAACAGCTTTCGGCACTAGCATTTGTCGTGCTACAACAGCTTTTGAAAAGACCTTAGAGCGAGCACTCATTTGTTCTAAGTCCGACGCATGAAAACCGACCCAGTTCCATATAACAGATGTAGCAACACCTTTGTTTGGTACAAGCTCCGGCTTTCCCTCACTCGCTAGCCGCGCTAGCTCGTACAATGTTTGGGTACGCCCCGCTAACTTACCCGTGTAGAACGTGGCCGTGCCTTAGTTCCGCTCGCATGTAACAAATAACTAAAAAAATCATCCTGAACTGTAAATTCTAGTATTAATATAGGTCTAGTATTAATATATTATAGAATGCTACTATAATGTAGTAGTAAGGAGTAGTGTTGAACTTGTGTGAATGAAACAAAAGACTGCTCCTGGTATTTTTTGTAGGCAGTAACATGGCTTAAAGCCCACAGGAGTTGGGCAGCTCAGTTGGTAGAGCCACTGATATGAAGGTTGGTTGTTCGAATCCCGCTCTTGACACACACAAAAAAAATCAATGGTTGAGCAGTCAGATCCACTGACTCACAGGTTGACGGTGCCATTCCAATTCCCACAGATGAATGACACACTTAACCCACCTCACTCACAGTGTCTGCATACCCTTTTGAATGGGTGAGTGGTTCCTTGTTGTAAAGTCATAGTCATAGTTTGCTTTATTGTCGAAAACAATCATGTACATGTACATCGAGTGAATTCGAAATATCGTTTCCCCACTAACCAGGCAGGACAGTGATAGAGTGGGCTAGGGGAGGGGCCGCTGTGCATGCGCCCGCTGCCGACTGGGAGATGCAGAGTAGAATAGATGCAATACATACAATCAGTGACAATTTAACAACATGTAATGACAGAAAAACAATTGGAGATATAACATACGGTGATCTTTTTCGTTGGTAACAGAAGGAAGGGTGTGCGGGATTAGATTGGAAATCAATTAAATTGATTGAACCGAGAGCAGAGATCAGACCTTATCTAAAGACAGGGAACATTTTAACATTTTCTACTCATTCATTTCTAGTGCCAGTGTCAGTGAGTGTGTGTGCCATGTTTATGTAGAGTCCAGATAACAAACCACATTCTGTGGCCTTGGAAGTGTTCATGCAGGGAGGCAAAGTCAAAACGCAGATAACCATTGGAGCCACAGATTTTCACAGGAGAGACATAATTATCCAGAGGGATTAATTAATTTAGCATTGATGAAATACATTTTTAGAGACCCAGGTAAACAATTTAGATTGAGCTTTGGTTTTGCCAGACCCTCATCTTCATATCGCCATGAAGATTCATGAGAGATCTCATTAGTTCCTCTTGGTGCACAGACTGCGCTGCGTTGGCTTTACACAGTTCTGTAAGCATGCCCATGATGATATCCAAACGTCGAGATGTTTCCTTCAGTTGAAATCCTTCCAAAAGGTCCTCAACCTGACCCACTTTCTGATGTAATCCTTTCACGAGATCTCCAACGGCTTCACAATGGCTCGAAATTGCTGCAGACAGCTTGGGGGACTCTTTACTTGCTGCCAGCTTACACATTTTGCGAGAGATCATGGACAATCCCAGGCCAATTAACAGATGTCCAGCTATCAGAAATCCGAATACGTAAATATAAAGTGCTTTAAGTGCCTTGAATGTGACCATTTCGTGTAATATAGAACATAATAGCACTTGATACAAACATTTCTCATACTCTTACTATATTAACCACGCCCCCGACACCCACATGCCTTGTAAATAAATCAATAAAAATCAGGAACAAAATGCTCCCTGGTTGGAAATACAACCGCTTCCATTATATCCTCAGCATTAGTCTTTTGCAGCGCATTGAAGAGAATCATGTAATATGCAGGAGCAGAGCCTGGCAGCTCTCACCAGACTGAAAGGAGAGCACATTCTTTGAAAGTCAAATGGCTGCGGGCCAGGGCTCATGTTCATTGGACGAGTCTCATTGTTCAATTATCGCTGATGAAAAAGATGTTCTGAGGAGCGGACATCAGAGGGGAGGATTAGTGCGTTCCTTGTCCTAGCCTTGTTTGACAAAGTCTGAATGTAATCCTTCAAAAACTTCACATCTTCAGTGTTTCCAGGTCATTGGATCTGCACGAGAATAGTTCAATTGTAGTAGTATGGATCATTATGGCTCATATTACGCCATTTTCTGATCTATGTTATGTTGTTTCCTTGTCACAAACACACCTGGAGTTGTGTTTTGTTTCATTCACACATTTAACACTCAAATCCTGTAGGAGTTCATTCTGTTCAACCAGTCATACGTAGTAATACAAGAAGTGCTTCACTGTTTTTAACCTCCATACACCTTCACTAGAATCATTTGAATAATTTCAGTCCTGGAAATGCCAATCTCTACAGAACTAAACTAAGAAGGAGGAGCATTTTGAGGTTTGGCACTGTAGACAGACTATTAAATAAGGATTAATTAAACATGTGTGAATGAAATTGAACACAACTAAAGGTATGTTTTTGATGGGGTAACATTATAATAAAGGGATCAACATCTGTTGATCATTATTTAAATATTTTAAATCGTCATATTAATCTAAAACAATTTAATAAAAGAAACCCACTGACATTGCCATAAATGTCATCACAACTGAGCAGCTGTAGCCCCTCCTAAGGATAGCTGCATATCACGCTAGCGAGTAACAGATCTTTGTATGAAATTTGTATCAAAATGACTACAGAACGCTGCTGAATCCTACTCGTATCACAGATTAAGAAAATAAAATGGAGAACAAAGTAAGTATATAGCAGTGGGATGACGTAGCAATGACGTCTTGAATACAGAGTATAAAGATTATTCAGACATATATTCAAGAGTGTAAAAAGAGAAGAGGAAACGACTATAACATGGTTAAAAGCTCTAAAAAGTCAATTTAGCATAATTGCAGAATTAGTATTGTAAATTATCAATTTGAATAACCAACATGGTATTATATTCATGAAATATACAATAACCATAATGATAATTGTTGTCCTCTGGTTATATGAGATGACAGCTTGCTCATTTAGAAATACTCTAATGTGTTCCTAATAAGGGCATATGAGCATTAAAACATGGTATGCCTAATATGTACATTATAAGTGACACTTGCATCAACTGGAATCATTTATGGATTAATGTTTTGAGAATCCTCTCATGCACTTAGACGAGGCCCTGATTAAATATTCAGGGGTAAACAAGTTTGAAAAGAAAATTACCCAATGAGATTAGCAGGAATTGGCTCAAGTTTAATTTGAGTCAGAGGAGATTGTTTTTGTGCTCCAGATTCAGGTGAGTGCATCTAGAGACGTGAACTTTATTTAAACAACACTTTTGACAACAACAACAGACGCCATTCAAATCAGACATTAAACTATCTACCTCCATAGTGACAAGCAGAACGTGTTGCCAAGTTAAAGGTCAGATCCACGGAGAGGCAAACCCCCTGTAAGAATCCAAGCTTTTTAAGAGGTCTCTTTACAATAAAACAATATAATTTAAAAATATAGATATGCTAAATGCCATATAGTTGAATATTCAAGAAGAATAGAAAATTATATTTATAGCAAATGCCCTCTAACCTCAGGACTGATATACAACATTAGTCCAATCATTTCACGCATCCAATCAAATCAAACTTCATAACACACTTTTCATACAAAGAGTGCAATATAAAGTGCTTTGCACATCACATGTTAAAAACATGCAGAAGGCATTTGATCCTGTCCCTTGTAGTGTCCTTTGAGGGGTGTTTTGGGAGTAATGGGTCCGGGGCCCTTTGCTAAGCAGAAGCTGTGTTCTCTGCAGCAAGTCAAACCTGTTCCCAATACACTCTGAACTTTGCTAGGGCTGCCCTTTGTCACTGGTTCTGTTTATCGTTTTAATGGACAGAATTTCCAGGCACAGTTGAGGCTGGAGAGGGTCGAAATGAGTTTCCTCTGCAAGGTTGCTGGGGGCTCCCTTAGAGATGAGAGGAGTGCCGCCACACAGGAGGAGGTGGGAATAGAACCACTGCTCCTCCATGTTGAGAGAAGCATCTGAGGTGGTTCCAGATACCTCCTTAGGGAACTGATCCAGGCATTAAATATAGTAATATAGTGTTATCTTGATTTTGACTGCATGTTCCTATTTCCTGCTGTTCCTGACAGCACTTCTGTTTCCTCATTGTGCAACAAATAAATGTTTATTTTATCTGACAAAGAGGCCCGAGGGAAGACCGAGGACACGCTGGTCTGGGAACGCCTCAGGATCCCCTTGGAGGAGCTGGAGGAAGAGTTTGTGGAGAGGGTTGTCTGGACCTCCCTGCTCAGACTGCTGCCTCCATGACCTGGCCCTGGATAAAGTGCAACAAGATGGAATGGAGGGATGTTAAAAACAATCCCTGGCACCCACCCAACAAATCATTTCATTTCTAGTGTGACCTTTTACACAAGCAATTAGCCAATTATCCACTTCACCAGTCTCAATCTAACAGGACATAATTATTCTAATATCTTTACAAATTATCCTCTTTTGCTAAAATCTATGACAGCCACTTGAAACTTAACATCTTGAATCTTGGGGAGCCTTAAATCTTCTGGTTCGAACTTCATTTCTTCTGTTTGATCAAACTTCCACATCACTTATGCAGGCAGCACTGTAGTGTATATGAAATGATCAGATATGAGGCTGGATTATACTTTAATCTCCACACTGGATTAAAATGCCACTGACGGAGAAGTGGGCAAATCCTCAACTCGTTATTCATGGAGGTGAGTAACCTGGCGCATACATATATCTCATGTTTAGTATTCGTGGGCAGGTGCGGCACGTGGCTTTCACATACTCAGTGCCCGTCTCTCCATCTATTGAATGGTAATAGGATATTTACATTGGAAGAATGATGTCCCACATTAAGGCTGAGGTATATTACTCACATGTGGTAATCGGGGAGCCCTGCTGGTGCTGTGGCCACATGAAAGGCACTTCACATACATCAAGCTGTGAAAAGAGCATTTTATAGTACTATAGTGGATACTAATTGTGTTAAAGGATTGTGACATTAGATAGAGAAGTTTATTTACCATCAGTAAGGAACCTGAACACATGAACACTTCACTAGCACGCCGCAACAGTAGAATACGATAAGAGATATTTTTTGACTGTGGATAGATGTGATGGCTGGGGGGAGACTCAGGGTGGGGGCTCAGTCTCCAATCCAAAATGGTCACCCAGCTGATTCGGAACCCCCCTCCTTTAAAGATGATGTCTTCAGGCTGAAGGCTGGATGAGAGACACAGGGTGGGAAGGGGTTGAGAGAGCTGACATGGACGGTGTTGTCGGGATAGGCTGTAAAAATAGGGCTTATGGGTAACTGAAGGCGTGGTTGAGATGAGCGTACGTTGACTGACGAGGAGGTTGAGGCATGGTCCAGATCCTGAATCTAAGTTAATCATATTGACTCCACTTAATAGTAATACATAGTGGAAGTATTAGTATAGTCCAGGGGTCGGCAACCCGCGGCTCCGCAGCCACATGTGGCTCTTTGATCCCTCTGATGCGGCTCAGTACAGTGGTCCCTCGTTTATCACGGGGGTTACGTTCTAAAAATAACTCGCGACAAGCGAAATCTGCGACGTCATCAGCTTTATATTTTACAATTATTCTCCATGTTTTAAGGCTGTAAACGCCTCATAACACACATTCTACACTTTTCTCAGACTGGAATTAACGTTTTCTCACATTTCTCTCTTGTTTAAGCACTCAGACATTCATAGATTTTCAACAAAAAAACACAGTATTATAGAACGAAACCAAAGTGTATTTCGCCTGTATTTCAGTTCTTATGACCGCTTCGCTGTGGTGGGTTTTGTCAGGGAGAAAACTTGCAAACATGCAGCACTTCAGAGTCACACTGCGAGCGAACATTTATATAAATCTGGCAAACTGAACGCATTCAGTACAGGAGACACGGAGGAGAATGACTGACGAATCTGCAAAGGTCTACAGTCCCTTAGCCAATCAGGACACAGAACACAATGTACGTTGATAGACTATAAAAAAAAATAAAAAAATGGAATTAAAAAAAATCTGCGAAACAGCGAGGCCACGAAAAGTGAACCACGATATAGCGAGGGACCACTGTATTTAATTTAAATGTATTTTATTTTAGTTCATTTTCAAAATGTAATTCTATGGCACAAAGGCAAAAAAAAGACGTTATATGCAGTGTTATTTCATTTTAAATTTCAAAAGGGTTTTGTAGCTTCCAGTGTTTTCTTTACTGTGTGAAACGGGTCCAAATGGCTCTTTGAGAGTCCATTCAAGTCTGGCCATGTTTCCTTTGTAGGGAATATTATATGATGTAATAATAATGTAGACCAGCTAACAAGGACTGTGCTACTGGTATCTTTTTATAAATTAGATATGTCATTTCTTTCCTCTTGCCCTATTGTATTTTTGCCTTATCCTATTAATCAACAATTCATCAAAGAATAATGATTATAATGTATAACTATTATTAAGAGTTTTAACTGGTTTGGTAAAAAGTCTACAGCACTGTGTATATTTGTTCTAGTTAGATTTCTGTAACTTCAGTAACAGATAATCCCTGGTAGAGAATTACCATAGCTGGCATGTTATAATCCATTTTGACTATTAGCATTGTAAATCATTGGATTTGCTTGTTTTGTTCATTTGATACTTCATTATTCATGTCCACGATCAGTGCATTTAAGCAGCCTATGGCAAAGATCAATTTACATCAGCTCATGTGAATCATTATTCATAATTATTCACATAGCATGACATGTCAGTGGCTAACGGTAGTGTTGAGTTGAATAATGCTAAGGTGATTTACCAGGATAGGTTTATATAGATCAGAATTTTTTTAAACTTTTTGTTCTCAAGCACCACTTTCTCATACAAATATCCTTTGTCTGTGTTTGATCAGAAAACTGTGCAGTTGCCTAGTTTGCACTATGACTGCCAAAAATGACTAGGCACAGAAGACGAAGCCATTAAAACACTACAGTTAAGTAGAAAAAAGTTTAGTTAGTGTTTAGTGTAATGTTGTATCCCTCATGTTGGTGCCCGCGCCCCTTATGGCGCATTACTGGCTTGTACACTCAATATCTGTTCATTATAAGATATCTGGAATTATAAAACTATTAAAATGACATGTAATCTCCAAAAAAAATCAGACTTTTTTCCAGTCATGGTCCCTCTGATAACTCACAACATTTTGTGGTTTGCATGCCCTTTCATTTTGGTGTATATGTGAACATAGTCACTGTTTGACTAAACTTGGTTAATGGACTTGTTTGAAAATATCATGTTTTAAGCAATGCTGTAAGTAATTAAATTGCTCTGGGAATTAAGGGAAAAAAAGCTTAACAGCCTGTACAAGATCCCTGTATCAAAATGGGTAACAAGGTAGTGTACTCAGGATTAATTGGACTCATGAATAATGAATAAATCTGCCTTTTTAGAGTGTATATTGATGGAGGCACACCTCAGTCTGCTTGTATTTGAGTTCACACGTGTTGAATACTCCCTGTGGCTGTGTTCACACAGCGCCGCTCTCACTGATTGCTATGCAGCGATAATGCAGGTGTGACACACGAGGCAACTTTCCCAAAAAGTCAAACGTTTCAATAACAGACCTTTTCACAGCAGTGTCCAGCAGCCACACTGTTTTCACTTTCGGAGTCGCTAACATAGGCCCAACAGTCTCAGATGTTCCACAGTGTGACATTAATGGGTTTATATTGCACTATTTTCTGATCTGTTTTAATATTGGATCCTCATCAAAAAGGTATAGGATTTGTGTTTTGTTTCATTCACTCATGACACTGCATATTAAGGTGTTATTTTTTCCCAAACTGAAACCAATCTGTTCCAATTTGTGGTATCGTGATAATACAGCAAGCGCTCCACTGTGTTTATAGACTCCATACACACTCACTAGAATAATTTTGATGATTTCAGAACTGGAATTACCAATCTCTATTGAACTAAAGATACCACTTCATGACAACATGAGGTGGAACAGAGCATTTTGAACTTCGGAGGCGTAGAGAGAATAATAAAGGATTACTCAAACATGTGAATGAAACAAAACACATTATATTTACATACATTATAATATTATATTATATGACAAGCAGATGACACTACCAGGAAAGGTCACAGGTCAGATCTTTGGAGAGACAACTCTGTTCACAGTAAGAATTCATGTTTTTCCAAATATTTATTATTCATATAAAATAAATGTAATGCAATGATAAATACTGCCATATTGTGGAACATATTTAAAGGCAGTTACATTTTATTAAATACAAAATAAACAATAGAAGTATAGTGGTAGTGTGGTTAAAGTAATCAATTTCAAATATCAAATGTGCTTTGAGAACATGTGCAATTTATCATAATATGAGGAAAGACGACAAAGAATTGCAGGCATCAATCATAATCAAAATAAAAGTCTCTATTAATGGATAGCCGCCCAGGCCATTACACTATTGTATATAAGTGCAGTTATATATTTTTTTTTAAATTTGTTTATTGATTTATTTATTTATCTTTGTGTTAATTTGTTTGTCTCTCAGATCCCAAAGACTTGCAGTGGCTGGGAGAATTGCCAAATCTAAATATAGCTTGGTTCACGGTGCATGCAAAGAACTTCTGGTGGTGTTCTGTCATGCACTTGTATCCATAGAGACGTTATTGCTTTGTAATTGTTTTTGGCTAGAATGGTCCAGTACTTCATTTCACTTACCTATCTCCATGGAGACAAGCAAGCGACGCTGCTGCCGACGGTAGCTCATTTGGTAGAGCGGTTGGCGGTTCGAATCCCGCATAAAAAACATCATTGGTTGAGCGGACATATCCACTGACCCACAGGTTGCTGATACGATTCCAGCTCCCACAGATGAATGCTGCCGTTGTGTCCTTGGACAATTAACCCCCCTCGCCCCCAGTGTCTGCGTACACTGGTGTGTGAATGTGTGCGTGAATGGGTGAGTGGTTCCTTGTTGTAAAGAGCTTTGGGTGCCTTGAAGGTGGAAAAGCGCTATATAAAGATGTGACCATTTACCAGGCCAAGGTATGATGATATGGCTCTCTTTTCAGTACCTTTTTTTTTTAAAGATCCCATGACATGGTACTTCTTGATGCTTTTATATGGCTCCTTAATGGTTCCCTAATACTGTAAATGAATCCTTCTTCAAAATCAACACTCAGTGCATGAGAAACAGAGATAAGATGAGAAAGAGTCATAAATATCTCTCTCAAACTCTTTATTCTGGGCGTTGTTGCTTGAATGCAAATGAGGAGAAAAGAGATGGCCAATAATAGAGGGTGGGGGTGTGGCCAAATTCTCCGCTCAGAGCTCAGAGCCCACAGCTGATCCATTTCCTTGTTTTTGCACGGGGGGAGAGATTTGAAGCGTTCCATTGAAAAATAAAGACATTTCCACAGAAAATAAAATTAAACCACTGCTGTTCAAAGGTCCAGAGGCTCAGATAAAGGACTTCCGAGCCTAGAAACACTCGGACGTGCCTCCAGGCAAATAAAAAAACGCATTTCGCATTGCCTAGCGCATTCGCAGTCCAAACTCTCTGGGCGTGATTTACAGAGACGCTGAGTACAGACAGACGGGGGTGGAACTGCATTTGCATTTCTTTTTTCGATCTGATGTCAATATGGTGCCTTGTTCAAAATCGCCCGTTTGAGCTCCGATTTTTTGTAACGCAGAAAAGGATCGCAAATGCTCAGTTTAGACATTTCACAACTTTTAACCATGGGGGGGGCCTAAACAGGGTAGGGGAGCTCACATTAACGTTCAAAAACCTCCAGAAAGTGAAAATTTCATGCCATGGGACCTTTAAGTATATATTTATTGCAATAAACCACTAACTAAATGCTAAAAAATCAAAGTGAGTAAATTCAGGGTAGATTGTGAGATTTAATCCATATTATAATGCTGTTACTTCCTCAAAAACATACCTGGAGTTGTTTCATTCGCACAGGTTTGAGTAATCTTTTATGACTGTCTACACCCCTAAAGCCCAAATTGCTCTCCACTTTGTAATTGAAGTGGTCTGTGTTAATTAAACAAAACACAATGCCACACAGTTTTCTGTAATAAAAAATACCTAAATAAATGAGTTTAATGGCATACTGTGGAACACTGCAGGCGATGCAATAACATCTCCATGGACACAAGTACAACAAAAGTTGCAGTTAATGAGCCAATATTATGCCATTTTCTGATCCTTATAATGCCGTTTCCTCATCACAAACATGTCCAAACCCTGCATATTTAGGCTGTTCTTCCCTTAAACAGAAATCACTCCATTTCACCTTGTGACATCATGTGGTAGTACAGGAATTGCTCTACTCTGTTTTTAAACTTAATACACCTTCATTAGTATCATTTGGATACTAAAGCCGATACCGATATCCAATATTAATGTTGCTGATATCGGCTGACACCGATATTAGCCGATACCAATATTTATTTTTAATTCTCAGATAACATTTTATACAGACTGATAATCATGCAAAATGAATTTAATTTAATGTCTTCTTTTATTTTTTGGACTAAATCAGGACTAGACCAGGTTTAGACCTGGACTAAACCAGGACTAGACCAGGTCTAAACCAGGATTAAACCACCGTGTGCGGCTCTTTTCCTGGTTTCGTGCTAGCTCTGCTATTAGCAGCAGCAGCTTCACCAGTGTACCCTGAGCCTTTACAACCGAACAGAGGCAAGTGAGTTTGTGGAAATGCAGCCGGCATATGGATCCCTCTGGAAACGATCTGTACCTGTTCTTTTCCTGTCTGATTTGCTCTTAGTCGTGTTTTTGAGTCACAGCTGAGGCTAGCAGCGACGCGGTCCCGAGGGGAGGGGATGTGCCTCCCTTCGAGGCACGCAGTCCGAGCACATCAAACCTCGACATGAATGAACGCAAGAGCCGCACGAAACCAGGCAAAGAGCCGCACGCGGTGGTTTAATCCTGGTTTAGACCTGGTCCAGAGGAGGCACGGTTTGGGCACGGGTCTCATGCCCACAGCCCCGGATGGGACGTGCAGTCTCGCGCCGGTCATGCTGTGCTATCATGGATTTGAGCACGATGAGCGCACGTGTCCGCGCGCACACTTCTCCGGCCCCTCCCCCACGCTTCACTATTAATACATTTTGTTGAAAATCTACGAAAGTTTGAGTGTTTAAACGAGAAAGAAATGTGAGAAAACGTTAATTCGAGGGATTAATGTACTGACAAATATCGATCGTTAATATCAACCCACTATTACATATCGGGCCGATACCATATGTTAAATTTTGGGCAATATTGGCCGATACCAATGTTAATGCCGATATATCATGCATCCCTAAACTAAAGGTAAAAGCTGTTCACTTACACCAACACGGTAAGACATCACAACAGATGGAACAGAGTATTTTGAGGTTTGGAGATGTAGATAGATTAATAATAAAGGATTCCTCAAACATGTATAAATGAAACAAAATATAACTTTCCTCCCAAATTTCATCAGGAACTCGAACTCACTGCTGCACTTCAGATCAGTACTAAAAACTCACCTGTTCAAGCTGGCATTCCCCCCATGAGTCCCCCGTTTCCTGCAGTGCAACTTCCTATTTTGTTAAGCATCTTTGAGTGTACAAAAAAGCACTATACAAGTCAGATTTATTATTATTATTATTATTATTATTATTATTATTATTACTACTACAACTCGAGGGGGGTATTCCACGAACGTGGCTAAACTTAGCCGCGACTAAGTGCTAAGTTCTCGCCTGGCTGAGACACAACTTAGACAAAAGCTTGAACCCGTTCCACTAACGCGTTTCAGCTGCGCCTAGTCAGAGCTAAGCTCAGTCTGGCCTAATCAGGCCGGGCCTAGACGCGTGCACGGGGTAAATAAGAAGCCCTGAACAAGCGACTGTCGAAAACGCGATCATGTCGAAGATTCGGGCCGATTATTTCAGCGCATCAGAACAGAAGTTGCTTTTGGAACTCTACAACACATTTGCAATAACCAAGACCAGAGACATGGCGTGGCAGAAGATCGCCGAACGCTTAAATACGTAAGTTAAGTCCCATAACAGTGCTGGACATTGAGTTTTTTAAGTCTGTTTTTCATCATTGACGTCAACGCTGATCTGTGGCGCAGGGGTAAAGTTACCGTCTGGAGAGCGGGCGATTATGAGTTCGATTCTCATGGTGGGCAGTTGATGGCATAATTATTATACATTTGTATAGCAGTCTTGTCAGTTGTAATTTATTTTTACTGTGTAAAAGTATTTGCTCCAACTAATACGTTAAATTGTGTTATCTTGTCTTTGAGCAGGAATAATGTGAAGAGGACTGTTTTGCAGGTAAAGACAAAGCATAAAAACATTTTGCAGAGTGCTAAGTAAGATAATATTAATATTATTATTCAGTGAAATTAGTAATACTGTTGAAATGGTACCTTAATTTAATTTAAAATGAACAGTAGCTACCAAGCCACAGGAGGTGGGAGCCCCCCTCAAAACCTCTCACCTGCAGAGGAGCTGGCACTGGCCCTAAACCGGGGTGGACCACTGGTGGAGGTAACTGAAGGAGGGACCCCATCAAAGATCCTTCCTGCGAGTTCTCCTGAAGAGTATATTCAAGTTACTGAAGATGGCATACACTTGGACCCTCCTCAGCAGTCCTCCAGCAGTGCCTTGCCTGACCCTCAGCAGTCCTCCAGCAGTGCCTTGCCTGACCCTCAGCAGTCCTCCAGCAGTGCCTTGCCTGACCCTCAGCAGTCCTCCAGCAGTGGCCTCACACCAGAATGTCATACCTAATGTCTTTTATTGTTTTATGCCTATTGATGGAAATTGATAAAGAGGATTTCATTAAAAAGGCTTGCACAGCATCTCTTAAGCAAATTTGT
This sequence comes from Paratrypauchen microcephalus, assembly GCA_036785185.1. NCBI lineage: Eukaryota > Metazoa > Chordata > Actinopteri > Gobiiformes > Gobiidae > Paratrypauchen > Paratrypauchen microcephalus. The sequence continues at coordinate 1,035,636 of JAVJIX010000088.1, forward strand.
TGAATCATTGAAATGTTGCATCATGGAGCGTGCCTGTTATTTGGCTACATTTTGTTTTAAAAGTAAAGGTTTACCTGTAACTGTATTCTTTGATAGAGATGTCACATAAAATATAAAGTGTCAATGTCGTCAAGTGAGAGTGATGTTAGGCCCAGCTGATATAATTTGATGTGATGATAAGAGTAATTGTAGGTTAAATTCATTTCCATTTCTGTAATATGTTGCAAATGTAAATGCGTGAAAATTTAACTGAAATTTGACGTGGGCATCAATAGGTCAATAGCGGGAATCGAACCCGGCCCGCCCACACAAGAGTCAAAGCACAAATCCACTCGACCACAGATATTCTTTGAAATACTGCTGGAATTCTTCTATATGTTAATGTCGTAAAGACAGCGGCTGAAAAGCATATGTTTAGATTACCGGAGAATTGTCAAGAACCAAGAACGTAAGGTAATTTGTTTTTTTGCTGTTGTTGACAACACAGATACTCATGCGGGAGGTGTGCGGAACTGTTTGTTTGACACTCTGTTTACGTCAGGTACGTATTCTCTGCGACACAGCCTAAGTAAGACAGAACTTTAGCCTCCCCCCGACCAGACTATCTGCTAAGACCATGTTGCCCCAGTAACTCAGCGGGAACTAAGTTTAGCGAGCGTCGTGGAACCGAACTCTCACTTAAACTAGCGCCAACTGACGAATAAAGCCGGGCTTTGCGCTTTCGTGGAATACCCCCCAGGTATGTTTCTGAGGCGGTAACAACATTATAAAATGCCTTAAAGGGATAGTGGGTTTTTTTTTTTTTAAATGTTAATCTGTATGGGTTTCCTTCAGAAAGTTCCGTGTGTTGACACCGGCTTACCTCTGACAGTCTCAGCTGATCCCGGTTCGGCTCGCTTTCTGGAGCCCACGTAAGTAGGTCCGGTAACTCCCCTGGAACATGAAATATTTTATTTTTTTATAATGCCTAAAACATTCCACCCAGACATTGTACAGCTTGAACTATTTTGTCAACACTTTTTAGCTGAACATTAATCACTGTCACTTGTCACAGCAATCCAGTTCCAAGGCTCTCACTCCTTCTTTGACGTCACTTCTGTACATCTTTTTTCTAAACAACCGTTCATTCTTGTAGTGAGATATTTGCTTTTTTCAGCGATGGGTGATGACAAACTCTCTAATGTTAAAACACTGACATCTGGAGCACTGAAGTCAAAGAAAAAGATCAATTTTGAATTCAAAACATTTTAGTATTGCTTAAAAGGTCCTATATTATGCAAAAGTGTTTCTTGTGAGCATTAAAGGGATAGTGCGTTTTTTTTATGTTAATCTGTATGGGTTTCCTTCTAAAAGTTACGTGTGTTGTTGACACCGGCTTACCTCTGACAGTCTCAGCTGATCCCGGTTCGGCTCGCTTTCTGGAGCCATCGTAAGTAGGTCCGGTAACTTCCCTGAAACATGAAATAAAGCTTGTTTTTCTTCTCAAAACAAAACATTTGTCCGAAAGGTGATATATTTGCGACTGAAACAGTTGTCTACGAAACATCCAGCAGCGTATTTCGCGTTCACGTATTGTCTCTCTCCACTTGTATCACTACGCCCATGTTAACTCTATCAGCCTGTTCACTTGTAAACTTTGGCGTAGACATCCGCTGAAGGTGAACAGGCTGATAGAGTTAACATGGGCGTAGTGATACGAGTGGAGAGAGACAATACGCGAATGCGAAATACGCTGCTGGATGTTTCGTGGACAACTGTTTCAGTCGCAAATATATCACCTTTCGGACAAATGTTTTGTTTTGAGAAGAAAAACGAGCTTTATTTCATGTTTCAGGGAAGTTACCGGACCTACTTACGTGGGCTCCAGAAAGCGAGCCGAACCGGGATCAGCTGAGACTGTCGGAGGTAAGCCGTTGTCAACACACGCAACTTTTAGAAGGAAACCCATACAGATTAATGTAAAAAAAAACAAAAAACGTACTATCCCTTTAATGCTCACCAGAAACACTTTTGCATAATATAGGACCTTTTAAGCAATACTAAAATGTTTTGAATTCAAAATTGATCTTTCTCTTTGACTTCAGTGCTCCAGATGTCAGTGTTTTAACATTAGAGAGAGTTTGTCATCACCCATCGCTGAAAAAAGCAAATATCTCACTACAAGAATGAACGGTTGTTTAGAAAAAAGATGTACAGAAGTGACGTAAAAGAAGGAGTGAGAGCCTTGGAACTGGATTGCTGTGACAAGTGACAGTGATTATTCACCTTATTTGTACCCGCTCTGTATGACCTTCACTTTAGTAAAGACAGAAAAGACAAACTTTGATTCAAGACTCTTCATTTACATTACGTGACGCGTCGGAAAGAAACTTCAAGAAACACCGAGGCCGAGGCTAGGCTTGTGAGTGCGCATCGCCGCACTCACAAACATGTTACATTTAAAGAGTTATTGTGTTTATATCTGCTATTTAGTTATAATCTCCGACACATACGGATCATTATGTTGTAATTTGGACATTTTAAATCACAATATTCATCGAAAATTAATTAAAAGAAACAAGTCCTCCAACAAAGAGCAGCACATTTGCACCTGATAGCTGACCCTCACGCTAGTGTAGTAGATTTTTTTTTTTTTTATGTGGGAGCAATGATGTCTTGAATACATAGTCATAGTCATAGTCATAGTTTGCTTTATTGTCGAAAAACAATCATGTACATGTACATAGAATGAATTCGAAATTTCGTTTCCCCACTAACCAGGCAGGACAGTGATAGAGTGGGCTAGGGGAGGGGCCGCTGCACTTGCGCGCGCCGCCGACTGGGAGATGCAGAACAGAAAAGATGCAATACATACAATCAGTGACAATTTAACAACATGTAATGACAGAAAAAACAATTGGAGATATAACATAAGGTGATCTTTTTTGTTGGTTACATAAGGAAGGGGTCAGATTGGAAATCAATGAAGTTGATTGAACCGAGAGCAGAGATCAGACCTTTCTAAAGACAGGAATTCTACTATTGTTTCTGTTTCCAGTGACAGTGTAAGAGTGTGTGCCATGTTTATGTAGAGTCCAGATAACAAACCACATTCTGTGGCCTTGGCCTTGTTTATGCAGGGAGGCTAAGTCAAAACACAGATAACTGTTTTGGGACCGATTTTCACAGGAGAGAATAATAGAATACATTTTTAGAGACCCAGGTAAATAATTTAGACTGAGCTCGGGTGCCAGACCCCCATATTCATATCGCCATGAAGATTCATGAGAGATCTCATTAGTTCCTCTTGGCGCACAGACTGCGCTGCGTTGGCTTTACACAGTTCTGTCACCATCCCCGTGATGATATCCAAACGTTGAGATGTTTCCTTCGGTTGAAATCCTTCCAAAAGGACCTCAACCTGTCCCACTTTCTGATGTAATCCTTTCACAAGATCTCCAACCCCTTCACAATGGCTCGAAATTTCGGCAGACAGCTTAGGGGATTCTGCCAGTTTACAAATTATGCGATAGATCATGGACAATCCCAGGCCAATTAACAGATGTCCAGCTATCAGAAATCCAAATACGTAAATATCCTCCACATCCTCCAGGTACATTGGTGCCAAACATACGACTTGCCACGCACGATACGAGTCCCTCGCATATCCAGCAGCAAAAGTACCATCCGGACACGCCGCTTCTCCCGGAGCGGCACTCCTCCATGAAAAAAGAGTATCAATAGCGCTGAGGGTCCAGCTGATCACATCCATCTTTTTGGAATTTGGAAAATCTGCTCCAAAAAGTGAGAAAATGACAAAAACAAGAGAGGCACGCAGACAGCAGGAGCAATAGATAACAGAGGAAAAAGAGAGACGTCTGCTCGCTCTCAGGGTCAGAACAGAACAGGAACATAAAGAACAGGAACATAAAGATTAGTCAAACATGCATTAATCACTCTAAATACAACTTTGAGAGGGTAAATGAGAAGAGAAACTACTATAACATGGTTTGTGTAGAATCCCTCAGCCGTCCAGGTAGAATCCACCTCAAAAGGAGAAATTCAATTTGTCAACTGGACAAAAGTTTATTTGGTCAAATACGTTTTGCAGCCCATCCTTCAGTTCAGAACTGAAGAAGCAGCTTGGATGAGCTGTGAAACGTATTCGACCAAATAAACCTTTGTCCATTTGACAAATTGAATTTCTCCTTTTGCCATATAACATGGTTTAAAGCTCTGAAAAGTACATTTTGCTTAATATGTTCACTTTAAAGTCCCTCAGGTAGGCATCTACAGCATTTAATGTGATAATCAACATGGAGCTGTGTTGGAGTGATCCTCTTGGTCAAAGCACTACAGTCATTTTTAATATTACTGGATGATGTCAGTTAAAGTTCTCAAATCTGTTTTTGACACATCCAGGAGCAAAACTTTGAACAAAGATTTTAACTGCTAAACTAAAACAATTTTACTAACATTCTGAAAGTTCTGAAATATGCAAGTTGGTTAGATTGTTTTCTATTACCTAATTAATTACTAACTTTTGTGATTTAATTGTAAATTGTAAATTGTTATTTCAATTCGACTTCAATCTATCAGAGGTGGGAGAAGTAGCCAAAAAAAAGTCAAAATATTATTACTCAAATAGAAGTACAAAGTAGTGGTCCAAGAAATTATTCAGCGAGTGAAAAAGTATTTGGGGAAAAGTACTACTTGCATAACTGTCCGCATATAACATCTGAGAAATGTAATTTGAAGGACTAACATTAAGTAATGTCCAAACAATTTAATATTTTCAAAGAATAGGCACAGAAATTAAAAAACACATTATAAAAAGTGCAAGAAATACAAATGTTCGAATCATTTCATATTCTCGACATAAAGCTTTTGTCACTTGTACACTTACTCACCTTTTACTCACGTAAGAGTACTATTACTTCAAAAAAATATTACTCATGTAGGAGTAAAAGTATGCTGCACAAAAAGTACTCTGAAAAGTACAATTTTTTTAAAGGGACAGTGTGTAAGATTTTTACCTGTTAATTACTGAAATTGAAGATACCCATTCAAAAATACATTGTTTTCCAAACCTTTTCACTTCCATCATGAAATCAAAGTATTCTTTTGGACTTAGATATAGTCACATAAAAGGGGGATCTTCCCCATATAGAGGCAGCCATTTTGAATACGAGAGCCGCAGAAGGACATTTGGGCTCATCCTTCGCCTAGGCTCCTGCTAACAGCTGCTCAGCCGCGCTACATGTGGGAGAGGAGAAAAGGAGAGTGGAGCCGGGGAAGGGGAGGGGGGGAGGGGGGAGCCTCGTGGTTTTGGGTAAACAAGACAAGCTGCTGTATCACACGTCGTAATGGATCTAACACGTGTTTTGGACTAAATTGTTTTACTGGATTTTATTCGCTGGATCCTTACGGACAGATTGAGGCCAAGTTTATGGTGAAATACAGAGTTTGTCCTGTGCAGAGCCTTCAAAGGTAAGCTAAGTAACAAACCTCGTTTTGTGCTTTTCTGTATAAAAGCCCCATGTGCTCGGGGAGTGATTGTTGTGCAGGGAAATTAATTGCATAGTCAAAAAGAGGAGACTGTAAGGTTTCATTTGATGTGTAGAGTGTCATGGTACACGATCAGGAATGTGTGTTTTCATGCGGAAAAAAAAAAAAATGGGACCGCGTTTTATTTATACCGTAGTTGTCGGCGAGAGCTCGCACAGCGCCGGGTGCGCGCGGGTATGCGAGCTGTCTGCGTTACGGCGCGCCTGGGTGACCCTCGAGATCTGCCGTAGCCAAAAGAGGAAGTGGAATAGCTACTATCCACCTATGCGCCACGAATCCTACACACTGTACCTTTAAGTTTTTTGAAGGTGCATTGTGTAACTTTTCTGGTGAAATGGGTTTCCCCATAGAGATTTTTCTACTTTGTCTGGAATGTTTCACAGTATGGCATTAAACCTTTCTATTTTCATGGAGACCAAACCAGGCCAAGTTACTGGTCAGATCTGTGAAGAAGCCACTGTGCACACTCAGAAAGCCAGAAAGTATTTTTGAGCTATAAAACCACATGTAATTGAATAAATGTAAGTTAGAGCAGTTTAATATCATACTGTGAAACATCCCAAGCAGAGCAATGCCATCTACATAGAAACAAGCATGTGATGAACCAAAACCAAAAAGTTACACAGTGCACCTTTAAGTAAAGTGCTATCCACCTCTGACCCAGTATTTGTAGATTTGCTCCTGTATGTTCCCTAAATAATGCAAAACACAATTTGATCTCCTTTCATCTCGATCATTATAATTCTACCATTGCTGCACGCTGACAACCATCCAACTCCAGTGTAAAAACCCTCATTAAGAGAGGAAACTCCACACTTGTACACATGGTAGACTGGAGTTAGCAGTACAACACAAGGCATTCCTCGCTCATATCAACATTTTGCTGTAAATCGCTTGATCTAAAGTAAACATAGCCCTAGTTTAGTTCATGATTGCACATGATTGCGACAGAAGGTGACTTGGAGAGATCGGCGTAGCACAATTTACCAGATTTACAAAGTCTTAACATTGATTGACAGCCATAAAGACTTCCATACATACAAGCGGTTCAAAGTGGCTCATTTGCATCCACAACAAGATGTTTTTTGACAATTTCCCAGCTGCTCGCGGTGGGGTAAACTTTGGGGAGTTAATGATGGTGCCTGACAGTTTTAGTGCAATCAGGTACTTCTCTACTACGCCAAAACAAGGACACTTTCAAAGCTGCTTGGAGAGGAGACGAGTTGAAAACTGCACCGTCCCAATGTTAAAATTGTGGAGGAGATAATGTGGAGTTTTTGGAAGACTTTATGGATATTTTAGAGTCTTAATTTAAAGGTGGATTGTGTAACTTTTCTGGTGGAGGGAGGGCTTGACAAATGCTTTTGGGGGCAGAGCAGTGTCCACAAATAGAGGGAACACTACAGCAATATAATGATTAAAGGGATATGCCACCCCCAGGTCAAATTTGGGCATCTCCCCACAGTCCAGAGACTAAAATAAGTGGTGGAAAGCGTTTTCCTGCTCACCCAGCCATTGTCCGAGTCTGTCGCCACTGACCGCCGCGGTATCTGGTGCTCCTCCGCCTTAGACTGGAGTCTAACGTAGCCAGAGAAAGATTTCGGCCAAAAGGAATTAATTTGCTCGATGCGTTTCCCAATTACTTTGTGTGTAGTGCGCATTCATATCGAGTGCAAATAAATGTGCAAATCAACACGGAGAGCTTGCCTTGGTCATTTTGGGTGGGAACTATTTTCCAGTGCGTAAGAATACAGCCGTATCACGCACTACGTTGTGCAACAGGGGAACTCCCTTCCCGGTGCGTAACAGGGATTCCCCTTGCAGCGTGCTTTTTTTCAATTTTTTTTATAGTGTAACTTTTTTTTACAGTGTAACATTCTGTCCTGCGCCCTGATTAGCTAAGAGACTAGACCAGGACTAAACCAGGTCTAAAGCAGGTCTAAACCAGGACTAAACCAGGTCTAAACCAGGACTAAACCAGGTCTAGACCAGGGATGGTAGGGACAGAGTCTCTGATGTCCTTCACGAGAGCGCCTGGGTGACAGGAGGTGTGGCCTTTGTTTACTTGCACGAGCCATGGAAGAGACTGAGTGCGAGCCGGACCATGGAAGAGCCAAGAATCAACATGGACGGGCCTGGCGCCTGGCCGCGCGGCGTCCGGGGGAGCCGCAGCGGGGAGAGCCGCATTCGAGGGAGCCCGCAGCGGGGGGAGGACACTCACGCGCACAGAGGAGACAGTGGCTCTTCCCCGTCACGCTGAGAGAACGAACCCGACCCCGTCCTAGAGAGCTGTGGAGTATTGGCGACGCATTGATAGCGGTCTGATTTTGGAGCCGGGGTGAAATGCAACCAACTCTTGTGAGCGCAGGTTGGTCTTACCTGGTCTTGTGGTGAGGACTGGTGCTCAGAGGCGTCTGTTAGCGGTTTGGCACTGTTAGCATTGGCTTGAGTCTTGCCCAAAATGATATCCAGGTCGCTTTCCACTCGACTTTCGCACATGGCATGGATATGTGGTACCAAAACAAACACACGTGTCCGCGCGCACGTGTCCGCGCGCACGTGCCCCTTCCCCGCGTCACTATTAATATATTTTGATGAAAATCTACAAAAGTTTGAGTGTTTAAACAAGAGAAAAATGTTAATACCAGTCTCAAGAAACATAATGTGTCTGGTGAAGCGTTTTCAGCCTTAAAACATGTAGAATAATTGTAAAATATAAAATTGTCCTACTTCGCGGATTTCACTTATTGCCAATCTCTACTGAATTAAATGTAAAAGGTAGGTATAACTTAAACTACCACTACATGCAAGGGCGGACTGGCAATCTGTACGTTCTGACAAAAGTCCAGGGCCATTTTTTGGTCCCAGTCCGCCCCTGACTACATGACATCACAAGATGAAACAGAGCATTTTGAGCTTTGGAGACGTAGACAGACTCATAATCCAGGATTACTCAAACCTGTGTGAATGAAACAAAGCACAACTCCAGGTATGTTTTTGAGGAGGTAAAGATGTTCTAAAGTGGCCTAAATCAATTCTAGTCAATTTTGCACAATATAGGTTCTGTGTAATATTAATCACTTCAGTTTTAGTCTTTTAGTGCTTCTTTCGTTGTCCCCTCCTCAAACTATTGGGAGCTTTGAGGCCTTTTTTTGTTTTTTAAACAATGCAAATTTGTTATTTTCAGTTTCTCACATTCACAGACAATGTACAACAGTAGATTTTCATCCATGCTGTGGCTACAATATTGGTCAAAATTTCTGTTTTTGGTGTTGCCAGATGTTCAGGAAGGAGTAGTGAAGTAGCAGATGGAGGAGGATCAAATTGTTGCATTTTATGAAAGAAACTGCAACCTTTACTTCACCTCAACAGTAACATCAGTATTGTTTGATCATCCATGTTGTGTGTGCCTTGTATCTTGTTTGAATGGCGAATGTGTGTAGAAGATAATGGTGTGCTTGGGGACATTATTAGAAATGTAATCAGAGAAACCTTGTAATGGATATAGGTATAGTGGTATCAAATGAAGCAGTCACTATGTTTACATGCATGCACACACACACACACACACACACACACACGTGCATGGAAAACCAGATATCTGAATTAGTCCAATATAAAGGTTCTATATTTTGCAAGACTGACCTAAAAACTTGCAATATCTCCATGTACAGAAGCAGATGTCAGAAAGTTACACAGCGCACCTTTAAGCCATGTTAGAATGCTGTTATCATCAAAAAAAAATACCTGGAATTGTGTTTTGTTTCATTCATACATGTTTGAATAATCCTTTTATTATTATTATTATTATTATTATTATACATCTTCAAAGCTCAAAATGCTCTGTTGCACCTTGTGATGTCAAGGTTTTCAAGTTAACAACTGCATTTTACCTTTTGTTCAGTTAAGATTGGAAATTGCAGGGCTGAAATTATCCAAATGATTCTAGCACAGCCCAGTTTATATTAGGTGCAAACTAGGAGAGGCGTTCAACTGCAATTAGGGCTGCCAGTTTGTGTTAATTAGATTAATTAACTACACTGCAAATTAACACGTTATAAAAATTAGCGTAATTATAAGTGGCAGGTCAATGCATTTTAAATTTGGTGTGCGGCGAGCAAATCGCTGCTCAGACCTTTGAACGGAAAGTTTATTTATAAAAAGAACAAAGACGGGACTATTAACAAGAAAGCCGAGATTTTGCGCTATTGTCAAAAAGAATTTTCTGATCACCGAAGCAGCTCCAGCCTGACGGATCATTTGAACGATAAACACATCCACGCACTTCGCCAAACCACCAAACCACGCTGCAGAATTTGGGAAATGAATGAGCAAAGCGACTACAGGAATACAGACAAACTCGAACGTTTTTTTTTACAATCTGAGCCTTCTTTCGGCAATAAAACAAGTAGTTTTACTCACCCATAGCAGTTTGGTGTCAATTGGAGCAGTATCGCAGAACTTATGTTGTAGCCGTTCTGTTATACTAATGATCCCGTATCCGTTAGCGTGAGTGCTCGGGGCACTGATTTGCGGTCTCCAAATAACACAAACTTTAGCACTTTTCAAATCACAGAAGATCGCTGTGTCAGGGTAGACTTTGAGTAGATTCCAAAACGGCCTGAAACCCGATATCGCAACAGAAAAGTAAAGTTCAGAGCGGTGTTAGCTTCTTTCGGACTAGCGGTGTTTACAAAACAGCTGAGTTCACGCATGCGCACTGTCCTCTCTGATGACGTCATCAAATGAAACTATAGCTGGATATCGGGTTTCAGGCCGTTTTGGAATCCACTAAAAGTCTACCCTGACACAGCGATCTTCTGTGATTTGAAAAGTGCTAAAGTTTGTGTTATTTGGACACCGCAAAGTAATGCCCCGAGCACCATGTTAACGGATACGGGATCATTAGTAGAACAGAACGGCTACAACATAAGTTCTGCGATACTGCTCCAATTGACACCAAACTGCTATGGGTGAGTAAAACTACTTGTTTTATTGCCGAAAGAAGGCTCAGATTGTAAAAAAACATTAATTTTCCTTTAATTAGATACATTTTTTTAATCGCCTGACAGCGGTAACTGCAATGGGTAAGAAACAGACATGAAAATATTGTACATACGCTTGGATGTGTACTCACAGGGGAGGTTCTACATTGAATTACTCCCTGGGCGAGACCCCCTCTGAGCGCCCCCCCCTCCCCCAGGAAAACAAAAACAAAACATAAGCCCACACAAGCGCCGAGTTGATCAGCTTGAGTTTTGAGAAGCTCCTCTCAGCTTGAGCCACAGTGACTGGCAGAGTAAATGCAATTCTGAGAGCAGTCCAAAAGTTGGGGTAGATCTCTGATAGATCCTTATCGTGGATAAAAGTGATAAGCTCAAGAAGGCTCAGTGTTTTTGAAGGCAGGTCAGGGAAGTTTTTGAGTTCCTGCACAAGCGCTCTACTGCCCAAATCAGAGTGCCCTACAAAGTGCAGTGTGGTGCCTAGTGCCTCACATTGGTCTGCCAGCTCCTCATCTGCAAGGCTTGGGAATTTGGTCAAAACCCCAAATTTGTTTCCCACATTTTCCAATGTGGAAAACCTCTCCTTGATGGCTGACGTAGCTGCATCAACGACAACATTGAAAAATCCAACCTCCAACTTCACAAGTGCATCAGTGAAAGGCTCATCATGGGATTCATATGTGAAGTGGCGCCTCTATCTTCTCTTTCTTTCTCTCTTCCTTTTCCTCTCGCGCCAGTGCAGGCGCCAGTAAGTCTCTGCGCTGCACATTGGCCCGCGTGGAAGGGAATTTATTACGCGTGCAGCCAGAGGGGGCACCAATTTGCCAATTTCCTACACAGTGATATGATAGATTTTTTTTTTTTTTTTCAAGCGCTCGGCACGGCGCCCCTCACGAAGTTGGGCCCTGGGCAATTGCCCCACTCGCCCCCCCCAAGAACCGCCACTGTGTACTCACTCATTCTACATCAGCAGCAATGACAAACTACTTCAACTGCCACCCTCTGAGAACATGCTTTGTTTTGGCCCGCTACGTTAAAGGTGCATTGTGTAACTTTTCTTGTGGAGGGTCTGTCAAATGCTTTTCCCCATGGAGATATTATTGCTTTGTCTGGAATGTTTCATAGTATGGCGTTAAACCTTTCTATCTTCTTGGAGAGCAAACCAGATGAAGTTACTGGTCAGATCTGTGGAAAGACAAACCCAGTCCAGTCAGAATGCCTGTTTGTTTTTTCTACGTATTTTTGAGCTATAAAAGCACCTGTAATTATTAATTGACAAAAAAGTTACACAGTCCACCTTTAAAGTGAAAATGAAACTTACCGGAATGCTCAATGTAAATGAGATGCTCAATGTAAACGAGCTGTTGTTAATACATTCTTTACTTACTGGACATTCGGATAACATCTAAATACTGCTCTAAGTAGGAAATGTGTGTGGACACAGCCAGAAACTCTCCTCTGCCAAATCTTGTCTAACTCCAACCACAGACTCACCCTCCACCTTTTGACCTCTGGCCACCGCCGTCTGGTCTTCTGCCCCCTGGAGGCCTGGAAGTGACGCCGGCTCAGCTGCTCACTCCGGCTGCACAGTATGTCTTATCCCTGCCTTTTGACTGTACCAGCACCAACAATCCGAGTCCAGTTTTACGCTGCCAGAAGTGCTGTTTAGTTTCTCAACCATATGAATACCTACGGGAGCCTTGTAGGGACATTCAGTTGGATGCTATAAGCAGATGGTGACAATTTAATTAATTTTAAATTTGCTTTTTTATTTATTTTTTCAAAATTCTCAACTATACTGTGTCTTCACTTGCTCATTACTGTGTTTGGAGAGGTAAAGTTTTGTGGAAACCTAATAATGCTTTACTAGTTGGTGCTTAGTTCATAATTAAATTACCCAGTAGGCATTCAACCACAGAATTTCTGGTTGGTGTTAAGTCTTATAACCCTTTACTATGAGTCTCATTGATCATTAACGCAATATACAACAGAAAATTCACCATGGGGAAACTAAACACTCAAGTATTATATGTATTTTTCGTCCCTTTTTAATTTTTTGCATGCTTTAGCAGTGTGCATTTAGTAATCTAACATGGAAATAAGCACCTAAACTCTACCAATAATCACATTTGAAATAGAACTTCTAAACTGGGCTGTATCTAGAGCACTGTTTCCCAACCAGGGGTACAAGTACCCCTAGGGGTACGCGAGCACACTGCAGGGGGTACTCGGCAGTGTCGCTGCCAGGCGCAGGGGGAGATTTTTTAAATTCTAATTTGAGTCAATTTGAGTTAAAGAAAAGAGAAAAAAATGCCTGAGAATTAAATTTTCAAATTAAGGAGATGAAATAAAATGATTTTCATTTAATAATACGTTGTGTCACGTTCTACTTTTGGAGAATTATCAACACGTATGAGTGAGGGGGTACTCGAGGTATGACAAAAAGGCTCAGGGGGAACACAAGACAAAGGTTGGGAAACACTGTCCTAGAGGACTAAAGGGAAGAGTGAGGGGTGAGGACGGGCAGCGTCTAAAGGAATAAGGAAAGGTGTGATTGGTGTAACAGGTTTCTACTCTTCAAACTCCGATGTTTGTAATCAGAAACATCAGGCTGTAATCGGTGCAGTTTTGTGTGATGTCACCAACTACCATGTTATAGTTATTTCCCCTCATCATTTACCGGAATAGGTTTTTATTTTCTTAAACGATGATACACGTAGGATTTGGCGTAGTCATTCTGGTACAAATGAAAGACGTGTGCAGCAATCCATCCGAGGTGCAAACAACTTCTCAGCTCTTTGTTGTGATGACGTTTACACCGACATCAGCTCCCATTGGACATCGCCGTTTTCTAACACAGAAATCAGCTGACTTGTTTCTTCTTTCTGTGAAGATGTTTTAGAAATTGCGATTTAAAATGTGCAAATTATAACATAATGATCCACGGGTGTTATAGATTACAACTATAAAGCAGTCACAAGCACAATATGTTGCCTTTAACAGAGAAAAACTGTTGTAGAATAGCATTTGTTACTTTTTAAACAGTGATATATCGTTCAATACCAACAATTATCACATGTATCACCATATTGTAATACTACTGTATCATGAGCCATGTATTTTGTATTGAATCGTGAACCTGTGAGTCCCTTCTACTTCTCAGTCTATTCTAACTGTAGTGCCCTCTGTATTTTTATATTGTGTTTTTAAGTGCAGTCTCTCAACCCAGTCCAGCGCACCGCACCGATCCTTCTCCAAACACGACTCACTCCATCGGCAGCTCGTATCGATCCCCTGATGAATGTCCTGGCCCACCTACTCACAGTCAGCCTTAAGACATCATTTCCTCGTCAGCCTGATCAATCGCTGCATCAGCTCAAATAAATGGTAGAAGAAGAGTCATTTTGTTTAGTCAGTAGTCCGAAAACAGGAGTCAAAAACAACAGCAGTGAAGTGCATTTGGAATTAATTGTAGTTTACTTATAAAATGACTAATTCTGTTTTGTTTAAAGGTGCTATATTACACAAAATTGACTCTTGTGAGCTTAAAGTTATGTTAGAACGTTGTTGCCTCATCAAATCATACCTGGACTGGTGTTTTGTTTCATTCTTTATTACATCTCTAAAGCTCAAAATGCTCTGTTCCACCTTGTGATGTCATGAAGTTGTCATGTTAACAGCTACCTTTTACCTTTTAGTTCCGTAGAGATTGGCAAGGAGAGTCTGCTTATTAATCAAACACACTTTTCATCAACCTCTGGGTCAGACACTCTGCCAACTGAACACCCCATTATAACCACCATTATTACAATGTCATGACTGAACATGTCTAAACGGAATGAGTGAGGTGACGACGCTCAGATGTCATTCTTTTTAGGCGAATTTTTTTGTTAAAAGTTGATATTTCTAAACAAAGCAAACTAATAGCACATTCAGTATTGAACCCAGATTTAAATTTCAGAATGTAGTTGTTTTCACACATTTGAAAGTCCATGCTTTTATTACATTGGATACATGAAGAGGATTTGGTTGAAATAAATAATGGCTAATAAATAGTTTAAACATGTATTTTATTTATTAAAGATGCCGTGACAACTTTTTCCAGTAAATGGTCTGCCACCTGCCTGTCTCCAAGTTACTGTTTTGAGAGTGGCACAGTGGTTGAGTGACTGACACTCATTCTTCACAGCAAGAAGGTTCTGGGTTCACCTGGGTCTTTCTGTGTGGTATTTGCATGTTCTCTCTGTGTCTGGGTGGATTTCCTCTGGGAACTCTGGTTTCCCTCAGTGAAGGATGGGTCAAATGGAAATTTCCCTATAGAGGGACAATAAAGTGTACATTCAAGATTCAAGATTGTTTATTTGTCATATGCGGGATCAACACAAGGTCAACAATGCAATGAAATACTTAGGATCAGAAGAACCCGTTGACTCGCTAAGATAGTCAAGAAGTACTAATAGCATGCAATAATAGTACATCACAAAAGTGTTGCAAAAAAGTGCAGGGGAAAAGGTAAACAATATAATTAAAGGGATATGCCACCCCCAGGTCAAACTTGGGCATCTCCCCACAGTCCAGAGACTAAAATAAGTGGTGGAAAGCGTTTTCCTGGTCACCCAGCCATTGTCCGAGTCTGTCAGCACTGACCGCCGTGGTATCTGCAGCTACTCCGCGTTAGACTGGAGTCTAACGGCGCCAGAGAAAGATTTCGGCCAAAAGGAATTAATTTGCTCGATGCGTTTCCCAATTACTTTCTGTGTAGTGCGCATTCATATCGAGTGCAAATAAATGTACAAATCAACACGGAGAGCTTGACTTGGTCATTTTGGGTGGGAACTATTTTTCAGTGCGGGAAAAAGAAAGTCGAAGCACACAGCACGCTGCCAGGGGAATCCCAGTTACGCACCAGGAAGGGAATTCCCCTGTTGCGCAGCGTGGTGCATGCTTCGGCTTTCTTTTTCCGCAATGAAAAATAGTTCCCACCCAAAATGACCAAGTCAAGCTCTCCGTGTTGATTTGTACATTTATTTGCACTCGATATGAATGCGCACTACACAGAAAGTAATTGGGAAACGCATCGAGCAAATTAATTCCTTTTGGCCGAAATCTTTCTCTGGCGCCGTTAGACTCCAGTCTAACGCGGAGTAGCTGCAGATACCGCGGCGGTCAGTGCTGACAGACTCGGACAATGGCTGGGTGAGCAGGAAAACGCTTTCCACCACTTATTTTAGTCTCAGGACTGTGGGGAGATGCCCAAGTTTGACCTGGGGGTGGCATATCCCTTTAAAAAAAATGTAATAAAATACAAAGGTAGAGGTAGGATTAAATAAGGTGTAAGTAGAGTATTTCACAGATTGCACATAATATAGTATTGTATAAGTATTGCACGTGGGTTATTGCACAGGTTATTGCACAGGTAACAGTAGCATTTACAGTGAGGCAGTGACATGCATGATACATTCATATAGAGCAGCAGGAGTAAACATATTATGCATAACCAAAAGTAGTTTAGTGCAGTATTATTGAGAGTTCAGTATTATTTATAGCTCTCAATAATACTGCACTAAACTACTTTTCGTTATGCATAATATGTTTACTGTTTACCTTAACCTTAACCTAACCATGTAATGCTTTATGCTATGACCGTTAAATGGTCTATGCCTTTGGAAAGAACCAGGTGACTGTTGGGAATCGAAATCAGGAAACGGTAGCCGGAGATTTAGCACACAGGTTTAATAGGATTTGAAGTCAATTACATTTGGTTTACATAGCACTGCTCGCACGTACTCACAACTTGAAACAGAGAAAACCTCTTTCTTATATAGACAGAGCACACTGATGATGACTAGAGTTCTACTCCATACATGGCATTTAGCTTGCACAGCTTCTGAGGTAAACAGTCACTAAAATAAAATCCCCATAGTATTAGCTTTCTCAGAAACTCATAGAATGACAAATGGGAGACAACTGGACAGAGCTACGCAAACAGTTTTGCATGCTTGCGCAACACTGGAAAACAAGGTCACTCACTGAGCAGAAAACATGTCACTGTTATAATCATAAAAAGAACTAACTCGCATGACTCTACCAGGCCATTTTACAGGTCATATCTGCGAAGAGGCAAGTCTATTCACTGTAAGATTTTTTTTTTTTCAATCTATTTTTGCGCTATAAAACAAAATGCATCTATAACAAAACAAATCCTAGATATATGTAAAGCAATAACATTTCCACAGTGACAAGCAGATTTTGCACCACCAGAAAAGTTATGCATTGCACGAAGTAGAATTAAATTCATGTTGCTGCAATCCACAATACAGTACAGTAGAAGGTCAGTCTGTCTCTCTCCGTCCCTTACCCCCCCCTATCCCCCCCTCGCTCTCTCTCTTCATGAGGAGCACAGATGAAATATGCAACAGGAACTGGGTTAAATTTAGATTCTCTGCTCCTCCATCATCACGTTCAAAGTTTGGAGATTTGGAAATATAGCTCACGAAAGCCTGACCAGAAATATAACTTATCCAGACATGACCAGTGTCTATGAGGCTATGGGCAGAAATCAATGTTGCCCTCTACGCTTTTAACCTTGGAAACACTGGGAGCAGACAACCCATATAAACCACTGATGTTTTATTGAGTCATCTGTATCAAAGTTTAACGGCAGACGTGACTGTGTGGACTGTAATGAATTGGCAAATACAAAGTCGTTTATTGAACATAGATTGAAGACTTGTGGGTGGAAGGTTGATTTTTGTCCCATGCAATAGATAAATATGTCCCCCGCTTTTGACCTATCCCTTAGTGTCAGTTGGGTTAAACCTGCCTGTAGGAGTGGTGATTGTATTGTACCACCTAGGGACCTTCGCCAGATCTTAGCAAGGATTTTTGTTCATTAGCTGCATGAAAGTTACAATATGTTTCTTAAAGCAGACCTATGCTGGATCGACTTTTCAGAGCTTTTAACCATGTCATAGTAGTTTCCCCTTCTCATTTACCCTGTCGAAGTTGCATTTAGTGATTCATGCATGTTTGAGTAACCTAGATTCTGCCATCACCGGTACACGCCCACTGCGAGTAGGATTCGGCAGTATTATGCAGTCATTTTGGCACAAATTTTAAAAAAATCTGCTACCCGCTAGTACGATGTGCAGCTAGCCATAGTAGGGGCCGACAGCTGCTCTTTGTTGTGATGACTTTTATGGAGGCAGCTCACACAGGACTCCAGTTTACTAATGCAAAATTCAACTGATTTGTTTCTTTTATTAAGTTGCTATTAACTTTTAGATTTAGTTATTAAGTTTAGATCAATACTGTGATTTGAAATGTCCAAATGATAACATAATGATCCACAGGTGTCATAGATTATAATTGTATAGCAAAGACGAGCACAATAGGACTTCTTTATGTGTAACAATACTGAAATCTCAAACTTGATTTGCATAGTCATAGTCAGTTTCCATGTGGTCTTGCTTTGTTGTTTTCTAGTTTTGAGTATCAGCTATCTGGGAATTTCATGCCTCTAATATACACACTGTCTTATATTTAAAGTCAAGGATTCTGCAATGTATCATGGTGTCTTTAACAGTCTTGGTGGTTATCCTCAGTTGAAATGCAAAAATATTCTATAACATAAAAACCAAAAAAAACATCTCTTTTTTATCATATACTTTGTATCATACAGCTCTGGGGAAAAAAATAAGAGACCACTGCATTTTTTTCTGAAATCAGCATCTCTACATGTATTACAGCCATTCCATTCCAGCGTCTGTTGAATTCCAACACAAACATAAAGCTGAGCTACTTCAGTTCTTGCACCAGGAGTGGAATAAAGTCACCCAAGAACAATGTGAAAGACTTGTGGAGAGCATGCCAAGACGCATGAAAGCTGTGATTAAAAATAAGGGTTATTGCACCAAACATTGATTTGTGAACTCTTCTCAAGTGTAAACATTAGTATTATGTTGTTTTAAAATGAATTTGATCTTGTTTCTTTGCATTGTTTGAGGTCTGAAAACATGTGTCTTTTTGTTATTTTGACCATTTGTCATTTTCTGCAAATTAATGCTCAAACAAACTCAAACTGTTCCTTTTGCCCAAACACATACCTATAACTAGTAAAAACAGGAAAAACTGATCATTTTCCAGTGGTCTCTTATTTTTTTTCCAGAGCTGTACATTGTATCAATACTAATACTGATTCCGGTACATAGTGATAATATATATAATCATTATTTAGACAATGCAGTGTGATTTTCAACATTATATCATAGTACTTTATTTTTATTTTCTTATATCTGTGAAATCCCTCAATCGTCCAGGTAGGTTCTATAGTGGTCCATTGGCGTACCCTAGTCTATGTGCTCTTACTACGTGATACAGCTCAAGATCATTCAGGAAAGGCTCATAAGTAACCATAATGCATATGTACCTGAATCATTGTAAAAATAAAAACAACATTGTCTCTTTGCGACCATCTCAGCCAATTCTCTCTATTGTTCCTGCCTTTGAGGAGTCGTCCTTGGACCTCACTGTGCGAGAAGACCACCAGATGTGACGGAAAAGCAGATTTTCAGAGCTCAGTGTGCAGTCAAACTCTCTGTGATACCAGACGCAAGCTAATTCCAGCCAGAACGGTTTGACCACTATCATTACAACAAAATGTCTCTCTTATGGACACTATTACACGCACTGACCGAGAGTGTCACTGTGGAGAGCCAGATGGTCATGGTAACTAAACTCAACTTTCTTGGACTCTTTCAAATCCACCACAAATTTGACTATATGAGAGGACAAAATATCTTTATTTTCCACTGCCAATATGACAAGAATTAACAGTTCTATTCTATATAAAGTAAATTGACTTGTGTGAGCTTTAAGCCATGTTAAAATGTTCAATCAATCAATCAAACAATATTTATAAGGCGCTTTTCATACAAAATTGTAACACAAAGCGCCTTACAGTGGTCAAGGATTAGAAGATTGTGATCTCGCACAGGAGAAGTTGTTTCTATGTTTGACCCGGGGACCATCCCCATGATTTTGTTTTGTTATTTAGGCTTTGGTCAGGCCCTAAGCTGGAGGATTTTACCTATGGCGCATGTTTAGGTTTGTTGTTGCCTCATCAAAAACATACCTGGAGTTGTGCTTTGTTTCATTCACACATTCAACACACAAACCCTGCATGTTATGTGGTTATACAGGAAGTACTTGTTTAAACTCTACACACCTTCATTAGAATCATTTGGATAATATCAGCCCTGAACTGCCGCTCTCTGCTGATCTAAAGATTAAAGGCAGCTGTTAACTTGAAAACTACTGCTTTGCGATATTTATTGTATAGTTTTGAGCTCGGAGATGTAGACGGACAGGTGCAAATGAACAATTAAATAATAATTAAGCATTTTTTTCAAGAATTTTTTTTTTTTTATAATTTTTTTTTCTTTAACATATATTATTTTTTTCTATATCCTCTTTACCAAGTAATAAAAATCCAGCGACTGCAGCTGTGGATAGCATGTGAATTTAAATTTTGACATCTGAAACAATAAACATGAATAAATACTACAGATAATTAAGAGAACAATTTTTTATTTTTTTCCTAATGCAACAGGTAAAGGGTAATGTCTAGAAACATAGCTTTCGTTTCCATTTTTCTGTAGTCTAATTATGAAATGATCTGCAAATTAGAACGCAACTGATCAAAACAAAGTGTGTCATGCCATAAAAAAATATTATATTATATCAATTTGACATTAAATACTAAAAATGCCTCATTCTCCATCTGTTGGGGTAAGAGTTTGGACAGCATTTAAGATCATCTACATATATATGTACAGTAGGGCTGCTCGATTATGGAAATTAATGAAAATCATAATCACAATTATCTCAGTCAATATTGAAATCACGATTATTCAAACAATTTTTTTTTCAAAATCCCCTACCTACATACAGACACACACACAAAGTGGGCTACTCTCCCCTTAAACATTTATTCTTCTTCTGTCTTATTCTACAGATTGCCCTAAACTTAATAAAATACAACCTAACAAATATAAACATAAAATAGCCTGGTGCTATGATATACACACAGGCACACACACACACACACACACAAACAAAAAGTTATCACACACAGCTATTCCTCACATTCCTCACACAGATTTCTCCTCAGTATAATATAATACAGTGGTACCTCACCTTATGAAAGACCCTACAAACGAAAAATCCAAGTTACGAAACGCCTTCACGTTAAATTTTGATCTCTAAATAAGAAAGAAAATTCCAGTTACGAAACGCGAAATCTCAAAAATTCAAATAATGTGCACTCAGATGCACGCCCCGAAACATAAATACACTTTATCAACACACACGGGGTTAGGTTCCAGAGGTGGCCCGCGGTGGGAGAGGTCCGCGAGGTAGGACAACTTTGTATTTTGCAATTGTTCTACATGTTTTAGGGCTGTAAATGCCTTACCACACACATTATACGCTTTTCTCAGACTGGAGTTGGGCTTTTCTCGCATTTCTCTCTCGTTTGAACACTCGAACTTTCATAGATTTTCAATGGAATGTGTTGATAGTGAAGCGTGGGGGGAGACACGGCTCAATATAGCGCCGAACGCGCGAGGGGAGCGGAGACACGAGCAACACGCTCATCCGGCGGCGCTGCCTTGGAGAGGTGCGCGACACGGCGTGAGGCCGCACGTACACCAGTGCTGCGGGCGCGGGATTGAGCCGCGGCGCCCGGACCGTGCCTCCACGCTCAGGCCGCAGGCCGAGCACAGGAGCCGGGGCCAGCGGAGAGCCGCACGGGGTGATTTAATCTGGACCTAGTCCGGTCCTGGTTAAGTCCAGGTCCAGTCCAGGTTTAGACCTGGTCTAGACCTGGTTTAGTCCACGTTTAGTCCTGGGTCCACAGTCTCTTAGCCAATCAGGACGCAGAACACAATGTTACACTATAAAAAAAACCTTGGAACGTCTGCGAGCACGAGACAGAACCGCGGTGCCCGGACTGCGTCCTCTGGAGCCCGAGCCACAAACCAGCCACACGAAACCAGCAAAGAGCGGCACGTGGTTTAATCCTGGTTTAGTCCGGGTCTAGACCTGGTCCAGTCCTGGTTTAGTCCAGGTCCAGTCCAGGTTTAGACCTGGTTTAGACCTGGTTTAGACCTGGTCTAAACCTGGTTTAGTTCTGGTCTAGACCTGGTTTAGACCTGGTCTAGACCTGGTTTAGTTCTGGTCTAGTCTCTTAGCCAATCAGGACGCAGAACACAATGTTACACTATAAAAAATTTTACACTATAAAAAAAAAACAGAAAGAACGGGGCCTTGGAACGAATCAGGCCTTTTCCATTGAAATAGCTACTCAACTTACGAAAAATTCACGTTACGAAACCACTCCTGGAACAAATTAATTTCATAAGGTGAGGTACCACTGTATAGTATAGTATAATATAATATAATATAATATAATATAATATAATATAATATAATATAATATAATATAATATAATATAATATAATAGCGCTAAAATAGAATAGTGATATGACAAACAAACATTTCATGACATGACTTACCAAAAGTAAAGATAAGATACTGTCCAGCAAATCCGAAGAGCTCCCAGATGAAGCGTTGTCCGGGATAAGTAATTCACGTAGTCGTAGCCTATCTATTGAAAATGGCGATCGCGTATCTCTATAAAGTCCCGTGTAAAGTGTGTCTTTGTACGTTGTATTCATAGTAAATACCAAAGAGGGTGAACGATCGATTTAAAAGTGATTAAATGTTGCGTTATACTAACTTCGTTTACTATTGTCTTCTGTAGTTTCTGTGTTCTTGGCTTCATATGCGAGTGTGTGCGTTCTTAGTAGGAGCGTGTGCTGTCATTGGTGGTGACAGCAACATGGTAGCAACTCCTGTCGTGTGATTGGTCAATTCCTGGAAGCAACTAGTGTGAGCTCGACTCGCAGCCGGCCGCAGGCGCCAGTAAGTCTGCGCTGCGCATACGCCCGCGTGGAAGGGAATGTATTGCGCGTGCGTGTCCCTCTCGACAGAGAAATGAAAAAATAATCGTTTGGACTTGATTATATGAATTTTGAGATCGTTTGACACCAAAATCGAAATCGTGATCAAAATTCGATTAATTGCACAGCCCTAATGTACAGTATATATAAATATTACAAATATTTTTTTACATAATATAATTAATATAATATAATATAATGTCTCATTTGACACCGGTCTCTTGCTATATTTTTTGCTATTCCATCTATTATTTGTTACCCTCTGTTATATATTGTATTAGCTACTGTGAGCTACTGTTCCAAAACAATTTCCCTTGTGATTAATAGTTTGTCTAATACATATGGCTAATATTTTCTATTTATTCTGTTTATACTTTGTCAGTTGCTCATGCTATCATTAAGTTTTACATCAATTGTGAAGAATGACAAAGGGCTGTGTGTAGGGAAGAAACTTTGTTGAGTCTTAAAAAACAAGCCAGATACCAGAGATGGCCACTATAATCCAGATGTGTATCACATTCAGTTAAACCAACTTCTTTTATGAAGCGGCTTGATTCATATATACTGTATTAGATGATATAAATACAGCTATAAACAGGTCATTGTTTATATTTTAAACAGCACATAATAAGCCCTGATGTTTACTCTCCCATTTGTGGGTTTACAAATTTAATTTCTCCTTGTATCATTTGTGGGTTTACATTACAAAAACCCAAACAGCAAATCCACACAATTTTATAAGAGGAAGTAGGGAGTTGTGTTTGTATAAGTGCATTGAATAATTATACAATCATAATCATACAATCATACACATGGAATAAAACGCAGTATAATTTGAATATAATTAAAACAACTGAGGGGCGGCAGTAGCTCAGTTGGTAGAGCATATGCCTCGTGATCCAGGGGGTTGGCGGTTCGAATCCCGCTCTTGACGGGTTGACCGCATGTGATCCCAGCTCCCACAGATGAGCGCTGCCGTTGTGTCCTTGGGCAAGACACTTAACCCCACCTCGCCCCCAGTGTCTGTGGACACTGGTAGCCCCCATGGCAGAAGATACATCAAGGCCTGTTGTGACGTGAGCCGTCCTCCTGTGGACCCACCACCCGCGGAAGGATTCATGGGGGCTGGTGCATTGTGTTCTGGGCAGCAGAACACTGCTTGGACTGCTGCCCCTGCGACCCAGAAAATGGAAAAGCGGAAGAAAATGAATGAATGAATAAAACAATATTCATCGCAGCATAACATTTTAAAAAACCTACCCATCATGTAACTTTCCTGGTGGAGGGTCTGTCAAATGCTTTTCTCCATAAAGATATTAATTCTTTATCTGGAATATTATGGTATGTATTACCCCTTTCTATTGTCATGGAGACCAAACAAGACCAAGTTACAGGTCAGATCTATAGAGAAACAACCCCGGTCTGCCTGTTTTTCAAGGTATTTTTGAGCTATAAAACCACCTGTAATGTCATAACTGTAAGGGAGAGCTGTTTATTGTCACACTGGAACATTCCAGGCAGAGCAATGGCATATCTCTGCAAACAAGATGGTGATAAAAGTCACATAGTTCACCCTTAAGAGTAAATTATAGAAGCAAAAACTTCCCATTCTTTAAAAAAAAAGCACACCATCCCTTTAAAACCTCAAATCTTAAAAACCGCACATCCCCAGCTCGCGAGTTTCAACCTTAAATTCATCTCTCTTGAAGGACAATAGCAGATAAAAACCATCTGTCCTGTGCTGGGCCTGTCTCCCTGGTCCCTCTCCCCCGGTACCTCCAGAACCAGCCCGCGCATCCCAAACAGCGCAGATGATTACACTGCTGGACGGAGAGCAGTGTAATCCCAACAGTAATCAATATCTCTGGCCCTATTCCAGCCCCTGCCTTTTTCACTGCATGTTGAATCTCCCCCGGCAACGTTTAGTCCTGCTTTAATTATTCTTTCAAAGTCATCAGCGAAGGGGGACCAATAGCACGAGGCTGCTGTGGTCCCGTACTACAAATGAAGTGATGTTTTTGTGTTAGGGGTTTGAGAGGTTTGCTGTGAGTGATGAGAGTCGCAGAGGAGAGCTGGTGTCTGCTGCAAAACTTTTGGGACAATTACTTTTAAAAGAAAAAAAAAATGGGTTTGGAAGATGAGACGAGAAAGAAGTTTTGTGGAGTTGTGAAGAGGTAGATGATGGATGCAAATGAACACAGGTCTGAGTAGTTTAAGGAGCACTATGTATGTAAGGTTCATTTTGGTTCATTACTTGACGGGAGTTTTGAAAATCCAATACTAAATCTAGTATTGAAACTAGATACTCATTTGCGCAGGTATCGATACTAAAAAAGCTATATTCACAAGATAGAAATGAGCCTTTCCAGAAGCTTTAGAATGATCTTGAGCTGAATCAGAACAAGTATAAGCAAATAGACTAGTATATGCCCATGGACCACAATGGAACCTACCTGGACGACTGAGGGATTACAGAAATATAAGGATAATAAGGTAATATAAAAGAAAGTACTATTATTTAATGTTGAAAATTCCATTCTATTGTCTAAATCAGGGGTCACCAACCCTATGCCCGCGGGCACCCGGTCGCCCGTGAGCCCCAGATTTAGGGCCCCAATCAGAGAGCGGGGGAGGTGTGGCAAGATGATGACGCGTACTTTGTGACAAACGGAAGCTTGTAGTTTGAACTGACAACTGATATGTCTCATTTGTGGAGCTACAGTGGTGATTTTGAAACGGCACAATGTGGAAAGTCGCTACGAATCACGGCAGCTTCAACATAAACTTTCCCCTTAAGAGTGCACTTCCAACTGAGAAAGCACGAGAGTTACAGGCTGCTTTAGCCAAGCAGCAGTCTTTCTTCACTAGACCACTGAAAAAGGCTAAAAAGGCAGCCGAGGCTTCT
Organism: Paratrypauchen microcephalus; assembly: GCA_036785185.1. Taxonomy (NCBI): domain Eukaryota; kingdom Metazoa; phylum Chordata; class Actinopteri; order Gobiiformes; family Gobiidae; genus Paratrypauchen; species Paratrypauchen microcephalus. The sequence goes on from JAVJIX010000088.1 coordinate 1,061,115, forward strand.
TTCAAGGCAACAAATTATTTGATAAAAAACAAAAAGAAATTTTCAGATGGAGAAACTGTAAAAGGAGCGATGATGATGATTGCTGAGACAAATTTAAAGACGAGGAAAAATGGATCAGACGTCATCTCAACTCTGGCCGATGTACAACTTGGTGCGAGTGCAGTGACAAGACGGGTGTCTGCTATTTCCGAAAACTTGAATGAGCAGCTGGACAAGGACTTAGGTGAATACAGGTGGTTCAGCATCCAGAGCGACGAGTCCGTGGACAACAGCAGTACGGCTCAGCTAATGGTGTTTATTATTATTATTATTATTTGAAATCATTCAGCCTGCTTCAATGTTGAAATTATAAGAGTTTGATTTGTTTAAAACAAAAAAGGGAGTTGAAATAATGTTAAATTTATTACTACATTACCACATTACTAGTATATTTTTGCTAATCTAATTGTGACATGTTAATTTGCACAAAATAAATGTCGCTTTGACAATGAAACACAAATGTGGTCATTTACACATAACTAATGCATGTATGCATATATAAGGATAATAAGGTAATATAAAAGAAAGTACTATTATTTAATGTTGAAAATTCCATCTTAACTGAACTGGTAGCCCTCGTATTATTTGATGACCTTAAGGTAGCCCTCGGCTTTGAAAAGGTTGGTGACCCCTGGTCTAAATAATGAGGTTTTTTTTTAAGGCTACGTTCAGACTGCAGCCTGAAGTGACCCAAATCTGATTTTTTTTCGCCCCTATGTGACCTGTATCTGATCTTTTAATGACTGAACGACACATGTCCGATTTTTTCAAATGCGACCCAGGCTACTTGGATATGTGGTCCTAAAACCGATACATATCCGATCTTTAGACATGCGACTTCAGTCTGAACGGCCAGGTCACATTAGTCCGACCTACACGTCATCAACAAGCGACAAACCTCACTATTCTGCGCTAAATAGCCGATAGAAATGCCGGATAGCTGTGTTACTGAAGAGGAACCCACAAAACGACATGGCCAAAAACCCTGTCCTTCACCTTCTCAATCTCTTCCCTGAAACAAAAAAGCTGTACAAGTTCTGTCTCTGGTACGACAGCAACTTTAAAATCTCCAGGTGCTCCATGCTAGTGTCCATGTTGAGGCAACTTAGGCTACACTCGCTGCGTGTGATGTCGTCATGTCCTCCAATGCACATGAGGGACACTTTTGGGGCGTTTAAAGTTCACACTGGAGATCATATACAAGTCGCATTTAATTGGAAATGTGAACGACCTCGCAAAAAAAAACGGATTTCACAAAAAGATCAGATTGAGCTTGAAGCCCTGCAGTGTGAACGAAGCCTAAATTATCATTGTGGTATCGAGTCTGTTCCTTATTAGTATCAAAATTGAGTTTTACTTTGCCTGGTGTTTCCACGGAGCTAGATAAGTTTAATGTCATAGCATCTATCTAATCTAAAACATCTCCATGGAGACAGGAGTCAAGTTACTTAGTGTGCCTTTAATATCTGTAAGTCAAGTTGGAGGTTGGAAACTCTTAGGTGTTCAGTTTCTTTTTTTAAATCAGAACTGTAATGGATGCCACCAATTAGAATGAGGCAATTTCAAGGGTATACAACCGATTTATACTTTGATAATAATATAATGAAAGAGAAAAAAAACAAGCAAACAATGAGTATGGTTAATATTTTACCACTTCAAAATGCATCATATCAGGAAAGGCAATGTCAAAATGTACGCTAACTAAATATGCAAACTGTAGCATAGCTGATTTGTTGAGATACCTGCTAAAAGAAAAAGGGGAAAAAAAAGCAGGAAACAATCACAAATCTTTAATTTCCAAACATCTGTAAAAGTAGATTGCTTTGTCTGACACGTCTGCATTAAATAAATTACACGTGTTATATTGGGATAAGGTTTCCGTGTTGCCAGAGTTTAAGCTGATTGTTTCTCTCCTGTTCAGTGGCTGTGACTCCAGATTGGATTTGCGGGGAAATAGATGTAAGTTTGCCCCATGTTTTTGTATAAGGCTCTTCTCCAATAGCTTAATCCCCCACAATACATGACAACGCTGAGGCGGCACTTTCCACATAATACTTTGTACTTGTCTGGCAACACACGCATCACTGGGAGAGTTGTAGCATTCACAAGCAAACAGATTTTTTTACATTGAATAATAATGAGGCTGTAGATAACATTGCAGCCTTGTACTCTCTATAATAATTTAATGGCAAAAATATTTCAGACTGAATGGAACTGAAGTATTATTTAAAGGGCCCGTATGACACTCTTTTCTTCATCACAAACAGACCTGGAGTTTTTTTTTTGTTTTTTTTTTCCATTCACACACATTTAACACACAAATCCTGCATATTCTCTCAAACAGAAAGCACACTGTTCCAGCTTGTGATGTCATCATCAACAAGAAATGCTCCACTGTGTTTTTAAACACTTTATACCTTCACGAGAATCATTTGGATGGTTTTAGTCCTGACTTTGCCAATCTCTACTGAACTAAAGGTAAAAGGAGCTGTTAACTTAAACTACTGCTTCATGACATCACAAGGTGGAACAAAGAAAATGAGCTTTGGAAATGTAGACAGAGTTACTCAAACATTGTGAATGAAACAAAACACAATGCCAGGTTGGAAGGTCTGCAGGCCTTTGCTCATCTCCACGGATACACTCCTGATCAAAATCTTAAGACCAGTTAAAAAATTGCAAGAATTTGCATTTTGCACTGTTGTATCTTAAGAAGGTTCTAAGTAGAGTTTCAAAATGCAAAAAGAAGAAATGGGAACAAGAGACCAAATGTTTTGAGCAGGCAATTTATTGAAAAGAACAATTTAACTGAAATACGCTGTTCATCAGATGATCAAAAGTTTAAGACCACATCCTTTAAAAGCCCAAATCTGTGCAAAAATTTGGATTCCATGTCATTTTCTGTCAAGTAATCACACTGTCAAGACCTCTTGATGGGAAAAGCAAAAAAACTCACTGCCTTCGAACGTGGCAGGATTGTTGAGCTGCATAGACAAGGCCTCTCACAGCGTGCCATCGCCGCTGAGGTTGGATGCAGTAAGACAGTCATTTTGCATTTCTTAAAAGATCCTGAGGTTTATGGAACAAAAAAATCAAGTGGTAGACCCAAAAAAATCTCACCGGCACTGAGCCGGAGGATCCGAATGGCTGTCCGGCAAGACACGGGACGATCCTCATCCCAAATTAAGGCCATTACTGGTGCTGACTGCAGCCCAATAACCATCAGACGGCATCTGCAAAGGAACGGCTTCAAAAACAAAAAAAGGCCACGTCTCCTTCAACGCCACAAAATTGCCCGTTTGGCCTTTGCAAGGGAGCACCAAACATGGGACGTTCAAAGTTGGAAGAAAGTTTTATTCTCTGATGAGAAAAAATTTAACCTTGATGGTCCTGATGGCTTCCAACGCTACTGGCATGACAACGAGATGCCACCTGAGATTTTTTCAACACGGCACAGCGGAGGGGGCGCCATCATGATCTGGGGTGCTTTTTCCTTCAATGGAACAATGGAGCTCCAGGTTGTGCAGGGGCGTCAAACAGCAGCTGGCTACATGGAGATGTTGCAGCGGGCATCCCTCATGACTGAGGGCCCTCGTCTGTGTGGTGATGACTGGGCTTTTCAGCAGGACAATGCTGAATGTTATTGAACTGCCTTGAATAGCAAAAGGAGAAATTCAATTCTCCGTTTATTTGGTTAAATACATATCGCAGCTCATTCAAGCTGCTTCTTCAGTTCTGATCAGATGCTGGTGGACACTGCTTATATCTGCCATGTCCACCAAATAATCTTTTGTCCAGTTGACAAATTTAATTTCTCCTTTTGCCATGGATTCTACCTGGACGACTGAGGGATTCTACACACAACTGCCTTGAATGTTCCAAAGTAATCATGGAAGCAAGCAGCTGACATCAGGCAAGTTACAAGTCAGATTTTTTTTTTTTCTTCTAACTTTCTTTTGTACTAAACTGTCTGGAGCTAATGTGGCAAGTGAATTTCTCCTGTGTGAGATCAATAAAGTCTTATCTTGTCTTAGATCTGTAGACAGGCGACCCTATTCTCACGCTAATGGCATTTTCTCTTTATTTTATTTATTTTATTGTATTATTTATTGTATTATTATTATTATTATTATTATTATTATTATTATTATTATTATTGTTATTATTATTAATTTTTTAAATGCAATGCCCTATGAGGAACCTTCCGTATAAACTAATGACATTGTGGACCCCTCTAGAAATGTTCCAGAGTGCACCTTTTAATAGCTATCCATCCTCAAAATTATAATGTATTAAACAAAATGTGCATAAAAGACAACAGTATCCTCTAATCTACTTTGCTCTACATCCCTTTAACTTCAGCACTACGAATTCTCCATCATCATTTAGTCTGCAGTCACCGTCTGAGGCCTTGTCCTGTGAGATTTACCATCACATCACCAGTGCACCGTCATGAAAACCACATAAATATTTGAACCTGTCCTGCAAGAGCCCAGTCAGCTATAATAGTCCTTTGTTGTGCTGCACTTGGACTTTAAAGGCAGTCTGGGCACTTCGCTGAGTTGTGTGAGGAGCCCTGGGCCCTTGGGCGTCCCCTGGAACAAGCCCCTGCTCTGAGGCGTGTGTCACCCCTCTCAACTGTCTCACCCACTCCGGCTATAACTTCAGACAAGGTGCTGATGCAAAAGTTACGCTCAAGGTAGAAGTGATCTCATGTGGGAGACTGGACAAAGTGCAGTGCAGTTTACAATAGAAAACTGACTTGTGTATTCAGTACAGCAAAACTGCTTGGTTTCCCCCGGCTGACTACTGATGAAGTGAAATGGACTTCTCATCCTGTTGCTGAAATGGGGCACGGCCTATAGATTATCTTAGAAACTGGTCTTAAAAATTGGTAAGAAATGAATTAGTGTAGTCATGATGCAAAAATTTCACATTTCATTTCAATAAGAGATGCCAGAATGACAATAAAATCACTCTTTCTTTAGACAATAGAATGAGATTTTTAACATCAAATCTAAGTACAGTGGTCCCTCGCTATAACACGGTCCGGCCTTGTTGTTTCGTGGATTTTTTTATTCCAATTTTTTTATAGTGTATCAATGCGCATTGTGTTCTGCGTCCTGATTGGCTAAGGGACTGTAGACCTTTGCTGACTTATCAGTCATTCTCCTCCGTGCCGTGTCTCCTGTACAGTACAGAATGCGTTCAGCCAGATTTGTATAAATGTTCAATCGCAGTGTGACTCTGGAGTGCTGTATGTTTGCAAGTTTTGTCCCCGACAAAACCCACAATGTCGACGAAATGTTCTCAAATATAATCGAAGGTGGCATGTCTGTTTATAAGAATCTTCTCGCCCAAAAGAAAAAAAGAGCGCCAACAACTCCCCATAACCATGTTCTTCACTCGGAAAAAGACGCCTGCACCAAGGCGGAGCAGCGCCAGGACAAAGAGACACAGTCAGAGGAACTGTGAAATACACCCCTGAGTCACAATTAATTTCACCTATTGCGGGTTATTTTTAGAACATAACCACTGCGATAAATGAGGGACCACTGTACCTTCTTTTATATTATCATGTGGCCTTATATCTATGTAATCCTTCAGTCATCCAGGTCGGTTACATAATGGTCCAAGGAATCTACCTTGAGTCTGTGTGCTCTTATACTTGTTCTGATACAGCTCATATTGACAAAGTGAAATGCCTCAGTTGAGGTTTTGCCTTTAATCCTTTCGTCATTTAGTTGATTAATTGGTCAGTGGTGTCTCAGCTGACCAAAATTTGTATTAATCGACTAAACTGCAGAAAGAAGCAGTTAGTGAGTTTGTATTTTTTTTGTTTTTTACTCAAACTACTTAAACTCATGATTCACACACATTTAATCTCTACAATTAGTCCTGTGAGGTGATTCAAAAATTAATCTAATTATTAATCTAATTAATGACAGGATTTGTAATTAATTAATCAAATTAATCACATTTTAAGAGTGTGTGAGAGAGATTAAGAGAGAGACGGAGAGAGTGAGTGAGCGAGCAAGCGAACCTACTTTGCGATTGAGTTTGTCAGTTTTTCTGCGGTCGCTTTGCTTAATCGTTTCCCAAATTCTGCGAGCGTGGTTTGGTGGTTTGGTGAAGTGCGCTCTATGACCGGTAACAATAGAATTTGTCTGGACGTGTTGAGCGTTCAATTGATCCGTCAGGCTGGAGCAGCTTCGGTGATCGGAAAATTCTTTTTGACAAAAGCTCCAAATCACCGCGTTCTTGTTGATAGTCCCGTCTTCGTTCTTTTCATTAAAAAAACTCAAAGGCTCTGGCAGCGATTTGCTCGCTGCACGCCAAATTTTAAAATGCATATTGAATTGCCACTCATAATTAATTGTGTTAATTTTTATAATTTGCAGTGTAATTAATTAATCTAATTAACGCGTTAAACTGACAGCCCTAATTACAATACATCTGATTAATTACAAGCATGGTATAGCTGTTATGTTATACTTATAGTATAGTTAGTCAAAGTAAAACCGAAACAGTTTAAACATTCTTCAGCGTTTCATGCCATTTAAGCTTTGGCAGTGTATCTCCTATAGTCCCTTCTCCATTAAGTGTGCCCTGGTGTATATGACAGTACTGTATGTGGCTCTATAGACTGTCTCATATGAAGAAGAGTGGAGCTCCTCTGCCTCAGGGCTCTGGAAGAAACCCCTGTGTGTAGATCCCATGGCTTCAAATGGCCTTTCTTCTACTTGTATTAATGTCCTGTGGAAAGTATAGAGGCTCTAATGTTGAAAGGTTAGAGTATAGACAGTGTAATCAAAATCATGCATTACTGTCACTTATAGTATTTAGGCTGAGTCAATTACTGTATTAAAGGTCATGGAAAGAAGAATATTATAAACCAACCTGTAACTTTATTGGTAGAATAGACCTCTACAAAGGCACCGTTTCTATCTCGCAATGGTGCGTTGAGTTGCCAAAAATTGTAGTCGGATAAGAAAATAATACTGCTCAAAAAGAATTACAAAATAGTGGTCATGGTGGTTGGGATGTATCACCTGATTTCTAATTTGAAGCTAATGTACTGGAAGGTAAAACCCCAAATAATGCACAAAATCTGGTATTTTCAAAGGATAGATACAGAAATTAGAAAAAATACATTATATCTGAATGAGCGGTGCAAGAAACGCAAATGCTAAAATCATCATAGTGCTAACTAAAACTTTTCTCAAGTAAGAGTATTTTACTTCAATAAATATTATTTAAGTTGTAGTTTAAATGTGCTGCTAGAAAAGTACACTGAAAGTACAAATACTTGCTCAAATAACTCTAAGCAAGTGTAACTGAGTACTACCCACTTCTACTACTACCTGAACTACTCCTGCCTTTTACGTTTTATCTAAAGCTTATTTACTGATACTACCAGTCACTACTACTACTACTACTACTACTACTACTACTACTACTACTATTGTTCCTGCTACTAAACCATTTAATCATCTATTTCCATAACTGAAATAATAAATTCCAGGCCTTTGTGCAGAGATAGAGTAGCGGGTCACCCCTCACTCAGCTTACACAGTTAGTACAAATACAGCTTGGTCAAAAGGATAAAGTGGAACCAAATATTCAAATGTCCATCTCCAGTTTCCAGTGTGTGTGCCTGTTTGAACTGGCACCAACAAACAAGGACAACAGGCCTGTGTTTACAGTCTCCAAACACAGATGTTCAAACTCGTGCAAAGGTATTCTGCTGATTTGGGCAAAGCATTAGATAAGGAACGAACATATGGCCCTGCAAGCAAAACTAAAATACAACTGGACTCATTTAAAAGGTGCATTTTGGTGTCATTGTTTTGTAGAGGTGAAGTAGTTTATAGAGTTGGGTAGAATAGCCAAAAATTGTAAGAGTAACACTAGAAGAAGAAGAAGTGACTTTATTGATCTCACACTGGAGAAATTCTTCTCTGCATTTTAACCCATCCTATATATATATATATATATATATATATATATATATATATATATATATATATATATATATATATATATACATATATTAGGAGCAGTGGGCAGCACACACATTAGGGCGCCCGGGGACCATCTCCATGATCTTCTTGCTTCGGCTTGGTCAGGACCTAAGCTGGAGGTACCTATGGTGCATGTTTTGGGTTGGTGGGGGAAACCTGAGTGCCCGGAGGAAACCCACCCAGACACGGGGTCTGGGCACCCGGGGATCAAACCCGGAACCTTCTTGCTGTGAAGCAAGAGCGCTAACCACTCAGCTACCGTGCCGCCTACTGCATTATATATGATTCCCTCAGTGTTGCCTTTGGAGAACTCAGTCTACATTTCTTTCTCGTTGAGCCTTTAGAAAACAGACTTGATCCAAAAGCAGCAGACATCTTTCGCGATACAATTTTGCAGTCTTTGATAATTATGAAAAACGGTCACATTACATAAAAAATGTGACTCCTGGCCAATATGCCTATTGTCATGATGGCCCCCAGTATAAATATAACCCATTCTGGTCCAAGGAGGACTTAAGACGTTCTCATTTACTCTACCACCTGGCTTAAGGTCTTCATTATCTTCTATTTATTTGGGAATTTTGTGCAAAGTCAATGATGTGATGAAAAATGGCTACTCAAAAGTTTTGTAGTCGTTATTGATTCGTTTTCTTGAGAGCTTTAGTGGTTCTGTGAGGGACAGTGTCTCCAACTGGAGGAGGCTGAAGTCAGAACAGGGGCAGCAGCACTACCCATTCAGGAGGAGTTGGAAAGCAATGGGCATTCTGGTGCTGTCAATAGTTAGATGTTACTTCCAATGGAGTTGGCCTTCCTCAGTGTCTTCATAAAGAAGCACTTCACCCTTGAGGAGCTCAATGAAAGTAAGTTTCCACAGCACCAATTGTCCTCAAGCTGTACCAGCATACTTTTCCGTGCACAGGACAATTGAAGAAGAAGTGAACTTTATTGATCTCACACTGGAGAAATTCTTCTCTGCATTTTAACCCATCCTATATATATATACATATATCAGGAGCAGTGGGCAGCACATTACTGCGCCCGGGGACCATCTCCATGATCTTCTTGCTTCGGTTTGGTCAGGACCTAAGCTGGAGTACCTATGGTGCATGTTTTGGGTTGGTGGGGGAAACCGGAGTGCCCGGAGGAAACCCACCCAGACACGGGGAGAACATGCAAACTCCACACAGAAAGGCTCGGGCGACCCGGGGATCGAACCCAGACCATGCATGCAAACTCCACACAGAACACACACGGAAAGGTCTGGGCGACCCGGGGATCGAACTCGGAACCTTCTTGCTGTGAAGCAAGAGCACTAACCACTCTGCTACCGTGCCGCTATTGGTGGGAACGCTCATGAAAACTGGTGCCTTTTGGTGACAAAATTTCCGTGGATGAAGAGACATGACGGCTATTGATGATGTTAAAGAATGTTGTTGAGCTAACTGTCTCCTCCTGTCCACATGAAAAACTACTGTGGTACCAAAGCATCATTTTGTGGAACCATATCCTCATTTAATGAAAGCTTTTGGCCTGTTTGTGTCACAATCTACAATGTGTATCTATGGCTCACAAAGTGTTTTTTGGCTGTAAAACTTTTTCTGGCTGAGCACAGAGCCAATGACATATACAGGGGCAGCAGGATCTGGAGGGAATTACAAAAATAACTAAATTTGGCCAAAAATGACTTTGCAATTATGCTACGAGGCTGTTTGCATCTGGCTTGAGTACTACCAGATCTGAAACAGTACTAATACTCTAGTAATCCGGGAGCCAGACCCCTCCACCGTGATTATTTTGCTACCTTTTTCTTACTATGATTTTAGTGCACACCCAAGGCCATTACAAGCCCCCCCCCCAAACTCCTTTTTTGGACCTTTGGGACTGGTATGAAATTGTGAAGAATATTTACACCTTGTGTGAAATGATATGAGTCTGGTAAACGTGGTGCTATAGTCACATACAGTCACATATTCATGAAAATTGGAACAAAGATATGATGAGGAATATAACAATGTGACATTACAAGGGTTTATTCATTTCTGTTTAGAATTATTGGACCATTCTCAAGGATAAATTGTCTCTACAAATGAATTGATTGTGACACATTGGTATGAAATTAGTTTGAAATGGAATTATTAATGAAAAAATATAGTGAGAAAAAGGTAACAAAACATTCATGGTGGAGGGGTCTGGCTCTCGGTAGGGAGTAATTCTAAAACAGGACTACACAATTGCTATACTAGTTTTAAACCAAAAAGAGGCCAAAAAAGAGAACAAACCTGCACTTTAAATTCACTCTATATTATGCAAATTCATCTACTTTTCCTCCTTGCATACTGCCAGTAATCCACATACCGCAGTTTGAGAAACACTGTAGTCCAGAGTGTATGTTGTACAAAGAAATAAAAAAAGACCCCAAAATGACGTGGATCTTGGACCTGCATGTTTTTGGTCCATGGAGTAGACAGCAGTGCTCTGGTGGGGCAATGTGTGGCGGTGCTTGTCATTGCAGCGGTGCACAGAGATAACCTGAGGGTCTGAAGATAAGTGAATCTAAAGACCTCAATAAAACCGCAGCCGGGAGAGGCGCAGTATTAGTCCATCCATCATAGCTTTCACCCGGGCGCACACTACCAAAATACACCACTCTCATCTAATCTGCCTACCCTCCCAGATCTGTGCCATCTATGAGGGTCTAGATAAGCAGGGTCCCTCCAGAGACCAAGCCCGAGGTGTGATACTGAGCTGTAATGCTTGGGGTAAAGAGTGTAAAGATTTGCCAGAAGATTTATGCCGTTGCCAAAAGATTTGTGCAGTTTTACAAAATGTATTTGGAAAGGAAAGATGGCAACATATGCATTTTAACCTTTGTGCAATGTAAGAGATTCCAGAAAATGCAATGTCAGTGTAATTTGCCATGTGATTACTCTATTAATACTATACAGGGGGTCCTCGGGTTACGACGGTCTCAACTTATGACGTTTCGTGGTTACGAACGCGCCCCCATTAAAAAAATATATATATATTACGTGTCATTCCGTCTTACGCGGTTTAGCGTGGTAAGCGACGTAAACAAATGCGAACGGCGCGCGGCGCATGGCGGAAGAATACGCTCTGTTGTGGTTGTAGGGCGGAGAAGACGGCCTCGTGTGCGTGCCCAATGTGGGCGGAAGTACCTGATGTGGGCTCTGATCTGCTCCTATGAAAGCGGCAGTGATAACCAAGCAGCGTAGTGGTCTAATTATTGAGATGGAAAGGTTATTGGTGCTTTGGTTGGAAGATCAAAGTCAAAATCCGACTTGCGACGAAATTCGGGTTACGACGCGTCTTAAGAACGGATCAACGTCGTAACCCGACGACCCCCTGTACTCCCCTTTGGTATTCCACTCCTGGGTCAAACCTCAATAAAGTAATTTACATATCAACTAGACAAATGCTGCTATGTATACTTTGTAATCTTTTTGAGTCAAAAAAACTGCTAATATTTTGTGGTAACAGGCATGAAGGTGCATTACATAACCTTTCTAATCAAGAGAGCTTGTCTCCATGGAGATGATTGTGGTAAGGCGACCTTGCTCATCGTAAAAATGGATGTGCAGCTAATTTTGAGCTCTGAAAATGCAAAATAAATGCATTGAAGAGCCCATGGTGGAACATTCCAGGCAAAGCAATAACATTTCAAATAATCAGGCTGTAAACTTCAACAGAAAAGTTACATACTACACCTTTAAAATGGGACTAAACACCTAAACTCCGCCCACAACCACAATTTAAATAGAGCTGCTAAACTGGGCTACTAAAGGGGAGTGTAAGAAAGGAGGAAACGGTGTGATTGGTCTGACAGGTATCCACACTTCAAACTCTGGTGATTGTCATCAGAAACACATGGCTGTAATCAGTCTTTTATGATGTCACCAACTACTGGAAATTGCAAAAGCCACTGAAAGCAGCACAAACTTAGCTGCAAATTTATCTAGTTTGCACAAAAATGGCCAGAAGTGACTAGAAACACTAGATAATGCTATTAAAACAATATATAGTCTGGTAAATAGCACAAAAACTTTCCAAATCGATATCCAACCACTGTTCCAAACTTCACCTTTTCACCTTGAGCACAGAGAGAGACATCTGTGTTGTTTGCGCCACATGATGTTCCACTGTGATCTTCACCAAAAACAATGGGAACAGGCCATTACCTCCTTGTCCCCTCTGTGTTCCATCAGCTGACACACAATCCCCCTCCCTTCACTAAAACTCAAGCCAGAGGTCAACAACTCTGCATTAATCGCGTAGAGTTGGAGAGGCCAGTTGTGGACACCTAATCGATCCAGGGCTGTTAAATATGCTAAACAGTGGTCTGACAGAAAAGAAATTCAGCACAGCCACATCCTATGAATACAACTGCGGAGTCTGGGGAGCCAATAGGTCCACAATTGTCCTCAATAAGCACTTAATCATCGGGTTGGCTTCTCTGTCATCAGCCCTTGCCATGTTAAGTAAGTCCTTGATTAAAACTCGTAATACCTCTATTATTGGTGTTTGCTTTTTGTCCCCAATGGTTTTCCGTCTAATCTCCTCATAGTCTGAACACACCGTACCTATCCATAGACCAATGATTTCCAGATCGTGTTTATTCAACTTTTGTTCTGAGGCGTAACTTTCTATTTCGGATTATTCAGCTTTTTTTTTTTTTTTACCTTGTAAAGTTTGGTCAAGTCTTTAAACAATGTGGTTTTCCTCTTCCTGCAGGTCAGGTTTGTGGACATGCAAGCCAAGATGCAAGATGCATTTTTTTCAGTATATACTTTGGCTTTAAAGGTGCACTATTTAACTTTTTGCTTTAGGTCCATCACCTGCTTGTTTCTATGGATATATCACTGCTCTGCCTGGATTGTTCCACAGTATGGCATAAAACAGCTCTACCTCACATTTTTTCAATTACAGGTGGTTTTATAGCTCAAAAATACATTCTGTGAGCCCCTGCCTCTTTACAGATCTGGGGCCTCATTTACAAAGGACTGCGTAGGACTTTTCCTAAGATAGTGTGTACTCCTAGTGGCCACCAGAGGCATGAGTGACGCAAACTCCCGCATCGTGTTACGCCCTCTCCACACCTCCACCTCACCGTAAAAGGAGCATGCAAAGTGTCTCGTGAATGAGATTTACCTAAACATGAGCCGATAATCAATGGGTTTGCTCGAGACACACGGGACAGAGAGGGAGGTGGACAGTCCACACAGACCACTTGGTCATCAAAAGCTTAAATAAGGTTTTACAAATCAACATAAAACTAAAAGTGACAGCAATGACTCATCTCCTTATTTATTTTACTTTATTTTTAGGCTACGTTTATACGGCGACGATCAAAACAGAAGACGCAAAAGTGGCGTCTCGTCTTCAATTTTTTATCCGCGTTTATACGAAGACGCAAAAGTGGACGCAAAAGCCAGCGAAGGGAGGCGCTGGACTGAAAAAAACAAAAACAAAAAACAAAAAAAAAACCATCACAACAGCGTCAAGTTACATTTCTAACCACGACTGTACCGGCTGTGGGGTCTCCCCTTACACAAGTGTGGAAGTCTAACGCATGACATTAGCGGACTATGTAGCCCGCTTAAAGAGCTCGAACGATGGGCATACGTGACCCGCCATCTCAGGGCCCCTGTCTGGTTCTACCCACGTCAGACGGCTCCTGGGCACTGCGGGTCCGAGTGCTGGTAGCTCGGTGCGGCGCGGGCCGCTCGCACTCGACCCCTCGGAGGTGAGACCGAGACGAACCGTATCCTCCCCAGTGGCCTTATCACGGAGCCCCTCCGCGGGGGTACGGCAGGCGACCGTACCCCCTAATCCCACGGACCGAGCGGGGGCCGGCTATCGTCAGACACTATTTCTCAAAGCTGCCCGTAAGAGACTTCCCCCGCCCCGGGGTCTCGAACCAAGTATACCGGAGCCGGGGCAACTTCCCCGTCCGGTCCGTGCGCGAGGCGCGGCGGCACGCAACTACCGGTGCTCACGACCCGCTGGAGCCGGTAGTGGTGGTCCACCGGTGCTCAGGAGCCGCTGGAGCCGGGATAAGGGGCCGGTGGTGGTCCTCCTCATTGTATTGCCGCATCTATGTGACGTAAACGTGTACTGACGTGAGCAGATCTGACCAGTTTTGCGTCTTGGGCACTTTACACGGAGACGCTACAGCGGAGCGTATTTAACTTTTCCACTCTGGAGGGTGGTTTAAGATTTTTGCGTTTTTAGGCCCCAAAAACGCCGTCACCGTCTAAACGAAAAGGACTTCCGATAAAATATTTTGTCGTTTTTACCCGTAAGCGTCCTCGTGTAAACGGGCCCTTAATGACAGACTGAATTGCCTTATAGTGGTTTCAAAGACCAAAAAGATCAAAGTCAGCTTTATTGTCAATTCTGCCATATGTGTTCAACATGCAGTGAATCAAAATTTTTCTCTCTGGCCAGGTAGTGCAAAAAAGACAGTGTGCAAAATACAATATAAAGACAAAACACAACAAAAACTATCTAAGACAGAGATCTAAAGTTAAACTAAAGTCTAAGATCTAAAATCTTAAAGCAGTGCAACATAATAAATAAATACCTATATACAGATGTCCAAAAGTGTGCAGTGTGCATCAAAAATGTGTAATGGAAGATACAGCAGTGAAATGGTAATGTGCAATAGAATGTGCATTGAAGTTAAGATAAAAATAAATGTGCAACAGTAGTAATTCTAGTGCAATAACAGGAGTAAACAACAGTAGTAAAAATTCCAGTAGTAATAATGTGCAATAACAGTAGTAAACAACAGTACAACAGGAGTAAAATTCCAGTGGTAAATGTAAATGTGCAACAGTGCAACAGTAGTCCTTAGCAGCGTTTTTTTTAAAGTGTCTAGAGTGATATGTCTTTTTATGGAATACAGGTTATACCAATATGGGGGGTGGGGGGTGGGAGACGGGTAAGGTGAGAGTTCAGATGAGAGTTCAGCCTCCTGACAGCCTGGTGGATGAAGCTGTTTGACAGTCTGGTGGAATGGGCCCGGAGACCGGTACCTTCTCCCCGAGGGCAGGAGGCTGAACAGGCTGTGTGAGGGGTGGCTCAGGTCACCCGCAATGCTGGACGCTCTGCGTGTGCGCCGGGTGTTAAAAATGTCCAGGAGGGAGGGGAGAGAGACACCAGCGATCCTCCCAGCTGCATTCACTATGCGCTGGAGGGCTTTCCTGTTCTGTTCAGTGCTGCTCCCGTACCACAGAGTGATGCAGCTGGTCAGAACACTCTCAATGGTGCCTCGGTAGAAGGTGGTCATGATGGGTGGGGGGGCTCCAGCTCTCCTCAGTTTGCGGAGGAAATCGAGGCGCTTCTGAGCCCTCTTTGCCAGTGATGTAGTATTCACTGTCCAGGAGAGGTCCTCACTGATGTGCACCCCCAGGAATTTGGTGCTGCTCACCCTCTCTACAGTCTATTGGTTTGTTATAGTATAGTACAATAGTACACGTCATAATATTTAGGCAGCACATCTTTGCAGATATTGCCAAATTGTTTTCTCTGTTTCAAGAATTGTAAGTATGCCTAGATATGTGCATGGGGACTGGACCTCTTTATGCACATAGATACGTGCACGCCATCGTCTGAATGGTCAAAGAAGGAGGCTATGAGCGAGTGAGAGATTCAGATGCCATCCCCAGGACAGCGAAAGGAGCGAGCAAGGGAGGGATACGCAGATCAGTGGTCAGGGGACGAGCGCTTTGGCTGATAGAACACAAATGTAGCAGGCAACACATCAGACACATATCAGGCGTTTGTTATTCTGCCAATAAAAGTCCACACAGAACATCCAAACTCTACCTGTTTGAGTGCGTGGGCCAGGGTCTTACCTCTTAACTTTTACTCTCTTAAGAGCAAGCTCGCATTTGCAGGAACTCTCCATTACACAAAAATGCAGGATACTGTTTATTTTGGGTTTGGCCAGTAGGCTAGGTGTCATGCGCAGACTCTGGTCACTGTCGCATGGTGCTTAAAGACCAAAGTAGTCTAAAGTGTTGGATGTGTGTAAAATCCCTTAGTCATCCAGGTAGAATTCATGGCAAAAGGAGAAATTCAATTTGTCAACTGAACAAAAGTTTATTTGGTCGAATACGCTCATTCAAGCTGCTTCTTCAGTTCTGGTTAGAGTGCTGTTGGACACTGTCTTATATCTGCCTAAAGCAGATATAAGCAGCTCATCCAATCTGAAGAAGCAGTTTGGATGATCAGCAAAACGAATTTGACTAAATAAACTTTTGTCCAGTTGACAAATTGAATTTCTCCTTATGCCACGCTAAAGTGTTGGAGCTGTTTAGTACCAGTGTTTCATTAAACCAAAGCCTCGACCCTGTATTCCATCTGAGGGAAGAGTTTCCACTCCGGTCCGCTCGTTATTTCATCCTCTCTGTGTCAGTCTGTGGTCTGTATAAGTCTCTGGTCATGGCTTGGACTGCGGGAGACCCATCGCTACATCGGGAAAGTGCAAAAACTGCACGTGGTTTCAAATGATTAATATTGTCGAAAATAATGAGTGGAATAAACAGCCCTTCCTCTGTGTTTTGGCTAACCTCTGCTTAAATATACAAATATGAATGTAATCATTTTACATATCTGAATTTTTTGACGATTTCCTGATCAAATGCTTCCGCAAACTGTCGTTACTTCTGCTCCTCTCCACAAGTGTCGCTTTTTCCCATGTCTCCAGACTTTGCGCAGAGCGTACGGCAATGTCCTAGCTGCCGTAGAGAAAAGCAAAGTGATGCACTTAGAAGTAGTTTTATAAATCCTGTGGTTATGTAGCAAGCACCTATTAAGATTTGTAAATGAGGACCCTGACCTGTAACTTGGTCTGATTTGGTGTCCATGATGATAGAAAGTTTTAATGCCATTCCAGACAAAGCAATAACATCTCCATGGAGAAAACCATTTGACGGACCCTCTACCAGAAAAGTTACACAGTGCACCTTTAAAGGTCCTATATTACACAAAATTCACTGGTGTGAGCTTTATGTCATGTTAGAACGTTAGAACATTGCCTCTTCAAAAACATACCCAGAGATGTATTTTGTTTCATTCATACATGTTTGAATAATCCTTTATTATTTGGCTCTCCAGATCTCCAAAGCTCAAAATGCTTTGTACCATCGTGTGCTGTGATAGTTTGGTCGATTTCAAGTTAACAGCTACCTTTGATTTAATATAGATTGACAATTCCCTGCCTGAAATTATCCAAATGATTCTTGCGAATGTGTATGGGGTCTAAAAATACAATGAAGCACTTCCTGTATTACCACATGACATCACAAGGAACAGGGTATTTTGTGTTTGAGAGAAGAATTCAGCCTAAATATGCAGGGTTTGTGTGTTAAACATGTGTTATTGAATCAAAACACTACTCCAGGCATGTTTTTTTTAATTTTTTTTTTATGTTTTTTCATATAACTTGGATCCGAAAATAGCCTAATATAGGCCCTTTAACTTCTAATTTCTTTTGTATCCTCGTTGGTCTTCTTGTAGTTTCCTTGCAGCTCCTTCTACCCATATATGATAGAAAAGGTTTTAAAGGTTGTCATCTGGACAATGTTTTTGAAATTGGGTTATTTCAACTGGCATCCGGAAGTCATTTTCGATCTAAAGGTACTGGACTTGGGAACTGGAATACACTGCCTTGACCTAGAATAGAGTAGTTGGAGAGAATAAGCAAATTTTAACCAGGGGGAAGAGATGTAGAACTAAAATGCCATAATAATTTGTATAAATAAACATAAATAAACTTGAACACCTGTGCATTTTCTTGCCATATACTGTATCTTTTCCCTATACACGCTAATAGGAGGTTGTGTCCAGTCCCTCATTAGGGTTTTGGTTTAAACTGTTTCAAACATCCCACACTGACCACTGCTCTCTGTAATAAGGCTTTGAGAGGGCTCATTAGCACCACTGCTTTCCACTTTAAATGTATTCACTGCCCAACAAGGAGCACAAGATCTGGGTAAGTTTTTGCTTAAATCCTGATAGCTACTTTGTACTTTATGCTACAACTGCACTGCATGTGTGTTCAAGTTTAAAGTGGAGCTAAACACTAAACTACTTTGGCAAATTTGTAGCTTTCTGGTCAAAAATACCTAAAATTAGTGCTGCCTTCAGTGGCCTCTGCAATGCCACGTAGCTGGTGACATCACAAAAGACTGCCCTGATTGGTGACTGATCTAGGGGTTTCTGGTTACAAACACCTGACTGCAGGGGGTGGTGTTTGAAGTGTGGATACCTGTTAGACCAATCACACTGTTCCTTATGCCTCCTCTTCTCTCACCTATCCATCTGAAATGCCTTTATGGATGCAGAAATAATAGTAATAATTAGGGCTGGGAATATTAACGCGTTAATCGCGATTAGATTAATGTAAATTATGATCGCGAACAATTTTTTTAATCGCGATCAGAGTTTGCCAGCATTTTCCGCAATTCTACCATCCATATGCAGCTCATTTGGTTGTATTAATTAAACTCATTGTCGGTTAAACGCGCTATTTTGAGTTTGCTAGTATTTTGTTCCTTCTACGCATCCGTAGGCAGCTCGAGCGGGCTTCAATCATTTATTTACAATTTCTCAAAGTAAGCACTATTACTGGTTCATTGTTACTTTTTCCTTTCTCTGCACTTTTTTGAAATAAAAAAAATGGTGAGAAATACTTTGCATTGTGAGTTTAACTTTAGATTCGAACGGTCTTACTGCAAGATATCAATTTTAAACATGCAAAATAAATCACGATTAATCGCGATTAACTATGAAATTTCTGAGATTAGTTGCGATCAAGAAAATTAATAATTAATCGTTTGACAGCCCTAGTAATAATAGATGATAAAAGGAGAAATTCAATTTGTCAACTGGACAAAGGTTGTTTGGTCGAAAACGTTTCGCCGCTCATCCGAGAGGCTTCGACCAACGTTTTCGACCAAACAAACTTTGTCCAGTTGACAAATTAAATTTCTCCTTTTATCATGGATTCTACCTGGACGACTGAGGGACTCTTCACACAATAGTAATAATAATATATTTTATTTGAGATGCCTTTCAAGACACTCAAGGTCACCATACAACAATTCAAAATATAAAATACAACAAAACAGCTACATTTGCAAAGGGGGCAGAATAAATTTGTCTGGAAAAAGACAAAGCAGGGTTTGTCCTGGGTTATGGACTGACAGGATTGAATGTTGAGTGGAAGGGAATTCCATAGTTGAGGAGCCGTGTAGAGGTAAACAGAGGTAAAATGGAGCAAGGCGTTTAGGTGTTTAGTTCTCCTATAGTGTAGACTAGGGCTGGGCGATATGGAGAAAAAAAATTATCTCGATATGTTTTTGCTATATCTCGATATACGATATATATCTCTATCTATGCAGGGGGGAAAAAAACAAACAAACGCGCCAAATTCAGCAAGGTTTTTTTTTTTTTTTATTGAAGTGCAAACAGGCAGCCAAGTGCCTAAAGGTAGACAGGTACTAGTAACAAAGTGCTTGTGCACCATTTTTAACATTACCAAACCAAGGAAGTAGTATATTGCCTTATTTTAATTGTAAACATAAAACCTGAGGGTAGACAGTTCTTATGAAGTGCTTCTTTAACATTTAAGATAAAAGACAAAAAAATCCCTCATTTCGTAGCCAAGTGAAAAAGCACATATTAAATTAATTGTTTTTAAATATAGATTAATAGAGCCTCAATCCATGAATTCTCGTGTGTTTTGTGACTGTAGTACGTTTTATATTTGTGTGTGTATTTGCTTTAACTTAGCACATTATTCTGCATCATTTTTTTTTTCTAGAAATACTATATTAATTTATTGCAACCATTAAGATAAGATAAGATATGCCTTTATTAGTCCCTCAGTGGGGAAATTCCATTGTTGCAACGCGATCACAGCACGAAAAAGTAACGTCGTCGGCCTCTGCGCGCCCTCAACGCAAGTGTGCTTTAGAATCAACGCCACATACCCGACCCACCCAAATATTTCACTCACTGGCAACACACACACACATACACACACACAGAGAGAGAGATTAAAACTCACGATCGCCAAATGCAGCCTTGCTCTGTACCGCACTGACAAGAAAGTGGCGACTAGGTAGATTGTATCTAGGGTCAAGCGTTTTTAGCATTCGTATGAAGCCCGGTCGCTCAACAACAGCTATGGGCGTCATGTCTTTTGCGATATGATAGGAAATGGACTCTGTAATGCTCACCCACCTTTCACTTGTTTTTCCATATGGTAGACACCGGGGTAAAGATGTTTGGAGCGTTGTTTGTTGTGTCTTAGAAGAAGTGGTGGTGGGTTTGCCCTCGATGATTTTGATGGCACCAGTTTCTTGCATTCTCTGCAAAATGCCTCTTTCTGCTCCTCATCGGACATTTTAAATCCGAAATACCGCCATATAATGGAGCCGTTTGTTCTTTTCTTTGGTATGAATTCTCTCGTGCTTCTGTGGGCGCCGCCATGTTGGACAAGTTATCAACAAACACACGCGGTGTGGGGGAGGGGAGGGGGAAACACGAGACGCAGTGAAACACAAACGCAAGAAGGAGGCGGGGCGGACAGCTCCACAAACAGATGAGGAAAATAAGCAGGGTGGCGAAATCTTATTATCTCGAGTTTTTCGATATGCCAAAATCTTTCTCGATTTCATAAAACATCTCGAGATATCGCAAATCTCGATTAATCGCCCAGCCCTAGTGTAGACACAACAGTACTCGTGGTTTGTCCTTTTCCAAAAGCAATCTAGGTCTAATGTATTTAGTAGGAACTGGACAGGACAAAATTCCCAAGACGAGACATGAATATAGTTAATCATTAGTAAAATTCAGTTCAAAGTTTTGGTCTCATAATTTTATGTTTGTTCTTCAGACTTTTGCCATCACGGGTGCATTACTTTATGCCCTTTTTTTTTAAAGTCTTTATTTGGTCTCACACACAATGACACACAGTGACACACAGGAGAAATTTGACTTCTGCATCTGACCCATCCTTTTCAGGAGCAGTGAGCAGCCATCTTTCGGCGCTCGGGGGGCAGTACCGTGAAGGGTCTTGCCCAAGGACCCACACTGGTTTTTGCTCATTGCCGGGGGGGATTTTAACCCACATCCTGCCGGGGAAAGTCAGTGACTTACCAGTTGAACTAACCAGCCGGTCGGTTGAGCTAACCAGCCGGCTTTACAAACAGCAAAGCAAAGGACTTATGAACTGGTATAACTCACAGTGTAAACCCTTATATATCCAATAAACACAAACACATGAAGGAAAAAAATCTCACAAGATCATTTTCCCTCTGTGTGCACAATCTTCAGGTCTTGGGGCACAAGAGCTTGTTCCATACCTAGATAAAGGGATAGTGCGTTTTTGTTTTTTTTTAATGCGCAGTGATACGACTCAAGAGAAAAACAGCACCAAGCGATTTCGACTGCTGACTTTTTCGTGGACAACTGTTTGTGACACAAATATATCACTTTTTCGACAAATATTGTTTTGAGAAGAAAAACAAGCTTTATTAAAGGAAAAGTAACGTTATTTTACAATCTGAGCCTTCTTTCGGTAATAAAACAAGTCGTTTGACTCACCCATATCACGTTCGTGTCATTTGGAGCTGTTTGAAGAAAGTTATGTTGTAGCGTATCCGTTAGCATTTGTATTCGGGGCATTACTTTGCGGTGTCCAAATAAGACAAACTTTAGCACTTTTCAAATAATAGAAGCCCGATGTCTTAATGAAAGATTTCGTTTGAAGCAAAAGTGGCCTGTAATCCGAGATTTATCCATAGTTTTCAGCTTTGCGTTTCATGTTTGGGTCCCGGGAGCAGTCCGCGCATGCGCACTGGCGTCCTCATCTACTCGAAACTATGGCTAAATCTCGGATTACAGGCCACTTTTGCTTCAAACGAAATCTTTCATTAAGACATCGGGCTTTTATGATTTGAAAAGTGCTAAAGTTTATGTTATTTGGACACCGCAAAGTAATGCCCCGAGCAAATGATACAGCACCATGTTAACGGATACGGGATCATTAGTAGAACAGAACGGCTCAACATAAGTTCTGCGATACTGCTCCAATTGACAGAAAAATGCTATGGGTGAGTAAAACTACTTGTTTTATTGCCGAAAGAAGGCTCAGATTGTAAAAAAAAGCGTTAATTTGCCTTTAACTGTGCCCGGTAACTTGCCGGAACTACTTTCGTCAGCTCCAGAACTGGGGCAGAACTCTGCTCAGAGGACACTGTCAGGGGTAAGCCAGTGTTAATGCACGACACTGCTGAAGGGGATGCCATACAGATTCACATTAAAAAAAACCTGCACTATCCCTTTAAAAGGTGCATTGTGTCACTTTTCTGATGGAGGGTTTGTCAAATGCTTTTCTCCATGGAGATCTTATTGCTTTTCTGGAACGTTTCACAGTGTAGTATTAAACTTTTAAATAGGTGGTATTAAACTTTTCAATAAATCCACCTGTAACTAAATAAATGTAAAGTAGAGCTGTTTAATGTCATACTGTGGAACATTTCAGGCAGAGCAATGACATCCCACAACCAAAAAGTTACATAGCGTAGCTTTAACTACAGTACCATGCCAATTTTTTTTTTTGCCCAAATCTACACTAGTTATGGTGTACATCTTGTTATATCAACCCAAAGAAAATAATTTGGTATTTTGTCAATCTTCTTGGAATGTGTACCGTTTTTGTTAAATTGTTAAATCATCAAATAGTAAAACTGTCATCAATAATTGAAATCACATTTTTCTTTTTGTGTATTTGCAGTGCCCGATGTAGAAACTATTCACCAATTACGTTATAAATTCAGTTAAATTTGCAAAACATGTCTTTCAGAAAAGCAAACAAAACACACAAAACACTGTATTGTTAGAAAAGATACTTCCAAACCACATGTGTCATTATTTGAACACTGTGAATATGAGCTCTAACCAGCACCTCCATTCGTGCCCATTCATCCCGCTAACATCATTGTCATGCGGCAGCCCCGGGATCTCTCACATCTCTGGACCCAATTCATGCCTCAAAGCTCTTTAAAAAACAACCAAGGGCTCCATGAGGAATCCAACTGCAGAATACCAAAGCATGTGAGATATTTTTTACCAAATGAAAATGTTGAAAAATGAAAGATGGCGAGAATGAGCTTCAGTAATAGAACATCGTTGGATTTGCTGGAGAGGCGGTATCTAGTGCATTCTGAGACTACCTTACGAAGACAACCCTGAATACTTTTTATTTATTTATATATTTTTCAACTTTTATTACTTTTTTGTGCACATAAAGCAGATGTCATAGAAAAAAAAAACAATTAGTAGTGATGTAATTTGACCCCTCAAACCACTCTCCCATTACCCTCTCCCCATTGTCTCCAGAGAAACAAAAAATTATTAGGGTGCCAAGCACCGGAGGTGCTGGGCACCCTATAGGAATTGTATTCCGTTGCCTAGGCAAGTTGCCTAGTAACCCTTTGATCTTTCCTTTGAAGTTCGGGTCTCAAAGTTATTATTATTATTATTATTACGGTTGTTCCATAGGAAGTCTATGGCAGCCCCTAGAACCGTTTGGTAAAAAGTTGTGAAATTTGGCATGCACATTCCAGCCAGTCTCCTCATTACCCACAGCAATTTATAGGTCCCCAGCTCCAACCGTCTAGTGGCAGCAGCAGGTCAAATTTGCAGAAATTTGTCAACTGCCTAGCAACGCACCTAGCAACCTTTGATCTGTCTTTGATGTGTCTGTTCTGACAGGGTTAGACCCTGACCCTGTCAGACCCTGTCAGACCCTGTCAGACTCTGTTAGACCCTGTCAAATGGTGCTTGGCCCCCGCATTGCTGCTTGCAGCTATATTTATTATTATTATTACTAACAAAGCCTACTTGAGCTGGATTTATAATTGTAGGTTGTAAGCGTTTTCTCCAGTCTGTCTGATTATTGTGAGGATCTTGTCATCTATATTTCCAAGTGAAATAGGTCTATAATTACAACATTGCTGTGGATCTTTTCCCTTTTTATGTATGACTGTAATAACATTTTTATTCATTGTAGGTGGAAGTGTGCCCTTTGAAAATGCATTATGGAATAGGAATGGTAATCAAGGAGAAAGTGTATCGCAAAACCTTTTAAAATAGTCCTCCTGCAGAGCTTTCTGATCTTAACCCATGTTATGCTGTTTTAACCTCTTCAATTGCTATTTCCATTTCCATTAAGTCTTTGTGATTCAGATAACTGTGGCATATTGAGAGAGGAGGAAAAAGCATCGCATTGGTCTTCTTCCACCTCTCCTTGTGAGGTGTAGAGATTTTTCAGTCATGAAATCTTTCAGTAGAGATTTAAAAGTCATGAAAAACATTAATTTCCTTTTCCCCTGTAACCAGTATGTTTTCTGAATTGAAAATTGATGGGATGATATTCTTGTTTTACTCGGCTAGCGAGCATTTTGTCCGCCCTCTTCTCTTGCTCATAATAAAAAAGATCCAATTCTACCTTTTATTGTAAAATAGTTAATTGTATTGTATTTTAATGATATCAGGTTGTTCCATAAATTTGGGTCTTTTTTAGCATATTGCAATGTTCTTTTAATTGTTTCGCAAAATGTATCAGTTGTTCATGTTTTTTTATTTTTATTTTTTTTTTAAGAATTGAGCAATATTGAATAAGTCTTCCCCTTAGAACCACTTTGAATGCCTCCCAGAAAATGTTGGGGTCAGGGTGGCCTTCCTTATATATCCAGTATTCATCATTGCCGATTGTATAAATGTACATGCATCATCATTTTGCAATAGTGAGTTATTAAAGCGCCAGCGTATATTGTTTGCCTCTTGATCAAGAATCTTAAATATTATATCTCCTGGTGCATGGTCAAATACATTGAAGCATTTGTGATTTGTCTGACCATGTTTTTAGATATTAGTATTTAGTTTATTCCAGAGAATGACTTGTGAGGATGAGAGAAGAATGTATATTTTTTTCATTAGGGTGAAGTAGTCGCCATATATCAACCAGATTCATTTCTTCTATCATTATGTCTATTACATTGTAAGATGATGCCTTTTTAATATTATACAAAGTCTCCTCCTAATATAATGTTTTTGCTACCTTTATTTTTTAAAGTCTTACATAAATGATTAAAAAGGTCAGGTGACAGCACAGTGGGGGTGTAGATGTCCATAATAGTTCATTTTTGTTTATCAAGTTGTACATCTATAGCTACCCATCTAGGACCTAGAGCTACCTCTAGGTCCACATAACTCCCCCTGACATAATTCAGAATTTTTATGTAAAAGGATAGAAACTCCTCTGCTTCTTGTATTATAAACACTTATTTTTTTTTATTTTTTTATGTTTAATAGGATAGTTACAGCCTGAGATGTTCCATGAAAACAACTTCAGCCACATGATTTAATGAATACATAATTTGATTTAATTATGTTATTCATTATTATTGTAATCGAATAACTGAAACAAGGTAGAGGAGTAATATTAGAGGAAGAAATACACTGACACATCCCGCTCTTGACGGGTTTACAGCATGTGATCCCAGCTCCCACAGATGAGCGCTGCCGTTGTGTCCTTGGGCATGACACTTAACCCCACCTTGCCCCCAGTGTCTGTGGACACTGGTAGCCCCCATGGCAGAAGATACATCAAGGCCTGTTGTGACGTGAGCCGTCCTCCTGTGGACCCACCACCCGCGGAAGGATTCATGGGGGCTGGTGCATTGTGTTCTGGGCAGCAGAACACTGCTTGGACTGCTGCTCCCGCGACCCAGAAAATGGAAAAAGCGGAAGAAAATGAATGAATGAAAATGAATGAAATACACTGAAATAAAATAAACAAAAAGTTAATCCAAATCTAAAGACAGACGGCCCATAAACCCACCTTCATACCCCCACCTCCTTCCTGAACTCCTGCCACACCGTCAAGACCTCCCCCCGTTTTTGCTCTCCCACTTACCTGCTTTCAGTTTATCTACACCTCGAGTGGAAAACTCTTTAAATGATAATATAATAATTAGGGCTGTCAGTTTAACGCGTTAATTAGATTAATCAATTACATTGCAAATTCACGCATTACAAAAATGAACGCAATTATGAGTGGCAATTCAATGCGCTCACATTTTAAATTTGGCATGCGGCGAGCAAATCACTGCTCGGGCCTTTGAACGGCAAGTTTATTTATAAAAAGAACAAAGACGGGACTATCAACAAGAGGTGATTTGGAGCTTTTGTCAAAAATAATTTTCCGATCACCGAAGCTGCTCCAGCCTGACGGATCAATTGAAAGATAAACGCGTCCGGACAAGTTCCATTGTTATCCGTGATAGAGCGATAGAGCGAGCGTGAACGCACTTCACCAAACCGCACTCGCAGAATTTGGGAAACAAATGAACAAAGCGACCACTTGAAAACTGACAAACTCAATCGCAAAGTAGGCTCGCTTGATTGATTGAATTAATTATAAATCCTGTAATTAATTAGATAATTTTTTAAATCGCCTGACAGCACAAATAATAATTATGAACAAAACAGAAGTTAACAAAGTTTATTTACCCACCATGATTGGGGCTTAACTTAAACAGAGGGCCTGTGTCTGTATCCATAGTATACACTACCCCCGTGACACTGTCCTTGTAACCTGTAGTAGGCTTATATTAACTGCACTTATCCATGTCTCTCTCAATATTTATGGTCTCATACCTAATGGTGTTTAAACATGTGACTCTCTCTGTTGTATGCAATCTTTAGCTGAGCAGAATATAGCCAGTGGAAATGGATGCCCTTTTTATAGAGCAGTGCCTTAACAAGCTTAATCTCAGCTCATTTTCTAGATAGAGCCACACTCGGGTCCGGATACAGTCATAGCGTTTGCTCCTCACATTGAATCTGGTTCTGTCTGCTCCAACGCAGTAGCTTTTCTTTGTCCTGGTAGAGGTGAAAACAAACAATGAAGGATCTGGGCGCTCTCCCGGTGGCATGTCCCATACGGTGTGCTTGTTTGAGTCGGCGTGGCGAAGGGAAGACTTCTGGTTCCACAGCGTCTCTTAGCAGTTCGGAAATAAAGATGGTGATGTCACTTTTTACATATATTTACATATACAGCTCTGGAAAAAAAATAAGAGACCACTGCAAAATTACTAAATTTTACTACTTAGATAGATATGTGTTTGGGCAAAAGGAACATTTTTGTATGAGTCTATAAACTACTGACAATATTTCCCCCAAATTCCAAATAAAATATTATTGTTTAGAGCATTTATTTGCAAAAAAAAAGTCAAATGGTCAAAATAACAAAAAGATACATGTTTTCAGACCTCAAACAATGCAAAGAAACAAGCAAATTCATTTTAAAACAACATAATACTAATGTTTACACTTAAGAAGAGTTCAGAAATCAATATTTGTTGCAATAACACTTATTTTTAATCACAGCTTTCATGCGTCTTGGCATGCTCTCCACAAGTCTTTCACATTGTTCTTGGGTGACTTTATTTCACTCCTGGTGCAAGAACTGAAGTAGCTCAGCTTTGTGTTTGTGTTGGAATTCAACAGACGCTGGAATGGAATGGCTGTAATACATGTAGAGATGCTGATTTCAGAAAAAAATGCAGTGGTCTCTTTTTTTTTTTTCTTTGTGGAACTAAACACAATTAACTTTTTTGCTACTTAATTGTGTATATGGAGTTTTAATAGCATCGTCTACTGTTCTGAGTTCTAGTTTAATATGCAACTTTGTGTCAAAATGTAGTGATAAAGTGACTGCCTGCTGCCCTCAGTGGCCACTGCAATTTCAAGTACTACGTGACATCACACAAGACTGTCCTGATTAAAGCTAGGTGTTTCTGATTGCAAAAACCTGGCTGTAGGGGTGAGTTGTGGCTACCTGTTAGACCAATCACTGTGCTCCTCATCTATTCATACCCCGCCCCTCCTTTACGCTCTCCCCTTTAATCCTCCAGGCATTTTAATACAGCAGTTATGTTTGAAATGTGGTTGTGTGCAGACCTCTCAACAGAAATTTGGGGGCCCGGGGCAAGAAGCCTCACATGGGGCCCCCTCTAATATAAAGTAATAGGAAGAAGGTTCAATCCCCTCTTCCCAGTTGCCCCTAAAACCCTATCCCCTCTGTCTACTGCCCTGGTTGTGGTGGAGTTTAATTGTTTAGTCCCACTTTAAAGGGATATGCCACCCCCAGGTCAAATTTGGGCATCTCCCCACAGTCCAGAGACTAAAATAAGTGGTGGAAAGCGTTTTCCTGCTCACCCAGCCATTGTCCGAGTCTGTCGCCACTGACCGCCGCGGTATCTGCAGCTCCTCCGCGTTAGACTGGAGTCTAACGTCGCCAGAGAAAGATTTCGGCCAAAAGGAATTAATTTGCTCGATGCGTTTCCCAATTACTTTGTGTGTAGTGCGCATTCATATCGAGTGCAAATAAATGTGCAAATCAACACGGAGAGCTTGCCTTGGTCATTTTGGGTGGGAACTATTTTCCAGTGCGTAAGAATACAGCCGTATCACGCAGCACGCTGCCAGGGGAATCCCAGTTACGCACCGGGAAGGGAGTTCCCCTGTTGCACAACGTGGTGCGTGATACGGCTGTATTCTTACGCACTGGAAAATAGTTCCCACCCAAAATGACCAAGGCAAAGCTCTCCGTGTTGATTTGCACATTTATTTGCACTCGATATGAATGCGCACTACACACAAAGTAATTGGGAAACGCATCGAGCAAATTAATTCCTTTTGGCCGAAATCTTTCTCTGGCTACGTTAGACTCCATTCTAAGGCGGAGGAGCACCAGATACCGCGGCGGTCAGTGGCGACAGACTCGGACAATGGCTGGGTGAGCAGGAAAACGCTTTCCACCACTTATTTTAGTCTCTGGACTGTGGGGAGATGCCCAAATTTGACCTGGGGGTGGCATATCCCTTTAACACCATTGCACATTGAACAGTTAAATGTCTGTCTTATATTTTAAAACATGCAACAACTGAAAAAAAAAAAAAAAAAATCTACTCTGGTGGTGTGACAATTGCCCAATCAGGCCATGCTAATCTAGCCCAGATGGCCACAATATGAGATGTAGCCTGTGTTTTGAATGCTAATCGATGGTAACTGTATTCTGCTGTGATCTGTCCCTGCTGTAGTGTCGGAATTGATCTGATTATAAAGGCAGTACAGAGACGTGTGGGCTCGTTGCCGCTGATTGTCAAATACAGCTTTGATTAAACAACAATGAGTATGTTAACATTTACATTCGCTGTCTGAACAGGTCAGTTTCAGAAGTAGGGCTGGAAATCACAGGGTCCTACACGATTCTATATGATACATGGCTCAGGATACGATATTATTTTTACGATATGGTGATACATGTGATGATCGATAATGCACATCAAATTTGTTGTTGTATTGTTGTTTTTTTAAGAACCAAATGCATTTTAACAACAATATTTCTTTGTTAAAACTAATACCGTATTTTTCGGACTATAAGTCACACTTTTTTTCATGGCTTGGGTGGTCCTGCGACTTATACTCCGAGCGACTTGTATATTAAAATTTTCGCAAGCCTTGAGCGCCCTCTCATGGCTTGATTTGAAAACTACCGCTAGCGCTAAAATTGCACCCTTTTGTGACAGCCACGAGAGGGCGCTGTAGGCTTGTGTGCCAGTATCTGCTACTACTATTACTTCTGTACCACTGAAAATGTTTACCTCCGGAGTTCGCGGAGTTGCTCCGACGTGACACCGAGAATGAATTCAGTGGATTTAGTGATTTGGAGTGAGATGGAGAGTTTGGTAAACTTGTTACGGTATTTTATTTATTTTATAGTTATCTGAAAACTTGTTACAGTATGTTATTTATTTTATAGTTATCTGTTAACGTAACATATTAATATGTTACATGAACAGGCTGTTGTTCTCTATTCTGTTGTTATTATGACTTTTGCCTTTCAAATTGAAATACATGCATTTCAAGATGAAATCCTGGTTCCTGGTCTCTGATTTTATAAAATAAATTTCCCCCTGAAAAGTGTGACTTATAGTTCAGTGTGACTTATGTATGTTTTTTCTTCTTCATTACGCATTTTGTGGCTGGTGCGACTTATACTCCAGAGTGATTTATAGTCCGACAAATACGGTACTGCAAATTTAATATGAAAAAATATCCATCCATCCATCCATTTTCTTCCGCTTACCCGGGGCCGGGTCGCAGGGGCAACAGTCTAAGCAGGGACTCCCAGACTTCACCCCAGACACTTCCTCCAGCTCCTCCGGGGGGACCCCAAGGCGTTCCCAGGCCAGCCGGGACACATAGTCCCTCCAGCGTGTCCTGGGTCTTCCCCTGGGCCTCCTCCTGGTGGGACATGCCCGGAACACCTCCTGAGGGAGGCGTCCAGGAGGCATCGGGAACAGATGCCCGAGCCACCTCAGCTGCTCCTCTCGACATGGAGAAGCAGCGGCTCTACTCCGAGCCCCTCCCGTGTGACTGAGCTCCTCACCCTATCTCTAAGGGTGCGCCTAGCCACTCTGCGGAGGAAACTCATTTCGGCCGCTTGTATCCGCGATCTCGTCCTTTCGGTCATTACCCAGAGCTCATGACCATAGGTGAGGGGAGGAACATAGATTGACCGGTAAATTGAGAGCTTCGCCTTTTGGCTCAGCTCCCTCTTCACCACAACGGTCCGGTACAACGACCGCATCACTGCCGACGCTGCACCGATCCGCCTGTCAATCTCACGCTCCATCCTCCCCTCACTCGTGAACAAGACCCCGAGATACTTGAACTCCTCCACTTGAGGCAAGGAAAAAATACTTATGGCAATATATCGATAGAGCAGCTCATGATAACAATACTATATCACCAAATGTAGTATCACAATATATTGATATTTTGATATTTTTGCACACCCCTATTTAGAAGTAAGAAATCAATCATACAAAATCATACATTATACTGTATATGATATGACCATAAAGCTCCAATTAAATAGGATTTAATAGGATTGCTCGAGCTGCTTTCAGTCAATTTGTTGCTTTAAATAATTGCAAGTCTCCATATATCACAATAGAATAGATGGAAGAACAGTGGCTAGGCATGTGTGTGCATAATGGAAATCCAAACCCTGTTCAACTGGTCTATGGTCTATGGCCCTCAATCGGCCCTCTGTTTCGTCTGTGTTTACATACAGTATGTGGCCCTTGATGAAAAAGGTTTGGACACCCCTGCTCTAGATACTTGATACCAATTTAGACACCACAATAATAATTTAAAACTCTTTCTTTAGACAATAGAATGTGATTTTCAACATTTAATCATAATACCGTACTTTTTGTACTATAGAGCGCACCTGACTATATGCCGCAGGTGCCCACATTGTAACTTGAGATATTTACACAGAAATATGGTACACAAAAGGTTTTTTCTTTTTTTTTTTAATTAACGTAAATACCGGTACATGCTTTTTTCGAACAGCGCCTACGGCAGTAACACAGCAGAAACACGGCAGTAAAACAACTGTAAAATGGCCAGCCTGTAGCCTCTGGAAGCCTTAAAGGTCCCATGGCATGAAATTTTCACTTTCTGAGGTTTTTGAACGTTAATGTGAGCTCCCCTACCCTGTTTAGGCCCCCCCCCCATGGCTAAAAGTTGCGAAATGTCTAAACTGAGCATTTGCGATCCTTTTCTGCGTTACACAAAACCAGTGTTGAAACGGGCGAGTTCGGACAAGGCACCATTTTGACGTCAGATTGGCAAATGCAGCTCCAGCCCCTCCCTCTGTCTCCGCTCAGCGTCCCTGTATATCCCGCCCATAGAGTTTGGACTGTGAATGCGCTACGCAATGCGAAATGCATTTTTTTATTTGCCTGGAGGCACGTCCGAGTGTTTCTAGGCTCGCAAGTCCCTTACCCGACCCTCTGGACCTCTGAAATACCAGTGGTTTAATTTTATTTTCTGTGTAAATATGCTTTTTTCATTGCAAAGTCTCTCATCTGTCTCTCACGGAAGTGAGCAGACAGAGCGGAGCCGAGCTGCGCTGAGCTGCGGGGGAAACCCGCCCCCCGCTCCTTAGCCAATCTCTCTGTCCTTCTCATTTGCACTGAAGCAGCAACACCCAGAATAAAGCATTTTACACACATATCTAGCCTCATGAAGACTGTCAGAGTCATATCTCATGCAGTGAGTGTTGATTTTGAAGAAGGATTCATTTACAGTATTAGGGAACCATTAAGGAGCCATATAAAAGCATCAAGAAGTACCATGTCATGGGACCTTTAAAATAAAGTTTCAGGTTTAACTTTAAGGGAACTCTCAAACTCAATCTCACGGAACTGTTGATACCTGTGTGGGAGATTTTAAGTGGCTAAAACTTCATTAATTCATGAACTCTCCTCCCTTATTTGATAAAGTCTTGATAAAGAATTAATCCATACATAAGCCGCACCTGACTATAAGCCGCAGGGTCTGAAGTGTGAGAAAAAAGCAGCGGCTTATAGTCCTAAAAGTACGGTAGTTTCTTTTATATTACCATGTGGTCTCATACAGCATCTGTGTAATCCCTCAGTTGCCCAGGTAGGTTCTGTAGTGGTCCGTGGGGGTATACTAGTCTATGTGCTCTTATATTTCAGATTCGTTCAGATATAGCTCAATATTCAGGAAAGGTTCAGTTCCTCCTGTGAATACGACTCTAATTATCAATACCTGCTCAAATTAATATCTATTTTCGATACTTGCTTTAGGATCAGTTAGTATCTGATCCAATACTTTTGACAACCCTACTGCAGACTGTAATCCTCCTTGTACAAATATGTCACTAAAACCAGTATAAACCGTATAATTTTTTAAAATTAAACTATCATCTTCTCTTTGATACATCTAAGAGTCTTTTTGCTGCAGGCCTCACAGCTCAGGACTCTGGTGAGCCGTCTTCACAGATCAGCTTCGTGCAGGTGTACCACAGAGACTAGCTTCTCATTAAAAGGTGCACTACCCCCTCCCTACCTGCCTATCTCTGCTCCAGCCAATCGTCGCCAACCATACGGACCCCATACCAACTCTCATTATACCGCACAAATGAATTCAGTCCCTCACAGACGACCAAGGCCCCATGTTAGCATACGGTTAGCATTTCCAAGGTAAAGAATGTTGAAATTATGGCATAGATTTGAGCATGGGATAACACAGGGTAGACTAGAAGAATGTGTTTTGTTGTTGTGTTGGTGTAGTAAAGGTAGCGTAGACTTGATACTGAAACCAGATTCCAATACCACAATAATAATAAAATACCCTCTCTCTTTAGACAATAGAATGTGATTTCAACATGAAATCATAGAACTTTGTTTTATATTCCCATGTGGTCTTATATCTATGTAATCCTCAGTGGACCAGGTAGGTTCCACAGTGGTCCATGGGCGTATACTCGTCTATGTGCTCTGATACTTGTTCTGATACAGCGCAAGATCATTCAGGAAAGGTTCATTTCTGTAAATAGGGCATTTTTAGTTTTGATGCCGGCTCGAATCAGTATGTAATTTCAATACTAGTTTTAGTATTGATAAGTATCTGAAATCTGGTATTCAAGATTTCAAAGTCAATTTCTAGAGCAATTTGCTATCAAATTCTATAGCTGGTGAAAGGTGTTGCAGAAATGACTTGCATTTCAAGATGGGAATAAAACTGATACTCTTACACTTATTTTAGAAAGGTATTCCTGAATCCATAAACGAACCACTATCTTTTTGAAACTAACGAGGCATATTGTTAAATGATACAGGTGACATATTTGATTTATAGTTATTATTACTTACCCTCTACTTAACAATCTCTACTGCAAAGCCTTTAATTATGCCATTAAGTGAACTTGTTCCTTTTGTTAAGTTATATCCAATTAGACTTTAAAGATGCACTAGCTTTTCAGGGGCCCGCCTGGTGCTTGTCTCCATGGAAATGTTATTGCTCCGCCTGCAGTGTTCCAAAGCATGGCATTAAACTCATCAATCCACATAGAGAAAAGGAGGAGGCACTACCGGACCAGTTTACAGATGAGATCTGTGAACTGGTGACCCCACACAGTTAGAATGTTTTTTGAGGAATAAAAATCACCATAATTGAAATATATAAGTTTGAATACCATATTGGGAAACATTATAAGCACAGCAATATCATCTCCATGGTGGCAGACCCCCAGCTTGGAAAGTTGCACAGTTAACTTTCAAGTCTAGTGAAGTCTAAACTATGCACTTGGAATAGCTCAAAATGTGGAACAGAGTGTTTTTCCGTTTGAGAAAAGAACTCTGTGTGCACTGTGTAGCTTTTTGGTTAGGGTCCAAATGCTTTTCTCCATGAATATGTTATTGCTTTGCCTGGAATATTCAACAGTATGACATTAAACAGCTCTACCTTACATTTATTCAGTTACATGTGGTTTTATAGCCCAAAAATACCTAGAAACAAAGGCATTCTGATTGTGAGCGGGGGTTGCCTCTCCACAGATCTGTAACTTTGTCTGGTTTGGTCTCGATGAAGAAAGGTTTAATGTCGTACTGTGAAGCATTCCAGACAAAGCAATAATATATCCATGGAGAAAAGCATTTGAAGGACACTCCACCGGAAAAGTTACACACATAATCTTTAACCATGTGTGAATGAGACAAAACAGAACTCCAGGTACAGCTCTGGAAAAAAATAAGAGACCACTGCAAAGTTGTCAGTTTTTCTGATTTTACTACTTATAGGTATGTGTTTGGGCAAAAGGAACATTTTTGTTTGAGTCTATAAACTACTGACAACATTTCTCCCAAATTCCAAATAACACACTATCATTTAGAGCATTTATTTGCAGAAAATGACAAATGGTCAAAATAACAAAAAAGATACATGTTTTCAGACCTCAAACAATGCAAAAAAAAATCATTTTAAAACAACATAATACTAATGTTTATACATAAACATTAGTATTATTATGATATAAAAATCATATTTGGTGCAATAACCCTTATTTTTAATCACAGCTTTCATGCGTCTTGACATGCTCTCCACAAGTCTTTCACATTGTTCTTGGGTGACTTTATTCCACTCCTGGTGCAAGAACTGAAGTAGCTCAGCTTTGTGTTTGTGTTGGAATTCAACAGACGCTGGAATGGAATGGCTGTAATACATGTAGAGATGCTGATTTCAGAAAAAAATGCAGTGGTCTCTTATTTTTTTCCAGAGCTGTGTGTTTTTGATGAGACATTATAACATGGATCTTAAAAGGGCTTAATATAGGTCCCTTAAAATGAATAAAACCATACAGTTCTCTCAAAGTTTTCAGACATTCGTAAAGAGTAAACTCACTTAGTACTCAGCGTCGCATGTGAACTGAAAATGTTAAGATGACACGTGTCCAACGTAAACATTTCTGCCATAAGTGCATGAATGTCACTGCCACTTACAGACATCTTTACATATACATACAAGCTCCAGTCACTCAAAGTAGGCTGCCTCTTCTAATCCATTACACCCTAAGATGCCCTAACGTGGGGGCGAATAAAAGCACTCCTGCCCCCGTGGTCATTACCCCCGTCCCATCTGCTGACACCACACACTGAACCACTGCATAATCAGGAAGCCAGTCATAGGAAGGAATTAGAGCAAAGTAAAGTGGTCTGAGACAGCAAGGCGGGGCACTACAGAAAGAGTTCATTTCTTTATTTTACTTTTATTTTATTTTGTGTTGGTCACTTTGGTCTCTCAGCATACAAAAACTATCATGTGGAAATAACAAAACTGTCCAAACTGCAAGATGTGTTTACTCACGTTAGGTCACTTGATTGCTAAAAAAATAGACTATAAATAATCTAGTGATCTCTCCAGGGCCCTCATTAAGGCTGCATCCCATTTCTCTGTCTTACCCCTTCGTCTTACCCCTACCCCTTGGTTTTGCGCGTTCATGCGAGGGCAAGGGGTGTCCCGATTCTAATTTTGATCAAGGGCTCGAGCCACGACCGAGGGCTACATGCCCCTTGAAACAAAGTAAGCTCTCTACCAGACTTGAAACGAAGGGGTACGCCTACAAGCTCAGGCAGGTTTTGGGATCAGGATGGCAGCGTCACATCGACCAGCCAAGGAGTCTCATAAATGTATTTTCAGCTGTTGTAATTATCGATTAACAGTTTAGCAGGTTTACAATTATGACACTTATGTTCTACGTTACTTTTAGTGAACTGTTGTCGCGGTTTTAATTTTAGCGATGTCTGTTTAGCCGACGTTATAGTTTTCATCGAACTTTCATGTATAAACAAGCTAATTTTTTTGTCGAACTGAGGTACCCGATAATCCTTGACATTTGTTTACGTTTGTTTGCATTAATTGTTGTAACGTCTGTAGACGTAGCAGCCAAGTAGAGGCAAGGGATGATGACGCAAACGGTAATCGAGTGGTGTCCCATTTCTTAGGGGAATATTCGTACCCCAAGCCCTCTCAGCTCGGTATCGAGGGGCAAGACAAAGACGTAAATAAAGGGGTAGCGGAAGGGAAAGGGGTAAGACAAAGTAATGGGACACAGCCTCAAGTCTTACGGTTAGTAGTAGGATTCTGTTCAATGCTTAGCTCACAACCTACACCACCCATGCTTTCATGTGACAATTTTCTATAAATATATAAAAACATGAGACAAAACAAAACACACTTCATAACTCTGATGCAATGAGCAGCTGTGTCTTTAGCGGGATGCACGCCGGGACTTGAAGCATTTTAAACTAAGGTGATAATGAAACAATCATATCAGTTTTTCCTCAGATTTATAAATTTTAGCAAAAGAAATTCAAATTTTGTCAACTTGACTTTTGTTATGGACCCTACCTGGACCACTGAAGGTTTTTACATTACATTACATTACATTACATTACATAGAGCAATGGTAGTGGTTAGGGATGTAGCATTATCAAAATCCCCCAGTACGATATTTTCTGCATCTGCATCTCACGGTCCGATAGTTATTGAGATATTTTGTAGAGGCTTACAAAATTGGGAATATGTACTATTATAAGCTTTTGGTTAGAGGTGGGCGGTATGACCAAAAATTGATATCACGGTATTTTTCAAAATTATATCAGTGTCACGGTATTAGATTTTTTTTTCTTTCATGCATGATTAGGTGTTAACCTCAGTTCCTAATAATTTAGAGAATAATTACTGGAATAAATTCGACTTGGTAAAACATATCTGGGATCCAGTGCGAATTGGGACACGGCTTATGTTTCCACCGCTCTCATGCTCCCAGCACGACATTCCGCCGCTATGTGTTCCCGATGTTTTATACGCACACACTCACCGGTATTGCGGTATATGAAAAATTAATATCATTAAAAAAAAAAAAAAAACACCAGTATTTGGTATGAACCAGTATACCGCCCAGCCCTACCTTTAGTACTGTTATAAAAGAAATAATTTGTGTTTAATAAGTTATTTCTTCATGTAGTCTCCATTTACAACACCAAAGGATCATGGTCTATGTAGTCCCCTGTATTGCTGTACCATGGCAAGACAAGGCAAGTTTATTTGTATAGCACAATTCATACTTAAAGTAATTCAAGAAGAAAAAAACATTAAAATCACAAAGAAATGCATTAAAATCACCATAAGTATTAATATAAGCAAAGAGACTTGTAATTTTATACAGTATATTGTGACGGCCTCCGAAATTTTTCCGAGGCCTTTGATGATGCTATATCACAATATTTCGGTTACTGTTACATCTCTAGTGGTGGTGTTATATTAAGATTTTATTCCTTTTAGCCTGCAGCGTCTCACCCTTTACACACACAAAGCACTCCTGCCCCCATGGTCATTAACCCATCCCATTTGCTGACGCTACAAACCTTACGGAATAATCAGGAGACAAGCCATAGCAGGAAATTAAGGCAAGGTAAATGGTTCGGGACAGCAGGGGAGAGCTCTTAAACACAGCCTTGTAAGTTGTCTGGCAGGATGGGGAGGAGGATCAGGAAATTGGGGTGTCAGCGAGCTGTCAGGGGCATTGACCACCGGGGGCAGCGTTTTGGGCATATGTCTGGGATCTGTCAGTCTTTCCCTGGACCAATCAATCACCAAGGAAAAGAGTAGAGGCTGTGATAAGGAGCTGTCACATTAGCTATATATAAATACAGTTTTATTTCACTGGTAATGTTAAATAGATAGAGATATGGCAGAGGATGTGTGAAGGCTTGACATGGTTTGAGGAAAATGCCTTAAGAAAAGTTGGAAATTCTGTAACTTAGGTGTTTTTGTGATTTTTTTTTTTTAAACTAACTGGACAAAAATGAAAGTAATCAGCGGTGACTAAAACTCACAAAAACTACTGATATTTTTGTTGGCTAATAAAAACAAAATTGAATAAAAAAATGGTAGACAAGTATGAAAAGTATGAATTGAAGCTCCTTTTCCAGTAATTAGTAAGAATTTTTGTCAACTAAAACTAATATCCAATTAATTTTTTTAGTGCTCTCAGGCGATTAAAAGCATTTATCTAATTAATTACAGGATTTATAATTAATTAATCTAAATCGCATTTTGAGAGCAAGAGAGAAGCAACACACACTGCGATCGTTTCCCAAATTCTGCAAGTGTGGTTTGTTGTAGTGCGCTCACGCTCGCTCTATTACCGGTAACAATGGAACTTGTCCGGACGTGTTTATTGTTATTGCAGCCAGACCCCCCCAGGATTTCGCGGGCATTTTTTGTGATTGTTGCGGGCTAAAATGCCTGAATTTGCGTGAACTTTTCCAAAAAGTTGCGATGAAAGTTGCGGTGCTTTTAAGGTTTTTGTTGCAATTTTGTTGCGGGAGGAAGTGAAAGTTGTGATAAATAGTTGTGATTTTCCCTTTTTGTAATTAAAATTGAGTAATATTTTGAATACTGAGTTATTACTGACAAAGAATAATACAAGGACACAGACATCACTGATATGGTCCTAAAACAACCTTACCAACATCGAAAATAAATTACTACGAGGAGGGGAACTGTTTCGCCCGGTCTTTTGCTGTTATTTTTGTGGGCAAATGGCGCCGCAAACATGTTTCTTTGCCATTAGAAGCTGTGTCCCAATTCCCAGAGTGCACAGTTCGGAGTGTGGTTTGAAGGGCATGTGCGTCATTTCTTTTTTTCCCATGCGCAGTTAACACACGGTCCAAAGACCGCAGTTGTTTCCATGGAAATTGGGGCATGGACCAAGCGCATGAAAAAGCACGCTTCGCACACTCATATATCTCAGCATGCACCGCGCACTACTTCTACGGGAGAAAATGGAGTTGGCGGCTGCTTCCCGTAGTTGTCCCATTTCGCAGACGGCCATGCGGTCCGCGGAGTGCACTCAGGACTGAGCAAGTGTGCACCGCCTTGACTGCAGTCTGAGCTCCCTTCAAACCACGCTCCGAACTGTGAACACGGCCGCAGTTTCGTTTCGTCACACAGAAGTAAGGCAGAAGGAAGTTGGTCGACGCGAGTTCAATATGTCGCCAATGATTTGTCAAAATTGGTAAAAATTGCAGGAAAGTTGCGGTGATTGGTCAAAATTGCAACACCGCCCTGAATTCACGGGGATTGGCTGAAGTTGCGTTGAAGTTGCAAATCGCAACGTCGCAAATTCCTGGAGGGTCTGAGCAGCTTCGGTGATCGATACAAAAGTTACAAATCACCGCGTTCTTGTTGATAGTCCCATGTTCGTTCTTTTTATAAACGTGTTAATTTGCAGTGTAATTAAATAATCTAATTAACGCATTAAACTGACAGCCCTAATTTTTAAAAATATTTTTAAATATGAACTGAAACAGAGGTAGGTAGAGTTGCCAAACATTCACTGCATGCACATGGTAGGATCGGATTGGATCTCTCCAAATCCGATCCCGTTACTCGGTGGGTGGTCTGTCCTTAGATCCAAGTGCACATGAAACTTGTGTAATCAGATAATGGTCAGCGACCTGGCCAACTCCGCTACGCTATGTGGCGCTGTAGTACAACTATTTCCGGGTGATGGCTACTCAATAAAAACACAACAAACTATGTGGCGGTATACAAAGATGGCGCTCGAGGAGTTTGACGGAGCAGCATTGGTGTACGTGTTGTGCATTCTTTCTTCGCAGCCATGATTTCGTCTGACTTTTTCGGCAACAATCGCTACTTATGACGGGGTCTGCGCCTCCTGCCACTTCCAGGTGACATCCTTGGCGAAGATTCCCGCGCATGCGCAGTACGCCACTCCGATCCGATATCGTGCACAAGGCGGCACCAAGCGGATTACTATCGGCCTAAGCCAGGGGTTCCTATCGGATTCGGGAAACCAATCCCTATACGATCCTTAGCCTGTGCACATGAATCCGATATGATCCCAATCCATTTGCAATCGGATTCCACTCATCCATGTGCACGCAGTGAATGTTCTCAAGTAAGAGTTGAAGTACAAGGTCCAAGAAAAGTAAGTACTAAAGTAAGAGTTAAAAAGTACTACTCAAGTGCGAGTAGTATCTTAAAGAGTAACTGTCTGAGCGTGCCAAATCCTTTATAATTTAATGTTTGTATAATAAAGTTCAAAACATTAAATAATGTACAAATCACACATTGAAAAGCATTTACAAGGGATGGACACAAAATTGAGAAAACTAAATAGAAGGAGTGGTGCAAAAAACAAATGGTCAAGTCATTCACAGCTTTTGTCACTTGTAAAATTATTCACAGTAGTAAACAACTTTTTCTCAAGTAAGAGTACTGTTACTTCAATAAAAATATTACTAAAGTAGAAGTAAAAGTATGCTGATTGAAAAGTACTCTTAAAAGTACAATTTCTTTAGAAAGTTACCCAAGTACTAGTAAATGCAACTGAGTTGTACCCACAAATGACTGAAAGTATAATTTCAAAAGAAAAGAATAAATAAACTGAGTGAAACAACTGAATGTAAGGATCTATGCTACAAAGCAAGTAGGGGTTAACTTAGCCTAGATGAATTTAAAATCCTTGTAATTTTTTGGGATTTTTCTCTACATATGTTGAGCTCAAATCACACTAATGTTTCCTCTATAACTGTGAAGATTTAAAGGGATATGCCACCCCCAGGTCAAATTTGGGCATCTCCCCACAGTCCAGAGACTAAAATAAGTGGTGGAAAGCGTTTTCCTGCTCACCCAGCCATTGTCCGAGTCTGTCGCCACTGACCGCCGTGGTATCTGGTGCTCCTCCGCCTTAGACTGGAGTCTAACGGCGCAAGAGAAAGATTTCGGCCAAAAGGAATTAATTTGCTCGATGTGTTTCCCAATTACTTTGTGTGTAGTGCGCATTCATATCGAGTGCAAATAAATGTGCAAATCAACACGGAGAGCTTGACTTGGTCATTTTGGGTGGGAACTATTTTCCAGTGCGTAAGAATACAGCCGTATCACGCACCACGTTGTGCAACAGGGGAACTCCCTTCCCGGTGCGTAACTGGGATTCCCCTGGCAGCGTGCTGCGTGATACGGCTGTATTCTTACGCACTGGAAAATAGTTCCCACCCAAAATGACCAAGTCAAGCTCTCCGTGTTGATTTGCACATTTATTTGCACTCGATATGAATGCGCACTACACATAAAGTAATTGGGAAACACATCGAGCAAATTAATTCCTTTTGGCCGAAATCTTTCTCTGGCGACGTTAGACTCCAGTCTAAGGCGGAGGAGCACCAGATACCGCGGCGGTCAGTGGCGACAAACTCGGACAATGGCTGGGTGAGCAGGAAAACGCTTTCCACCACTTATTTTAGTCTCTGGACTGTGGGGAGATGCCCAAATTTGACCTGGGGGTGGCATATCCCTTTAAAGTGTGATAAAGTTCCATCATGTTAATGTCCCCATGAACTGAATGAAAAACAGAGACTCACACTTCCTCAGACCTGGGACCATCCACTGTTCTCCAGCAGGATCCAACCTGAAACACACAAGTCCAGTTTAGACCAGACCAGAGACCAGGACCTGGACCGACCATGGACCAGAGACCCACTGAACCAGGACCCTCACCTGAGAGACTGCAGATGGCAGTGGTCCCGTAGAGCGGTTAGGAGCACTGCTGAGGGTCCTGGATGGTTGTAGCTGAGGTCTAACTCTCTCAGGTGGGAGGAGGCGGAGGTCAGAGCTGAGGCCAGACATCCAGACAGCCTAAAGACACAGAATTACACTCATGTGGACACTCATGGGAGCATCTCACCTGAGAGTCTCCAGTCTGCAGGGGGCGCTCTTCAGTCCAGAACACAGCAGCTCCACTCCTGAGTCCTGGAGGTCGTTGTTGGTGAGATCCAGGTGTGTGAGACTGGAGGAGCTGAGGACTGAGGCCAGAGGACCACAGCTGTGAGGGGACAGGCCACAGCCACAGAGACAGAGAGGGACATTAGGGACATTAGAGACTAGAACCTCCACAAGAGTTTAAAGCCAAAAAGACAAAGTGTTTTCTTCCCTATTGACTGAATTCAACAAAAACAAACAAAGTCTCTACAAAACAAATCTTTTTTTTATTTTATTTTTTAATTCAGTTTTTTTTTTTTTTTTACACAAAAGTATTGAAGTAAGAGTCATGTTACTTCAAAATAATATTACTCAAGTAGTGGTCCAAGAAATTACTCCAGTAAGAGTAAAAAAGTATGTATTTATTATCATTATTATTTATAATTTTATGTTAAATGTAATTGGAAGTACAAAATATTAAATAATGCATAAAAACTGCTATTTTCACACGATAGACATACAAAAAATAAGAAAAAGTGCATTATATTGTCAACTTAAACCTTTAGTCACTTGTAGAGTTACTCACAGTGGAAAGAGAAACTAAAACTTTGACTTAAGTACAAGAGAATACTGTCAATAAAATTACTGTTCAAGTAGTATTCTAGTAGTTTATACTATATTATGTGCAATACGAAACCCACGTGCAATACTTAGACTATATTACTACTATATTATGTGCAATATGAAATTAATTTGAGCAGTATTACCTGTGAAAACACTACTTACACCTTATTTAGTCCTACCTGTACCTTTGTATTTTTGTTATATTTTTATTACATATTTTTTATTATATTGTTTACTTTTTACCTTGTATTTTTATTGCATGCTATTAGTACTTCTTGATTATCGTAGTGAGTCAACGGTTCTTCTGATCCTAAGCATTTCATTGTGTTGTTGACCTTGTGTTGATCCTGCATATAACAAATAAACAATCTTGAATCATGAATCTAGTAAAGTATCTAGTAAAGTATCATCTTTTAAAAAGTTATTCACGTAAATAGAACTGAGTTCTACGCACTTCTGCTGACAGGTTATAATATTTTGAGCATGTACACTTTAAAGAGCCTATATTACACTATTTTCCAATCTGTTATAATGTTGTTCATCAAAAACAGACTTGGAGTTGTGTTTTGTTTCATTCACACACGTTTAACACACAAACCCTGCATATTTAGGCTGCATTCTCTGTTCAACCTTGTGATGTCATGTGGTAATACAAGGAGGGCTCCACTGTGTTTCTAACCACCATACACCTCCACTAGAATAATTTGGATAATTTCAGACCGAGAATTGCATGCCTAATATACATACATATTGAGTCCTCCTTTCCCATTTGAGTAGATGATTTGTGGACCTTACAACCTTTCACGACATAGATCTCCACTCCAGTGAAAACACACATGGGAAGGTCAAATCTGCCTGCCTTAAGTGCATTCGCAGTGGAACTATCGCATGTTTCTCCACTGGTTTAAATGACCACCCATCTCCCCAGCGTCCCAGCCTCCTCTACCCCATGTGCGCATCACCGTTCTGGGCCACGGCAGCTGGCTCCCCTGGGAGAGGACACCACGCGCTGACGGAAGAGGAGCGAGAGCAGAGTATAAATAAAATAAGATACTAAGTTCACCTTGGAGAGGCCACTCAGCCCATGTTGTTGTTTTGCTCAATGCAGATTGGAGCCTATATATACAGTAGGTGGCGTAAATATGACTTCGCTCACGGTTTTCACTGCTCCGTTTGGGACGTGGTTTGGAAATCTAGTGTCAATAAGAAAGTATGTTTTATATGTGGACTGTCAATGCATTGTATGTGTTATAAGCCATACAGTATACATAAAACATATATAAGCTGTCCACAACCTGTATCTGTTTACTCCACAGTGGAAAATATGCATCTAACTTGTAAATCATATGCACTCTCTTCTCCTACACAAATACAAAGACTCAACAAGGCAGTTTCTCCGTAGTTGTAAGTCAAGGCAAGTTTATTTGTAGTCAGTGTTGGGAGTAACTCGTTACAAAAGTAATTCATTACTGTAATGCATTACTTTTTGGTGTAACGCAGTAATGTAACGCATTACAGG
Source organism: Paratrypauchen microcephalus (assembly GCA_036785185.1). Taxonomy (NCBI): domain Eukaryota; kingdom Metazoa; phylum Chordata; class Actinopteri; order Gobiiformes; family Gobiidae; genus Paratrypauchen; species Paratrypauchen microcephalus. The sequence goes on from JAVJIX010000088.1 coordinate 1,105,602, forward strand.
GAAGAAAATCGGTAATATATTGCTCGTTACAATGCCAGTAATGCACATTACAATGCATTTTTAACCTGCTTTGTTTTTGTGGGTTTTGCGTTTTCTTCATACAAAGTTCGCGGATCACCGCGAGATCAGCTACTGAATCTGATAAGTCCGCGCAGAACATTACATTTCATACAAAGTTCCGCGAGATCAGCTAGTGATATAAAAGTCCACGCAGACCATTCCATTTCCTTTTACTTCATCTGGAACTGGCAGTCTGACAAAGGATGACAGAACTAGAAGAACAGGATAGTGCTAGCTCCTAGAGGGCAATACAGCTGGAACTATCTTAATAGCTATACATATGGGCTATATTCACAGATGTGTATACCAAATGTGAAAATGCCATTTGCTACAGAATTGAAGAGGATGGCAGTGAACAGGTGCTGGGGTGCATGGTAAGGTGTGGCAAGAAGGGAAAGGACGATTTATCTTTTGGTATTGTAAGCGGGTAAGAAGCAATTACTGAACATGTTGGTTTTCAGTCTGCAGGCTCCCAAAACCTCCTGGATGGCAGGTGAAAGTCATGACACATGAGAGATTTGCACTGTAGATTGCCAAATCCTTATTTCCAGTCATTTTGGCGAGAGTAACTAAAGTAATGCAAAAGTAGTGTAATGCCTTACTTTTTATTTAGAGTAATATTGTAATGTAAGGCATTACTTTAAAATGACAGTAACAAGTAATAAGTAGTGCATTACAGTTTTTGAGTAACTTGCCCAACACTGTTTGTAGTACAATTCATACAGAAAGTAATTCTGCTTTACAGAATAAGAGACATTAAAATTACAATACAAACAAATCCACACATAAATAATCACAATAAAACATTAAAAAAAACAAAAAACATTAAAACTTTAAAAGAGAAGAGAGAATTTTTCAGTCAACAGAACAGAACTGTTTTGAGCCTGGATTTAAATTAAACACAGTCTCACATGTTCAGGAAGACTGTTCCAGATTTTAGCTGCATAAAACTGAAACTCTGACTCCTCCTGTTTAGTCCTGACTCTGGGCACCAACAGGAGGCCGGTCCCTGAGGTCCTCAGAGTGCAGACTGTTCAGATGGCACTAACATGTCACAGATGTACTTTGGTGCGAGGCCATGGAGAGACTTGTACACAAGCAGTACCACAAGGGGCAGTGCAGAGACCTGAGACAGTTGGTCTTCCCTACTGGACACTATACCTTTCATTTGTAAAACATAAGAACTGATAAATATTGACAGTTTGCTCTACCATTTGATCAGAAACCCCTGCCCAGGTTTGTTTCACTTTGCATCAAAAATGAAATCTATACTGTTAGAAGGAGGTTGGTTGGAATCAATACACACTTCTCCAATAGTTTACAAAGATGTAAGTCTGGTCACCGGTGAATCTTCCTGGGTTCTGATGGGCATGACTGACAGGTGGATTCGCCAGTCAGGGGGACACACATGGTCAATATGGCTGCCTACAAGGAAAAGTGAAAGGAAAAAAAATATCACAAGGGATAGAAAAACATTACAGATTTTTGCAGAATCTATAAGCGAATCACTAAACTCTGTTGATCTGATATGACAGACATGTAATTTTATTCAGAATCATGGGTGACGGAGTGACACCTAAACAAGGTTAGTTGCATAGTGCATCTTTAACTACATCTTGGACTGAATAGGCCATACTTGTCTTATAACCTCTGACAAATGATCCATCTTGTATCAGACAAATACTCATACAGACTACAGTGAGAGTTCTGAATGCATTTTTGTATCGATTGTGTTAGTTTAAAATGTATTTCTTTTAATTTAAGGGATGGAAAAATATACACTTGCACTTTTCTTGGTGTCTGAGATTAATAGTCATGTATTCTGCCTGTGAGCAGCTGAGCATTCACTGTATATGTATAAAATATAAGCATTGATTTCTGCAGGTTATGTTAATAAACAATTTTATGAATTCAGCTTGAAGAACCAACTTGGTCACAAAACAGACTGGAACATATTGGGTCCAAACAGCCATACAAGTTTAATGCAGTGTTGCTGAGGGCGCAGTATAATGAAGGTTTCTGTGGGCTTCCCTCCTGTTCCCTGTGCCAGACACAGAGGAAGAGAACGTGGAACATTACTATTCTGTGCCCATTTTTGTAAAAGAAATGCCATGAGAAATGGATTTAGAAAATAATCAAATGTATGGACAGTATTTTGGGATAGTGGTTGGAGTTTCTGTATCATCTCCGACTGGTGGTAATTTGACCTTCTGGTGTACTCATGAGAAAAGGAGGTCAAGTACTAGCTCAAACCAAGGTTAATAAATAATACAGTTGTATAGCACTGTGGAGGTCTTGGATGCCTTCTTGATAGTCTAGTCTTGATTTGAAAGTATTTTGTAATGTACTGTCTAAAGGCCGCGACAAACTACACGATTTTTCGGTCTTAAAGGTCCCATGGCATGAAATTTTCACTTTCTGAGGTTTTTGAACGTTAATGTGAGCTCCCCTACCCTGTTTAGGCCCCCCCCCCATGGCTAAAAGTTGCGAAATGTCTAAACTGAGCATTTGCGATCCTTTTCTGCGTTACACAAAACCAGTGTTGAAACGGGCGAGTTCGGACAAGGCACCTTTTTGACGTCAGATCGGCAAATGCAGCTCCAGCCCCTCCCTCTGTCTCCGCTCAGCGCCCCTGTATATCCCGCTCAGAGAGTTTGGACTGTGAATGCGCTACGCAATGTGAAATGCGTTTTTTTATTTGCCTGGAGGCACCTGCAAGTGTTTCTAGGCTCGGAAGTCCTTTATCTGAGCCTCTGGACCTTTGAACAGCAGTGGTTTAATTTTATTTTATGTGGAAATGTGTTTATTTTTCAATGGAACACTCTAACTCTCTCCCCCCGTGCAAAAACAAGGAAATGGATCAGAGAGCGCACAGAGAGGCCGTTTCCCAATTCAGCGACGGCACGCTTGTGAGCGTCCTTGGAACGGGATATGCGTCATATCCGGCGCGACAAGGGCCGTTCCATTCGTTTTTTTCCCCCTGCACCGTCAAGACGAGCTCTGAACGGCGCCGTCGTTTCCATGGAAATCGGGGCGTGGCCCAAGTGTGCAAACATGCACGCTCCGCACACTTAAAAGCCCCAGCATGCACAGCGCGGGACTACAAAGACCGACTCGCCAGCGACATCCACAAGTGAGAGTTGCGACGTCACTATAAAATATACGTACTGGTTCACCTCACCTACAACTATGCTACATGAAACTCTTCATAAACTACACTAAACATGTGTGACAGTAGCCGTAACGGCATAGATCACGGCACCTGTATTACCGTTCACATGCTTTTCCCCTTACACTTCTATATTTCCTTTGCTGTTGTAATGCTGGATATTCTACAGTGTCGCCATGTCCAGCGTTTACTCTAAGCTGCGCACTGTTCGCACATTCTCAGCGCACAAGAAAACTTGTGCCGCGCCCTGTAAACCAGGGACGAAAGAGCTTTTTATTCAGCCGCGGGGGTCATTTTTTTTATATCTGCAAAGTGCGAGCCGCGTGGGGGGGGGGGGGGTCATTTCGGATGTGGAGTTAGTGTGTTTGCTCAGACACATTAAAAATTAGGGGGAACATTGGCCATGTCCCAATTCCAAGTATTACTAGTCGCAATAGTATAATATTTTTGTCTTTAGGGAACAAGGAGCAGACCACCCGGCTCATTGAGCTGAGGCGGGACCTGTTCAATTTCGCAGGCGGCCATGTGAGAAACGTAGTGCACTAAGGACAGAGCGAGTATGCGCCGTCTCGACGACAGACCGACGGCACACTCACAAGCGTGCCGTCACTGAATTGGGAAACGGCCAGAGACAGCGGAGCATTTAGCCACGCCCCCACCTTCTACAATTGGCCAGCTTTTTCCTCCTCATTTGCATTCAAGCAACAGCGCCCATTATAGAGTGTTCTGAGTGAGGAAAATGACTCTTTTTCACCTTATCTTTGTTTCTCATGCACTGAGTGTTGATTTTGAAGAAGGATTCATTTACAGTATTAGGGAACCATTAAGGAGCCATATAAAAGCATCAAGAAGTACCATGTCATGGGATCTTTAAACTATTTTTAAACATGCAACAAAAAGTGCACACCACAGACACAAGGAGAATCGTATGAGACTTAAAATCTCTGATCGCAAAGACTGCTGCGGGATAAAACGACTCGCTTTGAGACTCTTAAGCGTTCAAAAGATCAAAGCATTGAACTTCTAGTTTACATAGTGCGAGTCAAAACTGTGTTACTATTATGAAATGTGGTGCAATACTTCAGATACATGATTTTTAAAGCATAAAAGACTGGCAATATAGTACACTGGAAGTAGAGTCACTATCATTAATCTGCAGCTTCACTTCGATCCGTGCTTGTGGATGTTAAAGATCCCATAACATGGTACTTCTTGAGGCTTTTATATGGCGCCTTAGTGGTTCCTTAATACTGTATATGAACCCTTCTCCAAAATCAAGCCTTGGTGCATGAGAGAGCCTCTTGGAATGAGGCCTATGGAGACTTGTGTCTTTTAAACAGTTCATTCTGGGCATGTCGCTTGAATGCAAATGAGGAGGACAGAGACAGGCCAGGGCAGGCGGGCCAAATACGCCACTGTTTCCTGGTTTAGCGCTCTGAGCTGTGCGCTGTGTATGTATCGGAGGAAGAGGGGAGACGCGGATAAGCGATTTGCAAGTCCAGCTCTGTATTGTCCCATGAAAAAAAACACGTGTAGGGAAATTTCCACAAAAAATAAAATTAAACCACTGCTGTTTCAGAGGCTTGGAGGCTCGGATGAAGGACATCCGCAGGTAGCAGCTCGTAGCGTTTGCGCAAGGGCCGGTCCAAACTCTCTGGGCGTGATTTCCAGAGACAGGGGGTGGACATCCAGACGGGGGTGGAAACCTTTCCCGAGTGTGATGTCAGAAAATTTCCTTGTCCAAAATTGCCCGTTTGGGCTGTCTTTTTTTTCAAACGCGGAAAAGGATCGCAATTGCTCAGTTTACACATTTCACAACTTTTAGCCGGGGGGGGCTAAACAGGGTAGGGGAGCTCACATTAACGTTCAAAAACCTCAGAAAGTGAAAATTTCATGCCATGGGACCTTAAACAGACACACATGAGGAACTACTTGCCTTTTTTACTTTCAAAGAACGCCTCAAACTGGATTAATAGTGCAGTTTTGTGGACTGTGTGTCATTATTTGCAGAGGACAATTTCTATGGATAATGTGGATGAGATGTTGCACTTTAAAGTAATAATGTCTTATTATTTTCGTTATATCCCGAGTTTGTATATTGCGCCTCTGTGTCCATCACTCCGTCTGCCCCTGACGCTCTGTTTTATTGGCTGTTGCCGTAGCGCTGCTGATGTTTGGTGGTCATGAGCTGACAAAGCAGCTCAGTCACACTGACACCACACGTGAGGAACGCAGCAGCTTCAAAGTCGCATAGGATAACACAAAGTCGGGTCACACCTCCACGAACTCGGGGAGAAGCAAATCGCAGCCAAAATCAGGCAAATTATCCTGCAGTGTGTGGAGCCTTAACACAGATAATGAGAGTCAGGAACAAATTTGATTTTCTGTTTTCAGGCCAAATCCTACTTTTTAGTGTAAAGAGATCTTAGTGTTTCCCCAACGCATGACACCAGTCCAAAAGTGCTCCAGTGACGACCAATATCATCATAAGCCCTACCAAGAACTATATTGTTAAATACAAATTTTGAACAATTCAAGCTAAGGTACTCTACAGTGTCCTTTATATAAAGCTTTATATAAAGCATTATAGAAAGTCTTCTGGCCATCACTTACTTTAAAAGTCCAACATAATAAAGACAATTTTAGGCTGTGTCCCATTACTCTGTCTTACCCCTTCCCCTACCCCTTTATCTACATCTTTGTCTTGCTCCTCGATACCGAGCTGAGAGGGCTCAGGCTACGAATGCTATGAATGCTGCTACGTCTACAGAAGCGACAACAATTGACGCAAACAAATGTAGACAAATGTCAAGGATTATCGGGTACCTCAGCTCAACAAAAAAACTAGCTCATTTATACATGAAAGTTCGATGAAAACAATAACGTCGGCTAAACAGACATCACTACAATTAAGACAACAGTTCACTAAAAGTAACGTAGAACCTAAGCGTCATAATTGTAAACCATGCTAAACTGTTAACTGATAATTACAACTGCTGAAAATACATTTATGAGACTCCTTGGCTGGTCGATGTGACGCTGCCATCCTGATCCCAAAATCTGCCTGAGCTTGTAGGTGTACCCCTTCGTTTCAAGTCTGGTCGAGAGCTTACTTTGTTTTAAGGGGTATGTAGCCCTTGGTCGTGGCCCTAGCCCTTGATCAAAATTAGAATCAGGACATCCCTTGCTCTCACATGAACGCGCAAAACCAAGAGGTAGAAGTAAGACGACGGGGTAAGATGTACGGCTCTGAAACTGTATCTTGTCTCTACAGTTTCGGTTGGATGTCATTGGCACGTGGATTAACCAGTCACAGAGATTCATGGTGAGTTTGTGTGAAAAGAAAAACATGGCAGCTAACAAGTAAAGGGACAGAAAATGATGGTGGCCCAGTAATTAGAGCAGTGGTCCCCCAGTCTGAATGTCAAGGAATCAATTCCCACTCGGACCAAGTTCTGTCACAAAATAATGTGTCCTGATGCAAAATAATTAAGAAGACTAATAAATAGTATGGTCCCTGACAGAATCAAGAAACAAAAGCTTTCTTCTTAGGCCCTGTGGTCCAGTTCTAGACCCTTCAGGATCTGAACACAACGTAGAGGGGACTGACTGATCATGCAAGTAGAGCAGGTGTCTTTAACCTTTTGTGTCTACAGAGCTATTTTTACAAAAACAAAAATGGCAGATAGGTGTAGTGTGTGCCTGTGATAATGACCTTGATGAATATATCAGTCTGCAGTACCCAGTGAGGAGGAGGAGCCATTTTAACACATCAATTATGAGCTGCGTTTGTGGACATAATGGGCATCACGCGAGGAGCTAAAGCCGAACCTCTATGCAGTATTCATGGCCCATCTGCTCCTCTTCCCCGTACAGGCCTGCTCCACGGGCTGGGGGCTGCAGTGTGGGTCCTACTCCGCCACAGCTACACAATCACACACATAGACACAGACATACACACACAGGCACACACATACACACAAAGGCATACGCATAGCTCAATAAAGAGGAGACAAAAAAGTGTTTAGGTTTAGGGACAACAGAGCCGAGTCAAATGTAGGTTTGGGTTAAAGAGAGAGTGTATGAGGGCAAATCAGAATTGTACTTGAAGTGGAGACGGTACTGTATTCAATGGAATGAGCCATAGTATAATATTAAATGTAATCTCCATGGAGATAGTGATGCCACCAGACCAAGTTTCAGGTCAGATCTGTGGAGAATTCACGCACATGCATGGAAGAAAACATGTCATAAATGCCTACTCTTGTAATGCTTTCTACAAAGCCTCTGCCCTGGGCCAGACTGATGGCCCCAGTCACTCACATTCATCCGCTCAGTATGCACCATTTTTACTTTTTCTTCCTCTATAACTAACTGAATCACTCTATACTAGGTTTGGCTTCACAGTTCAAACAAACCAGCAGACAGTGGAAAGAGCAGAGGAGAGCAAAGAGAGAGAGAGAATGGAGGAGAGAGAGGAGGAGAGAGCAGAGCGAACAGAGGAGAGGAGCAGGAGATAGAGGAGGAGAGAGCAGAGGAGCGAACAGAGGAGAGGAGCAGGAGATAGAGGAGGAGAGAGCAGAGGAGCGAACAGAGGAGAGGAGCAGGAGATAGAGGAGAGAGCAGAGGATAGAGCAGAGGAGATAGAAGAGGAGCGAACAGAGCAGAGGAGCGAGTGGAGAGAGCAGATGAGAGCAAAGAGAGAGAATGGAAGAGAGAGCAGAAGAGCAGGCTGAGGAGGGAGGAGCAAGCAGAGGAGATAGAGGAGGAGCGAACAGAGCAGAGGAGAAAGCAAAGGAATGAGCAGGAGTGAGAGGAGAGAGCAGAGGAGAGAGAGAGGAGGAGAAAGGAGGAGAGAGCAGAGGAGCAAACAGAGGATAGAGCAGAGGAGGAGAGAGCAGAGGAGAGAACAGGAACGAGCAGTAGAGAGAAGCGCACAGAGGAGAGAGTGGAGATGGGAGCAGGGACTTCCAGAGCAATAACAAGGATCAATAAAAGGAGCAGAGGTGACAGCCCACAGGCTCGGCACACATCAGCCCACAGCCCACGGAGGAATCAAATATAAAGACTGCGCAAACGCACCGGCTGTTTGGGAGTTTGAAGATGAAAACGGAACTAGGCCTTTTACTTCTTGTGTATTTTTCATCGTATAAAAAATGCATTTGTGGGTGAGGATCTTTATTGTACTCCATAAATGTATAAACAGTGACTCTAACTCGGTTTAAGAAAAATAATTTGCACATTGATATATTTTTATGCACAAATGGGCACATGTACTATATATTATCTGTGAAACTGGTGTAAGTATTTATGGAATAGCAAACTCTAAAATATATAGAGTTAATGTTGTAGTACTTTTTTACTTATTCTATAAAGCCACATGTCTTCGCTCTATATAAAACTCTATAAAACACTAAAAGTAGCTGTTAATTTGAAAATTACAGCTTCATGATATCACAAGTTGGAACATTTTGAGCTTTGGCCATGCAGACAGCCAAAGAAAACCAGGATTATTCAAACATGTGTGAAAAAAAATCAATTTTGAATAATATAAGACCTTCAAACAAAATAATAACAATACAATTTTCAAAGTCAAACTAACTCTTATAAGACTCTGGATGCACACACGTAAACATTTGTGGAGCTGTGCAGTGGAGACTCAAGCTATTCACTCTATGTAACTTTATATAAACCACTTGGAATCATAATAAATATGTTTACTAATAAAGTGCATTAGATATTTAGCACCTTTATATAATGTAATAATTTAACTGACAAAACACAAGACATAAGAGCATTAATAACGCGCTAAATGAACCGTGTGACAACTGCTTATGTGTCTCCTTCTACAGCTCTGGAAAAAAATAAGAGACCACTGCATTTTTTTTTTTATCAGCATCTCTACATGTATTACAGCCATTCCATTCCAGCGTCTGTTGAATTCCAACACAAAGCTGAGCTACTTCAGTTCTTGCACCAGGAGTGGAATAAAGTCACCCAACCACAATGTGAAACACTTGTGGAGAGCATGCCAAGACGCATGAAAGCTGTGATTAAAAATAAGGGTTATTGCACCAAATATTGTTTTCTGAACTCTACTTAAGTGTAAACATTAGTATTATGTTGTTTTAAAATGAATTTGTTCTTGTTTCTTTGCATTGTTTGAGGTATGAAAACATGTATCTTTTTGTTATTTTGACCATTTGTCGTTTTCTGCAAATAAATGCTCTAAACGATAATATTTTTATTTGGAATTTGGGGAATATGTCAGTAGTTTATAGACTCAAACAAAAATGTTCCTTTTGCCCAAACACATACCTACAGTATATCAGAAAAACTGATAATTTTGCAGTGGTCTCTTATTTTTTTCCAGTGCTGTATAAAACACTTGGCATCATAATATATTTACTTCTATTAGGGAAAATAAAATACAATAAACTGCATTAGATATTTAGCACTTTTCCAGAAACCCAAAGATAATTTAACTGACAAAAGCATTAATAACATGCTAAATGAACCGTGTGACAACTGCTTATGTGTGCATCTGTATTGTGCATTAAAGGTGCATTGTGTGTAACCTTTCTAGTAGAGGGCCTGTCAAATTATTTTCTCCATGGAGATGTTATTGCTTTGTCTGGAAAGCTTCATGTCATGTCATTAAGCCTTTCTATCTTGATGAGACCAAGTTACAGGTCTGATCTGTGGAGAGGCAACCACGCTCAGTATTTTTGAGCTATAAAACCATCTGTAATATAACAAATGTAAGGTAGTGCTATTTAATGTCATACTGTGGAACATTGCAGGCAGAGCAATGAGATATCCATAGAAACAAGCAGGTGACGGACCCCCAACCAAAATGTTACATAGTGCACCTTCAAAGTGCCCATATTACACTCCATTTTCTGTAATAATGTTATTTCCTCATCAAAAACAGACTTGGAGTTGTGTTTTGTTTCATTCACGTTTAACGCACAAATTTGGCATATTTAAGCTGAATTATGAAGTAAAAATCTCTACTTCACATTTATTCAATTACAATTGGATTTAATGCTCAAAAATAAATTTAAAAAACAGGCATTCTCAATGTGGGGTTGCCTTTCCACAGATCTTGACTTGTAACTTGGTCTGCTTTTGGCCTTGCTTCCAGACGAAACAATAACATCATCGCAGAGAAAAGAGAGAAAAATTTAATAGACCCTCCACCAGAAAAGTTACACAATGCACCTTTAAAGCTTAGATGAGTCAATTTTACATATTATACGACCTACAAATCAGAAAAAAGTTGTATTGCCACTATCATCATAAGTCAGAACTAGAAATGGTGCAACATAGAACTAGGATAGTAGTAAAATATAAAGTATGATCAAATAAAAGCATGCATAAAATATTTGTCTGTGTCCCATTCCTCTCTTCTTCATCTTACCCCTTCCCCTACCCCGTTATCTACGTCTTGTCTTGCCCCTCGATACCGAGCTGAGAGGGCTTGGGGTACGAATGTTCCCCTAAGAAATGGGACGCCACTCGATTACCGTTTGCGTCATCATCCCTTGCCTCTACCTGGCTGCTACGTCTACAGAGGCGACAACAATTGACGCAAACAAACGTAAACAAATGTCAAGGATCATCAGAGGGGTATTCCATGAACGCGGCTAAGCGCAAAGCCCGGCTTTATTCGACAGTTCGCGCTAGTTTTAGTGAGAGTTCGGTTCCATGACTGTCGCTAAACTTAGTCCCCGCTGAGTTACTGGGGCAACATGGTCCTCGGAGCTAGCCTGGTCGCGGACAGGCTAAAGTTGAGGCTTAATCAGGCCGTGTCTCAGAGAATACATACCTGACATAAACAGAGTGTCAAACAAACCGTTCCGCACACCCTCCCGCATGACTATCTGTGTTGTCCGAAAACAATATCAGCAAAAACACAAATTACCTTACGTTCTTGGTTCTTGACAAATCTCCGGTAATTTAAAAATATGCTTTTTGAACTGCTGTCTTTATGACATTATCATTAACACAATTTAACGTATTAGTTGGAGCAAATACTTTTACACAGTAAAAATAAATTACAACTGACAAGACTGCTCTACAAATATATAATATTTATGACATCAACTGTCCTCCCTGAGAATCAAACTCACATCGCCCGCTTGGCAGACCGTAACATACCTTTTGCGCCACGGACTTGTCTTGACACCAATGGTGAAAAACATACTTAAAAAACTCAACATTCAGCACTATTATAGGACTTAACTTACATATTTAAGCGCTCGGCGATCTTCTGCCACGCCATGTCTCTGGTCTTGGTTATTGCAAATGTGTTGTAGAGTTCCAAAAGCAACTTCTGCTCTGATGCGCTGAAATAATCGGCCCGAATCTTCGGCATGATCGCGTTTTCGACAGTTGCTTGTTCAGGGCTTCTTATTTACACCGTGCACGCCTGTAGGCCAGGCCTGGTTAGGCCTGACTGAACTTAGCGCTGCTGAGGTGCAGCTGAAATGCGTTAGTGGAACAACTTGAGGCTTTGTTGCGGCTAAATCAGGCGAGGACTTAACACTTAGGCACCGCTATGATTAGCGACGTTTGTGGAATACCCCTCAGGTACCTCAGCTCGACAAAAAAACTAGCTTGTTTATCATGAAAATTAGAATCCGGACACCCCTTGCCCTCACATGAATGCGCAAAACCAAGGGGTAGAGGTAAGACGAAGGGGTAAGACCGATAAATGAGACGCAGCCTTAGACCTATAAAATACAAAAAACAAATATACAGTATGAATAGTAAACTAGCAGTAGTACTGTGCAGTAGTTGACCCAGTGGCCGACTTGTTTTGGTGATTACAGCGATACCTTTAGTTTGTACTTGTACTTGTGTTTGTGAGGTAAACCACGCTCTGTTTAAATCCAATCTCCCCAGTGAGGATCTGATCAGTATGCAAATGAACGCCTCCCTTTGCCCATTCTGTTAAATGAGCCGTGACTGAATGAGTTTGTCTTAATTACTTCAAAGTTGTACCGTGGTTATTACGGGTCAGATCAGTGAAGAGGCAACCCCCACTCATAGCAAGAAGCTTTGAGTTTTGAGTTCAGAGTTAGTTCAGAGCCATAACAAATGACACAAAAAGTTCAAACCACACATTCTCCAAAGAGATTGTAGCTGTTTTATGACAGTGTGGAGCATTTTATTTATGACATTACAATTTCCATGGCGACAAGCAGATGGAATCTTTCCTCGAGGCCACATTTGAGTCAGGTATGTGGAGATGTACGCCTGCTCACAGTATTGATTCATGCTTTTAAGGATTTTGCAGTTTTAGTGCAATAGAAACACACATAATGAAAATACAGTGGATTAGATGCTGCTATGATGCCCGGGCTGTAGGGACACTTTTGTCCAGAGGGCTGTTACTCATCGGAAGCTGCCCTGACAAAGAATCTGCTGACCCTACCTGACCAAACCTACTGTTAAACTGCACTGACTGACACACAAAGACGACTGAGAATCATCCATCCATTTTCTTCCGCTTCTCTGTATTCCGGGTCGCGGGAGCAACAGTCCAGACAGATCTGCTGCCCAGAACACAATGCACTGGCACCACGTCGCTTGACGCAACCGGCCTTGATGTACTTCTGTCATGGGGGCTCTCTTCCAGTGTGCACAGACACTGGGGGCGAGGTGGGGTTAAGTGTCTTGCCCAAGGACACAATGGCAGCACTCATCTGTAGGAGCTGGGATCGCACTGTGCCAACCCATGGGTCAATGGATCTGACCACTCAACCAACTATGCATTGTCAAAAGCGGGATTCAAACCGCCAACCCCTGGATCAGCGAGCAAACGCTTTACAAACTGAGCTACTGATATTAAAGGAAAAGTAACGTTATTTTACAATCTGAGCCTTCTTTCGGTAATAAAACAAGTCGTTTGACTCACCCATAGCACGTTGGTGTCATTTGGAGCTGTTTGGTAAAGTTATGTTGTAGCGTGTCCGTTAGCGTGAGTACTCGGGGCATTACTTTGCGGTCTCCAAATAACACAAACTTTAGCACTTTTCAAATCATAGAAGCCCGATGTCTTAATCTACGATTTCGTTTGAAACAAAAGTGGCCTGTAATCCGAGATTTAGCCATAGTTTCGAGTAGATGAAGACGCCAGTGCCCATGCGCGGACTGTGCTCTCCGCTCCCGGGACCCAAACATGAAACGCAAAGCTGAAAACTATGGATAAATCTCGGATTACAGGCCACTTTTGCTTCAAATGAAATCGTAGATTAAGACATCGGGCTTCTATGATTTGAAAAGTGCTAAAGTTTGTGTTATTTGGAGACCGCAAAGTAATGCCCCGAGTACTCACGCTAACGGATACGCTACAACATAACTTTCACCAAACAGCTCCAAATGACACCAACGTGCTATGGGTGAGTCAAACGACTTGTTTTATTACCGAAAGAAGGCTCAGATTGTAAAATAATGTTACTTTTCCTTTAAAGGTCCCATGGCATGAAATTTTCACTTTCTGAGGTTTTTGAACGTTAATGTGAGCTCCCCTACCCTGTTTAGCCCCCCCCATGGTTAAAAGTTGCGAAATGTCTAAACTGAGCATTTGCGATCCTTTTCTGCGTTACAAAAAATCGGAGCTCAAACGGGCGATTTTGAACAAGGCACCTTATTGACGTCAGATCGAAAAAAGAAATGCAAATGCAGTTCCACCCCTGTCTGTCTGTCCTCAGCGTCTCTGTAAATCACGCCCAGAGAGTTTGGACTGCGAATGCGCTAGGCAATGCGAAGTGCGTTTTTTTATTTGCCTGGAGGCACGTCTGAGTGTTTTTAGGCTCGGAAGTCCTTTATCTGAGCCTCTGGACCTTTGAACAGCAGTGGTTTAATTTTATTTTCTGTGGAAATGTGTTTATTTTTCAACGCTTCTAATCTCTTCTCCACGCAAAAACGCGGAAATGGATCAGAGAGTGCACAGCTGAGAGCTGAGAGCTGAGAGCGAAGAGCAGAGAGTTTGGCCACGCCCCCACCCTCTACTATAGGCCATCTCTTTTCTCCTCATTTGCATTCAAGCAACAACGCCCATTATGGACTGTTCAGAGAGAGAAAAATTACTCTTTCTCATCTTATCTCTGTTTCTCATGCACTGAGTGTTGATTTTGAAGAAGGATTCATTTACAGTATTAGGGAACCTTTAAGGAGCCATATAAAAGCATCAAGAAGTACCATGTCATGGGATCTTTAAGAATCATTTTTGGGGTTAAAAAGTTACACAATATTTTAAACTAAATAATAATACCAAGTCGATTTAAAAGAAAACTATACTTATAGCAAGGTTAACATTGGTAAAAGTAGCCCTAACTACAGTAAAGACAGTGATCCTTAAGTACTGGAAGACATCCGAGATCCCCACATACAGAATGGTTTACAACTCTGTTTGAGACCACCTCCCATGAGCGCCTTATATATAAGATTAACGGAAAACTACAGCTAATCAATGAGGTATGGGAACCCTTCTTTAAGCAGACTAAATAACCCTAAATATTATATCTAGAGGTAACTAAAGTATTGGCTGGCCGTGGGAGGGGACAACAGGGGCACACGGGATTTAAAAAAAAGTCAGACTTGTCAGCACTGAAGCACCTACTTTCTGTTCCCAGTGTGCTATGTTTTAAAATATATACTATGTTTCAACCTTTAAGAATGTATTAATAAGTTTACTCTTTAATATTGTGATGTGAATGTTGTATGTGAGCTGCTGAATGTGTGCTAATGTGTGGTTTTTATTGTTGAATGTGTAAATTGTATAATTTATTCTTGTTCCTCAAGGACTGCAGATGGAAACTAGCTGTTTAGCTATAATCTGGTGCAGTAAATCTGTTTTATGAGCATAATGTACACTGTCCCTTCAAATAAAAAAAATAAAAAAAATTGGTTTGACACTAAAATGGAATAATGAAGTAGACTGTTTATCCATTTCATTGTTTTTCCAAATCCAAAATCCAAAAGAATGAATACGACATGGACCGATGTAATTGCATTTAATTTATTTCTGTAAATCAGACACGTAATGCACCTTTAATGTCTCTGTATTGTCTCTTGAAATAAAAAAAAAGTAGTAGAGGCCAGGCCAGGCTCTGTGTGGGTGGACCTGTGCAGTGGACGCTCTAAACTGAAGTTACAAGGACAGCAGAGGACCAAGGGAACTGGTGACTTTGGACATATACTTTTAATGGATTATCATTAAGTTATTTATAGTAACACACTTACTGAGGAGGTTACGCAGTTATTCACGGTTTAATCTTCGTGTTTTATAACTAGTTTAAGTGCACTGTGGAACTTGCTTGGAGTGTTCCACAGTACGGCATTAAATATGGAGACAAGCAGGTGAGGAGGTCAAGTTACAGAGGTCCTTTTTACGCCCTACTGTGAAGCAGTCCAGGCAAAGCAATTGACACTTTGCCGCTGATATCCTCAACATTCCCTCGTGGTGTGATGCTAACTGGAAGCACTGCTCTGTATGAAACTTTTACTTAATGTGGGGAAGCTGGCCAATGTGGTGTAAGTAGGAGGCAGACGATATATGTTTTATCCCATAGATTTATTTCCAAAATTTCACCGTGGCATTCAAAAATAATACATATTCACAAAAAAACGAAACTAAAGAAAGACTCACGTGCACACAGCTACACTGATGAGACCTCCTGCAAGGCTGAGCTACCCTGCTTTTATAGTGACCCCCACAGGAAGCCCCTCCCTCCAGGTAAGCCCACAATCTCGATCAGGTTGGACATGCGGCAACTTTACTTTTATCCAAGTTACCTGGTGATTTACGTACAGGGCCTAAGTCCCCTTTAAATAAAAGTGCTTAAGAAGAAGAAGTGAACTTTATTGATCTCACACTGGAGAAATTCTTCTCTGCATTTTAACCCATCCTATATATATACAGTATATATATATTAGGAGCAGTGGGCAGCACACATTAGGGCGCCCGGGGACCATCTCCATGATCTTCTTGGTCAGGACCTAAGCTGGAGGTACCTATGGTGCATGTTTTGGGTTGGTGGGGGAAACCGGAGTGCCCGGAGAAAACCCACCCAGACACGGGGAGAACATGCAAACTCCACACAGAAAGGCTCGGGCGACCCAGGGATCGAACCCAGACCATGCACGCAAACTCCACACAGAACACACACGGAAAGGCCTGGGCGACCCGGGGATCGAACCCGGAACCTTCTTGCTGTGAAGCAAGAGCGCTAACCACTCAGCTACCGTGCCACCAACTGACATTAACATAATGTCTAAACACTAAACCATCAAAATCACATACAGTCAACCCTCGCTCTATTGCGGTTCACTTTTCGCGGCCTCGCTGTTTCGCGGATTTTTTTTCAATTCCCCCCCCTCCCCAATTTTTTTTTTATAGTGTAACTTTTTTTTAAAAGTGTAACATTGTGTCCTGCGTCCTGATTGGCTAAGAGACTAGACCAGGACTAAAGGTGGACTAAACCAGGTCTAGACCAGAACTAAACCAGGTCTAGACCAGGTCTAAACCTGGACTAAACCAGGTCTAGACCAGAACTAAACCAGGTCTAGACCAGGTCTAAACCTGGACTAAACCAGGTCTAGACCAGAACTAAACCAGGTCTAGACCAGGGCTAAACCTGGACTGGCCCTGGACTAAACCGGGACTAGACCAGAACTAAACCGGGACTAGACCAGAACTAAACCGGGACTAGACCAGGTCTAAACCGCTCTTTGCTGGTTTCGTGCAGCTGTTTTGTGGCTCGGGCTGAGAGCACGCGGTCCGGGCGCGGCGGTTCTCTCTCGTGCTCGCGGCGTCGCGCCGGTCATGTTTCTCTGTCACGGATTTGTCCACGATGAGGGGTGCACGTGTGGAGCTTCTCCAAGGGGTTGGTGCGCGTCTCATCGCGTCCAGGGACGTGGCGGTGCTTCTCGCACGTCCGGCGGGGCTTCCGGGGCCGTGTCTCCCCCCACGCGTCACTATTAATACATTTTGTTGAAAATCTACAAAAGTTTGAGTGTTTAAACAAGAGAAAAAGGTGAGAAAATGGGTGTGGGTGTGGGTGTGGGTGGGTGGGTGGCGTTTTTAACCTTAAAACATGTAGAATAATTCTAAAACCGGGACTAGGCCAGGTCTAAACCGGGATTAAATCTTTGCCTTGTTTCGTGACGGTGCACGTGTCCGAGCGCACCCCGTACCCCCCCACCCCGCTTCTATTAATACATTTTGATGAAAATCTACGAAAGTTTGAGTGTTTAAACAAGAGAGAAATGTGAGAAAATGTTAATTCCAGTCTGAGAAAGGTGTATAATGTGTGTGGTGAGGTGTTTACAGCCTTAAAACATGTATAATAATTGTAAAATATAAAGTTGTCCTACTTCGCGGATTTCACTTATTGCAGGCTATTTCTGGAACCTAACCCCCGCGATAAACGAGGGATTACTGTATACAAAACCTAACAAACAAAAGGAACTGAAACCAATTCTCCCCCTCCACATGGTCTGGCCCATACCCCCCTTCCCAGAGGCTATAAATATGGCAGTCCCAGGGCACGCCCCCTTTTTTGTCTCCGGACCATGTGGAGTAACAGGTGAGCAGGTAAGTGAGGTGTTTGACAAAATGTACTAAATTTAACCAAATAAAATCATTTAAAATAATTTGAGTGTGTGGTGATTAGCTAAACAAAACTAAATAAAACAAGCCTGTGGTAGTTGTATTTAGCAGTTTAGTTGAATATGGAAAAATGAATATGAAATTAAAGTGAATATGCAGGGACAAAGGCCCTCTTTGTCACACTTAAGTAAGACTTTAATCTGAGTTTTGCTTGAACACAATCTGACCTTAAAGAGCTGACTGAATTGGAACTACGACAGGTGAGCTGATTTTGTTCTGCTAAACGTATTCCTCTCAAATAAAATTAGTCACAACCAGCATTAGCCAACGGTTTTTCATTTAATCACTCACCTTTATCCGTGGAGGCAAGTGTTTGAAACTCATTAGAAAATTTACTGCACCTATCAGTGTTTAGCAAATGTACAAATATGTATTGCATATCCACACTCATTCAAACATGAAACTCATTTGTTTTTCATTTTTCCTTCAATTCTTCTCTAAAGGCGTAGCACGTCTCTGCTCTGTATGAGATGTCTTCAGACGCTCTGTGCAGGTGAATATAAAATGGATTTCTCTGGAGTTGGACTTAACCCTGTGCAGGTGACTAGGGTCGCTATGGTGAAAGTGACACTCTTTGGAGCGAGATAGGAGGGAGACGAGGGCAGAAGACGTGCATTCTGACAGCCCGCTGACCACAAAATGGAAGAGAATGTGTCAAGGCACTGCTGCGGATCAATACTTCAGAATAGTGTATATGGCTCAATGATAAGGGACAGGAGGGCCAGAGGAGGAGGGCTAACGCTGCCTTGGACTATGGAGAGTATAGAATAGATGATTGATTGTATATGCTGTATGTGGGGCATGGTGGCTGTGCGGTTTACATTCCTGCCTCACATTCTATCAGCACAGCGGCTTAATGCAGTGTTTCCCAACCAGGGGTACGCGAGCACATTGCAGGGGGTACTCAGCAGTGTCGCTGCTAGGTGCAGGGGGAGGTTTTTTGGATTTTTTAAAATTCTAATCTGAGTAAATTTGAGATAAAAATGCCTGAGAATTAAAATTTCAAATTAAGGGAATGAAATAAAATGATTTTCATTTAATAATCCGTTGTCACATTCTACTTTTGGAGAATTAACAGATATGAGTCGGGGGTACTTGAGGCATGACAAAAAGGCTCATGGGGTATACAAGACAAAAAAGGTTGGAAACACTGGTTTGTTCACTTGTAAACTTCCCCTTACGGCGGACCGCATCTGCCGTACACTTCCGCTAAAAGGTTAACGGGCTACTACAGCTAATATGCGCGCAGTGATGCGAATCGAGAGACACAAACGGAATCTACGCTGCTGGATGTTTCGGACGCAAATATATCACCTTTCGGACAAATGTTTTGTTTTGAGAAGAAAAACAAGCTTTATTTCATGTTCCAGGGAAGTTACCGGACCTACTTATGTGGGCTCCAGAAAGCGAGCTGAACCAGGATCAGCTGAGAGTGTCAGAGGTAAGCCGGTGTCAACACACGTAACTTTTAGAAGGAAACCCATACAGATTAACATTTTTTAAAAAACAGCACTATCCCTTTAATGGCTAGCACTCACACTTCATAACAAGAAGGTACTGGGTTTGAACCCCAGGCACCCGTGTCTGTGTGAACGTTGCATGTTGTGTGTCTGGGTGGGTTTCCTCCGAGAACTCTGAGGAAAACATGCAACATTAATCAAGATTCAAGATTGTTTATTTGTCATATGCAGGATAAACACAAGGTCAACAATGCAATGAAATGCTTTGGATCAGAAGAACCTGTGGCCTCGCTAAGATAGTCGAAGTACTAATAGCAAAAATATGTAATAAAATACAAATGTACAGGTAGGATTAAATAAGGTGTAAGTAGAGTATTTCACAGGTGGTAATACTGCTCAAAAGAATTTCATATTGCACATAGTATAGTATAAGTATTGCACGTTAGTCTGGTTAACACCTGACCATATCACAAGTGAGATATGGGTCTGGAAACTCGCTTCGAAAAATCCCGTAGCGGAGGTGTGGTTAGCGATTGCCAACGGCCGTTTATTGGGCGTTATGAATGTCTATCATTGAGCGTATACGTAAGTCCATAGCCAATCATGTCAGTTGTCAGTTCAAACTACAAGCTTCCGTTTGTCATGTAGTACGCGTCACCGTCTTGCCACACCTCCCCCCCTCTCTGATTGGGGCCCTAAATCTGGGACTCTCGCTTGGACGAGTTTCCAGGCCGCCTTCCAGTTCGAAACGAACGGAAGCGGCCTGGGAATTCCCAGGCTAATTGCACGTGGGTTATGAAGCAGGTTATTGCACAGGTAACAGTATCAAACCCCAGTTAAGGTTCTGACTAAGACTAGCAAACGAGATCACTGCTCCTGAGGCGGATGGGTCAAATGCAGAGGAATTCCCTACGAGGACAATAAAGTGTACCTTAACCTTACCTTCACCTTCACCTTTACAGTGAGGAGGCAACTAGTTTAATTCCAGGGTCAGATGGGGCTTTTTGGTGTGGATTTTGCAGGATCTCTCCTAGCAACAAATAAAATGAAAAGTATTCTAGAAACTATAGCTCAAGTTCGTCCAAATTCAAAATAACTTGTTGATCCCCAAGGGAATGAAATTGCTCTTCAGACATGCAGCCAACCGAGAAGAATAAGAGTTGTCAAAAAATAAAGTGAATAAAATGTAAATATCACTAACGCAATAAAAATAAGTACAGCAAGTCTTTATCAACTAAACTCCCAGTGAAAATAAAGTAAATTTATTTTACCTTAAATTATGAGGAAAAAGACGATGGCACTCTAAAATAGTAGTGAAGCGTTTCCTCAGCAGTATTGAACGGTGGGTCAAATGCAGGACAAAATGTACATAAATAAGGAACAAAAATGTGAAAATATGTGCAGTAAAATTCAATTCAATTTATGATAGGTAGTAAATTAGATTAAAACATCACTGATTTAACTGCATAGCTTGTAAAAAAAAAAGTACTTTATACTAATTTACAGTTTCACATTAGCCTACATGGCAACAAATAGTTTAATAAAATGTAAATCTGATTGTATTTAACAGCCTAATATTTCACACAAACATGAAAAAAGATCATAAAGATTGGAACGAGAGCAGAGAACATCACAAACACGTTTTTATGGAAGTTTTCAGGCAGAACTTGCTTCAACACTGCCCCCATGTGACACTTTGGAGTGTTTGATTTTCCCTCTAATACTCCATTTGTCAAACTGCAGCAACACAGACTTGTCAAAGACCCCTACAATCGTTCTAAAAAATATAAATACAACCGAAAATTTAAAAAAAGCAGATTATCTTCTTGAAATCCTCAAATATGCTTTGTCGTATTAGCACAAAAATACTTATGGATACTACTTTTTAAATTTTGTTTTAAAGGTGCATTGTGTAACTCTTTCAAATTGTTTATTTTTTGTATAATTTGTATTTATTTTTGTGTAATGTCTTGTATATAATAATATAATATAATAATAATAATAATAATAATATACATTCTCCATGAAGATGTTATTGCTTTGCTTCATCAAGGAGTCCAAACTAGACCAAGTCAGATCTGTGGAGAGGATCACACTGAGAATACCTGTTTTTCCTGTGTATTTTTGAGCAATAAAACTACCTGTAATTTAATAAATGTAAGGTAGATCTGTTTAAGGTCATATTGTACAACATTCTAAGCAGAGCAATTACAAATCCATAGAAACAAGAAGGTGACTGACCGCCAACAGTCAATACCTTTTTCAACTTGCAAGCGACTTTAACATCCATCAAGATCTATATTGATTTATTTGTTCGATTTTTGTATTTTCTATTAGTGAGTGTCAGAAGAGAGGGTATAATGCAAAATCAACTTTTTGGAGCTTGATGTTAAAGTTTTTCCCTCATCAAAAACATGCCTAAAGGTTTTTATACTTTCATATTTATGTCAAATATGCATGTTTGAGGAATTTAGCGATCTCTCCCAGGCCCTTTTATTACCCTCTTTACATTTAGCGGAAAGATTCTCCGCCCACAAGTCTACATCACACACGACAATTCTCGATACACAAAATCATGATACAACACAATTCTCTACAACTTCACAAACCTGATGCAATGTGCAGTAGTTTAATTAGCGAAATGCTAACCCGCTGTAATGTGATGGTGCTCTGACAGGGGAGACTCAGACAAAACTTGTTAACCCTAGAACACTTTCGCTATAAAAAGTCACCATCACTTTTGCCGGGTAATTTTTACCCGATATAATATACCCAACAACAAATACTTGTCATGAAAAATAGATCAAAATATGACGACACATGATAAATCAGAGTGGTTTTCTTTTATTTTCAACTGTGGTATGTGGAACAAAATGGGAAAAAAAAAACATAAGAAGACCCTAAAAACATGCTCCAAAATTACTGAGAAATTAGGAATTTGAGAACAAAAAATTCCTTAAACTATTATTATTATTATTATTATTATTATTATTGTTAATAAAAATAATAATAAAAATAATAATAAAAATAATGATGATAATAATGATGATAATAATGATGATAATAATGATGACAATAAAATAAAAATTACTGGAAACTTGGTGTTTGGTTCACCCATTCCTGGGACATGTGAGACTTCCCTGGTGAAGCACAGACTCCTGGACACACGAACAGTTGCAGGAGAGAGGAACAAAAAGTTTAATTTTTTCAGTGGGTAAAAATGACCAGTTGATGAAAATATTGTTTTCACCATAAGAATTCCCTTTGAAATCACCACTTTGTGATATTTATTCATAACCACTGCACTAAATAAGGATAGATACTTATTCCAGGACCACTCTTACTTACCTATTTTTTTACATCTTACATTAAATTCATTACATTCTTACATTCCTCTTTCACTATCGCCGGGTGAAAATCACCCAAAAGCCTGTAGGAAAAAGTGGGCTTTGGGGTAGGGAAACACCTTCAAAGATGTCAAAAACAATGGTGAAGCTCCCCAGGGACCCATGACACTCAGGAAAATGCAACATATTGAAAATCATGTAAATACTTTTGCTCAGATAAAAATCACCCAATGATGTATAACTCTACTATATAGTCCAAACGTGCTTTATTTTTTTCCCATACTCTCCTAGTTACTGTTTTTATTATTATTACTTATTTTATTCTTGCCTGCATGCACTTTCTTTCTTGTTCAAACTGTCTCTGCCTGGAGCCACTGTGGCAAGTACATTTCTACTATGTGAGATCAATAAAGTCTTATCTTATCTTAATGCTCAAGGGTTAAACATGTGAATACGCTGTTTTCGATGAATACAGCATTTCACATTTTCAAAACAACAAAAGCTAACATGGTGATCTAAATATGTGATGTGTTAGCAGTTACTACATAAGTGCACCCCTCTTTTTTAACAGAGTTCTTTATTTATTATTTCTGTAACAAAAATCCACCTGGCCTCCTTGAGCTCACATGTCCCTGAGCTGTGAGTGAGTTGTGATGTGACAGGCAGGTTGGTGCAGGTTGGGGCTGTATGAAAAATGAAGGAGATGAGGGACAGCGAGGGCCTAGCGGTGGCTGGGGTGTCACGAAGCATCAGTCCTTCTCTCTGCTCACGTCTCTGGCTAATCGCGGCGAGCAGAGCCAACAGTGCATGGACCGCGAGGTGGAGCGTTCAATAATTTAACACCTGCAATATGTCCAAGGCTAGAGTCCTCCATGGCACCTACGCTACAGCGAGGTGAGGTGACATTGTCTAGTTTGAAGTGAAATATAATCCACTCAGATTTATGTTTAGGTTCTATATTACGCAGATTTGACTCTTGTAAGCTTTAAGTCACATTATAATGTTGTTGCCTCCTGAAAAACATACCTAGAGTTGTGTTTGGCTTCATTCACACATGCTGCATTGATGGGCTGTGGTTCTTGTCTAGTTAAGTCACCTTTTACCTTTCAGTAGAAACTCGTGAAGGTATATGGAGTTAAAAACAAACAAAACACATAGTGGAGACAACACAAGCGGAATCAAATATTTTCTGTTTGAGAGAAGAACTCCACCTAAATATGCAGGATGTGTGTGTTAAACATGTGCATGTATGTTTTTAGACTTTGACAAACTTTATTGATCCACAAGGGAAATTGTTTGCATACAGTAGCTCACTCATCACAATATAATATTTATTTTATTTATTTATTCTTTTATTTAATAGGTACAGTGCATATTAATGAACATCTACAACACTGCAGTGTAAATACGCCAGATTATAGCAAGAATGCTCATTTCCATCTAGTTCCTGAGCAGGTGACATCACAGCAAAAACAATGACAAGTGTGACAAGAGCAGCAGTTTTACATTAAAAGTGTCCACAAGTCTGGTTTCCCTTTAGCCGCTGTTTCAAATATGATCTGAAAGTGTCCAGTGTTGGAGTTTCTCTTATTGATAATGGGAGAATGTTCCAGAACTTAGTGCCTCGGACTGAGAGCGCACTTTGTCCGAATGTTTTCTTTATATTGAGTTGTAAGCATGAGTTCTTGACCCACTTTTGGACAGGACTCATGGCTGATGTTAACTTTTCTGAAGCTTCTTGTACTGTTCTGGCATGTGTAGAGATTACAGCATCATCAGCATACAGCTGAACATTGACATTTGGACACATTTCTGGAAATTTATTGATACATACACACACAAAAAATTGGTCCTAAAATGCTACCTTGGGGGACCCCTGTTGGAGAGTGAAAGTCGGGCAATTTAAAGCCAGTCAGGGAAACACATTGTTGTCTGTGGGACAAGTAAGACAAATTAAAATTGTATAGTTTAGATAAAAGAATCTGGTGATTTACCATGTCAAAAGCCTTCTTAAAGTCTAGGAATACTGCACCCACAAATGCATGTTTGTCAAGAAGACTTTTGACATTTTTAACAAAAAAACCCAAAAAACAATTTGCAGATTCTGTGGAATGTTGACTACGAAAACCAAACTGCATTGGGTGCAAAGGTGTAGTGCTTGTAGTTAGATGTTCATTTAATTGTTCGGCCACCCATCTCTCAGAGATGGCAGGGAGAATACTAATGGGGCAATAATTAGCCATCTCAGTCTTACTGCGACTTTTAAAAATTGGAGAAACCACTGCCAACTTCCATGCTGAAGGCACAGCACTTTGTCTGAAGGACAGACTCAACAGACATTTAACTGGTACAATTAACACATCTGTGTGCAGATAAAAACAGAGTAAAAAATAAACAGCAAAAAAGATAGCAAGAGACCGGTGTCAAAAGAGACATAATTATAAAAATAAATGTATCATAATGTAGTAAAAATAAAATAGAAAAATAAGTAATAAAATATAAAATAAAATTTAAAATCACAGCTATATACAAGCGACAAAAACGGCAGTGCAGTAATGTACTGATTGATGGAGCATAAGGTTGTCCATTACTTAAGATTTTGATGAGGAAACATTACACCAGATCACAAAATAGTGTAATATGAGTCCTTTAATGATGGAATTCTAGTACAATCATGAAAGCTGCATTATGTAACTTTTCAGGTGGGATCTGTCACCAGCTCATCCCACAAATGCATAGCAATTACAAATCCATAGACAAAAGGTGACTGACCGCCAACAATCAATACGTTAAGCGACTTTAACATCCATCAAGATCTGATTTTTGTATTTTCTATTAGTGTTAGAAGAGAGGGTATAATGCAAAATCAACTTTTTGGAGCTTTATACCATGATCAAAGGAGAAGTTCAATTTGTCAACTGGACAAAGTTTGTTTGGTTGAAAACGTTTCGCCGCTCATCCGAGAGGCTTCGTCAGCTCTGGCCCTCATGCTGGTTCGACCCTGTTTATATCTAGCTGCAAGGGAGGAGCTAACTACCCTGAACAAAGCTCTGAACCTATCCCCGCTACTCTCTTTTGTTTTACGAATTCCTCTGGCGTCTTGTATTAGCATATCTATCAGCCCGCTCACTACAGAGCTGACGGCCAGAGCTGACGAAGCCTCTCGGATGAGCGGCGAAATGTTTTCAACCAAACAAACTTTGTCCAGTTGACAAATTGAACTTCTCCTTTGATCATGGATTCTACCTGGACGACTGAGGGACTTTTCACGCAAGCTTTATACCATGTTATAAAGTTTTTCCTTCATCAAAAACATGCCTAAAGCGGTTTTTATACTTTCATATTTATGTCAAATATGCATGTTTGAGAAATTTAGCGATCTCGCAGGCCCTTTTATTACCCTCTTTACATTTGGCGGAAAGATTCTCCACCCACAAGTCTACATCACACATGACAATTCTCGATACACAAAATCATGATACAAAACGATTCTCTACAACAAACCTGATGCAATGTGCAGTAGTTTAATTAGCTAAATGCTAACCCGTTGTAATGTGATAGCGCACTGACGGGGGAGACTCAGATAAAACTTATTAACCTATGAACACTTTTGCTATAAAAAGTCACACCATCACTTTTGCCAGGTAATTTTTACCCGATATAATATACCCAACTATATATAAGAGTTTGAGTTTGATCAATCCACTCCGGCATTTCTCATTAGTTTTTAATCTTTTATCTGATTTCTATTTTCCAATACTCGTATCTTTCTGTTTTGGAGGCTTTACCAAATCTCCTGTGTCGCTGTCTGTTCTGTGTTACTATGACGACAAAGATCCAAACTCAGGGTCTCGTTCCACGTCCGATCCCGTCTCCACGTGGACGGGACAGGAAGTGTTCAAGATGGAGGGAGGAAGAAGAAGAGGAAGGAGGGAGGTGATCTTGTCTAGGGAGAGAAAGAAAGAGAAGATGGAGGGAAAAAAGGAAGAGACATGAATGAAAAGAAAGGGAGAGAAAATGGAAGGGTGGAGAAAGGAGGATGAAGGGTGAGAGAGAAGGAAAGAAAGAGTGGAAGACAGACTGAAGGGGGGGTTAAAAGGAAGGAAACAGGAGGACAGAGAGAAAGCAGGAGTAATAGGAAGGAGAGAGGGAGGGAGGAAGGAGGAAGGAAGAGAGAGGCTAATTAAGAGACAGGTAGAGACAGAGGGGCAATTGAGAAAGAGAAGATGGACGGGTAAAAGGGGAAGAGACACATAAACGAAAGAAAGGGAGAGAAAGTGGAATGGCAGAGAGAGAGGCTAGATAAGAGAAGGAGAAAAAAGAGGAAGGTAGAGACAGAAGGGACGACTGAGAAAGAAGGGTGGAGGAAGAGAGAAGGAAAGATTGGTGGAAGAGAGAGTGGAAGACAGAGACAGAAAGAGGGGGGATAAAAGGGCGAGAGAGAAAGTGAGAAAGAAGGAGTAAGAGACAGGAAGGTGAGAAAGAGAGAGGGAAGGAGGGAGGAAAGAAGAGAGGCTAGTTAATAGAAGGAGAAAAAATAGGAAGGCAGAGACAGAATGGTAGCGACTGAGACATAAGGTGGAGGGGTAAAAGAGGAAGAGACATAAAAGGCGGAACGGGAGAGAAGGAAGGATGAAGGGAGATGGGAAAGACACAGGGAGGAGGGAAGAAGTGAGAGAGAGAAGGAAAGAGATTGGAAGACAGACAGAAAGGGGGGTTAAAAGAGAAGAAAGAGGGAGAGGGAAAGGGAGAAAGCAGGAGTAAGAGACAGGGAAGAAGGAAGGGAGGAAGGAAGGAAGGAAGGAAGGAAGGAAGGAAGGAAGGAAGGAAGGAAGGAAGGGAGGGAGGGAGTTAAGAGAAGGAGAGCGAGTGACTGAGAAAGAAGGGTGGAGGAAGAGAGAGAAGGAAAAAGGGTGAGCAGAAAGGGGGAAAGCAGGCATAAGAGACGGAAGGAAGGAAGGACTAGTTAAGAGAAGGAGGAAAAAAGGAAGGTAGAGACAGAGAGGGAGTGACTGAGAAAGAGAAGGGTGGAGGAAGAGAGAAGGAAAAAGGGGGAGCAGAAAGGGGGAAAGCAGGAATAACAGTCAGAGAGGGGATTATTAAGAGAAAGAGAAAAGGGGGAAGTTAAAGACAGATGGAAGGTTGGGAGGGAGAAAGAAGTGGGTAAAAAGAAAGAGAAAGGTGAGGAAGAGAGGGAGAGTGGAGGTGGGGCAAATCTTTAGTTTGGCTGTGGACAAAAGTGAAAACACAGGAAAAACCCAAATGACCCACTCTGCTGCAGTGCCATCTGGTGGAGAGTTGGAGAACATATTCATCCTAATTCATAAACTGAACGATGTAGGTTTAGTTTTGTGCTCTAAATTTAAACTCTACCACTTCAACCTATTTTGGAAATCATTTCTGTCACTTTGTAAATAAGAAGTTCATTTTTATTCTTATTTATTTTGTTATTTTTTTCTTTTTATTACTATTTATATTTATTCTTAATTTTATTCATTCACTTTATTTACTTTTACTTTTTTTATTAGGATATCATTTATCATCTTTGCATCTATATTTTTTACAATATTACAATGTTTTACTTTTACAATAGAAAAACAAAGGGCCTCATTCATGAAACGCTCTTACAAACAAATTTAGACTTAAGGCCTTCTTACGAACATGTTTGGCATTCACAAAAGTTTTTCTTAACTGAACATGTTCTTCTGTAAGAACAAAATCCTATGAACCACTCAAAAGAACTAAAATTTTTACTGTTTTAGAATATTGTTACTCTGATAATGCAACAAAAAATTAAAATTCCTCTATGACTGTAAGTAATATATTTTCTAAAATTGTTTCCTATAAACATATTAATTTGTGATCCAATAGCATTTATAGAGCATGTAGGTTGTATCTCAGTCTGTCCCAGCCCCGGTGCTTTGCATGGGCCAGTGTCAGCCCTGTGCCTGGTCACCTCCTCCCTCGCTATTTACTGCAGGTCTGCGATCATGGAAAGTGCGATAAATACGATAAAAGTGCCCACTAATTTCAGTAAGTTAATTATTCCCTCCCTGAGTGTGTTCATGTGAGTTTGGACATTTGAAATCGCAGCTGTACACACGCTCCACATGACTTCTTCATTCTCTCTCCCTCGCACTTTCACATGTCATAATGCCAAACCCATATTGGCCATATATGGATGTTCAGAGGGTGTTTCTAACTAAATACATATACATTTTCTATGTAAATGAAAGTGGAGATGTTCTTAACTGGGTGTTGGTGAATCGGCACAATTGTCCCTTAAGAACACTTTGTGACTCTGGCGCAGAGTTCTCTCAGCATTTTGTTAAAGTGGAAGTTTTTAAAGAAAAGTTTCATGAAGTCTTTGCAACTTGCGTTACAGTTGATAAAGGCAGTGAATCAGCCAGACACATAAAACATGGTAGTGGTGCACAGAGCAATTTTATTTATTTTGTCAAATGTACATGAATACAAACCAAACAGTACTGCATTATTGAAAATTGTTTCTTAAAGCTCTGAATATGAGATCGAGCTTTATTGTGGGGTAAAAACATGATGTCGTTCACAGTTTGGACTCAGCGTGAATGGCCACAAACGGGTCCTCGTCGCGATTGCTGATTTTGAAGTGGGCGCGACCGTCTCCTCCCACATGGATCTGTTTGCCTGTGCACCTGCCGTTCTCCTTCTGACCTGAGATCACGTCACAGTATGTGCCTCCGGGCATGCCGGTGTTCAGAGTCACGTCAAGGTTCCTAAGGGGAACATGAGATGAGGGTTAGGCAAGCAGAAGGAGGGGCTTCTTTACCCCTGCAGTATCAGTTTAAACGGACTTTCATTTTCCCTTCTTCTTATTGATAGTCCACCAGAATTTTATATTATCACCTCATATTGCAACATCAATTAAATACATTACTTTATAACAACTTTCTTTCATTATTTTCCTTCAGTATAGATGAAAATATTTGAATGTTATGCCAATTACTTGACTCTCCCCAGATAAATAGCCTGCTTTGAGTGAGATTAATTTGTAGAACCAATGATTGGATCGTTCAAAGAAATCGTCACACTTAATGTTGATTGATCACAACAGTGGAACAAGCCAAATAATTATATTTTTGTTACATCCAGTTGAGAGAAAAGCACAGATATCTTCTCTCAGCGTGTATTTCTGATAAAACAGGCTGAAGTATGTTTCTCTGCATTGCCTTGGTTGTTTGTTTGTTCAACGCTGGTTTCTGCTCAATCCACGCTGCTGCTCTGTGACGGAACTTATCGCAAACATTTCAACTGGAGCTGAACAAGACAGATTCTCAAGAGTTTGTGAACGCACAAAAATGGTGAAAATTTATCTTTCTGGCAAGGCTACCAATATAGCCAATCAATGCTTAAAGTCAAGGTGAACCATGAATTACTCAAGAGGGTAGGAAAATAAATACAAGTTAATGCAGTGGCAGCTAAACAAGAAAAACGTCTCACCAATCGTCGTTGTTGAAGACGATGAATCCACGGTTGCCACGCCCAAAGGCGACCTGGTTGCTCTGGTTGTCCCACCAGTTTGAGTGAGGCTGTCCATTCACCACATTACGGAACTTCACCATGTTCCTGTGAGAGGAATAAGGCAAAATAACAATAACTAAGTAACCTTTAACCCAAACGAGGATGTGGTGAATCAAAGAGTTGCACAGTAAGGACTCACTTGATCTGCCTCCACCTGTGCTCACACACCCAGCCGTCTCCACACGTCTGGTCAGCGTTGATGGGAACAGATTTGGTAGATCCATCTCCATGACTGGGAGGTCCCATCCAGTCGTTCTGATCCTACAGCAGATGCATGGACATGAGTCAGCGTGATTGGGGCTAGATAGTATGCTCTGGAGGGACGCTCTGCAGTGACTGGCCGTTCAAAGTAAAGAAGTTTAGAAATAGGCTAGTTATAATTAAGATTAGGAAACTGGATATGGTTAAGGTTTGTTTTTGGTTAAGTCTAGGAAAATAATAAAACTAAAATATATTAAAATAGTCAGAAATATAACTGTTTAGACCTGTTTGTAGCAGCAGAAGTTTGCACATTACCTTGGCAAACAGCAGTATATCACCACATCCCTCCAAAACCAACTGTTTTGCACTGTCATTCCTCAGTTTGAGTTGTTTACCAAATTTGCACCAATCATCCAAGTCGATAGCTTATAGTATTATTATTATTATTATTATTATTATTATTATTATTATTATTATTATTATTATTATTATTATTATTATTATTATGTGTTGCCTAAAGGGACAAGTTTGGTTCTGAATTAAATTGGCAAATCACAAGCAATAACCATTCAGAACGTTCCTAGCATTTGTGAATATGATTCTCTTCTCATGTTTTGGTTTTCTTTTTAAATGGACCATACCTTTCCATTGACAAAGTGACGGTCCCATCTGAAGCTGGACATGACTCTAGTGACTCCGTAGGGGTGGGCCAGCATGTACCCGACAGCCATCTTGTACAGTCTGGCATCCCAGAAAGTGACGATGGAAGCTCCGCCCGCTCCGTGACCTCTCTGGTTGTCATGGTTATCCACAAACACCAAGGCGTTTCCATTGGGCATGAAACCCCAGCCCTCTCCCCAGTTTCTGATCACAAAATCACAGTTAAAAATGGGTTTAAAATTGTTCATCTTATTAAGTTAATCTTATTTTCTAAGTGATTATTGGAGCGTGATTAAACATATTCAGATGACAGAGATGGTTGGGTAGTTACATGGTATATTCCAGTATAGAAGGGTACAGCGCTGGGAAAAAAATGAGACCACTGTATTTTTTTCTGAAATCAGCATCTCTACATGTATTTCAGCCATTCCATTCCAGCGTCTGATGAATTCCAACACAAACCTGAGCTACTTCAGTTCTTGCACCAGGAGTGGAATAAAGTCACCCAAGAACAATGTGAAAGACTTGTGGAGAGCATGCCAAGACGCATGATTAAAAATAAGGGTTACTGCACCAAATATTGATTTCTGAACTTTTCTTAAGTGTAAACATTAGTATTATGTTGTTTTAAAATGAATTTGATCTTGTTTCTTTGCATTGTTTGAGGTCTGAAAACATGTATCTTTTTGTTATTTTAACCATTTGTCATTTTCTGCAAATAAATGCTCTAAATGATCATTTTTAATTTGGAATTTGGGGAAAATGTCAGTTTATAGACTCAAACAAAAATGTTGCTTTGCCCAAACACATACCTATAAGTAGTAAATGCATTTTGCAGTGGTCTCTTATTTTTTTCCAGAGCTGTATATTGATGGTAGTACAAGTACATACTTGGTGTAGCTGAGTTTCTCTCCATTCCACTTCCTGAACAAAGTTCCCAGTCTGGCTCCATATTTGAACTCAGTGATGCGTCCCAGGTGGAAGTACTCCCTGGAGGTGATGGGCTCGCCTCCCAGATCAATGACCTGTAGAGACCAAATTAATAGCTCTATTAAAGATCCCATGACATGGTACTTCTTGATGCTTTTATATGGCTCCTTAACGGTTCCCTAATACTGTAAATGAATCCTTCTTCAAAATCAACACTCAGTGCATGAGAAACAGAGATAAGCTGAGAAAGAGTAATTTTTGTCACTCTGAACACTCTATAATGGGAGTTGTTGCTTGAATGCAAATGAGGAGAAAAAAGCTGGCCAATAGTAGAGGGTGGGGGCGTGGCCAAACGCTCCGCTCTCTGCTCTGAGCGCTCTCTGATCCATTTCCTTGTTTTTGCACGGGGGGAGAGATGGGAAGCATTCCATTGAAAAATAAACACATTTCCACATAAAATAAAATTAAACCACTGCTGTTCAAAGGTCCAGAGGCTCAGATAAAGGACTTCCGAGCCTAGAAACACTCGGACGTGCCTTCAGGCAAATAAAAAAACGCATTTTGCATTGCCTAGCGCATTCACAGTCCAAACTCTCTGGGCGTGATTTACAGAGACGCTGAGTTCAGACAGACGGGGGTGGAACTGCATTTGCATTTCTTTTTTCGATCTGACGTCAAGAAGGTGCCTTGTTCAAACTCACCCGTTTGAGCTCCGATTTTTTGTAACGCAGAAAAGGATCGCAAATGCTCAGTTTAGACATTTCACAACTTTTAACCATGGGGGGGGCTAAACAGGGTAGGGGAGCTCACATTAACGTTCAAAAGCCTCAGAAACTGAAAATTTCATGCCATGGGACCTTTAATATAAATGAAAGTGTTTGACATGTTCATTTAGGATTTCGGACTTGGGTCTAAATTAAAGCCAACGAGTGCATTCATCTGATATGGTTTCTTAATCCCTGTGAAAACCAAAGCCTGAACACATAGCTATTGTTTTTGTTGACATTTTTGGAGAATGTGTGCCATATTTTGTCTACTCTCGAAATTCCCACAGCATCTCCCCAACCCTGTCAACCATTAACCAGAGTTTACATCAGCTCTCGCGTTTGCAAAATGCCCAAGACAACACGTCAGGCTCAGTCAGTGATGAACTTGTGAACTCGTGAATAAATGTGTCCAGTAAACTCCAATTTAACTGGCAAGAAATTTGTCATACTACCACTGCCTCTCAAAAGATCTGAAATGTAACTTTATCTGGTGTCATGACCTACTTGTCTCCATGAAGATTTATTAATGATCTCACTAATGCCATACTGCGGAACATGTAGGCCTATCAGAAGTTGACAGTGATCAGATTTTATTTAATGTTCATATAGTAGCTCATGTTTGCTCATATCCTTTGCTTTAACTGATATAAAAATGTAAAAAATATTAAAAAATATTAGCAGTACCTCCTGGTAGATGAAAGGTCTGGATCCTCCAGAGAACCACTTGGTGTTGAGGTTGTGGAGGCGTCCGTAGATATTCTGCAGGTCTCCAGGCCACATGTGTTTACAAGCATCCACTCTGAACCCAGCCACGCCCATGTCGATCAGCTTATTCATGAAGTCCGCCACTTTACCCCTGACGTAGTCCTTCTCCAGAGAAAGGTCCAGCAGACCCACCAGACGGCAGTCACGGACCTGGGGAGAAATACATTGGATATTTTTGTCTCTATATCCTCC
Organism: Paratrypauchen microcephalus; assembly: GCA_036785185.1. Lineage (NCBI taxonomy): Eukaryota > Metazoa > Chordata > Actinopteri > Gobiiformes > Gobiidae > Paratrypauchen > Paratrypauchen microcephalus. The sequence continues at coordinate 1,139,396 of JAVJIX010000088.1, forward strand.
TGAGACTCGGCCTATTCATTTGTGTCCTTTATAGTGGACATTGAGTTAACCAGTCTGCCTTTTAAGTTTTGAGATAGACTCTACTTTGTGGCTGCACTATGATTAAAAAATAAATACATAAATAAGAAATTAAAAGGGAGTCTAAAATCATTTTGAGGCGAGATGTTGGTCATCAAAACAAATTGTTTTTGTTAGGTTGTTAACTTCACATGGATTTAAAGGAAAAGTAACGTTATTTTACAATCTGAGCCTTCTTTCGGTAATAAAACAAGTCACCCATAGCATGTTCGTGTCATTTGGAGCTGTTTGGTGAAAGTTATGTTGTAGCGTATCCGTTAACATGAGTATTCGGGGCATTACTTTGCGGTCTCCAAATAACACAAACTTTAGCACTTTTCAAATCATAGAAGCCCGATGTCTTAATGTAAGATTTCGTTTGAAGCAAAAGTGGGCTGTAATCCGAGATTTATCCATAGTTTTCAGCTTTGCGTTTCATGTTTGGGTCCCGGGAGCTGATAGCACAGTCCGCGCATGCGCACTGGCGTCCTCATCTACTCGAAACTATGGCTAAATCTCGGATTACAGGCCACTTTTGCTTCAAACGAAATCTTACATTAAGACATCGGGCTTATATGATTTGAAAAGTGCTAAAGTTTGTGTTATTTGGAGACCGCAAAGTAATGCCCCGAATACTCATGTTAACGGATACACTACAACATAACTTTCACCAAACAGCTCCAAATGACACGAACGTGCTATGGGTGACTTGTTTTATTACCGAAAGAAGGCTCGGATTGTAAAATAACGTTACTTTTCCTTTAACACCAAAATGTCCCTGGCATCCATTACAGAGGACATGTTACAAAATTATGAATAAAAATAAAATTGACAAAATGTAAATGCTAAGGCGCTCATTTACCTCCAAATAGAAAATCACAAAAATATAAAATAAATAATAACAATAAAAATTGAAATACAGTTGTTTGTTTTTTTTTGTTTTTTTTGTTTTTTTTTTTTTGGGGGGGGGGTCCCAGGAGGATATGATGTTTGATAAACTATTTCACCAAAGGAATGTGTTGATTTGCACAACTGGATGATTTTTTTTTGTAAATATCATTTTTGATGAACTACAGTCTAGAACCAACAATTAAAAGCTATACCCATATTTATATCAGTACACTCTTGTATAGTTAGTTTCAAAATAGCACACCAAATGCCAGTGGACAGGATAGAGGACTTGCTAGTCTTGGTCAGGATCTCAGCTGGAGGATTTTACCTGTGGAATGTTTTTTGATGGGGGAAACTGGCGTGCCCAGAGGAAACCCACCAAGACATGGGAAGAACATGCAGCAAAAGGACTTCTCCATTGGTCTTTTGTTTAGATATAGCCAGTCCCATGTACCCCGTTCTACCCCATTTTATCATTATGCAACGATATATTTTTTAAATGTGCCAATATTTTACCTGGTTGGCATCTCCGTAGTTCTCGATGTTGCCACTGCCAGTCCTGCACTTGTGGTCGTTGAAGTCCCAGCCAGTGAAGGGGATGGAGGGGAAGTCCTTTCTGTTGGCACTGAACCAGCTGCCACAGGACGAGTGGGTGCCCTCTCCACCTCCAGCACCGCACATGTGGTTAATCACAGCATCCACATAGATGTTCACCTAAGGGCCAGAGTATTTTAAAACTTGGAATTGTATTTATTTATTTACTTTATTTAATTCATGGAGATTGTATGTCAGTTTACCCCGACGTTGTTGCATCTGGTGATCATGTCGCGGAGCTCAGCCTCATTTCCTGATCGGGAGCAAAGGTTGTACCCGATTGGCTGATAACGCTGCCACCAGGGCCTCCAGGGGCTGTTGATGATGATGTGCTCATTGGGAGGGGAGATCTGAGAAAAACAAATTTCATATACCAACATGAAACATATTATTAGTCTGAGGTACGTGAATATACAGCTCTGGGAAAAAAAAAAAAAAAAAGAGAGACCACTGCATTTTTTTCTGAAACCAGCATCTACATGTATTACAGCCATTCCATTCCAGCGTCTGTTGAATTCCAACACAAACACAAAGCTGAGCTACTTCAGTTCTTGCACCAGGAGTGGAATAAAGTCACCCAAGAACAATGTGAAAGACTTGTGGAGAGCATGCCAAGACGCATGAAAGCTGTGATTAAAAATAAGGGTTATTGCACCAAATATTGATTTCTGAACTTTTCTTAAGTGTAAACATTAGTATTATGTATTAAAATGAATTTGATCTTATTTCATTGTTGTTATTTTGAGCATTTGTCATTTTCTGCAAATAAATGCTCTAAATGATCATATTTGTATTTGGAATTTGGGGGAAATGTCAGTAGTTTATAGACTCAAACAAAAATGTTCCTTTTGCCCAAATATATACCTATAAGTAGTAAAATCAAAATCGGTGGTCTCTTATTTTTTTCCAGAACTGTACATAGAGCTTCAGATTTTGAAGTATCTATCCACATCATGATTGCTAAAAGGCAGATTCATTTACAATAGATGTGTGTATCGTATTGTATTTTCATGGTTTGTCTACTGCGTATGAATGAAGAAGAATAGAAGAATGCTATTTTATTTATAACATTTTTGCTGTAAAATAGGAGCATGGTAAAAGGAGAAATTCAATTTGTCAACTGGACAAAGTTTATTTGGTCGAAAACGTTTCGCAGCTCATCCGAGTTGCTTCGTCAGTTCTGATTAGAGTGCTGAAGGACACTGCTTATACAGTATCTGGCTGCAGGGAGGAGCTAACTACACTGAAATTATTCTGAAACTATCCCTAACTTTCTGTCTTTTGAAAAACAAAAGGCAGAAAGCTGAAAACAAAGAGGTGGGATAGTTTCAGAATAATTTCAGTGTAGTTAGCTCCTCCCTGCAGCTAGATATAAGCAGTGTCCATCAGCACTCTAACCAGAACTGACGAAGCCTCTCGGATGAGCGGCGAAACGTTGTCGACCAAATAAACTTTGTCCAGTTGACAAATTGAATTTCTCCTTTTACCATGGATTCTACCTGAACGACTGAGGGATTCTTCACACATAAAATAGGAGAAGTTATTCTTAAGAAGTACATACAAATATTTAGTTCACATAGTACAGATATCTTAACAATTATTATTTGAATTTGAAAGAGGTAGGCAGTACACTTTACTTGACTAATCTGTTAAAAGAAATGTTATTTAGAAGTGAACTTTATTGATCTCACACTGGAGAAATTCTTCTCTGCATTTTAACCCATCCTATATATATATATATATATATTAGGAGCAGTGGGCAGCACACATTAGGGCGCCCGGGGACCATCTCCATGATCTTCTTGCTTCGGTTTGGTCAGGACCTAAGCTGGAGTACCTATGGTGCATGTTTTGGGTTGGTGGGGGAAACCGGAGTGCCCGGAGAAAACCCATCCAGACACGGGGAGAACATGCAAACTCCACACAGAAAGGCTCGGGCGACCCGGGGATCGAACCCAGACCATGCATGCAAACTCCACACAGAACACACACGGAAAGGTCTGGGCGACCCGGGGATCGAACCCGGAACCTTCTTGCTGTGAAGCAAGAGCGCTAACCACTCTGCTACCGTGCCGCCATTTATTCTAGCAGCATACTTTTGCTCCCACTTGAATAATATTTCTATTGAAGTAACTACACTAAATGTTTGGGTTATTCTTCCTATTGAGAGTAAGTCCAAGTGACAAAAGCTTAATATTGATTTGAACGTTTGTGTTTCTTGCACTGCTCCTTCAGATGTAATAGTTTGTCTTGTAGATTAGATAGATTTCCTGCATTATTTCATGTTTTGACTTTCCAATTACGTTAACTTTAAGTTATAAATCAGATGTTACATTCAGACTTCTGTAGCCTTTCTTGAGTAGTAGTTTTCTCACATATCATTTTACATCTACTTGAGTGATATTACTTTGAAATAACGTTACTCTTACTTGAGCATCATTATTATTTTCACAATTTGAAAGCAACCACTACAACAATTTTATAAACATAGACTGTATAAAAAAGTTGAGCAAAGAAAGAATTTGGAGCCGGCTCCCATGATACGAATAGGAATTTATTTATGAAGGATTATGTAGAGCCGGTCAATGCAAACATTTTAAGACCTAATTGACGAGGCTCAGTGCAGCAGTTATAGAGAGAGAATGTTTAAAGGAATTTGTTGTAGCTGGAAGCGCCCTCCTATTTAGAATGCAGCAGCTAGTGGGCCAGCTATGTTCATTTATATATACAGTCTATGTTTATGATACACCCACCTGGACACCTCCGAAGCCATTGGGCCCAAGGTAGCGCTCACACTCTGCTGCGATGTCGGCCCACCTCCACTCAAACAGGTGCACGATGGAGGTGCGTCCATGCTTCAAGTGAGGGTTGTGATAGGCCGCACTCAGCCCAAAAAGAGCCACCAAAATCAGCCACTTCATCTTGTCTATACCCACTGGTCCAAGAGGGAAGAGAAGATGCTGGATCTACCACACAGCCACACTTATATACAGATATACTTTGTGCTTTCAACCAATCAGGAGGCAACAAATATCTATAAGGAGTAGACCAGCTGTAAACCAGTAGCACCATTCTCACAGAAGTTACCAAACTATACCAAACTAAAAGGTCAATTGTGATGTAAGTGCAGTGTCATGATAAAAACTAATAACATGATAAGAACTAATGCGTTATAAGGAATAAAGGAAAAGTTACAATTCCTGTTTTTACAGTGGTGTAAAAATGATGATGGTGACAAAATGGTGCAGTAAAGGTCATCTATGTATCATACTACTCTACTTTATTTGAAACTGGAATCAAAGAACGTAAAATGAGTGCACAGGGATTTTAATTGTATACGTTTCTATTCACTTCATTTTTTAAAAATAAATTCACTGTACATCTGCAGTTCCCAGATGGAGCTTTACAGAGATGTTGAACAGAGGTTAATTTAACATCTCTGAAATAATGAATCTGTGAGATTGTGGAGTTGTAAACATTGAGATGTTGTTTTGCGAGAGTATTTTGTTAGTTAATTTAAACCTTTTACAATACTGTACTTATTTTACCTATACTACTAGACGTTACATAAGCGCAGTGTAGTACTCAACTCCTCACTTGAGACTTATCTCATGGTTGTGAAACACAATATTTGTATACATTACAAGAGGGGTGGGGGGTGGGGTCTGAGCTTATAGTTTAACTGTCCACACAGCAAAACCCTAAATGACCAGGGTAAAAAAGACCTGTAAGGTCAGGCTTAGTAACTTAAGAAGTAAGGGTTTGGCTCTTAATTAAGTAGTTATAAAGCCTGAATTCTTAATGAAGTATTTGGTGATTATGAATTAAGTATTCCTTTTTGTTTTATTAAAGCAAATTAAGGTGTAGTTATTATTAAGTGTTACTACAGTATTTACAGTGTTAACCAATGTGTGATTTACACTGAAAATGTTCAAGAAAGTAAACACTCAATGCATTATAAAGGGATGCTTTATTCGATTAACCATTTACTATTAGCAAATTGAAAATACTTCCTTTTTTCTCAGGTGATTGATAAAGGGTTGGTCTCTGAAATAATGTGGCTTCAATATGACTACTGCTATGGGCTATACATCTCTGAAAATATTAACGCTCAAAAAGAGAGATGTGGGTAAAACATGATGTTGTTTACAGCTTGGACTCGGCGTGAATGGCCACAAATGGATCCTCATCCTGGTTGCTGATTTTGAAGTTGGCGCGGCCGTCTGATCCCACCTGGATCTGTTTGCCTGTGCACCTGCCGTTCTGCTTATCACCTGAAATCACGTCACAGTATGTTCCTCCGGGCATGCCGGTTTGCAGGGTCACGTCAAGGTACCTGAACATAACACAAAGCATATTAGAGTAGAATAAAAACAGACAAACTCAATTCAACTTCAAGCCTAGAGCATTTTGTTGCTGTAGAAAAAAAAACTGTACAAGTAAGTAGATGAGTACGGCCTGATTAAGTCTATCATAATTTCATGTGAAGTGGAGAGGAGATAAAGCTGTTCCCTGGGGAAATCCACTGTGAAAAACCCAAATAAATACTGTGACTTTGTGTGTATAATGCTTCTTTGGCCACATAATTTGCCAGATAATTAAAAGAACTGCACATATGCACATTAGATCCGTTCAAAATCAGGATCAGACCGCTCCATGAAATATGCAGATCTCACCAGTCGTCGTTGTTGAAGACTATGAATCCACGGTTGCCACGTCCAAAGGCGACCTGGTTGCCCTGGTTGTCCCACCAGTTTGAGTGAGGCTGTCCATTCACCACATTACGGAACTGCACCATGTTCCTGACAGAGAGATAACACTAACTCAGAACATATTAGCATTTTAATGTAGTTTTTATTCTGTAAAGCACTTTGAATTACTTTGTGTACAAATTGTGTTATACAAATAAACTTTCCTTGCCTTACATAAACATTTCATAATGATGCTGGTAGATTTCTGCTTAGTTAGCCATTTAGGTAATCCATGATCAGAGAATCTCATGTAAAAAATATTAGTGACCAGTAGGAAAATTATTAAGACCAAACAGATTCATTTATGAAAAAAAATAAAATAAAAATGTGTTCCTCACCTTCCGCGGTGGTTGGTCTCTTTCACCCTCATCCAACTCGGGTCCTCTACCAGAGGCCTGGGAGCTTGAGAGTTCTGAGCAGTATCTTTGCTATTCCTGTACTGCACTTTTCTGGACTGAGATGTCTGATGTTTTTCCTGGGATCTGCTGTAACCACTCCTCCAGTTTGGGGGTTACAGCCCAAGTGCTCCGATCACCACGGGCACCACTGATGCCTTCACCTTCCAGGCTTCCATGAGCCCCTGGTATTTCACTAGTTTCTTGTGTTCCTTTTTCCTTGGTATTGCAATGTCCACCACCACGGCATTGTTCTGTTGCTTATCCACCACCACTATGTCTGGTTGGTTCGCCATCACCATTCTGTCAGGCCTGCTCCTGTGCAGCCAGGATGAGGGCCTCTGTGCTGTCCTTCAGACCAGCCCTCTCCAGCCACTGGTAGGATTTCTTGACATCAGTCACTTCAGTTATGTTTCGGTGGTATGACCCATGTAGGAGCTTGTCCTGCCATGATGGTCCCTCCAGCACCTCTTCCTCTGAGTTCCACTGTCTGAGGCATTCCTTGAGCACATCATCTGTCGGGGCTTTGTCCTTGATGTACTTATGGATTTTGGATGTTTCATCCTGGACAGTGGTTCCCACACTCACTAGTCCTCGGCCTACTTCCTTCTGGCTCGCGTACAGTCTCAGGGTGCTGGATTTGGGATGGAACCCTCCATGCATGGTCAGGAGCTTTCGTGTCTTAACGTCTATGGTCTGTATCTCCTCCTTTGGCCAGCTTATGATTCCTGCTGGGTATCTGATCACTGGCAGGGCATAGCTGATTATTGTCTGGGCCTTGTTCTTGCCATTGTGCTGACTTCTTAGGACTTGCCTTACTCGTTGCAGGTATTTGGCTGTAGCCGCTTTCCTTGTTGCCTCTTCAGGGTTGCCATTTGCTTGTGGGATACCAAGGTATTTGTAACTCTCCTCAATGTCTGCTATTGTTCCTTCTGGGAGTGAGACCCCCTCTGTGTGGACTACCTTTCCTCTCTTTGTCATCATCCTGCTACATTTCTCCAGCCCAAGTGACATTCCAGTGTCTGTGCTGTAGATCCTGGTGGTGTGGATCAGTGATTCGATGTCTCGCTCACTCTTAGCGTACAGCTTGATGTCATCCATGTAGAGGAGGTGGCTGATGGTGGCCCCGTTTCTGAGTTGGTATCCGTAGCCAATGCTTTCGATGATATGGCTGAGGGGTTCAGACCTATGCAGACCAGCAGTGGGGACAGTGCATCTCCTTGATATATGCCACATTTGATGGACACTTGTGCAAGTGGCTTGCCATTATATATATATATATATATATATATATATATATATATATATACACACACACACACACACACACACACACACACACACACGTACTACACACACACATACTTGATCTGCCTCCATCTGTGCTCACACACCCAGCCATCTCCACAGGTCTGGTCAGCGTTGATGGGAACAGGTTTGGTGGATCCATCACTGTTGCTGGGAGGTCCAATCCAGTCATTCTGATCCTATTTGAAAAAAATACACATGCATTTCAGCAGCTGCAATTTGTTTACACGGTGTTACTTCAGAATTATAAGGCTCTATCTGCATTCTAGGTCGTTTCAAGGTAGGTGTAAATTTCTAACAACTGATAAGAGTATATCAGATTTTGGCAATAGGTTTTTGCTCATAAAAACTCATAAAAGGTATTCAGGGAGAGTTTATGGACAACTCAATTTCGAAAAATACATATATTGCAAAAATTGTAATATACCTTTCCATTGACAAAGTGACGGTCCCATCTGTAGCTGGACATGATCCTGGTGACTCCATAGGGGTGAGCCAGCATGTACGCGGTGGCCATCTTGTAGAGACGAGAATCCCAGAAGGTGATGATGGAAGCTCCACCCGCTCCATGGCCTCGCTGGTTGTCATGGTTATCCACAAACACAAAAGCGTCTCCATTGGGCATGAAACCCCAGCCCTCTCCCCAGTTCCTGACCACAAGACAACAAGGAAGCAAGTTTATGCAGGAAAACTGTATACCTAATAGTTTAAGTACATGAACACACACTTTTTCAGTCATTGACTTTTTATAGGCCAAACATATAATCATCTGCTCTGTTACCTCATGTTGAATGATGGCACATTATTTTCATGGTAAATTGCACATACCTGGTGTAGCAGAGTTTCTCTCCATTCCATTTCCTGATCACAGTTCCCAGTTTGGCGCCATATTTGAACTCCGTGACTCTGCCCAGGTGGAAGTACTCTTTAGCAGAGATGCCCTCTCCTCCCAGATCAATAACCTACAAGGAAAATGTTTGTTCATTAGTGCTAAAGGTTGTCTGGAGGATTTTTGTTTGTTTGTTTCAAATTGTCAATGATTGCATCAGAGATGCAGCAGCCTTGTAATTATGATGACCAAAAAAAACTATGAAAATCCATCAACTGTGGACGTGATGGGGCCAGCTAAATGAGGCTACTTTATTATCTATTGGCTGTTGGGTTGTCAATCAAACTCCCTACGTTTCTAGCGTAACTGACTTGCCGGTGTGCTGGGACTACGTGGTTTACATACGCCTCTCACGCATTCCACAGACGCAAGACACTGTTTTCTCGACCAACGCAGAGGTTCTTAGCAGCTTTTTCCAACTGTAGCTTTCTCGCAGTTAGCACAAAGTTTGTTGGGATGGCAAACAAGAATCCACTACCAGTTAGCTCCAAAAGAAAGTCAATTTTTGAGGTCACTGAAAGAAGAAGAGAAAGGGAAAAGGAGCAAAGCTAAACTAAGGTCATTCTCGGAGATTCCTTCCAGCGATGGCGTGCACTGAAGCAGAGGGTGTGTAAAATTCCTCAGTTGTCTAGGTAGAATCCATGGCAAAAAAGGGAAATTCAATTTGTCAACTGGACAAACGTTTATTTGGTCAAATACGTTTTGCAGCTCATCCAAGCTGCTTCTTCAGTTCTGGTCAGATGCTGGTGGACACTGCCTATATCTGCCTAAACGGAGGATAAGATAAGATAAGATAAGATATGCCTTTATTAGTCCCTCAGTGGGGAAATTCCAGTGTTGCAACGCACAGATCAAGAACAGCACGAGCTAACTACAATGAAATAACTCTGAGACTACCACACCTATTTGTTTACAGTTTCTGTTAGTTAGGTGGGCCTATTCAATATGCAGTGGGATTGGAGTGTGGGGTCTTGTTAGCAGAACCATTCAGGGCCATAATGGGTGTTTTCACACCTGTGGACCTGAGCTGCTGACCTGACCTTTGAAAAAGGACAAACAGTTGCTGGATTTCGCCTTCCTTGGAAAATCCTCTATACAACCTTTAACTCCAAACCAAAAAGGGCAGGGGTCGAATACGTAAGTTTCTATGAGGTTAGTAATCATAAAGTCACTGTGATTTACTAATCATTTCTGACAATGAATTACAAATGTTATATGGGTTTAATGCAATGTCTTGCTTTATTTATGTTGACAAGTGAGATAAATTTCACCGTGAGATCTGTGTGCCAATTCCCACAACTTTAGAAAGTAACATCCTATTAACCATTAACTTCTACAAAATCTGCAAATAACACAAATGTTTTACCAAGTTGAACCTCCAGCACTATTTTACACTATTTTAGTGCTAGGACGAATATACCTTTATGGAAGATGGGCAATGTTCCCCCTAATTTTTAATGTGTCTGAGCAAACACGCTAACTCCCTGAGCGTTCCTTGGACCCCTGTGAGCGACATCCGACATGCACACTGTGGCCACACCAGTATCACACCTGAGATCATCACAAGTTACAGCTTATTCATCAAATTACTGCAGTTATTTCCATTGGATTACTTTTAATTTAACTGATTTTTTTGGTCCACTTAGAATGACAAAGAGAAAAATCTGTTCATGAGCTTTGTATATGTTGCATGTCAGTGAAACATTAAACAGTACAATATTTTGAAAAATAACCTCAAATAATTAAAATAACTTCAAATAAAAAAACTGTGGGCTACGGCCCATAAATGAGCAGTGAATAAATCTGTAAAATTACATTAAGAGATTTTTTTAGCTTGATAAATATAGCCTGCATATAGCTGCAGATTTTTTTTATGGATTCTAGGACCTATAGGCCATAAGATGGGTATTCTTTCCCAAAATAATGATCACCAAAATAAGTATAAATTATCACTTTATACCTTGTTTTTTTAAATAATTAGCCTATTTCAGTATTTTTGGATGAGTGACAGCGCTCTGTGGTATAATGCTCTGGGGAGAGGATTCACACTTTGAGAAAGTCCCGTCTTTTTGGCTCACAAAAAAACTATGAAAACAAAGTAAACAGGGGAAGATTACATTATGGCTCTACCTGTCTCCTCTTCCTGTGTTCTTCCCTCCATGATCTGCCGCTCTGACAGCGGAGATGTGCAACTACAGCTACTGAAGGAAGCTAGAGAAACGTGGTGGAAATGTGTCTGTAGTTGGCTTCTCCCTGACGCGTGTCACATTCACATGTGCATCTATCAGATTGGTTGTTCCGTGCGTCTAATCAGCGCTTTGTTTGTCAGTTGAGGTTAGATTTTATTTTATGCGCTGCACGCACCTAGAGGGAGCTCTGGTTAGCATTAGCGTATCTTAACTCCGCCGCACTGTTATTACTGTTATAGCATGTATGGGTAGGGCACGTACACAAGTACTGTCAATGCCATGATTGGCTGTGTAGCGTAAGTGAATCGTACAGTATGATTGGCTGGGCACCTGTCACTCACTGAGTTACAGCAAAATGATACAGAAAAAAATATAGATCTAATTAATTTACAGTGCGCTGCATAAGGTTTTCTTGTGCGCTGAGAATGTGCGAGCAGTGCGCAATTGCGCAGGCGCGCAGCTTAGAGGGAACACTGAAGATGGGTGTCCTTATCCCAGAGAGTCATTCCTATGTAAGTAGAGAGGAGTTAAGTACCTCCTGGTAGATGAAAGGCCTTGAGCCACTGGAGAACCACTTGGTGTTGAGGTTGTGGAGGCGTCCGTAGATATTCTGCAGGTCTCCAGGCCACATGTGTTTAGTGGCATCCACTCTGAACCCAGCCACGCCCATGTCAACAAGTGTATTCATGTACTCCGCCACTTTACCCCTCACGTAGTCCTTCTCCAGAGCAAGGTCCAGCAGACCCACTAGCCGGCAGTTACGGACCTGTGGGAAACATACAATTTCTAAATAGCCATTGAAGATACAGAAAGACCATGCACAGTCTGGTATACAAAACAATGTCCACTACACGGTGAGGTCGATGTTGCTACCTCGTTAGGGTCTCCGTAGTTGTGAATTTCACCATTGCTTGTGAAGCACTTGTGGTCATTGAAGTCCCAGCTGGAGTAGGGAACACTGGGGAAGTCTTGACGGGAAGCACTGAACCAGCTGCCACAGGAGGAGTGGGTGCCCTCTCCGCCCGAAGAGCCGCACATGTGGTTAATCACAGCGTCCACATAGATGTTCACCTATGGAGGGATGTAAAGTGTGTCCTTTTTTGTTACACTTATTAGCTTTTTTCAATAATTAAATTCATTTTTTAAATATTTTTCCTGTTTTAATATTAATATACTATATCTCACTATAATAAACAAAATAATGTCTGGCCTTTAAATAATTTCAGTTACCCCGACATTGTTGCATCTGGTGATCATGTCTTGAAGCTCGGCCTCACTTCCTGATCGGGAGCAGAGTTTGTAGCCAATTGGCTGATAGCGCTGCCACCAGGGTCTGAAGGGGCTGTCCAAGATAATGTGCTCACTGGGAGGAGAGATCTGACAAGAGAAAATGAGAGTTATGGAAATCTGATTAGCTCAGGACAATTAGAACAAGAAGAAATATCACTGTAATATCCAAACTTTTCTGAATCTAAAATGCATTGTCTATTTCAAGTTGGGTTACACTAGTGAAGTAGCACTTTCATGTTGTGTGCGTGAAGAAGTGTGCAACTAACAGTCACTCCTGCTTGTCAAAGCCTGATCCCGTCAGATCTCAGAAGCTAAGCAAGGCAGGGCCTGGTTAGTACTTGGATGGGAGACCGCTGGGAATTCCAGGTGCCACAGTGGGGCGCCAGTTGCAAAAAACTGTCGTAGTGTCCTTAGGCAAGACACTTCACCCACATTGCCTAGGATGAAAGTGGAGTGTGTGTGAGTGCTGGAGGTGGTCGGATGGGCTGATGGCGCAGATTGGCAGCCTCGCTTTCCGTCAGTCTGCCCCAGGGCAGCTGTGGCTACAGAAAGTAGCTTACCACCACCAAGTGTGGAGTGAATGAACAATGAACTGTAAAGCGCTTTGGGTGTCATGAAAGGCGCTATATAAATGCAATTAATTATTATTATTATTATTATTATTATTATTATTATTATTATTATTATTATTATTATTACTCCATTCCAAAATATACCTCCACTTTTCTAGTAATCTTGCTCCATACTCATCTATTAACCTGTTCATTTTTACCAGCAAACAAGAAGGGACCCAGTGCTGATCTCTGATGCACTTCCACTTGACACACCTCACCGCTGCCTTAAAACCAGTATAAATACCCTGCATTAGTCTGAATAAGTTATCTACAAATCCAGACTTCCACATGCGATACCACAGCTCCTCACATATGCCCTCTTTGCCCCAGTCATCACACTTTCACCTCCATGAATACTCTGGATCACTTCAGAGTCAGTCCAGAATCTCTTTCTTTTCTTGCTTTACATCTCAAATTCTTCAACTTCTAATTTAACTGCATGGCCCTACAGCTCTGGAAAGAAATAAGAGACCACTGCAACATTAACAGTTTTTCTAATTTTACTACTTATAGGTATGTGCATGCTTATTTGAGTCTATAAACTACTGACAACATTTACCCCAAATCCCAAATAAAATATTATCATTTAGAGCATTTATTTGCAGAAAATGACAAATGGTCAAAATAACAAAAAAGATACATGTTTTCAGACCTCAAACAATGCAAAGAAATAGGATCAAATTCATTTTAAAACAACATAATACTAATGTTTACACTTAAGAGTTCAGAAATCAATATTTGGTGCAATAACCCTTATTTTTAATCACAGCTTTCATGCGTCTTGGCATGCTCTCCACAAGTCTTTCACATTGTTCTTGGGTGACTTTATTCCACTCCTGGTGCAAGAACTGAAGTAGCTCAGCTTTGTGTTTGTGTTGGAATTCAACAGACGATGGAATGGAATGGCTGTAATACATGTAGAGATGCTAATATCAGAAAAAAATGAAGTGGTCTCTTATTTTTTTCCAGAGATGTATTTCTTTTTCTTTTTTTTCTCCATTCCACACTGGTAAAACAGGTATTACCTTTTGTATTTTATTTCAAAACTATGCAGTGTTTGTTGTTTTCTATGATAAAGATAAGATAAAAATCTCAAACCGTGCAACCATCAACACGTGCAACTGGCAACTGGCAAATGTTACAAATGCATCATCTACTTCTCTGACCAACACCAGCCCAATTTCCAGCTCCACTCTTACACTTGACGCTCTTGTACTGTACAACCTGCAATAACATGTAGCCTGGACCCTTTTACTCCACACTCTACAGCTCTGGAAAAAAAATAAGAGACCACTGCATTTTTTTCTGAAATCAGCATCTCTACATGTATTACAGCCATTCCATTCCAGTGTCTGTTGAATTCCAACACAAACACAAAGCTGAGCTACTTCAGTTCTTGCACCAGGAGAGGAATAAAGTCACCCAAGAACAATGTGAAAGACTTGTGGAGAGCATGCCAAGACGCATGAAAGCTGTGATTAAAAATAAGGGTTATTGCACAAAATATTGATATCTGAACTCTTCTCAAGTCTAAACATTAGTATTATGTTGTTTTAAAAATTAAATTTATCTTGTTTCTTTGCATTGTTTGAGGTCTGAACATATGTATCTTTTTTGTTATTTTGACCATTTGTCATTTTCTGCAAATAAATGCTCTAAACGTTAATATTTTTATTTGGAATTTGGGGGAAATGTTGTCAGTAGTTTATAGACTCAAACAAAAATGTTCCTTTTGCCCAAAACACGGACCTATAAGTAGTAAAATCAGAAAAACTGATAATTTTGCAGTGGTCTCTTATTTTTTTCCAGAGCTGTATAATTCCGAATGCTAATGGTATGATTACATTGTGCCTTAAATATCAAGAGTTTCTGAAATAATTTAACATAATATTCATATGTGAAAAATTGAAACTCACTTGAACACCTCCGAAGCCATTGGGCCCAAGCCATCTCTCACACTCTGCTGCGATGTCGGCCCACCTCCACTCAAACAGGTGCACGATGGAGGTGCGTCCATGCTTCAGGTGAGGGTTGTGATAGGCCGAACTCAGCCCAAAAAGAGCCACCAAAATCAGCCACTTCATCATGCCTTTACCCACTGGTCCAGTGTAGAAGAAAAGACACCGGATCAGCTGCACGCTCGGGCTAATATATATTTGTACAGTCCACATTCAGCCAATCAAAAACACTTCTAATATTTATATAAGATACACCACCTGCACAGTTCTCATCAACGTTTCCAAACTATCACAAGGCAAACTAAAAGGTGATATTAAATGGAGGGATTATACATTATTATTTAGATTATTTAGTAGTCTACCAACTTTTTCCCTGGAGAGCTATTTTTATTAAATCAAAGTGTCACAGAGCTACGCCTGTTATCGCTTGAAATTGTGTCAAGGCTACAGTTAAATGCCTATATAACAATATAGCTGCAAGCAGCAATGTGGGGCCAAGCACCGAAGGTGCATGTAGGCCTCAGCATGTAGGCAGCATGCAGGGTCTAACAGGGTCTGACAGGGTCTAACAGGGTTTAACAGGGTCTGACAGGGTCTAACAGGGTTTAACAGGGTCTAACAGAGTCTGACAGGGTCCGACAGAGTCTAACAAGGTCTAACAGGGTTTAACAGGGTCTAACAAGATTTAACAGATCAAAGACACATCAAAGACAGATCAAAGGTTGCTAGGTGCGTTCCCTAGCAACGCAGAAAATTCCTGAAAATTCCTGCAACTTTGACCTGCTGGTGGCACTAGACGGTTGGGGGTGGGAGCCTATAAATTGCTGTGGGTAATGAGGAGACTGGCTGGAATGTGCATGCAAAATTTCACAACTTTTTACCAGACGGTTCTAGGGGTTGCCATAGACTCCCATGATGAGTAACATAATGTATAATAATAATAATAATAATAATAATAATAATAATAATAATAATAATAATAATCAGTAGAAACACTTTTTTTATCTTTTAATATCACAAGGTACACAATAATACACACTTCAGGTACATAATAGTACATATATCATCACCACAATAACATTCACAAAGCACCCAGAAGACACATCGGGGGATGCGGGTACGGGAATAAACACCACTGGGCCCAAGGGCTAATAGAAACAGGGGGAATGTAGAGGACTAAAGGGATGAAGAAAGGGGCCTGGGGGAGAGCAAAGGTGATGCAGTGCAAACACATTTTTGTGTTTCCTCTGCCATCGGATGGCCAGTCTCTATCTGGGCTTTCGCCCCGTCCCACCAGTCCATCAGAGAATCATACACTTCAATTTCAGTATCGAAACAGTCGTATAACCTCTCCATTTTCCGAATGAAGCTGGGATCGTCCAGGGGACCCATCAGACGCGCCTCGGAGTCACGGCGCACTCAGAGGACCTCCGGAGCCTCTTAACGCTTTGTCTAACATCATCAAGGTCCGCTTCAACATCGCCACTGCAGAAGTCCATCTGCTCTCCCACTGCGCCCGCACACGTGGTAGCGGGCCCAGAGGGGCACGCGGAGGCCGGACCACACGGGCCCGGAGCGGAGATCTGATCACACGGGCCCGGAGCGGAGACCACACCACACGAGGCCGGAGCGGACGAGGGCCGGAGGGACTCGTCCCCCATGGTCTGAGATCTGAGCTTCGCCCCGCTCGTCTTCCGGGTGCGGCCAGACCCGGGGGCCCGGACCCCGGGCCGCTCCCCCCGCTCCGGGGGTGAGGCGCTGGACCGCATCCCTCGCCGTCACGAGTGCCTGTGCACTCTGAATCACAGCATCCTGGACAGGCTCACTGTCCCGACTCGAGGTGACGGAGGAGGGGGAAGAGGAGGCGCGTGGAGGCAGCCCCTCGCCCTCCGCCATCACGAGTGCCTGTGCACTCTGAATCACAGCATCCTGGACAGGCTCACTGTCCCGACTCGAGGCGACGGAGGAGGGGGAAGAGGAGGTGCGTGGAGGCAGCCCCTCGCCCTCCGCCATCACGAGTGCCTGTGCACTCTGAATTACAGCATCCTGGACAGGCTCACTGTCCCGACTCGAGGTGACGGAGGAGGGGGCGGGTCCAGCCTCAGCTGCAGGGCCGCCACCATCACCTCCCGCGCTCCGCTCCCCTTGGCCAGAGTCACGGCGGCCCGACCACTCGGCCCTGGGCCCCGCGCACTCTCGGGCATAATGCCCCTGACCCTCACACTTCCTACACAGGAAGCCAGGGCACTCACGCAACACATGGCCCGGCTGGAGACATCCTGTGCACAGCTTCACCTGATTGTCGTGTATGACCCTAAAGTACGCAGGCCCCTCCTCAGTGTCGTCAGGTTTGACACTGAGGAGGGGCCTGCGTACACCTGAATACGGCAGAGACCTGACAGCGGCAGTGAAACGCACCCTCACAAACCTGGTGCCGTCCGCGATGCCAGTCCCCGGCCACACTTTCCTCCGTATCCCGGAAACAGCGGAGACTCCCCAGGAGTTGAGCTTCTGCACGATTTCCTCATCCCAGACGTACGCCGGCAGGCCCAAGAAGGAGACCACCATCTCGTCCCTGCCAATGGCTCGCCCATGGACCCTGGTGTCGCCGATCCGGAACCCATCCAGCAGCTTTTCCTTGGCTGCCTGGGACGCCACCGTTATCTCATACTTATCCTTGGTCACCATGCGGCAGGCAAGCACAGACCCATACATCTCCTGCGCGGCCCTCAGCAAGGCCATAGGGGACAGGCCCGCTCCACCCACCAGGTCCAGAAGGACCGTCAGATCTTTACGGTATTCTACATCCATATCCTCCCTCGCATCACCACCATTTTTCCTGGTACGATCCTTATACTTACCACCCGCGTCCTCAGACGGCGTCGCCGCCGGGCCTTGGGGCCCTGCGGGGGTTGTCATTGCGCTGCCCGCCCGGGGGGGAGCAGAGCTCGCGGAACACGGTGAAACCGCCACCCCCGCAGCCGGGGCGTTGGGAGGAGGTGAGCCAACAACCGAAAAAAGCTGAAAAGCCAAAATTGTCCAAAAAGTTCAAAGAAGGAAACGAAAAAAACACCAAACTAGGCCCGCTCCGGCGGAGCGCGCCGTATGTACGTGTGCTCGCTTTAAAGTCACACTCAAACACTATGGTGCCTAGCACCTTCGGTGCTTGGCCCCAATAAAGATAACATAAACTGTTATCCATTTAATAGTGCACAAAGTTAGGCATGTGACTTGTACATTTACAATATGAATAACTAATCAAATTTGAAGTATTCAGCATAACATAATTCCTAAATCTTCTGCTACTCGGAACGGGATGGAAAGTTACCGGGAAAGTTTGAACAAACAAATGAGCTATGACCCGTCCCATGGACATTTTCAGATTGTTGAAGGAGATGTATGTATCAATTAAAGTAAGCAACTGTGGGATAGACCTTTGTGGGTTTGTTAGAGTTTATAATTATTTTTTTTTTAAACGTGTAAAACGGCATAGTTGGAAAAGTTCTGATAGCATGCCATTTGTTTTTACTTTTGCTAATGGCAGGTGATAGAGAGCTTTCACTCAATTAATACAAAATACTTAGGACCAAACACATGACTTTGACTTAACATATTATCCTGTGTATTATTGAATTACGGAATTATTATATGGACTTTTTGTTATAAAAGCATTTCCATTTTAATAAAGTACCTTCTAATTCTGACCTGCCCTGAAACGCCACACCACAGTGATGTCAGTGATGGGGGAGGGCTTAGCTTAGTGTCATGCAAATGAGTTCTGAAGGCCTGGACTTAGAGAATCTTTAAGGTGGCTTTTCTCAGCTCGTTGTTTTCAGATGTGCTGCTTTCAAATGGCCACAAATTCTTCAAATGTTCTCAGATTTCCATGTATAAGGCATCATTGGCACTTAGAATCTACACTGGTCACATATTTAGAAAGCACATAAAATAAATATTCCCATTCTATCCCATCAAAGGTCTTTTCAGCATCCAGCGACAATGCAATCATTGTATGCTCAAAATCCTCTGCTCTCTTCATCACATGCAGCAGTCTCCTTAAGTTCCTGGAGGCCAAACAGCCTTGAATAAAGCCTGACTGATCTACATTGATCAATATAGGAATTACTTTTTCCATTCGCTTAGTCAGTAATTCAGTAAACAACTTATAACCATAATTTAAAATGCTCAATGATCTAAAGTTACTCATTTGTTGATGGTTTTTCCTATTTTAAGGATAAGTGATATGGAGGCCGCACAGTTGGTGGCATCGACTGTTTGTCTATTATATACAGAGTATGGAGGATATATGGTTATTTGGAGTGAATGAATAATGATCTGTAAAGCATCATTGTGGCATATGTCTGTGAAAAGTGCTATATAAATAAAAGCTTACTTACTTATATCATTAAATAATGGTGCGTGCACATGGTAGGATCGGATTGGATTTCTCCAAATCCGATCCCGTTACTTGGCGGGTGGTCTGTCGTCCAATCCGAGTGCACATGAAACTCGTGCAATCGGATAATGGTCAGCGACCTGGCCGGCTCCGCTACGCTATGTGGCTACTACTTCATCACCGGGTGATGTCTACTCAATAAAAACACAACAAACTACGTGGCGGTATACAAAGATGGCGCTCGAGGAGTTTGAAGAAGCAGCATTGGTGTACGTGTTGTGCATTCTTTCTTGGCATCCATGATTTCGTCTGACTTTTCCAGCAACAATCGCTACTTATGACAGGGTCGGCGCCTCCTGCCACTTCCGGGTGAAATCCCTGGCGAAAATTCCCACACATGCGCAGTACGCCAATCCGATCCGAAATCGTGCACAAGGCGCCACCAAGCGGATTACTATCGGCCTAAGCCAGGGGTTCCAATCGGATTGGGGAAACCAATCCCTATACGATCCTTAGCCTGTGCACATGAATCCGATACGATCCCAATCCGTTTGCAATCAGATCACTCGTCCATGTGCACACAGTGAGTGTCAGTTATGGAGCAAGAGTATCTTGAAAACATTTAAAAATGTCTAGTGTGTATTAGTCTTCTCATGGTGTTTTACCATTTGACAGGGATTTAATTTCGGTGTTAATTTCATTTATTTGGATTTCCATAAAGTCAGCATTGTTCTTTGTCAGAGAGGGTGGATTTAAGATTTGAAAAAACTCCTATGCCATTCTCATTACAATAACATTCTAATAACATTCTGATTTATAAAGATTACTATAAAAAATTGCAAATGCAAATGCTTGATTAATCTCTTTAGGGTTATTTACCAGTCAACCATTACTATTAAAATTGAAATAAATTGATGAAATTGATTGGCCTTTCTCTTGTTTAAGTTTTAGGGAAAGCATTTTGCCTGCTTTATCTCCAGACTCATAGAATTGCTTTTGCAATTGAAAAAGTGCATAAGCATTCTTTTCCAGGAGAAATGTTTGATATTCAGTTTTGCAGACCAGCATGGCATGTTTTTTAGTGTTATTAGGCTCAGACGTGTATTCTGTTTTTAGCTGCTTAAGTTTTTTAGTAAGTTTATTCTTTCTTATGTTTTAATTTTTCAACTTTTGTAGCAGTTGAGTAACTTACTGTAGGATCCACCCTCTACAAATTACCTTGTGCGCCTCCCTTATGGTCTGAACAGAGTTTACAGTTTAGATTAATTTAAACATTTCCCTGTGTATTATTTTGTATCAGTATTACAAAAGACTTATACGTTAATAAGGAGTTGTTAAATCTCCATTGTTTGTCCCTGCGTTGATGCATCTTTGTTGTTGAAATTAAGACAGATAACAGTCTGACTCTTTCTCATTTCTTGAGTTTTCTGGAGTAGTGCTACAGTATATCACAAGCAATGGATTTCAGATGACAAATAATTTTATACCTTTTGTTTTTACTGGAAATCCCTTTAACATTCCAGGAAATTATGTTAATGTTTCTAACCATAATCTACATATATTATGCTTAGTGAACTCTGTACTACAACACTGGGGAGAGGAAGAGGAGATAAAAAATATATATACAAATGAATAATAAACTTTTTTTTTTTAAACAAAAAAAGGCAATACAAAATGTATATTTAAAAAAGCCATTAGGCAATAGAAAAACAGAAATAGTGGGCAAAGTCCCACTTATCATTAGTCCGCGAGGAATTTTTATTTTTATTTTATTTTTTTATTGTGTGTTTGTTTATTTTTCTCTTTTGCAAACATCCATTAACCAGCATCTAAGTGATTAACACAATGGAATTTTAGGCTCAGAGAAAGAGAGGAAAAAAGTAGACTTACAGTGATGCCTCATGTCGTCCTCTTGATCATTCGAACATCTTTACAAGTCTCTTCTGGTCTGCTGTAGTCTGCTGTTCGCTGCAGTGTTGGCAGTAACAGCGGCGAGCAGAGGACACTATGCTGCATCAGGTCAATTTATTCACCAAATCCGATCCAAGCCAATATTCAAAAAAAAAGGCTAGATCAGAACTGTGCACATTTGAGCTTGGACACTTTGGGCAGTTCCATTGTTGATGCAGCATGACTCTGCACCCACGTAAGAGTGTGGTCACTCTCTTGATTTGGTTTTATCTAATGGTTTTAGTGTTTATAACCTTGAAATCGATATGTTCTCTGATCATTGTTTTGTTGTGTTTGATTTTATGATTTCTTTTTATAAGCCATGCGCTCCTATGTGCTTTAGCCGTCATAGATATTTTTCAGTCAGGTTAGCATAGCACAGATACTGTACTTTTTAATGATTTCTTTTTATTTACTGATGCTGGAAATGCACTTGTTCTTTTGTTTTTAGTTCTCACAGCTGTTTTCGACATAAATGACCACACAGTTCTCTTCCCTGACACCCACGCAGTGCTCCAAGTACTGTGAGGGTTCAGGTTTATCTGTCCGAACTGTCAAATTTGGGGATTTCTTTTCCTCACAGGCCCTCATATGTTCTAGAGTTCACCAGAGTTCCTCATACCACTTTTATGCTCATGATTCCTAAATCTATTTACTTTGTCATTGCAAATGAGGAGGTGTTCTCAATTGACTTACCAGAGGGGTATTCCACGAACGTCGCTAAACATAGCGCTGACTAAGTGCTAAGTCCTCGCCTGACCTAGGCGTAACTTAGACGAAAGCCTGAAGCCGTTCCACTAACGCATTTCAGCTGCGCCTCAGCAGCGCTAAGTTCAGTCAGGCCTAAGCAGGCCGGGCCTCCGCGCGTGCACGGGGTAAATAAGAAGCCCTGAACAAGCGACTGTCAAAAACGCGATCATGTCCAAGATTCGGGCCGATTATTTCAACGCATCAGAACAGAAGTTGCTTTTGGAACTCTACAACACATTTGCAATAACAAAGGCGAGAGACATAGCATGGCAGAAGATCGCCGAGCGCTTAAATACGTAAGTTAAATCCTATAACAGTGCTGGAGGTTTTTAAGTATGTTTTTCACCATTGATGTCAACACTAATCCGTGGCGCAGGGGAAAAGTTACGGTCTGGCGTGCGGGGGGGGTGAGTTCGATTCTCATGGTTGGCAGTTGATATCATAAATATTATATATTTGTAGAGCAGTCTTGTCAGTTGTAATTTATTTTTACTGTGTAAAAGTATTTGCTCCAACTAATACGTTAAATTGTGTTATCTTGTCTTTGAGCAGGAATAATGTGAAGAGGACTGTTTTGAAGGTAAAGACAAAGCATAAAAACATTTTGCAGAGTGGTAAATAGGCTAATATTAATACAGTGGTACCTCACCTTACGAAATTAATTCGTTCCAGAAGTGGTTTCGTAACGTGAATTTTTCGTAAGTTGAGTAGCTTTTTCAATGGAAAAGGCCTGATCCGTTCCAAGGTTTTTTTTTTTTATAGTGTAACTTTTTTTTATAGTGTAACATTTGTGTTCTGCGTCCTGATTGGAATAAACCAGGTCTAGACCAGAACTAAACCAGGTCTAAACCTGGACTGGACATGGACTAAACCAGGATTATCCCAGGACATGGCAGTGCCGTTGGAGGAGCGCGTTGCTTGTGTCTCCGCGCCCCTTGCGCGTTCCACGCTAGAGCTAAGAGGCCGAGAAAGATGCTCTTTCAGCGGGAATAAGAGCGGGGCGGGGCGGGCTCTGGTTCTATGTGACTTCCAGAGCCGGGGCGCTGACACTGTGAGCTAACAGGCCGAGAAAGGTGCTCTATCGGCGGGCAAGACCGCGGGGTCTCGCTCGGGGTGGACTCTGGTTCTATGTGACTTCCAGGTCTAGACCAGAACTAAACCAGGTCTAGATCAGGTCTAAACCAGGACCGGATCAGGTCCAGACCCGGACCAAACCGGGACCAGACCAGGATTAAATCACCCCGGGCCGAGCCGCGCGGGCCCGCGGCCCCGAGGGGGAGGCACGGCCCGGGCGCCGCAGCTCCATCCCGTGCCGTGTCAACGTCGCTTTTTGATCCTTCGATGTCAGCTCTTCCTATCATTGTGAAGCAGAATTCACCAAGCGTTGGATTGTTCACTCACTAAGGGAACGTGAGCTGGGTTTAGACCGTCATGAGACAGGTGAGTTTTACCATACTGATCATGTGTTGTTGCGATAGTAATCCTGTGTCTCCGCTCCCCTCGCGCATTCTGCGCTATATTGAGCCGTGTCTACCCCCACGCTTCACTATCAACACATTCCATTGAAAATCTATGAAAGTTCGAGTGTTCAAATGAGAGAGAAATGCGAGAAAAGCCCAACTCCAGTCTGAGAAAAGCGTAGAATGTGTGTGGTGAGGCATTTACAGCCCTAAAACATGTAGAACAATTGCAAAATACAAAGTTGTCCTACCTCGTGGACCTCTCCCACCGCGGGCCACCTCTGGAACCTAACCCCGTCTGTGTTGATAAAGTGTATTTACGTTTCGGGGCGTGCATCTGAGCGCGCATTAATTGAATTTTTGAGATTTTGCGTTTCGTAACTTGAATTTTCTTTCGTATCTAGAGACCAAAATTTGACGTGAAGGCGTTTCGTAACTTGGATTTTTCGTATGTAGGGTCTTTCGTAAGGTGAGGTACCACTGTATTATTATTCAGTGAAATTAATAATAAGCCGCATCTTTAGCCTGCCCGGTACCAGACTTTCCGCTAAAACCATGTTGCCCCAGTAACTCAGCGGGGACTAAGTTTAGGGAGCGTCATGGAACCGAACTCTCACTAAAACTAGCGCGAACTGTCGAATAAAGCCGGGCTTTGCGCTTAGTCGCTTTCGTGGAATACCCCTCTGGTAATATATTGAATAAATAAATTAATTAAAATAGTCTTTGTTTTTTAAACCAAGCATGTTTACTAAGTTTCAGTTTGACATGGGCTCTTTTCAACAATACACCAAACCTACAGCCACCAACCTTGGCATCATCATTCATAATGATTTAAAATTTTTATTTAAAATTTATAAATTGGTTTACATCCAGTTTTCATCACCTTCGGCTTTTATCCAGACTAAAATTGGCTTTATCTTTTAGCGAGTTGGAGCGGGTGATCCATGCTTTTATCTCTACACGTACTACACTACTATAATGCACTGTACACTGGTATCAGCCAAGCTAACCCAAACAGACAGTTGAAAAGTGCATTTTAACTTTTTTCAGTCACTTTGGCATATTTATCTGTTGAAAATTGACATTTGCAAAACCACCTCACACAAAATCCTAAACAGAATTTTAGTTTTCTCAAACAAAATGTAATAAAGCAAGTTTTACCAAACCCCTCAGACTGTGGGCGTGTGTTTTTCTGTGAAACATTTGACAGAGCAGCCGGTTTAGTCTGACACTGCAGTTCACACTACACACAAGTATATGAAAAAGGTTGCTTTTTTTGTCTAAAACATGTCTACACTGTGCAGAATTATTACACAACTAAATGAAAAATAAACATTTTCCATTCTATTTTATTTTTTTATTCTATTTTATTCATCTGTCAGAATAATAAACAACATAAAATATACAAATAAACTGACATTTCAAACATTGACATTGGCAGTAGGTTTTGGATTAATTTTGAATCCATCTTCAACCCGAAAATGTCCAACAAGCTCATCTTTAATAATACCAGCCCATACCAATACCCCACCTCCACCTCGCTGAGTGGAAGTGGAGTTCTGTGCACATCACTGATTCACAGGCCCGTCCATCTCGTCTGCCAAGAGTCACTCTCATCTCATCAGTCCATAAAACATTTGAAAAATCTGTCTTCAGATACTTGACAGGCCCAGTCTTGACATTTCAGCTTACAATATTACACAATCATTTAGGGAATAATAAAGCACCATTTTCAAATCTGTAGCAGTTGGATTCTGAACTGTGTCAGATTCGGACCTAAAAGTCTCTGAATGAAAATCTGCTTCACCCAGGTTTTCACGATGGAAGTCTTTTACCAGGGCTGTCAAGTTTTGAGCGGGGTGGTGCGTGAGACTGCGTTTTTTCTGAGGCGTGGGAAGTGGCTGGGGAGTGACATTTTTTTTTCAGAGGAGCGATTTTCTGAATTGCATAACTAAATTTCAGCGTGAGAAATACCATGTGTGGCGTGTGAGTGTGTGAACACGTCGAATTGCGTGTGTCACACTCTCAAAGCGTGAGACTTGAGAGCCCTGCTTTTACATTATTGTTTCTAGAGCTTCTGTGTCTATAACATACTGTCTATGGACTACTACAGTATCTATGGATACTGTCTATACTCGGTCTATGGACTTTTAATAAGTAGTTTGTAGTAGTATATGGTATTTAGGTACACAGAGTGCAGCATGAGCAGAGACCGTGTGACAGTCTGTGTTTAAATAGTTGATAATTGTGTTTTTTGGGTTTTTTTGCAAAAAGTGTTTTGGAGTTTTGACCTGAGAGTTTATAGAGATAAGATTGTGCCAACATGACAGGAATGTTTACTCTTTGAGTTTTGAAAATTTGTGCCAAAATTTAAACTTTAGAGACAAAGCAAAAAAATAAATAAATAAACATCAGGGAGAGCATATATTGAGTACATACATGTATAGACTACATACACATTTTCAGATACACTTATTTCATTTTCAAGAAAATTACATATTACAGTCCAAACACAGTACTGATATATTTGCAATTCCATTTTAAATTTTCATAAATATTTATATTATTTTTTTCATAAACATTTTGGATCAAATACAGCAAAATCTACTTTGCAAGTGATAGTATACTTTTATATTTTTACATAATGCAGTACAAACTTAATCCCTGCTTAGACTGTTGCCCCTGCGACCCGGCCCCAGATAAGCGGAAGAAAATGGATGGATGGATGGACAATACAGGACTTAGACAAAACGCACAGCTTTACCAGTCCAAAATTAATCAATGTAAAGTATGAAACCCAGTGTCAGACTGCACCAAATCAGTGACTCCTGACCAGTGTGTGGAGAAGGTTTATCCTACAGCGAGGTGCTCCTGACCAGTGTGTAGGGAAGGTTTATCCTACAGCGAGGTGCTCCTGACCAGTGTGTAGGGAAGGTTTATCCTACAGCGAGGTGCTCCTGACCAGTGTGTAGGGAAGGTTTATCCTACAGCGAGGTGCTCCTGACCAGTGTGTAGGGAAGGTTTATCCTACAGCGAGGTGCTCCTGACCAGTGTGTAGGGAAGATTTATCCTACAGCGAGGTGCTCCTGACCAGTGTGTAGGGAAGATTTATCCTACAGCGAGGTGCTCCTGACCAGTGTGTAGGGAAGGTTTATCCTACAGCGAGGTGCTCCTGACCAGTGTGTAGGGAAGGTTTATCCTACAGCGAGGTGCTCCTGACCAGTGTGTGGAGAAGGTATATCTTAAGAGAGAACTGCACTAGAGAATGCATCACAGACGAGTCATTTGTCCTGATTCTTTGGGAGTGAAACATATAATATGGTGTTAGTATATTGTAATCACAAACATTTACAGATCCTGTTCTGTGACAAATATTGTGCATAATCTGAAAACATGCTGAAGCATTTTGATGCTCATTTTATCAACGCTGCAAGTGTTCACTGACACTATATTAAAATACTATATTTTGTGAAATGAATAAAAGATATTGAGCAGATTATCTGATTTTCCAATAGTTAGACTATATTATTGTATTAATTGTTTAAAAGGAATGCATTTAAAGCTTTGAAAATTCAGTTCTGGTCTGAGAAATGTGCTAAAATAACTGAGAAAAACTGTAAAATATCAGTGAAGGTTTACAGGCCTTTTTCAGGAATATAGATTTTTCTCGTACGTGCTGTACTCAGACTGGATCAATTGTCCCTGTTGAACAACACACTGACCTTTATATTTACATTAGTCGTGTTGTGTGAGTGGCAGGTGCACTGTGATATAAGCACTGTGGACTAAAGCTCTTTCAGGGTACATTGCTTGTGATGCAACATGTTTCCAGTGACAATAGCGCCCCCAAAGGTTCAAAAGAGGAAGTTACATAATGTGTGTATGAATAGTTCTGCAATGACGTTGTGGACTTTTTTTAAAATCAAATGTATGCTTTGTAACCATCTTTCACCACCTTCACCCACCTGTTGTTCGCCGTATGCTGGCAGCGCCCCCCTGTGGAGAGACCACCTCAGATTTATCTGAAGGAGCTTGGTCATGGTCATTTTTCCCATGGGTGGGTGAGTGGATGGGGGTAAGAGGCACACAGGAAAGACTAGTTTGTGCTGGAAAGACTCCGTAATAACTCATCTTTATGCATTTTCCCCAAGTGACATACAGTATAAAGGAGAGGAAAATTTTACAACTTAACCAGAGCACTGTGGGATAGTGTTGTGCAATATTTATTTTATTTATTTATTCAATTTATGTATTTAATTTAGTTATTTAATTTATTTAATGTATGTATGTATGTATGTATGTATGTATGTATGTATGTATGTATGTATGTATGTATGTATGTATGTATGTATGTATGTATGTATGTATGTATGTATGTATGTATGTATGTATGTATGTATGTATGTATTTTATTGATGTATAACAATTATTGCACTTTTTCCAGGGAGCCATGTGTCCACCAGGCATCGGACAACAGATGAAAACTAGCCTTTTGGCTAATTCTGGCATGTTATACAGTAATTGTTGGTCAATATGCACTGTCCGTTATAAATAAATAAATAAATAAAAAAAAAAATGTATGTATGTATGTATGTATGTATGTATGTATGTATGTATGTATGTATGTATGTATGTATGTATGTATGTATGTATGTATGTATGTATGTATGTATGTATTTATGTATGTATTTATGTATGTATTTATTTATTTATTTATTTATTTATTTATTTATTTATTTATTTATTTATTTATTTATTTATTTTATTATTACAACTTATCCACATAAAATTTTGGTTCTATCTGTGTTTTGGCTGTGAGTTATTTGAATATTCTTGTTCTTCAATACCTATGTAGTTAACAATCTAAAGATTCAGTTAAATATTTTTTGGGGGTTTTGTCATTTATTTTTTTATTTCTACTTTTTTTTTAAGGTTTATTTCAGCAAAAATCCATTTCCCTCTTCCATTGTACTAAATGAGAGATCAGTAGCTCAGAATCAAAACGCAAATGGAACCACAGTTGTGAGGAAAAGAACTAGACAAAACAGATGTATAATGGAGGAACTACACAGAAAGGCTGATTGTTTATCTGTTATCAATGTTTTGTCTTTGTTATCTTAGGTATAATACTCCCTACAACGGAAGCATGGGCGGACTGTGACTGGACTGTGACTGAACAGTAATGGACAAAAGTATCAGAGTTGCCAGATTTTCAAAGACCTTTCAGAGCCTTAAAAAAAAGCCCCAATGAGAATTAACTTGTTAAACATTGTGCGTCACTACTCAACAAGCTAATATTTTACGCATATTTTATGCATATTTTACGAGCATATTTAACATCAGTAACAGCGTTAAAACCAGACCCTCCAGGAATTCGCGATGTTGCGATTTGCAACTTCAACGCAACTTCAGCCAATCCCCATGAATTCAGGGCGGTGTTGCAATTTTGACCAATCGCCACAACTTTCCCGCAATTTTTACCAATTTTGACCAGTCATTGGCGACGTATTGAACTCACGTCGACCAACTTCCTTCTGCCTTACTTCCGTGTGACAAAACGAAACTGCGGCCGTGTCCACAGTTCGGAGCGTGGTTTGAAGGGGGCTCAGACTGCAGTCAAGGCGGTGCACACATGAGCCGTTTCCCAATTCAGCGAGTGCACGGTTCGGAGTGTGGTCTCAGTCTGCAGTCGAAGCGGTGCATACTCGCTGAGCCCTGAGTGCAGTCCGGGGATCACATGGGCGTCTGCGAAATGGAACAGGTCCCGCCTCAGCTCAATGAGCCGGGTGGTCTGCTCCTTGTTCCCTAAAGACAAAAATATTATTCTATTGCGACTAGTAATACTTGGAATTGGGACATGGCCAATGTTCCCCCTAATTTTTAATGTGTCTGAGCAAACACACTAACTCCCTGGTGCGTAACTGGGATTCCCCTGGCAGCGTGCTGTGTGCTTCGGCTTTCTTTTTCCGCACTGAAAAATAGTTCCCACCCAAAATGACCAAGGCAAGCTCTCCGTGTTGATTTGCACATTTATTTGCACTCGATATGAATGCGCACTACACAGAAAGTAATTGGGAAACACATCGAGCAAATTAATTCCTTTTGGTCGAAATCTTTCTCTGGCGCCGTTAGACTCCAGTCTAACGCGGAGTAGCTGCAGATACCGCGCGGTCAGTGCTGACAGACTCGGACAATGGCTGGGTGACCAGGAAAACGCTTTCCACCACTTATTTTAGTCTCTGGACTGTGGGGAGATGCCCAAGTTTGACCTGGGGGTGGCATATCCCTTTAAAATGTAAAATATAATAGATTCATGTGTGAAAAAAAATTCAAAATTTGCAAGGTACTTTCCAAAAGCCTAAAAATGCTATAAAACAGCAGACTTGCCAACTCTGAAAACTCTCACAATGCCCTGAGAATTCATGTGTCAACTTCTCTTACGTTAGAACTCGAGCCTCATGCCTCTTCTTCCAACTCTCTGACTACTTCCATTTATACTACCACAATAACTTTATTTCAGTAAATCCATTCTGATCCTTTATATCTTGATTTGTTTGTAATTTTTATAGTCATACTCAATGGCTTTGGCCAGGCCTGGACTGGTAATCGGGCATACCGGGCATTTTCCTGGTGGACCGACAGTCCTAGGGGCTGATGCTGTTTGGTTGTTTATTTTGTTAGTTTTTTTTTTTACTTTTTTTTATCGCAATTTAGAGGAGGCGGCCCATTGGTCCATCTTCAATATAGACAGCGGACTAAACCAATCAGGATATAGCAGCTTACAAGAGAGGTCCCACCCCTTTCTCTCCACTGATCCCCGCCAGTTTCAGTTGAGTGTGAGTGTGGAAACATGGAGAAGCAGCAGAAAGGGTGTGTGGAGAAGTTATGGGCTAAAAGATTAAAAAATCTCGCTATAGACGCTGCAAAATGTTCTAAAATAACAGACATATTATCTGGAGGGGCTGCTGGAACCTCCACGTCCTCTGCAGGTTGAAGGTGGACAGGGAGAGGAGCAGCCAGAGACTGTGGCTTTTAGATGATGGACAGGCATGAAAATCACCTTTCTGTGAAATTCGCCGTTTTGAAGCCAAAACGTGACCTACGTAAATCGTGTAGATTTGATGAGAAAAGTTTTGTTTTGTGTGTGTGTAAGATGCATTTTTATATAAACCACTGAATGTGTAGTTACTGTGAGTTTGCTGGTGGTTTTTGGGAGCTTTTTCCTTTAAATGTTGCGCCCTAGTTCCCCCACAGCCAAGACGTAACAATAGTAAAATACTTTGCATCAGGAAGTGCGCGTTAGCATGCGAGTTGTTAGCTTTACTGTGACAACAAAACTCCACTCTGGTGTCTGAATGTTGTGAGAAGCACTTATAAACTCATCATGGTGAATAATTACGATGTTTGGGATGCATAAGTTAAGTGGAGAATAACTGTGGACCAGTGTAAACTATTTAAATGAACTAGTTCTGTTTTCCGGCTTTCCTGCTAACTTTTCTACCTTTTTCTAAACTTTTAATCTTCATAGAGACCAAACCAGGCCAAGATAAAGGTCAGATCTGTGGAGAGGCAACCCCGCTCACAGTCCGAATGCCTGTTTTTCTAGGTATTTTTGAGTTATAAAACCAGCTGTAATTGAATACATGTAAGGTAGAGCTGTTTAAAGTAATATTGTGGAACATTCCAGGCAGAGCAATGGCATATCCATAGAAACAAGAACCAAAATGTTCCACAATGCACCTTTAAGACAGGTCCAGCTTTAAATCACAATCTTTTA
The DNA here is from genome assembly GCA_036785185.1 of Paratrypauchen microcephalus. Classification (NCBI taxonomy): domain Eukaryota; kingdom Metazoa; phylum Chordata; class Actinopteri; order Gobiiformes; family Gobiidae; genus Paratrypauchen; species Paratrypauchen microcephalus. Next base: position 1,170,665 of record JAVJIX010000088.1, read on the forward strand.
TTTAAAAATTGAGCAATTCTGTAATACTGTACTTTATGCACCATGTGACTAATAACTTTTCATTCTTAGATATTTTCAGCTCTCTTTTCATAATACTGTGTTTTAGTTTGCGGTTTCCTCCTTGTCACAAAGACTGGGAGGAGATGTCAGTAGCACAGAGACGAGGCCCCAAAAATGTGCTCCAATTCTCCCATGGGAGCCTAGAATTCCAGCCCTACTTTGGTCTTTTCCTGTCTGGACTTCACATAGGACATGCCTCCGGAGGCGATGAAGGCTTTCGGATCGGGGGACAAAGAGCTCTTTTACTGCTGCCCCGGGCCAGGTGAGAGGGAGGCACCCGCTTGTCCCAGTCCCAGAGGAGGCCCTGTCATGGGAAAGTGCAAGTCAGACGGAAAGACGGGAATACTGGGAATGGAGAGGAGGAAAAAGGAGAAGTGGAAAGAATGGATTGAACAGTAATGTAAAGCACAGATGGATTTAAAGAATGGAGGAAAGGAGATGTAAAATCACTGATGAAAATATAACTAACAACTTCTTAGAGGTAGAGTATGTAGCTTTTTGGATGTGGCATGTCACCCGCATGATTCCATGAAAATAAAATGTTAATAGAATGTGCCATGGATAGACAGCCTATTTATAGTTCGACCAGCCACGCCTCAAAACAAGCATAAATAATATAAATATCACACCGTAGACCAGGGGTGTCAAACATGTGGCCCAGGGGCTGGATCCGGTTCTCCAAGACCTTTAATCTGGCCCTTGTCTGATTTTCTATTAAAATATTGGTAATTTTCTGCAGTCCTGGTTCATTCCTGGTTTAGTCCTGTTTCAGTCCAATTTTAGTCCTGGTTTAGTCCTGGTTTAGTCCCGGTTTAGTCTTGTTTTAGTCCTGTTTTAGTTCTGTTTTAGTCCTGGTTTAGTCCTGGTTTAGGGCTGTTTTAGTCCAGGTTTAGTCCTGTTTTAGTCCCGGTTTAGTCCTGTTTTAGTCCTAGCAGAAATAATATAATATGACTCACCCCATAAGAAAGAGAACACGGTCACCTCTGTTTGCCGCGTTGTCCGATAATTCGTGTATCCACTGTTTTTCAGTAGCTAAAGTATCCGGAGCTCCGGAGAAACGGACGTACCCCGAACGTGTCCCATGTCCCGTGTCAATGTAGAATTTACAGTCCATGTTCACTGTCCTTATCCTCTTGAAATGAAGCGTAAATATTCACGAGGTTCACTCACAGCTGATAACAAAACAGCGCTACCTGTCACATGAATGGGCAGCAGCGGCAGTATGGTAATTTATACACGTCCCGTTTTTTTGCGAAAAGCCCATTTGAAATACAAAATGTATGCTTTCAATGCAACAAATGCTGTTATCTGAAACATGGAGTTCCTTTTTCATGATCTCAATTAGCACATTCTCAAAAAAAAACGAAAATCACAAATTTTGAAAAACAAAAACAAAAAACAAACAAACTTTAAACGTGATTTTCTCGGTTTCACGAATGCCGACATGTGACTGGTTGTCTCGTGGGGGGTCACATATATCTGCATAACCCTTTATTATTCATTAATTATTATTTATTAAGACTTCTGTAATAGATTTGCATTTCTCTGCACAAATATTTGGACTTATTGCTATTTTTGGGGTCTATATGGCATGAGTTTTTTGATCTGGCCCCTTTGGGATCAAAGTAGGTTGGATACGGCCCCCCGGACCAAAATGAGTTTGACACTCCTGCTGCAGACAGTGCGCAAAAGTGCACCAGCACCTAACATTGCCAAAGGAACAACATCCCTATGGAAACAAGCAAGAGTCAGGTTTATGGACGTTTTTAAGGCAATAAAAACAGCCAAAATGAAAAGAAATACCATTGTTTATTTTTGTCTAATTTTCGTTAAAAAAAAAGTAAAAAACATGTGTAACTTCATGACAAAAAGCACGCTTGTTTTCACAGTATGAACGGTATCTGACAAGTTACAGTTTACAGTTGGCAGAAACAACTTTCTGTATAAATGTTTTTGAACTGTAGGCACTACTCAGTCTGAGGCTCTATTAGACTTTAATCTGAGCTTTATTTTAACACAATCTGACCCCCCCAAAAAAGTGATGTAATTGCAACTACAACAGGTGAGATCATTTGATTTAACAAGTCCCTCACATAAAATTACACTCACAGGCTAGTTAGAATTAAACAACAATTTTCAGTTAGTCACTCTCACGTTTTTTTTGTTGGAAATCAAACTCGTAAACAGAACTATGAACACCTGTATTGTTCACAGGCTCCTGAAAATGTTGTTTAAATCCATTTTGTGTATTTTTTTCTTGAGTTTTCAGATAATACCCCTTATGTAGTCCTTCACAGAGAGTCAGGTGATCATATTAACAGTCCATAACTTGATTCTGCTTGACTGGCCATCTTTTACTGCCCTCAGAGTTGTGTCGTTTTAATGATCCCAGCAATACCATCACACGGACAAACCCCTGCCTCTACGATGTGTCCATTACCCCATCCTCCACTTTGAAAATCGAATAAATGTGTTTGCGTTAACCGTCTGAGCTTCCTTAACAAAACTGGGCGCAGGCAGGAGGGAAAAGAGTAATAAAGTCAAATATTCAGCCTCTTCCAGTGGAAACTAGCGCTGTGCCGAGATGATATGTTGTGCAGATGTTGGGGCAAGATTTCAGAAGGAGCGTAGAAGTCCTCAGGAGAGACCAGGGCTACCGGAGCTGCCAACGAAAGCATCAAGAACACACAAAGACTGAGTTAGACACCTTTAGCTCAGGAGGAGTTGGCTCTTTTTTGTGTTTCTTTAAGGGAGAGGTTCTTCAGACCATTCCACGTCAGCATATATGTTCAAGATGTACAGAATAGTCACAAACAATTATCTAGAAGGGTCATATATGGAGGAAACATCGAATTATGGACACATTTAATCTTTTTCTATTTTTTTTTTTTCAAAATAGCTTCAATACAAACTTACAAAATTGACTCTTGTGCGTTTTAAGCTGTGTTATAATATTGTTGTATAATATTGCTTCAAAACTATACCTGGAGGTGTGTTTCATTCACAGGGCTCTCAAGGCTCACGCATTGAGAGTGTGACACACGCAATTCGACGTATTCACACGCGCACACGCCACACATGGCATTTCTCACGCTGATTAGTGTTTTTTATTTATTTTTATTTTTTTTTGTGTGCCCAGAAAATCGGTCTGTGTGGCTTAGTTTATGCAGGCTCCGCGCGTTTTCAGCGCCGCCCCCTCCCCCTGCTCCCCCGAGCAGGGGGAACAGAGGGAGGGGGCGCCGTCCCCCGGGCACGTCCTGAGCCTCAGTCCCGGTGCCACGTCTCCTCTGAGACGCACCGACTCCGGTCCCGGTGTCTCCGTCTGTGCGTAACGTGTCCCCCCCGACGGCTTACGCGCGGAATACGCGCGGCCCAGAGCCGAACTGCCCGCGGTGAGACGCGGTGAGACGCGGTGAGACGCGGGCCCGGTGCATTGACCAGACTCTTACATGAATCCGTTAAAAATGTCCCGCTCCCTCCTCCCCGCCCCTCTCAGCGCGCACTGACAAAGTGCGGTGATTATAAAACAAACTGAGAACCATCAGGTAATAACTTCATTTATATAACTCTCATTAGTTGCTTTGTAGTTTAAGTTTGCTCTTTAGACAAACAGGGCTCTCAACACGCAATTCGACGTGTTCACACGCTCACACGGCATTTCTCACGCAATTCAAGCGCCAAAAATTGTTCACTCGCACCCCCCCCCCCCCAACAGTCACACGCACGACCCCGCTCAAAACTTGAGAGCCCTGCTTCAGTCCTGGTTTAGACCCGTTTTAGTCCTGCTTTAGTCCCATTTTAGTCCCGGTTTAGTCTTGTTTTAGTCCTGGTTTAGTCCTGCTTTAGTCCTGTTTTAGTCCCGGTTTAGTTCCGTTTAAGTCCTGTTTTAGTCTCAGTTTAGTCCGGATTTAGTCCCTGTTTAGTCCTGTTTTAGTCCCGGTTTAATCCTATGTTAGTCCTGGTTTAGTCTTGTTTTAGCTCTGTTTTAGTCCTGGTTTAGTCCTGGTTTAGTCCTGTTTTAGTCCTAGCAGAAATAATATAATATGACTCACCCCATAAGAAAGAGAACGCGGTCACCTCCGTTTGCCGTGTTGTCCGATAATTTGCGTATATCCACGGTCTTCCGGCAGCTAAAGTATCCGGAGCATGTCCCGAACGTGTCCCGTGTCAATGTAGAATTTACAGTCCATGTTCACTGTCCTTATCCTCTTGAAATGAAGCGTAAATATTCACAAGGTTCGCTTACAGCTGATAGGCGAACAGGCGAAAACACAACAGCGCTACTTGTCACATGATTGGGCAGCAGCGGCAGTATGGTCATTTATACATGCCCCGTTTCTTTCCGAAAAGCCAATTTGAAATACAAAATGTATGCTTTTAACACGACCAATGCTGTTATCTGAAACATGGAGCGGCTTTTTCATGATCTCAATTAGCACATTCTCCAAAAAAAAAAGAATCTATTGAATCTACGAATCTATTATATGAATTGAATGAATCTTACAAAAATAAATGTCCTTTTGTCCCTTTAATCACATTTTTAGCTCTGTATATTCATTATTACAGAGCCCGTAAAGGCTCAGAAAATCTTTTTTGGGGTGTGTCAACAAAGCGTGCGCTCACTTTGCAAAGCGTGTCCTCGTTTTGTGAAATCACGTCCTCATTTTATTAAGTTGCGCGTCCGTGTAAATAGACCGTGCGCTTGTTTACCTAAATTGTGGAGTTATCTTACTAAAACTGTGTGCTTGCTAAAATTGAGTCGTGCCCACGTTATATACCTCGTGAGCACAATTTACTAAAGCGTGACCACGATTTCAAAATGAGCACACATTTTATACATCTCGTGTACACATTTTAAGCAAATTTAAATGGATAGTGCGTTTTTTTTAATGTTAATCTGTATGGCTTCCCCTTCAACAGTGTCCTGAGATTAACACTGACTTACCCATGACAGTGCGATGTGATCCCAGTTATCCTCCGGTAACGTAGCTCGTAACGTAGTTCCGGTAAGTTCACGGGGTCATTTAATAAAGCTTGTTTTTCTTCTCAAAACATTTGTCCGAAAAGTGATATATTTGCTTCCCAAACAGTTGTCCGCTAAATATTCAGCAGCGTATTTCGCGTTTGCATATTTTCTGTCTCGATTCGTATCAATGCGCCCACGTTAGCTCTATTAGCCTGTTCACTTGTAAACTTCCGCTTACGGCGGACCGCATCCGCCGTACACATCCGCTAAAAGTTAACAAGCTAACGTGGGCGCATTGATACGACTCGAGATAGAAAATATGCGAATGCTGAATTTTTTGCGGACAACTGTCTGGGACGCAAATTTAAAAAAACAACGACGAAACAACGAAAAAACAAAAAAATGCACTATCCCTTTAAACAAGAGCATGTTTTAGATAGACGACGGCACGACTTCATACAGCGAGCGCACAATTTAGTAAACCAGGGTGCACGATTTAGGTAAACAAGCGCACGTTATATTTAAACGAGCGCGCGATTTAGTAAACTGAGAGCACGCTCTACTTACACGAACGCGTGACTTAAAAGGAGGGCACGCTTTGCAAAGTGAGCGCATGCTTTCTTGCCTCCCCTCAAATACAGTGAACCTTCGCTCTATCGCGGTTCACTCTTCGCGGCCTCGCTGTTTCGCAGATTTTTTTTTTCAATTTTTTTTTTTCATTTTTTTTATAGTGTAACATTTTTTTTAATAGTGTAACAATGTGGTCTGCGTCCTGATTGGCTAAGAGACTAGACCAGGACCAAATGTTGACTAAACCATGTCTAGACCAAAAGTAGACCAGGTCTGAACCAGGATTAAATCACTCCGTGCGGCTTTTGCGTTCATTTGTGCATGTTCGGTTTGTGGCTCAGGTTGAGAGCACGCGGTTCGGGCGCCGCAGTTCTATCTCCCCGGTGTACACGCGGCCTCGCGCTGCATTTTCTCATATTTGTCTCTAGTTTAAACACTCAAACTTTCATAGATTTTATGTAAATGTGGGGGGAGCCCCGCCAGACGCGCGAGCACTAGACCAGGACTAAACGTGGACTAAACCAGGACTAAACCAGGTTTAGACCTGGACTATACCAGGACTAGACCAGGTCTAAACCTGGGATGGTCACGCAGGGTGGTAGGGACAGAGTCTCTGATGTCCTTCACGAGAGCGCCTGGGTGACAGGAGGTGTGGCCTTTGTTTACTTGCACGAGCCGGACCATGGAAGAGCCAAGAATCATGGCGTGGCCAGGGGAGCCGCAGCGGAGGGAGCCGCAGCGGGGGGGTACACTCGCGCGCAGAAAGGAGACCGTGGGTCTTCCCCGCTCACGCCTAGCGGACGAACCCGACCCCGTCCTAGAGAGCAGTGGAGTATTGGCGACGCATTGATAGCCATGCCCCGAACTCCGGGGCGGTCTGATTTTGGAGCCGGGGTGAAATGCAACCTACCCTTGTGAGCGCGGGTTAGTGGGGGAAAATCCTCATGGTAGAGCTGATCGGGGCTCTAGACCTAGCCCCTCGCTGAAGTGTTCGTACCTGGTCGGGTGGTGAGGGCTGGTGCTCAGAGGCGTCTATTAGTGGTTCGGCACTGTTAGCGGTGGCCTGAGTCTTGCCCAAAATGATATCCAGGTTGCGTTCCACTCGACTTTCGCACATGGCATGCATATGTTGTTCCAAAACAACGCATATCCATGTGCATGTGTCTGCGCGCCCCCTCCCCCCTCCACGCTTCACTATTAATACATTTTGTTGAAAATCTACAAAAGTTTGAGTGTTTAAACTAGAGAGAAATGTGAAAAAAATGTTAATACCAGTCTGAGAAAAGTGTATAATGTGTGTGGTAAGGCGTTTACAGCCTTAAAACATGTGTAATAATTGTAAAATATAAAGTTGTCCTACTTCGCGGATTTCACGTATTGCGGGTTATTTCTGGAACCTAACCCCCGCGATAAACAAGGGATTACTGTAACATTTTTCCCTGAGCCCTCCCGGGTTCTGCAAATTATCATTCTCATCTCAATTTTTTATTTATTTATTTATTTATTTATTTTTTCATTTTCACCATCCACCAGCAGAGGGAGACATTTCCTCTTGTCCAGATAGAGACCGGACTGGACATGTGTGGACATCCTGAGTCCTGACCATTACTCACTGATGTGTACATTAATATGGTTTTAGCTCCAATATTAGTGAAAGTGTCTCCTCTCTTCCTTCTCTCCTCCTCCTCTCTTCTTCCTCCACTTTTTCCTCTCCTTCTCCTTTCCTCCTCTCCTCTTCATCTACTCCTCCTCCCCCTTTTGCTCCACTCCTTTCTCTCTTCTTCCTCTTCTTGCTCTCCTCCTCTCCTCTTCCTCCTCTAACCCTCCTTTCCTCCTCCTCCTCCTCTCTTCCTCTGCACCTTTTCCCTTCCTCTCACCTCTCTCTCCTCCTCTCTCCTTCCTCCAATTCTTCCTCTCTTCTTCCTCTCCTTCTCCTTTCCTCCTCTCTTCATCTACTCCTCCTCCTCCCCTCTTTTTCTTCACATCCTCCCCTCCTGACTTCTTCCTCTCTTTCTCCTCTCCCCCTCCTTCCCTCCTCTCATCTTCCTCTGCACCTTCTCCCTTCCCTTCACCTCCTCTCTTCCTTCTCTCCACCTCCTCCTCCTCCACTCGTTCCTCTCTTCTTCATCTACTCCTCCCTTCCTCTCTTTTTCTTCACATCCTCCCCTCCTCTCTTCTTCCTCTCTTCTTGCTCTCCTCCTCTCCTCTTCCTCCTTTAACCCTCCTTTCCACCTCTCTCCTCCTCTCTTCCTCCTCTCTTCTCCATCTACTGCTCCTCCCCTCTTTTCTTTTTCTTCACATCTTCCCCTCCTCTTTTTCCTCTGCACCTTATCCTCTCTTCTTCCTTCTCTCCACCTCCTCTTCATCAACTCCTCCTCTTATTCTGCCTCCTCCTCCACTCCTTTCTCTCTTCTCCATCTACTCCTCCTCCCCTCTTTTCTTTTTCTTCACATCCTTCCCTCCTCTCTTCCTCTTCTGTTCTTGTTCTCCTCTTCCACCTCTAACCCTCCTTCTCTCTTCTTCCTCTTCACCTTCTCCCTTCCTCTCACCTCTCTCTCCTCCTCTCTTCTTCTTCTTCCACTTCTTCCTCTCTTCCTCCTCTCTTCCTCCTCTCTTCTCTATCACCTCCTCCTCCCCTCTTTTCCTTTTCTTCACATCCTCCCCTCCTCTCTTCTTCCTCTCTTTCTCTTCTCTTCTTGCTCTCCTCCTCTCCATCTCCTTCCCTCCTCTCTTCTTCCTCTGCACCTTCTCTCTTCCTCTTCCCTCTCTTCCTCTTCCTCCACTTCCTCCACTTCTTCCTCTCTTCTTCCTCTCCTCCTTCTTTCCTCCTCTTTTCTTCATCTACTCCTCCTCCTCCCCTCTTTTGCTTCACATCATCCCCTCCTGTCTTCTTCCTCTCTTTCTCCTCTCCCCTCCTTCCCTCCTCTCTTCTTCCTCTGCACCTTCTCCCCTCCCCTTCCCTCTCTCCACCTTCTCCTCATCCACTTCTCCTCTTATTCTTCCTCCTCCTCCACTCCTTCCTCTCTTCTTCATCTACTCCTCCTCCTCCCCTCCTCTCTTTTTCTTCACATCCTCTCCTCCTCTCTTCTTCCTCTCTTCCTCTTGTCTTCTTGCTCTCCTCCTCTAACCCTTCTTCCCTCCTCTCCTCTTCCTCTGCACCTTCTCCCCTCCTCTTCCCTCTCTCCACCTTCTCCTCCTCCACTCCTTCCTTTCTTCTTCATCTACTCCTCCTCATCCCCTCCTCTTTTTCTTCACATCCTCCCCTCCTCTCTTCTTCGTCTTGTCTTCTTGCTCTCCTCCTCTTCCTCCCTCCTCTTTTCTTCCTCTGCACCTTCTCCCTTCCCTTCGCCTCCTCTCTTCCTTCTCTCCACCTCATCCTCAACTCCTCTCTCATTCTTCTTCTTCCTCCACTCCTTCCTCTCTTCATCTACTCCTCTTCCTCCCCTCTTCTCTTTTTCTTCACACCCTCCCCTCCTCTCTTCTTCCTCTTCTCTTCTTGCTCTCCTCCTCTCCTCTTCCTCATCTAACCCTCCTTCCCTCCTCTCCTCTTCCTCTTCACCTTCTCTCTTCCTCTCACCTCTCTCTACTCCTCTCTTCTTCATCTACTCCTCCTCCTCCCCTCTTTTCTTTTTCTTCACATCCTCCCCTCTTCTCTTCTTCCTCTCTTCCTCTTCTTGCTCTTCTGCTCTCCTCTTCCTCCTCTAACCCTCCTTCCCTCCTCTCTTCCTTCTCTCCACCTCCTCCTCATCCTCAACTCCTCTCTTATTCTTCCTCCCCCTCCACTCCTTCCTCTCTTCTTCATCTACTCCTCCTCCTCCCCTCCTCTCTTTTTCTTCACATCCTCCTCCTCTCTTCTTGCTCTCCTCTTCCTCTCCTCCTCCTGCCCTCCTCTTTTCTTGAACATAAACATTACTCTGACACCTGTGTGTACATTAAAATGGTTTTAGCCCCAATATTAGTGAAACTTGTGTGGGGTCTGAGAGAATGGATATACAACAGTAAATGTAGCTGAGATTCAAAAACACACATTCTTATTTCATTATTACATTCTTGCTTTCCATGATGCTGCTGTACTTTTGAGTCTGCATCATGGTTTGTCCATGAAAGGTCCCGTACTACACAAAACTGACTCTTGTGAGCTTTAAGCCCTGTTAGAATGTTGTTGCTTCCTCAAAAACAAACCTGGAGTTGTGTTTTTATTTACTTTATTATTAGTCTGTCCACATTTCTAAACCGCAAAATGCTCTGTTCCTCCTTGTGATGTCATGTAGTGGTAGTTAACAGCGACTTTTTAACCTTCAGAAGAGATTCCAGGGATGAAATGATCCAAATTATTCTAGTGAAGTTGTGTGGAGGCGTTTCTGTAATATGGGCCCTTTAAATCTGTCATATCCAAATGTCATAGTTGAAGATCCATTACTCGCCATGAAAAAATATGTTCCCACACTGAATGCTTTTAATTCACTGAAAAACATAGAAAAGCATGCATTTAACTTAGTGAAAAGGGTTATGTGCCTACCTCCAGAAAGTTACATGCTGTTACTTTAACTTAATAATAATAATAATTCATAGCATTTATATAGCGCCTTTCATGACACCCAAAGAGCTTTACAGTTCATTGTTCATTCACTCCACACTTGGTGGTGGTAAGCTACCTTCTGTAGCCACAGCTGCCCTGGGGCAGACTGACGGAAGCGAGGCTGCTAATCTGCGCCATCGGCCCCTCCGACCACCACCAACACTCATACACACACCACTTTCATACTAGGAAATGTGGGTGAAGTGTCTTGCCTAAGGACACAACGACAGTATTTTTTTTTTTTGCGACTGGTGCCCCACTGTGGCACCTAGAAATCCCAGTGGTCTCCCATCCAAGTACTGACCAGGCCCTGCCTTGCTTAGCTTCTGAGATCTGACTGGATCAGGCTTTGACAGGCAGGTACTTAGGCATGTTACCTGCTTCAATTTAATTCACATGTAAAATCACAACTGAGTTAAAATCCTCCTTTTTCGTCCTTTTTTCTTCTTCCTACTTCATCTCCTTCTCTCCTGTTCTTTTCTTCTTCTCCCCCCCTTCTTCCTCTCTACCTCCTTTCTTCTTCTTCCTCCTTCCCTCTTCATGTGTTCTCCTCTTTTCCTCCCTTTCCCCTTCCTCTCTTTTCCTCTCCACCTCCTCCCCTCATCTCTTCCCCATCCTCCAACCCTCACATCATCCTCTCCTCATTTCCTCTTTTCTTCCCCACCTCTCCTCCACCACCCCTCATTACCTCTTCCTCTCCTCTTCTACTCTTTTCTTCCTCTCCACCTCTTCTCTTTTTTCCTCTCCCTCAACCTCCTGGTTGGAGGAGTTCGGAGAGGCCATGGAGGAGGACTATCGGACGCCCTCAAAGAAATTCTGGCAAACCGTCCGGCGCCTCAGGAGGGGGAAGCAGTGCTTCACCAACACTGTTTACGGTGCGGGTGGGGAGCTGCTGACCTCGACTGGGGATGTTATCGGACAGTGGAAGGAATACTTTGAGGATCGCCTCAATCCCGCTGTCATGTCTTTTGAGGAGGAAGCAGAGGCTGAAGACTTGGAGGCGGACTCATTCATCACTCTGGCTGAAGTCACTGAGGTGGTTGGAAAGCTCCTTGGTGGTAAGGCCCCGGGGGTGGATGAGATCCGCCCTGAGTATCTTAAGTCTCTGGATGTTGTGGGGCTGTCTTGGCTGTCACGTCTCTGCAACATCGCGTGGAGGTCGGGGACATTACCTCTGGACTGGCAGACCACCCCGGTGGTCCCTCTGTTTAAGAAGGGGGACCGGAGGGTGTGTTCCAATTATCGGGGAATCACATTCCTCAGGCTTCCTGGTAAGGTCTATTCCAGGGTGCTAGAGAGGAGAATTCAACCGATAGTCGAACCTCGGATTCAGGAGGAGCAGTGTTGTTTTCATCCCAGCCAGGGAACACTGGACCAGCCCTATACTCTCATGGGAGTTTGCTCAACCAGTCCACATGTGCTTTGTGGATCTGGAGAAGGCATTCAACCGTGTCCCTCATGGGGTCCTGTGGGGATCCGGTTTGGGGACCACAGGATCTCGTCTCTGCTGTTTGCACATGATGTTGTCCTGATGGCTTGTGCACTGGGGCGGTTTGTGAAGCGACTGGGATGAGGATCAGCTCCTCCAAATCCGAGGCCATGGTTCTCGACCGGAAAAAGGTGGCTTGCCCTCTCCGGGTGGGTGGGGAGTCCTTGCCTCAAGTGGAGAGTTCAAGTATCTCGGGGTCTTGTTCACGAGTGAGGGGAGGATGGAGCGTGAGATTGACAGGTGGATCGGTGCAGCGTCGTCAGTGATGCGGTCGCTGTACTGGACTGTTGTGGTGAAGACGGAGTTGAGCTGAGCTCTCAATTTACCGGTCAATCTACGTTCCTGCCCTCACCTATGGTCATGAGCTTTGGGTAATGACCAAAAGGACAAGATCACAGATACAAGCAGCCAAAATGCAGTCCGCAGAGTGGCTGGGCACTCCCTTATGGTTTATAGATTATTTATTTGCACAGGGACAGTGCACAGCATTTCATTGACCTTTGAAATAAAAGAAAGATGCATGGTGCCAGGTTATAGCAAAAATGCTCATTTCCACCTGTAGTCCCAGGACAGGTTGATGTTAATTAAATATACAGAGATTGTAGATGGGTAATGGACCAGTACATAAGAATAATCACATTTTATTTTAATCATTAGAGATAGAGTGAGCTCAGTCACATGGGATGAGCTCGGAGTAGAGCCACTGCTCCTCCACGTCGAGCGGAGCAGCTGAGGTGGCTCGGACATCTGTTCCGGATGCCTCCTAGACGCTTTCCTCAGGAGGTGTTTCGGGCATGTCCCCGGGGAAGACCCAGGACACACTGGAGGGACTATGTCTCCCGGCTGGCCTGGGAACACCTTGGGGTCCCCCTGGAGGAGCTGGAGGAGCTGGAGGAAGTGTCCGGGGTGAAGGAAGTCTCGGAGTCCCCTGCTTAGACTGTTGCCCACCGGATAAGTGGAAGAAAATGGATGGAAAATAAAATAAATAAATAAATAAATAATACAAAAACTTAAATTTTTTTTTAGACATTCATACAGTACATCTTGTTCAAGAGTACAAGTTTTCAGGGTTTCAGTAGTTTGCTTTATTAAATAGAAAACATTTACATTTTGCGTTATCATTACTCCACTTCCTTCAGTTCAGTTTTCTCCACCACGGATACATTTAAAGTCCATAAGGATCACGATTCCTCCTGGAAAGTCCTTGGAAAGTCTAAGTTTTATGAGGCTTTTTCACAGCAGCTGAAGGAAACAGGAGCTCCTTTTTCATGGTCATAATGTGAACTACACTTTTACTGAAGGGAAAATTCCTCCTCCTCCTCCTCCTCTCACTCAACTCTCCTCTCCTCTTTTCTTCTCCTCCTCTCCTTTCTGCTCCTTCCTCTCCTCCTCCCCTCTTGTTCCTCTCCTCCTACTTCTCCCCTCTCTTCTTCCATTCTTGCGTCTCCCCTCTTCCTCTTTTCTTCCTCTCCCTCTCCTCTCTTCTACCTCTCTTCCTCCTCACTTCTCCTTTCTCCTTCTTCCTCTCCTCCTCCTTTCTTGCTTCTCTGTTCTTTCTCTCCTCTCTTCTTCTCCTCCTCTCCTACTCCTTTAATGATTCCTCCTCCTCCCCTCCTCTCTTTTTCATCACATCATCCCCTCCTTTCTTCTTTCTCTTCCCCTCCTGACCTCCTCTCTTCTTCCTCTGCTCCTTCTCCCTTCCCCTCAGCTCTCTCCTCCTAACCTCCTCTCTTCCTTCTCTCCTCCTCCACTCTTCTTCATCTACTCCTCCTCCTCCCCTCTTTTTCTTCACATCCTCCCCTCGTGTTTTCTTCCTCTATTCCTCCTCTCCCCCTCCTGCCCTCCTCTCTTCTTCCTCTGCACCTTCTTCCTCCCTCTCACCTCCTTTCTTCCTTCTCTCCACCTCATCCTCTCCTCCTCTCTTCATCTACTCCTCCTCCCCTCTTCTCTTTTTCTTCACATCATCCCCTCCTCCCTTCTTGCTCTCTTCCTCCTCTCTTCTTGGTCTCCTCCTCTCCTCTTCCTCCTCTCCCCTCCTTCCCTCCTCTTCCTTTGCTCCTTCTCCCTTCCTCACACTTCTCTCTTCTCCTCTCTTCTTCCCCCACTTCCTCCTCTCTTCTTCCTCTCTTTCTCCTTTCCTCCTCTCTTCTTCATCTACTCCTCCTCCTCCCCTCTTTTTCTTCACATCCTCCCCTCCTGTCTTCTTCCTCTCTTCCTTCTCTCCCCCTCCTTCCCTCCTCTCTTCTTCCTCTGCTCCTTCTCCCTTCCCTTCACCTCCTCTCTTCCTTCTCTCCACTTCCTCTTCATCCTCTCCTCCTCTCTTATTCTTCCTCCTCCTCCACTCATTCACTCCTTCTCCTCCTCTCCCCCCTTTTTCACATCCTCCCATCCTCTCTTCTTCCTCTGCACCTTCTCCCTTCCTCTCACCTCTCTCTTCCTCTATTCTTCTTCCTCCACTTCTTCCTTTCCTCCTCCTCTCTTCCTCCTTTGCACCTTCTCCCTTCCCTTCACCTCCTCTCTTCCTTCTCTCCACCTCATCCTCTCCTCCTCTCTTCTTCCTCCACTTCTTCCTCCTCTCCTCATTCTTTCCTCCCTTCATCTACTCCTCCTCCTCCCCTCTTTTTCTTCACATCCTGCCCTCCTCTCTTCTTCCTCTACACTTTCTCCTGCCCTCTCACCTCCTCTCTTCCTTCTCTCCACCTCATCCTCTCTTCTTCCTCCTCCTTCCTCTCCTCCCCTCCTCCTCTCTTCTTCTCTCTTCACCTCTGGACTGCTGTGAGCTTTTATCCTACAATAAGAGTTCTCAGACTCACATATGTGCTGTGCCAGACTAATTACAGCAGCCAGATCTGCTCGGTTTGCACAAACTTCCCTGGACTTCAAATCAATGTTATAGGAAAAACTTTGTATTTATAGATAAAGTAATCATTCGCTGTATAATTTACTACGGAGCTCTTCGGTGCAGTTGCAACCTAGAACTTTAGGAGCTGTGAGGATCCAAAAGCATCATCTGGGGAACCATCTCGATCGAAATCTGGTCATGAGACGGCCAAAGTACTTTCACTCCATACTTAGTTTTGATGGAGGACATGCAGCTTTGCTTTAGCGTTAGTTTGTATAAAAATGGATCCGTTTTAGTGCTTTTTTGGACACTAAGCAGCGCATTTCACAGAGCATTTTTCATTCACTCCACACTCAGCGGTGGTGAACTTCTATTGTAGCTCGTGTTGTAGTCAAGACCGCACTAATATCGAGACTGAGACCTGTCCACAGGGTTCAGAGACTCAGACAAGACCAAGACCACGGCCCATCGAGACCATCTTTGTCATTTTTAACATTTATTTGTATTTTGCAGTTATTTTGGCACATGTATATCACTTTATTAATGCGTGAAAAGTCCCTCAGTCGTCCAGGTAGAATCCATGATAACAGGAGAAGTTCAATTTGTCAACTGGACAAAGTTTGTTTGGATGAATAGAGATCGTCAGCTAGACGCCAGAGAAACAAAAGACAGAAACCAATGAGATAGTTCCGGAAAGTAGTTAGCTAGGTAGCTCCTCCCTACAGCAAGATATAAGCAAGTGTCTTACCAGTATTCTTATTAGAGCTGACGAAGCCTCTCGGATGAGCGGCGAAACGTTTTCAACCAAACAAACTTTGTCCAGTTGACAAATTGAACTTCTCCTGTTATCACTTTATTAATGCTCATTTACGATTAAAAGCAGACAAACTGTACTACACTTAAACACTCTGTGCCCCTTTTTGGACCATCACCCACAGTTTGAGAACCCCTTCTTTAATCTGACTTTCACTGGTACTTTACAGAAAATGTGGGTAAGAAGTAAGTTTTTTCAAGTTCCTAACTAGAGATACGTTCTCTTACTGGTTTTGCAGTAGTATTCAGCCGACCAGCCTCTGCACATTTACCAAACCAAACACACACAGTGTCAAACGCAGATGTATTTGTGTACTTTTATCAAGCAAACTTTATTTTACAAAATTCATAAAAGAAAATCAATTTGTGGACAAATTACAGAGAGCTTATTTGTGATAGGGAACAATCCGAAAAAAGTATAATCTTTAAATATGACTTTTGAGAAAATCTTTTTCCATAATCATTAGTATGTGCTCTACCTCAAATTTGAGGTATTAACAAAGTATTCAAATGTTGAATTAGTTCATGTTTTGTTACTGACACCGATTGTTCTGCCAGGGGAGGGCTGAACAGGGAGGGACTGTGTGGTGGGAGCATGGGGAGCGCTGCAGAGAACTTCCTGGTTATGTAGAGTTGTGGACGGAGCCTTAGACAAGACTCAAAGAGTTTGAATAGGGTCAGTGAGAGATTGGAATATCACTCAAACATACACACGATTAAGAGAAACAAAATTGAAAGAAAAATACTTTTGTATATGTATTTTGTATATAACGTGATGACACATCACACTGAAATGTTGCACAAGGTATTTATGATAAACAGTGAATGAGAACAGGGGCCATGAGCTCCTCTAGTCGAGGGACCTCCTCTGGTCCAATAGATTTTTAAAATGACGATCTACAGTCATCACTGCATTTGGGTGTCAATCTTTGAGACTATTGATGTAATTTAAAATTACCCATATCATTTGGAGACCTCCTGAAATCATTTTGCAACCTTCACGAGGGCCTCGACCTTCAGGTTGAGAACCATTTGTCTAACGTCATGTAAATCAGCTAAAACACCAACACACAGAATCAAGCTTTAAATGAAAATGTTACAGGCAGTAGTCCTGCCCTAAATAGTGGTCGGTGTGGGACATAATGCACTAAACCTCTGCACTGAGTTTGTATAGTATTTGGTGATTTGTTGTGTTTTTTTATTAATAAAGTATTGGCCATATGGAGGACTGTTTTTGTTTTTTTTAATGTAAAAAAATAAATAAATCTTGATGCATTAATTTTGTTTGGTAAAACATAGCATTAGCTATGTCCATTTATATACTGCACAGTCTAGCAAACAACTCATAAATCATTTAGTTTGTTGATAATAAGCAGCTTCTTAATGCTCACACTTGTTTTGTTGTTAATGGCTTATTAACAGTAATAATAACGCATGACAAGTGCTTATTAATCAGCCCCTCTGACCACCACCAGCCTTCACACACACACACACACACACACACACACACACACACACACACACACACACACACACACACACACACACACACACACACACACACACACACACACACACACACACACACACACACTTACACTTACACTTATACAATGTGAGTGAAGGGCCTTGTCTAGGGACACAGCAACAGTTTTTGCCACTGACGCCCCACTGTGGCACCTGGAATTCAGTCTCCCATCCAAGTCGTACCCAGACTCTGCCCTGCTTTGCTTTTGAGATCTGGTGAGATCAGGCTGGTGTGGCCAGGAATCCCATAATGTCACAATCTATTTTAAGCATTTTGAAAAAGTGTTATTACCTCTGCTCAGTAAAGTAACTTGCAGTTTAATCGTGTCCTTATAATTTATATTGTAATAGAAATAATCAAAATTATAATATTATAGTAAGGCAAATATATATAGTAAATAAACATAATAGATAAAAAGTGCTGTTGGATAAGAAAATCACTGTAGACTTCACACCCTCCAGGTACCACACTTTGAACACGTTCAAACTCACAGGTGGGAGGCACATTATTGTGCGTATAGAACTCTTGGCTTATATAATGCTGGGGCTTTTACTTGGCACCTGAGCAGCTGGAGCAGATGATGACTACTAAACCAATGTGTGGCACAGATGTGGTAGAGGAGCTAGCATTAGCCCTCAGAGAAAATAGTCCCTTCATGAGGCAGTGCTGTAGGTCTCAGGCTGGACTAAAGACGCTAATGACAGGTTAGTGAATCTGCGAAGACAGGAGCACATAAAACTAAGATCTAATGAGGCACAGAGGAAACTGGTGATGTTTGTCATCACTCTGGTGTGGGCTAAAACATATACGGATTTGAGATTTGTCATTTCGTAAGGTTTTATACTATTACGCAAAATTATCAGCTTAAAACCATGTTACAGTGCTGTTACATCCTCAAAAACATACCTGGAGTTGTGTTTTTTTTTTCATTCACACATTTGAGTAATCTTGCATCATTAGTCTGTCTACATCTCCAAAGCTCAAAATGCTCTGTTCCACCTTGTGATGTCATGACGCTGCAGATTCCAAGGCTAAAATCATCCAAATCATTCTAGTGCATGAGTATGGAGTTTAATAACACAGTGGAGCTATTCCTGTATTACCACATGACATCACAAGGTGGAACAGGGTGTTTTCTGAGACAATCTGTTTGAGAGAAGAAAATAAGGGTGTAAATATGTCCTATATTACACTATTATAGAAGGGGTATTTTACTTCTATGTACTTCTATGGGGTATTAAAGGTCCTGTATTACACAAAACTGACTCTTGTGAGCTTTAAGCCCATTTCTGCAAAAATGGAAAAAAAAGAAAGGATTGTTGAGGAGGAGTGGTGAAATAATGAGGCTCTATTCTGCCCATATGGAAATGTGCTTAACCCACATATTTACAGACAGGAAGCAGAGGAGTCGTAGTGAACATGCAAATAGCCGATATCCTTATTTCCAAGCATTCCTTTGGTAATGTATTTAAGATGTCCTTCCATATTTAGAGCTAAAGTTGAGCAAACTGAGCAAAAATCTTCTGTCCAGACATTTGTCACAGTGACGGACAGGAGGACACTGGATATATTTATACTTTTGCTCTGTTGTGTTGTCTGCTGTGTGAGCTACTGTGTCCAAATCATTTCCCTTGTGAATCAATAATGTTTGTCTAAATCTAAATCAAAAGAAA
The DNA here is from genome assembly GCA_036785185.1 of Paratrypauchen microcephalus. Taxonomy (NCBI): domain Eukaryota; kingdom Metazoa; phylum Chordata; class Actinopteri; order Gobiiformes; family Gobiidae; genus Paratrypauchen; species Paratrypauchen microcephalus. Next base: position 1,189,185 of record JAVJIX010000088.1, read on the forward strand.
TTAAAAACTGTTGCTTTTAACCAATTCTACATAAAAACATACTTCCATACTTAGCCTGTATTTTCGTTGCTTTATATAATTGTATATGCTCTCACAGCTATAAAGTTGACATATGTGAAGAAATCCTATGACGTTTTATAAATTCATAACTTCCTCATGCAGTGCAGTTGTAAACATTTGCCATTAGGGGTCTCTCTCAAGACTTGCAGACAAAGAGGTGAATTGGCATTAGACAATTAGACAGTGCTTAGTTAAATGTTTAGTACGTAGGAAAAGGAAATGATGTGGTTAGAAAGTCGTTTGGAAGGGAGCCGCGCGCTTGTTAACACTTGAAATTCAGCAACGCGCTGTCTCTAAGATTTAAATGACTTGGATGTTTGGTTGGAGTGAGGATGGCAGTGTCCAAAACACAGCAAAGGGAAAACAAAATTAATAGTACTGAATTGTAAATTATACTGGTGATATCATCAGGAGATGTCAGCAGATGAGTCGGAGTCCAAAAGTTGGTTTAAAGTAGTTGGAATTTTTTGTCTGTCTTATCTGAAGCCTAAATGTTATTGGAATTATCTTTAGAATGTCACTGTTCACATGTACAATTTACATTATACGTGCTCATAATGAGATTGAAGCATCTCACTTCAGTGCAGACATTTAAGTAGGATATTTACAACACAGTATAGACAAAAAATAGTGCAAAAAGATTAAAATAAAATAGTGCAAAAAGAAGAAAATTACTGCAAAAAAGGTCCTCTACAAGCTAAATATTCTAGCAATTTAATTAGGGAAAAGGTACATTAAAAAGCAATTATTCATAAAATAAAGAGAACAACATAGCATGGTCCCCAAGATGTGTGTCAAAACCAATTCATCAGCAACTTTCTTTCTTTCTCTCGCCTGTGATTTCTTGGAAATACAAAGTTGAAACCACAAGTATTCTCCATAGAAATGCGTGGTAGCATGTTGGTTGTTGTTGGCTTTACCGTGACAGCAAAACTGCTCTCTAGTTCATTTTAAACTGCTTTCACATTTGTAAAGGTTCTATATTACATAAAACAGATTCTTGTAAGCTTTAAACCATGTTATAATGCTTTTCCTTCCCTGGACCTGTGTTTTGTTTCATTCATATATCTGAGTCATCCTGATTTATTAGTCTGTCTAGCTCCAAAGCTCAAAAAGCTCTTTTCCTCCTTGTGATGTTACAGTATGTAGTTGTAGTTTTCAAGTTAACATCTACCGTTCAGTAGAGATTGGCAGGGTATGTTTGTGATGAGGAAACAACATTATAACAGATCAGAAAATTCACTCGTGAAGATGCCAAGGACAACACATTGGCGTTCTTAGATTGTGCAGTAACGATATGAGAAGACCGGCGACTCCAAGTAGAAGTCTTCAGGAAGCCCACAGATACCAACCAATACCTGCTTTTTGATTCACACCACCCACTGCAGCACAAACTGGGAGTTATTTGGACATTACAACACAGGGCCCAAGTGGTTCCTACAAGTACAGAGGGAAAGGAGAAAGAAGAACAACATGTGCAGGAAGCCCTCTCTGTTTGTGGATATCCTAAATGGGCTGTCAACAAAACCAAGAGAGACAATTACAATAAACAAGACAACAGAATCCGAACCCAGGAGGAAAGGGGTAGCGATTCCTTACCTGGCCGTCGTTTCTGAAAAACAGTCTATTTCAAACCCACAAACACCTTAAGACAGAAACTGGTCCACCCAAAGGACAAAACACCGAGCCACAAACAAAGCAATGTGGTCTACTCCATTCAGTGTAGTGAAGACTGCAGTGAGCGCTACACTGGAGAAACAAAACAACCACTTCACAAGAGGAAGTACCAACACAGACGGGCGTGCCAGAGTGGACCTTCATCTGTTGTACATCTCCACCTAGATGCCACGGGCCACTCCTTTGAGAACAGTGAGGTACAGATCTTGGCCAGAGAAAAGAACTGGTTTGAGAGGGGAGTTAAAGAGGCTATTTTTGTCAAGAAAGAAAATCCTTCCTTGAACAGAAATGGAGGTCTCAGACTTCATTTATCTCCCATTTCTAACTCTATCCCAGGGGTCGGCAACCTTTACCACTCAAAGAGTCATTTGGACCCGTTTCACACAGTAAAGACTGTAAACACTGGGAGCCACAAAACCCTTTTGAATTTTAAAATGAAATAACACTGCATATAACCTTTTTTTTTGCCTTTGTGCCATAGAATTTGCCTGGAAGAATCCATGACTCATCGCTGTACCAGCGAGTGAGTCTGGTAACGCTTGGTCCAAAATGCGCTGCAGTTGTGCGTAGACAGACAGCTAAGTGAACCAATCAGAGATTGCGCCATCTTGATTCAAAACTGAGGAGGAACTTCCGCTGCCTAAGAGTGACGTTGCGGGCAAAGGCGGGTGCACTGACGTCACCATCTTTGAACGAATCAGAATCGCGGAGTTCGTTTTTAACCGGAGGAGCGAGAGTGCTCTATCACCACTTCTGAAAGCCTGCCTTTTTTCTAGCCACTGTCGTTTGAGTTTGGGAGTAAACCAGGGTTTGTCATTGTTATAACTCACCCAGGTGCGTGATGGCACAATGCTGTCCTCACAGAAGTGGATATATGAGGTGACAGTGTCTGTGTACTCGTCCAAACTGTCAGAAGCAGCTCTCATAGCGTCCCAGTCTGTAGTTTCCAAGCACGTGCGCAGCTCCTCCATAGCCTTGCTGCCTCGCGAGGGTGTCCAAATGGTATCGCGCTGTATAGGAAATACAGAGAGATATCATTTGGCTGGCCAGGTAACCATAGAATTACATTTTGAAAATGAATGAACTAAAATAAAATACATTTTAATTAAATACATTGGTCCCTTGCTATATCGTGGTTCACTTTTCGTGGCTTTGCTGTTTCGCAGATTTTTTTAATTATTATTTTTTTATAGTGTATCAACGCACATTTCTGCGTCCTGATTGGCTAAGGGACTGTAGACCTTTTTCCCGATTCGTTAGTCATTCTCCTCCATGTCTCCTGTACAGAATGCGTTCAGTTTGCCAGATTTATATAACTGTTCGATCGCAGTGTGACTCTGAAGTGCGGTATGTTTGCAAGTTTTCTCCCTGACAAAACCCGCCACTGTGAAGTGCTCATAAGAATTGTGAAATACACACGAAATACACTTTGGTTTCGTTCTCTAATACTGTGCTTTTTTGTTGAAAATCTATAAAAGTTTGAGTGTTTAAACAAGAGAGAAATGTGAGAAAACGTTAATTCCAGTCTGAGAAAAGTGTAGAATGTGTGTGGTGAGGCGTTTGCAGCCTTAAAACATGGAGAATAATTGTAAAATATAAAGCTGACGACTTCGCAGATTTCGCTTGTCATGGGTTATTTTTAGAACGAAACCCCTGTGATAAACGAGGGACCGCTGTACTGAGCCGCATCAGAGGGATCTAAGAGCTGCGGAGGCACGGGTTGTCGACCCCTGCTCTATCCTCAAACCTAAATCAAAACAAACAAAGAAAACAATAGGGCAACAGGTCAGGTCCAGAGGTGTGAAAAAAAACATTATGGCCCTGAATGGCTCTGCTAACAAGACCCCACACTCCATTCCCACTGCTTATTGTATAGGCCTACCTAACTAACAGAAACTGAAAACAAATAGGTGTGATAGTTTCAGTTTAATTTAATTGTACTTAGCTCCTCCCTGCAGCCAGTTATAAGCAGTGTCCTCCAGCATTTGACCAGAACTGAAGAAGCAGCTTGGATGAGCTGCGAAATGTATTCGACCAAATAAACTTTTGTCCAGTTGACAAATTGAATTTCTCCTTTTGCTAGGCACTGCATTACTTTTTGCAGTGCACTACCTCAAAGGCTCAAAGGTCTCTTCCTCTTTCTCCTTCTCCTCAGTGAACTCTTGTGACTGTTCTTAGAAACCCTCCATTGTGCCCACATTTCGCACCCACTTTACACTAAACAGGACTCGAGTGGAGTTGTGGAGTGCCGCGTATGTGCGCTCTGACCAGGCAGGGTGTGCACAGCTCCTTCACAGTTTATGCCTATATGTGATTTTCAGCGTTATATTTGTTCCTAAGTATGAGTTTAGTGCAGGGCTGGACTTGGTGGCCAGTAATAAAGTTCTATTCCAGTGTTGCCCGTGCACCACAGAGAGCGACCGCAGTTGGAGCACATACATTCGCCTGGAGTGACTCACTGGACCTTCGCAGCATCCCAGGAAAAGCTGGCAACTTCAGGACAGGAAAGAGCTTTGAGATTATGGGGAAGCCGAGTTTTTTCCATACTTGAATACTTTAACAATGAATAATGAACGAATACTGACAAACACGTTAACAACTGCATGAAGTAGCTTCAGACAGGTGACTGAAAACAGACCCCCGCATGTTGATGTTGTTCATAGTGTGTAAACTTAAAGGTCACCCTCAAACTTTTTCCTCATCATGAGCAGTTTCTTTTCCAGGTGGATGGTAGAAGGGACTGGGTATAGCCTGGCTCACATCAGATTGACATTATGTGTCACTCTGAATTGAATTCTACACATCATCAGTCTGGAGCGGCTCTCACTGAAAAAGATCACAGTGGAACAACCTGAAACATCAAACTTTTGTTACATCCAGTTGAGAGAAAAGCACAGACATCTTCCCTATCCACAACTGCACAAAGCAGATCTTGATCTTATTACTTATGTTTGCTTATGTTAATTTACTTAATATTAATTAATATTCATGTATTTAAAAAAACACAACAAATCTGACCCCTGTAGAATAAGGCACCTGTGAGTTTCAGGTTTGAAATGCATAACTACTACTCAAAATGAGTACAGTGCTGCCAGTGGTCTATGTTTTTTAGCTTTCTTACCAGCACCTCCTGATCCCACATAAGAATACTCTGTGGTTGATCCCCCAAAATCTGTATTTGCTTAACAGTATTTAAAGCAGGACTAATACTGCACTAAACTAATTCTCATTTTGCATAATATGTATATGTTTTCGTATATGTTTTAGCCCACACCAGAGTGATGCTCTATATGAATGTATCATGTTTGTCACTACCTCACTGTAACTGTTACCTGTGCAATTAGCTGTGCAATAACCCACATGCAATACTTATACTACATTATGTGCAATACGAAATCCACATGCAACACTTATATTATATCATGTGCAATCTGTGAAATACTCTACTTACACTTTATTTAATCCTACCTGTACCTCTGTACATTGTACTTTGTATTTTATTACATTTTATTACATATTTTTATTGTATTGTTTACTTCTCCCCCTGCACTTTTTGCAACACTTTTTTACCATGTACTATTATTACATGCTATTAGTACTTCTGACTATCTTAGCGAGTCAACGGTTCTTCTGATCCTAAGCATTTCATTGCATTGTTGACCTTGTGTTGATCCTGCATATGACAAATAAACAATTTCGAATCTTGAATCTTGAATCAAACCCCATCAGCACTTCTGCATCTAAAACTGCAAAGCGCTTCTTTTGTTCCATTCCTCACTTATCAGTTTGTAGATCTGATGTGAAGAAAGCCACAACCCCCTCCCAGCTGGAGACTTCCCAATATTTGTGTAAAGCTCAGAGCAGCTGACAGGAACAGGCTGAAATCTATAGGAAAAAATCTTACCTGAATCACCCCTCTTCCCCGTCCTCCTTTGGAAAGAGTGACCGCGGTTTGGGAGGACCGGGAATGTGCGCTAAGTGATTCCAGACGCAGGACTTCAGGAGCGTGCACGTGACAATGTGTGCATGAGAGGGATCCCTAGTTTCTTAAAGGTGCAACTGTGTGTGAACTGGAATTGTCTTTGGCATCAATAAAGTATCTTTCTATGTCTGTTTATCAGAAGTGGGAAGAGTAGCCAAACATTGTACTCAAGTAAGAGTCATGTTACTTCAAAATAATATTACTCAAAAAGTATAAAATGAAGTATAAAATGTTTAAATCATTTCATATTGTCAACATAAAGCTTTAGATCTACTCACAGTGGCAAAACTAACAAAACTTTTACTCAAGTCAGAGTACTGTTACTTAAACTACACTGGTCTACAAAATGCTTCCGGAACAAACATAATCAATTTTTTCTTGGTTTAAGTCACTAATAAAGAAAAAGTCAGAAGTGCTGATTGGCTATAGTTTCCAAGATACAATATTGGATCAAAATAGGAAATTTATGCAAAATAATTACCTGGCCAGCCAAATGATATCTCTCTGTATTTCCTATACACCGCGATACCATTTGGACACTCTTCATCCACTCTCGCTCCTCCGGTTCCAAACCGACTCCGCGATTCTGATTCGTTCAAAGATGGTGACGTCAGTGCCCCCGCCTTTGCCCGCAAAGTCACTCTTAGGCAGCGGAAGTTCCGCCTCAGTTTTGAATCAAGATGGCGCAATCTCTGATTGGTTCACTTAGCTGTCTGTCTACGCGCAACCGCAGCGCATTCTGTGGATCAAGCGTTACCAGACTCACTCGCTGGTACAGCGATGAGTCATGGATTCTTCCAGGCAAGCAAAATAAGGCAAAAATGGTAGTTTATCAGAAGGTACAGTGTGTCTACAAGCAACCAGTTCTATCTGAAAGCCTGTCTGCACATTCAATACATTCATTTTTTAACATAAAATATTTCATTTCACATAAGAGAGATGCCGCGAAATTGTGTGCACCTGATGTCTTAAAGGGATATGCCACTCCCAGGTCAAATTTGGGCATCTCCCCACAGTCCAGAGACTAAAATAGAATAAAGCCGAATCACGCACCACGCTGTGCAACAGGGGAACTCCCTTCCTGATGCGTAACAGGGATTCCCCTGGCAGCGTGCTGCGTGATTCGGCTTTATTCTTCCGCACTGGAAAATAGTTCCCACCCAAAATGACCAAGTCAAGCTCTCCGTGTTGATTTGCACATTTATTTGCACTCGATATGAATGCGCACTACACAGAAAGTAATTGGGAAACGCATCGAGCAAATTAATTCCTTTTGGCCGAAATCTTTCTCTGGCGACGTTAGACTCCAGTCTAAGGCGGAGGAGCTGCAGATACCGCGGTGGTCAGTGGCGACAGACTCGGACAATGGCTGGGTGAGCAGGAAAACGCTTTCCACCACTTATTTTAGTCTCTGGACTGTGGGGAGATGCCCAAATTTGACCTGGGGGTGGCATATCCCTTTAAGATATTTCTTGTTTATTTCTTGAAGGATAAAGAAGTGCAAGTAAAATATATTCAAAATATAAATATTATTTTTAAGCAAAAATGCCTAAATCTATTGTATAAACAGATGCGATTTTGATGTAAAACAATATCATTAAATATCTTGAATACGTTATCTAACCAGCACAGTTATCAATTGATTTTCAGTTCATCTTATCAAAATAAATGAGATTTAGCCACTTTTATCTCAGAAGCAGATCGAGTCAAAAAATTTGTAGACCAGTGTTACTTAAATTAAATATTACTCAAGTAGGTTAAAAGTATGTTCCAAGAAAAGTACGAGTTATTTTAAAAGTTACTCAAAGTACTATCCGCTCTTGCGATCTATCAAACTAATTTTTCTGGTAGGATTTCGATGTTGACATGTTGATGCTTTGCCTGAAATGTTGCACAATATGGCATTACAATATGGCATTACAAAACTCCACAGAGACAAGCAGGAGATGCTGACATCTGAAACGATTCATTCGTACTGTTAGTAAGGTCGCCTATCCACAGATCTGACCTGCTACTTTTCCTGGTGGTGCTACCTGCTTGTCTCCATGGAGATAGATAAGTTTGAAGAGAGGGTATTATGTCCAATCTGACTTTTTGGATGTTTCTACCATGTTAAAATGGTTGTTCCCTCATCAAAACATGCCTGAAGAGGTTTTAGTTGTCATCCATGTGTGTTTGAATAATTTAGTGATCTCTTCCAGACCCTATTTGAACCCTTTTTATGGCTAGCAATGCAATTCTGTCCAATGCTTAGCCCACAAGCCTACATCATCCATACTCCTACATGACAATTTTCCATAAATATTACAACTTCACAAACCTAGTGAAATGTGCTGTGGTTTCAATAGTGAAATACAAGCCGACTGAAATGTAAAGGGGCAGAGATATACAAAGTGAGCAGCAAGGAGGGGAGGACTTGTTTTAGGCAAATACAGCATTTTCAAAATAAAATAAAACATGGTGATCTAAATATGTTATGTTAGCAGTTAATCCCACATAGAAGTGTACTACCCCCTCTTTAAAGGAGCATTCTGATGGAGGGTCTGTCAAATGCTTTTCTCCACGGAGATGTTATTGATTTGTTTGGAATGTTTCACAACCTTTCTATCTCCACGGAGACCAAATCAGACCATGTTACAGGTCAGATCTGTGGAGAGGCAACCCGTTCACATTCAGAATGGTTGTTTTTCCCTAGGTATTTTTGAGCTATAAATCCATATGTAATTTGTCAGTATTTGTCATACTGTGGAACATTCCAGACAGACAAGCAGGTGACAGACTCCTAATCAAAACGTTACAAAGTGCGCCTTTAATGACTATGCTACATTGCCAAAAGTATTTGCTCATATGACGTCGGTCCACCCTTTGCAGCTATAACAGATTCAATTCTTCTGGGAAGGCTGTCCACAAGGTTTAGGAGAGTGTTTATAGGAATTTTTGACCACTCTTCCAGAAGCGCATTTGTAAGATCACACACTGATGTTGGACGAGAAGGCCTGGCTCTCAGTCGCCGCTCTAATTCATCCCAAAGGTGTTCTTTCGGGTTGAGGTCAGGACTCAGTGCAGGCCAGTCAAGTTCATCCACACCAAACTCTCTCATCCATGCCTTTATGGACTTTGCTTTGTGCACTGGTGCATAGTCATGTTGAAGAGCAAGGGACCATCTCCAAACTGTTCCCATCATGTTGTGAACATGGAATTGTCCAAAATCTCTTGGTATGCTGAAGCATTCAGAGTTCCATTCACTGGAACTAAGGGGCCAAATCCAGCTCCTGAAAAACACCAAACTTTACACTAGACAAGTACTGTTCTCCTGGAAACTACCAAACTCAGACTGGCCCATCAGATTTCCAGATGGAGAAGCGTGATTCATCACTCCAGAGAACGCATCTCCACTCTTCTAGAGTCCAGTGGCATCGTGCTTTGCACCACTGCATCCTTTGCATTGCACTTGGTGATGTATGTCTTGGATGCAGCTGCTCGGCCATGGAAACCCATTCCATGAAGCTCTCTGTTCTTGGTCTAATCTGAAGGCCACATGAAGTTTGGAGGTCTGTAGCGATTGACTGCAGAAAGTTGGCGACCTCTGCGCACTATGCGCCTCAGCATCTGCTGACCCCGCCCAGTCAGTTCACGTGGCCTACCACTTTGTGGCTGAGTTCCAGTGTGGTACTGTGTCCAATCACAGTACCACATTGGAATTCAATGAGCTCCTGAGAGCTACCCATTTTTTTCACAAATATTTGTAGAAACCGTCTGCATGCCTAGGTGCTTAATTTTATACACCTGTGGCCATGGAAGTTATTGGAACACCTGATTTCCATTTTCTGGATGGTTGAGTGAATATTTTGGCAATATAGTGTATGTCTTTAGTTGCCATGATTGTGCATATATTTCATCCAAACGTAACCGGACTACATGAAAAATGTACAGTAAATTCCTTATAATAAAAGTAATGTTATATAATGTAGGTAGTGCAGTTAATAAAAGCAGTTGGCACCTCTCTGTCTTTGTTCCAGGTCCAACATCTGGCTGTGCAGGCAGCTGCTCCCTGGCTGTAAGGGGAAGCTGCTGGGTGGAGCTGCAATAATATAAAACACCAGCACCTAGGGCATTTTTCACTGATGTTGATCCACAGAGGCCTCTCCAGATGGACAGAGCTGAGAGCGGCGCTGGAAACGCCGAGCTCGTCTCTCTGTGTGTCGTTGGTGCTGTTGACGCTGACTGATATACTATAGGCTGAGTGATATTCTTATATGTTTTGTTCACATGACATCACAGAGTACTAAACAGTCTATAGTTTCATATTTTAACTGTCAAAATGCAGATGGTTTAGCTCAATGTGTTCTCTGCCTGTAGAAACCAAAGAAATGGTCACATTTTCATATAGCGCTTTTCCACCTTCGAGGCTCAAAGCACTTTACATCAAGGAACCACTCACCCATTCACACACCTCCATTCATACCCCAGTGTATGCAGACATTGTGGGCGAGGTGGGTTAAGTATCTTGCCCAAGAAAACAATGACAGCATTCATCTGTGGGAGCTGGAATTGTAATGCAATCGTGGACAAATGCTCTACTATCGGTGCTACTGTCATATTTAATCCAAGAGGTGGTGACATTATTTCGTCACAATGCATAGCGCTCTCAGATGGCCAATGTCCAAAAGCTTTTTTTTAAATAACGTTTTGGCAAAAAGCCTTCGTCAGACCATTTTTCTTGCTTTGAACCACAGTACTGTACTGTGATTCTGCTTTCTCTAGAATGGAATTAAACCTTACTATCTTCATGAAGACTAAACCAGACCAAATTAAAGGTCAGATCTGTGGAAAGGCAACCTTGCTCACACTCAGAATACCTGTTTTTCTATGTATTTTTAATTGAATAACTGATTAAATGTAAGGTAGAGCTGTTTAAAGTCATACTGTGGAACATTCAGGCAGAGCAATTACGTAATTATCCATAGAAACAAGCAGTTGACGGACCCTCCAAAAGAAAAATTACACAATGCACCTTTAACTTATCTGTAGTTAAATTTCATTGTAGATCTGGTACATGGAAAGTTTAAGATGACCTGTCTTAAATCTGTAAAATATTCCTTTTTCCTTGATATATAGTATAAAGTAGGCTACACAATACTGTATATCTTCCACACAATACAAAAACTCTTAGTGTTTCCTCTTAGCCTGCTCTTTGATGGTGATGGTTGGCACGTTTGGCACCTCAGTCCAAACCTCCACCATGGAAATGTCTAAAAACAGAACTGGAACTAAGCCAAGCCTTCAACAGCAGGAGGTGATGAAGAGAGTGGAAAATATTTGCTACTACCTCTTCTGATGCTACGTCCCGTTCCACTGTGACTGTCAGCTTCAATAGACCCTGTATAATTATAGTGAATGCAAAAACCTCAGGCAGCTCTGAATCACGCTGCTGTAATGTAATACAAATTATTAAAGGGATAACTTTTTTTTGTTTTTTCCATGTCATAAAGTAAGATTTGTTTTGTCCCAGTATGGATGTATTGTGCCGTTACTGTCAAAATAAGACTGCTGTGTGCTGTCTGTATCTAATTTTAAAGACAAAGTGTTGGTGGTGGGCTGTTAGCATGCCAGTAGTTGTTAGTAACTCTGCTCTGGCTTCTGAAAATTGTGGGAAGCGCTTATTATATAAACTCATAGTGATGAATCAATAAGGATGACAGGAATGACAATACAAATCAGGTAAAATGCCTGTAAGCAGTCACTATTTTAGAGGATAATAGTGGGACTGGTGACACTAGGACCAACAGTAGGCTGCTGTATGAGAAGTATCTTTGAAATATTTTATAAAAGGTACAGGCACACTCCTGTAGAGATCCATCGCAGAGCTTCTGACAGGATGAAAATAGCTGTGAGAATTGGGAAAATTTTTATTTTATAGTAGCATAAAGTGTGTTTGAGATTGGCTCCTGGGTGGATACATTTTAATGAATTGGATTGGCATTCTTAGTGGAACTAAATACAAAATTAGGGTGTATATGCGATGTTTGAACTACTACACTAGTATGGCAAAAGGAGAAATTTAATTTGTCAACTGGACAAAAGTTTATTTGGTTGAATACGTTTTGCAGCTCATCCAAGCTGCTTCTTCAGTTCTGCTCAGACGCTGGTGGACACTGCCTATATCTGCCTGAAGGGAGAAGCTAACTACGATGAAATTACTCTGAGACTATCACACCTCTTTGTTTACAGTTTCTGTTAGTTAGGTAGGCCTATTGAATATGCAATGAGTGTGGGATCTTGTTAGCAGAGCCATTCAGGACCATAATGGGTGTTTTCACACCTCTGGACCTGGCTGCTATATTGTTTTCTTTGTTTGTTATGATTTAGGTTTGAGAATAGAGTTATAGATGGGAGACAAATGATGTCTGAGACCTCGATTTCTGTTCAAGGAAGGATTTTCTTTCTTGACAAAAATAGCCTCTTTAGCTCCCCTCTCAAACCAGTTCTTTTCTCTGGTCAAGATCTATACCTCACTGTCCTCAAAGGAGTGGCCAGTGGCTTCTAGGTGGAGATGTACGGCAGTTTGAGGTCCACTCTGGCTCACCCGTCGATGTTGGTACATTCTCTTGTGAAGTGGCTGTTGTTTGTCCAATGTAGCGCTCACTGCAGTCTTCACTACACTGAATGGAGTAGACCACATTTACTACACTAGTACTGTGTCTGTCACTAGTCTTTGGGAAACTTTAGTGCAAAGTAGATATATTTGCAGCTCTCTTGTAAAAAATATATATAGAAATGGGTGTACCCTGGTTCTAGTAGCCACTGCCAATTTCAAGTAGTTGGTGACATCATGCAAGACTGACCTGAACATAGGAACACCCTTCCTCCTCCCTCACTCTCTCCTTTAGTCCTCCAGGTACCGCCCAGTTTAGCAAGTCTATTTGAAATGTTTTTGTGGGCAAATTTTAGGTGTTTAGTTCCACTTTGATCCCCATTACTTTTACAATTTGGTGTATTTATTCAAATGGTTTAGTTGTCTTGCTCAAGGACTCAAAAGTACTCAATGCCAGTATAGCAGGAATCAACATTTTAACTTAATTTTTAGCTTCTGTTAATGAGCAATAGAAGCTCATTTAAGGCGCAATCTTTAAATGAGCTTCTATTGTTAACACCTTCTCTGTCATTGAGTTGTGAAATCGGAAATACTATGGGCAGAAAATGGGTAGAAAATGATGCCACATTAGTTGAATTGTTATTGATATCAGCGAAAGAAACAATGACATGAAATAATCTCTCTATATCCCCCGTGTAGTGAGTTTAGTGTAATTGCGTGCATGTGTTTTTCCATATCTCCAGCCACAGTTTCTCTTCGGTTAGCTCTCCGCACACAAGTGTAATCAAGGAAACAGGCCTGTCTATTTAGCTTCGAGGGATGGCCACAAGAATCTGCCAAAAGTGAAAATTACTGTCATAGACTAAGGAATGAGAGCAGATTTTATCACCACGCTGTATTTGATAGAGGACACATAGCATGCAATCAGATGTAATATCAGGTTTGAGAAATGAGAATTGAGAATGAGTCATGATAATATAATTTAGGACATCCCATTGACTGACCAGTTAAGGGCCTATAATACTCTATTTTCTGATCTATGTTATAATATTGGTTCCTCGTCACAAACATACCTGGAGTTGTGTTTTGTTTCATTCACACATTGAATTCTATGCTGAATTCATCTCTCAAACTGGTAGCTGTTAACTTAAAAACTACAGCTTAATGACATCACAAGGTGGAACAGAGCATTTTGAGCTTTGGATATGTAGGCTGCATCCCATTTCTCTGTCTTATCCCTTCGCCTTACCCTTGGTTTTGTGCGTTCATGTGAGGGCAAGGGGTGTTCCAATTCTAATTTTGATCAAGGGCTCAGGCCGTTTCAAGGGCTACATACCCCTTGAAACGATGTAAGCTCTCGACCAGACTTGGAATGAAGGGGTACACCTACAAGCTCAGGCAGGTTTTGGGATCAGGATGGCAGCGTCACATCGACCAGCCAAGGAGTCTCATAAATGTATTTTCAGCAGTTGTAATTATCGATTAACAGTTTAGCATGGTTTACAATTATGACGCTTATGTTCTACGTTACTTTTAGTGAACTGTTGTTGCGGTTTTAATTGGAGTAATGTCTGTTTAGCCGACGTTATCGTTTTCATCGAACTTTCATGTATAAACAAGCTAGTTTTTTTGTCGAGCTGAGGTACCCGATAATCCTTGACATTTGTTTACGTTTGTTTGCGTCAATTGTTGTCGCCTCTGTAGACGTAGCAGCCAGGTAGAGGCAAGGGATGATGACGCAAACAGTAATTGAGTGGTGTCCCATTTCTTAGGGGAACATTCGTACCCCGAGCTCTCTCAGCTCGGTATCGAGGGGCAAGACAAAGACATAGATAAAGGGGAAGGGGTAAGACAGAGTAATGGGACGTGGCCGTATGACTAATGATAAAAGGTTACTTAAACATTTGTGAATGAAACAAAACCCATCGTTCAGTGCCTTTCTGTGCCAAACCTTATCTGTTCCTGTTTTTGATTATTTCTGTACAGTTTATTAACAAAGAAATGCTGATTTAGCGTTTAATCCTACTTTTAAAAACATGTCCAGTGTTTTTGATTTGCACCAAACAAATGTGAAAAGTGTCATTTCAGCAATATGAGCTTAAACTCACAGTGTTTCTTCTGGGCTGAGCTCTAAGATTTGAGTCAGCTCAGAGGCATGTGGAGCTGGGTGTGCGAGCTGAGGATGAGAGGAAGGTACGTTGGATCATATGGAGTGAGAGAGGGAGGGAGAGAGGAGAGGTGGTTACATTAGATCATATGGAGAGAGCGAGCATAAGAGAGGGATGGAGGGAGGGAGGGAGAAAGAGAGAGAGGAGAGGTGGTTACATTAGCTCATATGGTGAGAGAGAGCATAAGAGAGAGAGGGATGGAGGGAGAGAGAGAGAGAGGAGAGGTAGTTACATTACATCATATGGTGAGAGCGAGCGTAAGAGAGAGAGGGATGGAGGGAGGGAGAGAGAGAGAGGTAGTTACATTAGATCATATGGAGAGAGCGAGCATAAGAGAGAGAGGGATGGAGGGAGGGAGAGAGAGAGAGAGGAGAGGTGGTTACATTAGATCATATGGAGAGAGCGAGCATAAGAGAGAGAGGGATGCAGGGAGAGAGAGAGAGAGAGAGGAGAGGTAGTTACATTACATCATATGGAGAGAGAGAGCATAAGAGAGAGAGGGATGGAGGGAGGGGGAGAGAGAGAGAGGAGAGGTGGTTACATTAGATCATATGGAGAGAGCGAGCATAAGAGAGAGAGGGATGGAGGGAGAGAGTGAGAGAGAGAGGAGAGGTAGTTACATTACATCATATGGTGAGAGCGAGCGTAAGAGAGAGAGGGATGGAGGGAGGGAGAGAGCGAGAGGAGAGGTGGTTACATTAGATCATATGGAGAGAGCAAGCATAAGAGAGAGAGGGATGGAGGGAGAGAGTGAGAGAGAGAGGAGAGGTAGTTACATTATATAATATGGTGAGAGCGAGCGTAAGAGGGAGAGGGAGGGAGGGAGAGAGAGAGAGGTAGTTACATTAGATAATATGGAGAGAGCGAGCATAAGAGAGAGAGGGATGGAGGGAGGGAGAGAGAGAGAGAGGAGAGGTGGTTACATTAGATCATATGGAGAGAGCGAGCATAAGAGAGAGGGATGAAGGGAGGTAGAGAGAGGGAAGACAAGAGGTGGGTGCATTAGATCAAATGGAGGGAGAGTGGGAGAGAGAAAGACTTGGTTACATTAGATTATATGGAGAGAGAGGGCCAGAATGAAAGAGATGAAGAAAGAGGAGAGGTGGTTACATTAGATCATATGGAGAGAGCGAGCATAAGAGAAAGAGGGAGGGAGGGGGAGAGAGAGAGAGAGAAAGGAGAGGTGGTTACATTAGATTATATGGAGAGAGAGGGAAGAAGAGAGGTGGGTGCATTAGATCATATGGAGAGAGTGAGCGTAAGAGAGAAAGGGAGGGAGGGAGAGAGAGGAGAGGTGGTTACATTAGATTATATAGAGAGAGAGGGAAGAAGAGAGGTAGGTACATTGCATCATATGGAAAGAGAGAGAGAGAGAGAGAGAGGGGGGGAAGAGATGAGGAAAGAGACAAAGAGAAAGAGAGACGGGTGGAATGAGAGAAAGAAAGACTTGGTTACATTAGATTATATGAGAGAGAGGGACAGAAAGAAAGAGAGAAGGTTACATTAGATCATATTGAGAAAGAGAGGGACAGAATAAAAGAGAGAGACAGAGAGAGAAACGTAGAAAAAGTGGTGATTACATGGGATCATATGGAGAGCAGTTCTGATGCCAGCACCACTCTCATGACCTACATTATCACATTGTGTCCATACGGTTTATAGACAGCCACCAGAATAAGCACATTTACAGCACATTTTCTTCCCGTTTGACAGTGTATAAAGTGAATTCAGCTATTTATGTTGTACAATGATTACACAGACGACAAACTGGGTGTCAGTAACTCTCCCAAGACTAAACAAAAAGTAGCTTGACAGCGCTAAAAAGACAGAAAATACAACATAAAAAAGATAACCTATGTGTGCGTGTATGTCTTATGTGCATGTTTGGTGTCTCATTTATTGCACTATTTTTTATTTTTGGAGATGATTTAAATAAAATGTGGAATGTGAACTATCCAACATGATATACATTGTAGTACTTAATAGTATTTCCAGATGCCACCATTTATAATCCTCAGTGCATGCAGTATAAGTATAAATGTACAAATGTTTTATTTTTTATTTTTATTCAATTTATTTACATTATTCTACAGTATTTCTTGGTGTAATAGGAAATAAACACAGGTGGGTAGAGTAGTGTAGTGTAGTGAGAGTAAAAAGTAGGAAAGAGCAACTGTCAGGGTGTGTACATCTGATTTATAAAAGAGTTTAGAGAAGACATAATTGAAGGGAAAATGAAGGAAAACTGATAGAAGGAGCAGTGCAAAAAAATAAAAATAAAATCATTAAATCATTTCATACCCTCAACATAAAGCTTTTGTCACTTGTAGAGTTACTCACAGTGGGAAGAGTAACCAAAAAGTCAGAGTCTGAGTCAGCTTTATTGTCAATTCTGCCAGATGTACCCGACGTACAGTGAATCGAAATTGGGTTTCTCTCTGGCCAAGCAGAAAAAGTATCGGCACAGAGAGGGGCCACTGCGTCCGTGCGCACCACCATCTTGGAGACAACAGAGTAGAAAAAAATGCAAATACAATCAATAACAATAGTCACAAACATATATGACATAATACGGTGGAACAGTTTTACGTGAGGCATCTTTTTGTTTGGTTTACATTACGGGAGGGTGGGGAAGGGGACAAGAGTGAAATACAGAGAATATTGGACTGAACTGAGGCGGAAGACTGTGTAAGGCAAGGGCAAGGGAGTGTTTAGAAATACGTGCCAGTGTGTTCTAGCCAATTGATATGATGTGCTTTGATTCATGGTGAGCCGTGTTATCACAGCTGTGTGTCCTTGGAGTGTCCAGTGCAGCAGAACAAGCATTCAAAACACAGCATTCCTGTCATTGTAGATTCTCTGGGAGAACGAATTGCCAGGGGGCATGTACATAATCAATACAATTTACAACTTAGGTGAACGGACAATTTAGCCAGAACCCTGGTGTTGCAAGGCCTCCAACTTCATGTCACCATGCAGGGCCGTGAGACCTCTAGTCATCTCCTCCTGGCACGTAGCGATGATTGCGGACTGAGCCGCATTGTTTCTGCACAAAAATTGTACTTAAGTAAGATTCAATAAAAATATTACTCAAGTAGGAGTAAACGTACACTCAAAAAAGTGAAACATGAATATTATTGGCATTAAATAACTCTTATCATTTAAAAATACTTAATGTGTCTAATTTTGACGATGAAATCAAGAGAGTTTCTTTGTATTAACCCATATTGAGCCCATTTTAAAGAATATAATATCATAGAAGATATGTAACACAGTTTCGTGGAACCATTTGACGCAACTTTTTTAATTAAATCCAAGGAAATATTTTTTTGAGTGTATGCTGCTAGAAAAGTACTCTGAAAAGTACAATACAATACAAAAATGTATTGTATTGTAATTTAAAGTATAGACATCTTAAAAGTCCTATATTATATGAGCTTTAAGCCATGTTACAATGTTGTTACCTCATCTCAAACATTCACACATGTTTGAGTAATCCTGCATTATTAGTCTGTCTACATCTCCAAAGCTCAAAATGCTCTGTTCCACCTTGTGATGTCATGAAGTGGTAGGTTTTTTTTTAAGTTAAGAGCTACCTTTTATCTTTAGTTTAGTAGAGATTAGCAAATCCTGGGGTTGAAATCATCCAAATGATTCTAGTGAAGGTGTGTGGAGTTTAAAACCACGGTGTCGCACTTCTTGTATTACCCCTTGACATCACAAGGTGGAACAGAATGTTATTTGTTTGAGGGTTTGTGTGTTAAACATGTGTGAATGAAACAAAACACAACTCTGGGTGTGTTTGTGATGAGAAAACACTATTATAACACACATTACACCCTAATATGGGCCCTTTAAGAATCCAAAATTCAAAATTCATTGTGTGACATGTGTCTTGTGCACAGCTGGGGAGGTAAAGCTATATTTTGCTGAAGTCTCATTTTTAAAAATGTAAAGTCTCATTTGAAAAGGCCTCTTCACGGTAACGGCTTTACGAGTGGAAAAAACACTTGTGCAGTCACTAATTAAGCTGTCAAAGCAAATATACCTGTCATATTAAAAGTGTACCAGCAGAGATTTACTTAGTCACTGTGGGCTTAAAGCAACAGTGGAACTTTCACTGCTCCTCTGCAAATGATAGAGGAAACAGTAATCATTAGCTTAGGATCAGGACTTCCCACAGGTCTATAAAACTCTCAGCTTTCAAGTAATGACCTTAAGTGTACAGTTTGGGGTATGTTTATGCTTGCACAAACACCGCATCAAAACTGGGACTTAACTGGGTCTAAACATGGAACTACAGCAAACTAAAGACTAGACCAGGACTAGAACCGAACCAAGCCAAATCTACACTGTAGGACTCAAACTAGGACCAAACCAGGACACATATATCGTAGATTGTATAAAGAAATGAGTGTGATGTCACCCATCTGGATCTGGAGAAACCAAAGAGGTCTGTTATCAATGTTCGTATCTTGATTTATAGACAAAATAGAGGAACAAACACACAAGGAGTATGTAGAGCGGGTTACAATTAACATTTTAAGAACATTTTTAATCTATGGACATGTATGAAAGCACCTCTAGAGTGGTAGTTTGAGGTTCACCAAACAACCAGAACAGAAGTCAATGAAGTAAAAAAAAAAAAAAGTATGTATAAAATCAGTTGAATCAGATTAATAGCAACTCTCTTTTGCATGCTAATCCCTCACCGTGGGTTGGTTGACTGTTCTAAATCCCAGGTTCAGATTGGATTAGCTATTAGTTTTTTGTTTGTTTTTTTAATTCTATATGTAATAGGGACAGTGCATATTAATGAACATCTACAGCATTGCAGTATAAACACGACAGATTTGAACAAAAATGCTAATTTCCATCTGTAGTCCCTGGGCAGGTGACACCACAGCAAAAACAACAAAAACAAGTGACAATAGCAGCAGTTAAATATTAAAAGCGTCCACAAGTCTGGTTATCCTTTAGCCGCTGTTTCAAATTTGTTTTGAAAGTGTCCAGTGTTGGAGTCTCTCTTATTGAAGCATTTTTTAAATTAAAAATGTATGTTTTTAACATCACTAATGCTGTTATCTGAAACATGGAGAGGCTTCTTCATGATCTCAACTAGCACATTATGCAAAAAAAAACGAAAATCACAAATTTTGGAAGAAACGACATGCGCCCTCAGCTTCCGTGGTGGGACACATATATAAAACATCGATATTTGAAATGAACAAAATTATTAAAATTAAGCAGGTTGTACTTGTCTAAAATAGTGCAGTAGGGAACTGAGAATGGTTTCTTGTCCAATATTTTCACAGCTTTCTCAAAAAGTGATTCAACTTGAGTGTTGGCCCGGCAACACTCAAACCAGCCTGTGGCTCCTCTGCATTTGATTGGTGCACTGCCCTGACATCTGGCCAATCAGAGATCTCCACCTGGTGCAGATCCTCCCATTAAAGGACACGCCCATCAGTTTTTTAATTACTGGTTGGCTAGAGTAATAAAATTTTCTGATTTTGTAACTAGGCCACTCACGAGAAATATTATATCGACTTATCGTGTGTACTTTTTCCTTGTAGTAGTGGTAGTGTAGTATTTTTTCTGCAATATAATCAGATTTGAGTTCTGGAACGTTGAATTATGAACTAAAATTACACAGACTAATTACTTAAAGCCCCAGTGTGTAGGATTCGTGGCGCATAGGTGGATGGTGCTATTGCACTTTCTGTTTTAGCTACGGCAGATCTCGAGGGTCACCCGGGCGCGCGCACGAGCCGTGCGCCGCTACTGTATAAATAAAACGCAGTCCCGTTTTTTTTTTTTGTTGTTGTTTTTTTCATGAAAACACACATTCCCAATCATGTACCATGACACTCTACACATCAAATGAAACCTTACAGTCTCCTCTTTTTGACTATGCAATTCATTTCCCTGCAAAACAATCACTCCCCGAGCACATGGGGCTTTTATACGGAAAAGCACAAAACAAGGTTAGCTTACCTTAGAATGCTTTGCACAGGTCAAACTCTGTATTTCACCATAAACTTGCTCTCAATTTGTCCGTAAGGATCCAGCGAATAAAATCCAGTAAAACAATTTAGTCCAAAACACGTGTTAGATCCATTACGACATCTGATCCGGCAGCATGCTTGTGTTGTTTACCCAAAACCACGAGCCTTGCCGAAGGCGGAGCCCAAAGGTCCTTCTGCGGCTCTCGTATTCAAAATGGCTGCCTCTGCATGGGGAAGATCCCCCTTTTATGTGACTATATCTAAGTCCAAAAGAATACTTTGATTTCATGATGGAAGTGAAAAGGCTTGGAAAACAATGTATTTTTGAATGGGTATCTTCAATTTCAGTAATTAACGGGTAAAATCTTACACACTGTCCCTTTAAGTGTTTAATTCTGCTGTTTAGTTATAGCTCAACCATATTTAACAATACTGTACAATTATTTTAGTGAATAATTCTGCTTTATCGGGTGATTTAAAAGTGCACTCTGTACTGTAACTTTTCTGGTGGAGGGCCTGTCAAATGCTTTTCTCCATGGCAATGTTATTGCTTTTTCTGGAATGTTTCACTTTTTATCTTCATGGAACCCAAACCAGATCAAGTTACAGGTCAGATCTGTGGAGAGGCTAGGTATTTCTAGGTATTTCTGAGCTATAACCTGCACCACTAATTGAATGAAATGTAAGGTAGAGCTGTTTAATGTCATACTGTGGAACATTACAAAAGCAGGTGATGGACAGACAACCAAAAAGTTAGATTTTGTCTATATTGACTTCAGCAATACCAGAATATCACACTTCAAAATTTGTTCTCAAGACAGGCCTTTCAGTAACTTTTTTTTGTCTTTCTTTTGTCCAATCCAAATAAATCAATAAAAGTAAACATATGGGTGGAAAAAATACCACATCATTTTTCCCATCTGCGCAATCTTTATGCAATTTTATTCCATCTGCCCGTTACTTACTGCAGGGTTCCGTAGCCATGCCTGTCCTTTTTATTTTTGTTACTTTTGACTGAGTCTTGTTTTGAACTCCATTTACTGCAATTATGTTTATTTTGGTTGGCTTAGGTCTCTTTGCAAATGGATTCAGTTTGGAGTCTTGTGTTAAAGGTCCTATATTACAGAAAATGGACTCTTAAGAGCTTTAAGCCATGCTAGAATGTTGCTACATCATCATTACCATACCTGGAGTTGTGTTTTGTTTCATTCATACGTTTGAGTTTTTTATTATTATGATTATTATTAGTCTGTCTACATCTCCACACCTCAAAATGTTCTGTTCCATCTTGTGATGTCATGTAACGGTAGTTTTCAAGTTAACATCTACCTTTTAACTTTTGTTTAGATGGGCAATTCCAGGGCTGAAATTGTGATCAAATGCTTCTAGTGAAGGTGTGTGGAGTTTAAAAACAAAGTGGAGCACTTCTTGTATTACCATATGACATCACAAGGTGCAAAAGGGGGTTTCTGTATGAGAAAAGAACTCATCCAAAATATGCAGGGTTTGTGTGTAACATGTGTGAATAAAACAAAACACAGCACGAGGTATGTTTTTGATGAGCAAATGACATTCAGGCTGCGTTCAGACTGCAGCCTGAAATGACCCAAATCTGATTTTTTCGCCCCTATGCGACCTGTATCTGATCTTCTACTGACAGTCTGAACGACACAGATCCAATTTTTTCAAATGTGACCCAGGCCACTTGGATATGTGGTCCTAAAACCGATACATATCCGATCTTTTGGTATGTGACATCAATCTGAACGGATTCATCCGAACTAGACGTCATCAACAAGCATCAAACGTCACTATTCTGTGCTGAATTGAAGTCAAATGTACACAAACGTTCCTCTCGTCATTCGAAAATTTTGTTTGAACTCCATGTCAGTGAAGCAGCGAAGCCCATTGCAATCCCACCACTTCTTGGTGGCACGGTGGCTGAGTGGCTAGCGCTCACGCTTCACAGCAAGAAAGTTCCGGGTTCGATCCCCGGGTCGCCCGGGCCTTTCCGTGTGTGTTCTGTGTGGAGTTTGCATGCATGGTCTGGGTTCGATCCCCTGGTCGCCCGAGCCTTTCTGTGTGGAGTTTGCATGTTCTCCCCGTGTCTGGGTGGGTTTCCTCCGGGCACTCCGGTTTCCCCCATCAACCCAAAACATGCACCAGGTAAAATCCTACAGCTTAGGTCCTGATCAAGCCGAAGCAAGAAGATCATGGAGATGGTCCCCGGGTGCAGTAATGTGCTGCCCACTGCTCCTAATAACAGGATGGGTTAAATGCAGAGAAGAATTTCTCCTGTGTGAGATCAATAAAGTTGCTTCTTCTTCTTCTTGTTCTAGGGAAGCTGCTGCCACTGCCTCACAAAACACCATGGTCAAAAACCTTGTCTTTCTCCTTCTCAATGTCCTCCTTAAAACAAATAACTGTACATATTCTGGCTCAGGTGCAGTACGACAGCAACTAAAATCAACCGGTGCTCAATGCTAGTGTCCATGTTTAGGCGACTTCCTTAAACACTGAGCACGTACGCTGGATGTGACGTCACCGTGTCCTCCCATGCGCATGCGGGACACTTTTGGGACGTTTACACTGAAGATCACATACAAAAAAAATCGGATTTCACAAAAAAATCCAAATTGTGCATTGAACCCTGAAGTCTGAACGTAGCCTAATACATAGATCAGAATCATAACACTTCCACCACTGCAACAATATATAAACAATATATAAATAACATGCACATTAGGTAAAATCCTCCAGCTAAAGTAGACCTGACCAAGCTCTTGATTTCTTTCTGCAGTCAAATCCAGAAAAAAAAGTCTAACCATAAATACTAAAATTACTACCAGTGCTTCTACCACTGCTGGTACTTCCCTTACCCTATCATTCAGTTCCATACTAAAAATACTAAAAGTGTTTCATCGCTGACCGGAACACCAGAGTGGAATTAGACCGAGGCCTTTAAAGTTGTGTTCACCTGGTTCCCCCTGGGCACTGTGAGGCTGCAGGGCACAGAGGAGCGACACTTCCTCTCTATTTTGCCTCCACTAATGTTTAGGAACTAGCTTTACAGATAGCAAACAGTTTCTCCAATAAACACCCAGGATGCTTCTGCTGTTTTGGACATTTACTGAAAACTGTAACAGACAAAATATAAATTACAATTATGTTTTCACATTCAAATGAACAGAGGATATGTAGTTACATAAAACAATGTAGAGCAGCTTAATACAATTTAATATATGCATAACAATAGCTTAACATTAGCTGAACTTCCTAAAACATCTATAAAACAAGCGGTTAGCATGATGCTAACATCAATGGAAATTCCCATAGACATGCTAGCTCCATTAGCGTCATACATTTTAGCCTGAATTTGAACTGTAAAACAACTTAAAGTACCTCATATAAGTTTACAGAGTGAATTAACATCTTGTAACACCACAATACTTACAGACAGATATTTTCATGGGCCAAATGACAGGATTTAAACACTGGCAAGTAACAGAACAGTAGAAAAGTCTAGAACAGGGGTGCCCAATACTTCGATCGTGATCTACCAGTCGATCGCCAAGGTAGTGTGGGTAGATCGTAGTGTCGTAGTGACACCTGTCTTGGTGTCGAGATGAGTGCGATCATATACAGCCGCGCGGGGCTTCTCACTGCAGCATGTGCGTTCGTCTGGAACCCGCAGGCACGTCACCACGAGCGCCACCAGCGCACGCTGCTTGTCCACTACAGCGTGTACCCTTGTGTCCCAGCGTGTATCACAGAGCAGGTTAAACTTTTAAAAACATCCTACCTGTCCATCCGCTTCAAGTTAGCACACTGCTCCTCCCTTTTCACGCTCTCGCTCCTCCCTGCTCATAGCGCACCTAAGCTCCCTCTTCAGTGCGCTCTGATTAGAAGATCAAGGAGAAAATGCGAAGCAAAAACTAATCTAAATTTATGTAACAGTGTCCCCACAGAGCAGGTCTACAGCACAGAGCAGGGTGCGAAGAGAACCTGCGCAGAAGCGGTCTGTGAAGCTATGGACTCAGGAGGCCTGTGAGAGTCTGAGGGACTGTTTCCAGAACACTGACTGGGACATGTTCAGCGGCTCTTATGGAGACGACATCAATGGCCTGACCCATTGCATCACGGACTACATTAACTTCTGTGTGGAGAACACTGTACCAACCAGGAGGGTACGGTGCTTCTCCAACAACCACCCCTGGGTCACCCCTGAGCTTAAAGCCCTCCTGAACCAGAAGAAAAGGGCTTTCAACTCAGGGGACAGAGAGGAGCAGAAAAGGGTCCAGAGGGAGCTCCAATGGAGGATCCGACGGGCCAAAAAGGACTATGGGAGGAAGATGGAAGAGCAGCTGGCCCAGAACAACGTACGGGGCGTGTGGAGAGGACTGAGGAACATGTCTGGTTTTGGACAGAGTGGCAGAGAGACAGCTGACGGTGATCAGCGCTGGGCGGACGAATTAAACTGTTACTTCAACAGGTTTGACTCGCCCCCCACCCCCTCTGCCCCTCTGCCGACTCCCCCCTCCTCCTCTTCCTCTTCCTCCTCCCGGGCCAGTAGCCACATCCTCCCCCCTTCACACGGACCCAACCCAGCACCAGGTAGTCTGCAGCACTGGGGCCCCCCAGGGAACTGTCCTCTCACCCTTCCTCTTCACCATATACACCTCGGACTTCACATACAACACGGACAGCTGCCATCTCCAGAAGTTCTCTGACGACTCGGCCATTGTGGGCTGTGTCTGAGGGGAACGAGCTGGAGTACTGCTCGGTCATCAGTGACTTTGTGGACTGGTGTGGGCGCAACCACCTGTGCCTTAACACCAGTAAGACAAAGGAGCTGGTGATCGACTTCAGGAGGAGACCACTACCTCACTCACCGGTGAACATCCAGGGGCAGGACATAGAGACTGTGGACAGTTTCAAGTACCTGGGTGTTCACCTCAACAATAAACTGGACTGGTCCCACAACACCAACGCCCTGTACAAGAAGGGTCAGAGTCGCCTCCACCTCCTGAGGAGACTGAGGTCCTTTGGAGTGTGCAGGCCTCTGCTCAAGACTTTTTATGACTCTGTGGTGGCCTCTGCTCTCCTCTACGCTGTCATCTGCTGGGCCCCGAGCAGCACAGAATGGGACAGAAAAAGACTCAACAAGCTGGTCAGGAGGGCCAGCTCTGTCCTGGGCTGTCCTCTGGACTCTGTAGAGGAGGTGGCCGAGAGGAGGGTACTGGCCAAATTCACGTCCATCATGGACGACACCTCTCATCCTCTGCAGCGGACTGTAGAGGAGCTGAGCAGCTCCTTCAGCAGCCGACTGAGGCACCCCCAGTGCAAGAAGGAGCGCTACCACAGATCCTTCATCCCCATCGCCATTAGACTGTATAACTCCACTGTATAGTCCAAGTGTGTAATATTGTCTTTAAATACTCTCCTAGTTACTGTTTCTTATTATTATTATTTGGATAACTCCACTGTATGGTCCTATCGTGCAATATCGTTTTCCCAATGTGCAATATTGTTGTTGTTTTTTTCAATACTCCTATCGTGCAATATCGTATTTCCAATTTTTCAATACTCTCCCTGTCACTGTTTTTATTATTATTATTACTATTATTATTATTATTCGATTTATTACTTATTTTATTATTATTATTATTACCTATCTTTATGCCATTCTTGCCTGCATGCACTTGTCTTCTTGTTCAAACTGTCCCTACCTGGAGCTACTGCAAGGTATCAACAGGCATTGTACATGTAAAGAATTGTCAGTATATTTATAAATAAATAAATGACTTGCATTTTTGTTGTAGGTAGATCATTTTGACTTGGTCGTTTTATAAGTAGCTTGCACAGGGCTCTCAAGTTTTGAGCGGGGTGGTGCGTGAGACAGCAGAAGTGCTGTGCGCTGCGCTTGAATTGCGTAACAAAATTCAAAATTTCAGCGTGAGAAATACCATTTGTGAAATTGCTTGTGTCAGACTCTCAAAGCGTGAGACTTGAGAGCCCTGCTTGCATGCTGAAAAAGTGTGAGCACCCCGGTCTAGAACAATATGGCAGCTAAGGTAGCTCAGAGTAGAGAAAACAGATAAACTCAAAACCAAAATATTCTTTCTCCACTGGGGCAGAACACTCTCTTAAAGATCTCCTGTCTCCCTCTCCTCCTCTCTTTTTCTCTGTTTCTCTCCCTCAATCTCAAACGAGCCAAATATGTCAGTACAAAAGAAAATGAATGAAAAAGGTCATAGCACTTTTTACTGGTTTACACAGTGCTTTTGCTCCATTCTCTGTATACCCCAGTTCAGTGTGCGTCTCGTCCCAGAGACATTTCCTGCTTTCAACAGCTCTAATTATTCATTTGTTTAACTTTCACAAATTCCTCTGTTCAGCAACACAACTGACAAACTAACTCTGTCCCCAAGAATTCTCCATCAACAAATAACAGATATGAGTCAGGACTTCTCTGCACAGACATAAAACAGACAGACGCTTTTACTGAAGAAAGCTGTATTCATTTGAGCTTGACAAAATCAATCAATGTTAAATACTTTGTCAAAATATTTACATTTTCTTTATTTCTGAGGTATCAAATTTAAGTAATAAATCTTTTAATTTAGTATAAATTTTAGTTTTGATTTTTAGTATTGTGACATAACCACAGTATTCACTAGTGGGAATTGGAATCTAACCATCTTTGGGACAGTCGGTGATTGCTCTACCAAATGAACCACTAACACTCATTGGATATATGACAGAGCTGTTTTGAACTTGGTCAGAACCTTAAAGTCAGCCACAGAATTTAAATACAAAATCCAGTTGAAATCTAAACTCTCTCACAAAAATGCAGTTTTGATCATTTCCAAATGTTTCTTCCAAAGCATGTGATGATTCATTGTACTTTTTGATTTACTGTTTATCACTTGCATCTATTGCTTGAAGCAGTCTCTCTCTGCACAATGCAGTTCTGTCCTTTGCAAATATGTTTTTTTATCTGAAACAGGGAATGGTCTAGACAAAACTCCAGATCAAAGTCCGGGATGCAGATTTACATTGACTACAATAGACAGGAGTAATGCTGAACATGCCTTCCATGTTTTATTTGCATTATTTGTGTATAGCGATTCCAGCCACATGTGGTTCATAAATGAGCAAAAGCTGATTCATGGTTTTACAGATAATTTAAAAAATGATTTACCCCTCCCCCATTCAAAGTGCAGTGTAAACTCCAATTTAAATGATAAAATATTGTAGACAGTCTAGTAAGTCTATGTCTATGTGCCATTAAATAGTCTATAAATTTAGTTTAAAAAAAAAGCCCAAATCTATAACTTGTGCTGCCTTAAGTTACCCTGGCTCACGCCAGATTGATAATATCAATCTGGCGTGTTACTCTGAATTGAGTTCTACACATTTATCATTCTGGGATGGCTCTCGCTGAAAGTGTTCGGAAAACGTGGAACGTCATGATGAATATTTGAATCTAATCGAAAAGCGTCACAGCAGCAGAACACAAACGCACAAAGTGTTTACCTTCTGAATGTTTTTCACAGTCGTATTGATACTAAAATACTGCAGACTGAAGTAAGTCTGTCGTGTCGCCATGTTTGTTTTGGTTCGATTGAGCGTTTCACCTTTGGCTTCCACTCAAACCTCAAAGCTGCGACATGAATGATTGGTCACCACCTATCGGACCCTGTCACTCCAGTGGGCGCCAAGATGGATTCTCGTGAGTTTGTGAACTCACAAATATCGCAGGAATCCATCTTGCTGTGCACAAGACTGCCCTCATTAGAGCCAGGTTTTTCTGGGTGGGTTAAGTGTCTTGCCCAAGGGCATAATGACAGTATTCATCTGTGCTATCTGGAACCACATGGCCAAACTGTAGGTCCGTGGTTCTGCTAGTTCTACCAAGACTAACTGAAAAACTGCTGGCTAATGCTAGCATGTGAGTAATGTTATTTGAGAGGGACTTGTTCAACAGCACAAATCATCTTGCCTCGTTTCAGCTAAGTCAGTTCTTTCTGAGAGGAAATAAAGCACAGATAAAAGTCTAACAAGCCTCAGATAGAGCAGTGCGTACAATTAGCATCACACCCACAGGAATGTTGATGACATCAGCTACATCAACATGTTCTAGCACTGTTGGAGTAAACGCTAATTTAACTTCTTTGCTATTAAATTGTACATATGGTTTGTAAATGGCATTGTCTACACTTCCTTGTCATTTCAGTGCAAACAAATTTCAAGTACTATGTGACATCACAGCAGGGGCGGAGTCTGACCAATCACGATCTTTCTCATATGACCAGACTTTAACCCTCCTTTCCCCTCTCCCCTTTTGTCCTCAAGTCCCTAAGTCATTCCTAGCTTCCTACTGAGTTTGTTTCTCACTTTCAAAGATCAGAGCAGAGTTTCACTCACACGTATTTAACGCACCAATCCTGCACTTTGTGATGTCATGTGTTTTTAAACTCGATACACCTTCACTAGAATTATTTTGATGATTTTGGCCAATCCCTAATGAACTAAAGGTAAAAGGGTACAACCACATGACATCACAAGGTGGAACAGAGCATTTCGAGCGTTGGAGATGTAGTTGTGTGAATGAAACAAAACACAACTCCAGGTATGTTTTTGATGAAGAAACTACATAATAACCTGGCTTAAAGCTTACACGCTAACTATTCACAAACTACCTTTTAGTTCTTTGTAGATGATTTCAAATGCAATCATTGATTCCACTGCTGGCCTGCTCCTCCCTTCTCTGATCTTGTCCGTTCCCCATGCGCTAGTGAATAAGAGTGTCCTCACATCACCCCACGTGCACAATAACAAGACGGACTTATGGCTGCTCTTTCATTGGCTTAAGAGCTTGTATTCTTCAACATTAGGGCCCCTTCACTATCCCTTTTACAGCTGGACATCGCAGACCCTGGACGCCTGTGAAATGTGAGGAGGTCCAGCCCTGTTTGGATTAAGCTGGAGCAGTCCACTTAACCAACCATAACAGAGCACGCACTAGTGGGAGGACGCATTCATCACACCGGGCTGACAGGAAATAGAAAACAGGACGTACGGTCATTTATCCATGTCAGACGCTGTTACCAAGGGAGATGATACAAGCTTTTCTCTCTCTGAAAATCTTTACTTTTTTGATGTACTGGTGCTCACGGTTGTGATACGTAGATCTGTCATAACAGCCTAATTACTCATGATTCAATATATGCTCAGTTTGCACATTTGTTTTATTGATATTGCACTTTACAATTGAAATTAGATCTCAAAATGCTTAATGACTTTTCTATTGCCAAAAGTCCATATTGATTTTATTGCACTACTGAGACCATCCCTCCTGCATAAATTAAAGATCCCATGACATGGTACTTCTTGATGCTTTTATATGGCTCCTTAATGGTTCCCTAATACTGTAAATGAATCCTTCTTCAAAATCAACACTCAGTGCATGAGAAACAGAGATAAGATGAGAAAGAGTATTTTTTTCTCTCTCTGAACAGGCTATTATGGGCGTTGTTGCTTGAATGCAAATGAGGAGAAAAGAGCTGGCCTATAGTAGAGGGTGGGGGCGTGGCCAAACTCTCCGCTCTCCGCTGTCAGCTCTCAGCTGATCAATTTCCGTGTTTTTGCATGGGGGGAGAGATGGGAAGCGTTCCATTGAAAAATAAACACATTTCCACAGAAAATAAAATTAAACCACTGCTGTTCAAAGGTCCAGAGGCTCAGATAAAGGACTTCCAAGCCTAAAAACACTCGGACGTGCCTCCAGGCAAATAAAAAAACGCATTTCGCATTGCCTAGCGCATTCGCAGTCCAAACTCTCTGGGCGTGATTTACAGAGATGCTGAGTACAGACAGACGGGGGTGGAACTGCATTTGCATTTCTTTTTTCGATCTGACGTCAATAAGGTGCCTTGTTCAAAATCGCCCGTTTGAGCTCCGATTTTTTTGTAACGGAGAAAAGGATAGCAAATGCTCAGTTTAGACATTTCACAACTTTTAACCATGGGGGGGGCCTAAACAGGGTAGGGGAGCTCACATTAACATTCAAAAACCTCAGAAAGTGAAAATTTCATGCCATGGGACCTTTAAAGGGACAGTGTGTAAGATTTTTACCTGTTAATTACTGAAATTGAAGATACCCATTCAAAAATACATTGTTTTCCAAGCCTTTTCACTTCCATCATGAAATCAAAGTATTCTTTTGGACTTAGATATAGTCACATAAAAGGGGGATCTTCCCCATATAGAGGCAGCCATTTTGATTACGAGAGCCGCAGAAGGACATTTGGGCTCCGCCTTCGGCAAGGCTCGTGGTTTTGGGTAAACAACGACAAGCATGTTGCCTACACGTTGCTACGGCGCGCCCGGGTGACCCTCGAGGTCTGCCGTAGCCAAAAGAGGAAGTGGAATAGCTACTAACCACCTATGCGCCACAAATCCTACACACTGTACCTTTAAGTTTGTCTAAGAGGTCTAACTCAAGGACAAAACTGGAATAAACATGAAAACCAGGACTAAACTTTGGGCTGGATTCAAATCCCAAACCAAAGTGGGCCAAAGCTGTAAGTAAACTGTCCCTAAAATAAATGTAATCACATGGGAATTCCCGGCTGGGAGCGTAGGGACTTACATTGCATTTTAGGAAACATTACTTCATGAAGGATTTTAAAGGCATGTAAATTGCATACCACACGGGTTTGTCCAGTCATTTGCGCACATCCCAGAATGTCCCATTGGCTATAATTTAAAGGCTTGTTACCATTACCAGCAGTGCCAACTTAGAAATGATGTCAACTTAGAAATCACTAGAGGTGTGTAGAGTAGCCAAAAATTGTACTCAGGAGTAATGTTACGTATTAAGTATGTTAAGTATTAAGTAGTGGTTCAAGAAATTACTGAAGTAAGAGTAATTTAAAGAGCAACTGTGAGGACATAACATCTGATTTACATTTTGAAGTTAATGTCATTTGAAGGACAGAACATTAAATAACACAAAAGGTTCAAATCATTTAAAGCAGACCTATGGTGCAAAATCGATTTTCAGAGCTTAAGGCTGCGCCCCATTTCTCTGTCTCCCTTCTTTTGCACGTTCATGTGAGGGCAAGGGGTGTCCCGATTCTAATTTTGATCAAGGTCTAGGGCAGCGGTCGGCAACCCGCAGTTCCGGAGCCACATGCAGCTCTTTGATCCCTCTGATGCGGCTCAGTACAGTGGTCCATCATTTATCGTGAGAGTTACATTGTAAAAATAACCCGCAATAGGCGAAATCCGTGAAGTAGTCAGCTTTATATTGCGTGTATAAATATGTGTGTATTTCACAGTTCCTCTGACCGAGGCGCCTAGCACCGCTGCACTGTTGCGGGTTTTGTTGGGGAGAAAACTTGCAAACATACAGCACTTCAGAGCAGTGATGGACTGGGATCAAAAAACGGCCCTGGCATTTACCTACAAGCGGCCCCGTAGACCATGGAACGGGGGGGAGAAGTTCTACAGCTCTCCAACGTGCACACCGGTCACACGGCTCCGGGAGTCCGGCTGGATGCACGAGGGGCACGGAGACATGAGTCACTGGATCCATAGGAAGCAGCTCTTTTTGGGTCTGTTGAAGCCAGTTCTGAGTCTGTCCCTGGTCTTCACATCCTTCCTCATGCTCCAGAGAAGGATGAACTGGGGCTGAAAGTGGAGCCTGTTGGGGCTCGGACTGCTTCTCATTCAAACACAGAACTGTAGTGAGAACGCTTCCGTGCGCTCTCAGGACTGGTTCCACCGCCTGGACTCCAGGTTCCACCAGTTCGTTCTGAGGAAACACTGCCGCTACTTCCCAATGTGCATTAACCACCCGGAGAAGTGTGCGCGCGGACATGTGCACCTGCTCATCGTGGTCAAATCGGTGATAGAGCAGCATGACCAGCGTGACCAGCCCCAGGTGAGACGCACGGCCGCGGCCCTTCTGGCATGTGCCCAAATGCCAGACCGCTCAGTCTGTCACTGCTTCAGAGTCACACTGCTCGTGATCGAACATTTAAATAAATTTTGCAAACTGAATGCATTCTGTACAGTACAGGAGACACGGAGGAGAATGACTGACGAATCGGCAAAGGTCTACAGTCCCTTAGCCAATCAGGACGTAGAACACAATGCGCGTTGATACGCTATAAAAAAAAAATCTGCGAAACAGCAAGGCTGTGAAAGGTGAACCACGATATAGTGAGGGACCACTGTATTTAATTAAAATGTATTTTATTTTAGTTCATTTATTTTCAAAATGTAATTCTATGGCACAAAAGTAAAAAAAAAACATTATATGCAGTGTTATTTCATTTTAAATTTCAAAAGTGTTTTGTGGCTCCCAGTGTGTGAAATGGGTCCAAATGGCTCTTTGAGTGGTAAAGGTTGCTGACCCCTGGTCTAGGGCTACGACCGAGGGCTACATACTCCTTGAAACGAAGTAAGCTCTCGACCAGACATGGAATGAAGGGGTACACCTACAAGCTCAGGCAGGTTTTGGGATCAGGATGGCAGTGTCACATCGACCAGCCAAGGAGTCTCATAAATGTATTTTCAGCAGTTATAATTATCGATTAACAGTTTAGCAGGTTTACAATTATGACGCTTATGTTCTACGTTATTTTTAGTAGAACATAAGCGTCGTGTTGTGGTTTTAATTGTTGTGATGTCTGTTTAGCCAACATTATCGTTTTCACCGAACGTTCATGTATAAAGCTAGTTTTTTTGTCGAGCTGAGGTACCCGATAATCCTTGACATTTGTTTACGTTTGTTTGCGTCAATTGTTGTCACCTCTGTAGACGTAGCAGCCAGGTAGAGGCAAGGGATGATGACGCAAACGGTAATCGAGTGGTGTCCCATTTCTTAGGGGAACATTTGTACCCCAAGCCCTCTCAGCTCGGTATTGAGGGGCAAGACAAAGATGTAGATAAAGGGGAAGGGGTAAGACAGAGTAATGGGACTCAGCCTTAAACTATGTTATAGCTGTTTCCTCTTCTCAGTTCTCCTCTCCAAGTTGTATTTGGAGTGTTTCATGTATGTTTGAGCAATCTTTAATCACTTATTTTCAAGACTCAATATTGCCAATCAACCCCCGTTTTCACCACCACCGACATACGTCCACCGCTCTGTACTTTGTTCTCCAATTTTATTTTTTCAATCTGTGATACACGAAGGATTCGGCAGTGTCACATAGTCATTTTGGTACAAATCCATTACTCGTTATCATCATCTGCAGCTATCCATAGGAACTGCCGACTCTGTTGTGACGGCGTTTACTGCAAAATCTGCTCCTATTTGGGCAGTTTTGTAACACAAAGTCAGCTGATTTGTTTCTAGACGTTTTAGATTAATATTACGATTTAAAATATACAAATTATAACAAAATGATTTACGGACGTCATAGATTATAACTGCTATATGGCTGACTCAAGCACATATATGCATTCTTTAACACTGTCAACATAAAGCTTTTGTCACGTGTCTACTAACCCACAGTGGGAAGAGGAACCAAAACCTTTACTCAAGTAAGAGAACTGTTGCTTCAATAAAAACAATATGATTATATTGTTTTTACTGAATGTGACAATAAGTTAAAATAAGGTGCAGGAAAGGTACAATTTCTTTAAAAGCTCAAGTAACGCTCAAGAAATGCACTATCCACCTCTAAAAATATGACTACACAATTGCAATAGCATTTCTAAGCCAGGATGAAACCAAAAGGAGAAAATGTGGATTGAATTTACTCTTATTAAGTTAACAAATGGTGCCACAGCCTTGTTACAATGTCACGAAACACCACAGGCACGCCACAATGTACCGAACTGTCATATTCCCTAATATAGATGTAGGAAATATATTTGAACAGTTACTTTAGTGTGTCTATCGGAGAACACTCAAAATATAGGACTGTTCTTTTGAAACCAGCGTGCTTAAACAATAACAGGTGCACGGGGTCAGGGGTCGCATCACGAATCATAAATCATGAGTTTAGGGCCGGATGAATGAACTCAGATGCCCTCCCACATCATAAGTGCACCCCTTCTGAGTTAAGTGGCCCCTTTAGTAAAATTACAGATGCACGGGCAGAGTGTGGCAGGATGGAGGTAGAGGAGCAGACAGCCAACCACAGCAGAGGAATGCGTCTGCGCCTACAGCCATGTCTGACTCACTTATCAAACTTGAGACGTCAGGTCATGTCATGATATTTTTAAAGAGTACATTTTATGCATCATTGACGTTTTGGAGCTTTTAGCCACGTTAGAATATTGTTTCCTCATTGAAAACTTACCTGGAGTTGTATTTCACGTCATTCTCACAGGTTTCTGTAATCCTTTGTAAGAAATACTTTGCCTCTGAGCCTCATCAAACACTCCTGTCAAAATTTTCCAGGATTGTGATGTCATATGTAGAAGCCCTGTGCTGTTTTAAGTCCATAAATCATTGGCAGACTTTCTACTGTCAAATTGCATTTATACTGCTTGTATGTAGAATCCCTCAGGCGTCCAGGTAGAATCCATGACAAAAGGAGAAATTCAATTTGCCAACTGGACAAAGGTTTATTTGGTTGATTTGTTGACAAAAGTTTATTTGGTTTATTCGACCAAATAAACTTTTGTCCAGTTGACAAATTGAATTTCTCCTTTTGCCATTCATACTGCTGCGTGCTTACACCAACATATCTGGACACGTTCCTCATTACTTATATTAATTGTTTTCGTTGTTGTAATTCCCTCTACTGCCAGTAGACGCTCCATGCCATGGTATAAGGAGCCCTGAGGCTGTGAAATTATGTTCTTTTTTTTATTAGCTATTATTTTAAGTTCCAAATGAGCAATAACAATACAATGCATATATATATATATATATATATATATATATATATATATATATATATATATATATAATATTTGTTCTTTAAAGCCATAGTATGTAAGTTTTTTGTTATCATCCTGCTTGTTTCCATGGAAATGTTGTTCCTTTGGCGATAATACTTCATAGTATGGCGTAAAACATATCTATCTGCATGAAGAATGGTTTTAACTTCCTCTTTCCATGGATTCATGAAGTTGACATTCCACCTTCACAAAGTCTTTAAATGCCAGTATAAAGATGAATGAGTTTGATAAGTGATTGATAAGTGACACATATTGTACTTGAACCTGCTCTATGTTTATAATCTATGACAATCGTGGATCATAATGTTATAATTTACACATTTTAAATCACAATAGTCATTTAAAATGACTTAATGAAAGAAATAGCCCGCAGACTACCGCTTTAGATAAACACGGTGTCCAACAGGAACTGACGTCGCCATAAACATCATCACAACACGTGCTACAGCCGCAGAAAGCCGCCCTCTGTAGAGAGACGCACAGGCATCTGTGCAGACACCTGTCCCAGGACCTCCGGGGCGCTGTCCAAATAAATCTTGTGTGGCTTCCTTTCCGCCCTGTCTGAAATGTAGGTGAGGATTTCCGTACTTGTCCTAAATGAAAGCAGTGAGAGATCTGTCTATCTGCGACATACATGGACAGTTTCTCGCGCTCCGTTGGAATTGATGCACTTATCAATACTTTGATGCACTTATCAATACTTTCACACATAGATCTATGAACTATAAATATACAGGTTTTGCGTGTTAAACATGTAAATGAAACAAAACACAACTCCAGGCATGTTTTTGATGAGGAAACATTATAACATACAGCAGATCAGAAAATAGCATAACATGAGCCCTTTAAGCTTAATGCAAAACTGTAGACCATTCCAGGCAAACCAAAAACATCTCCAGTTACAGTAATGCCTCATCTTGTATTGATTAACTAGGCAGTAATTAATGTAATAAACCCCAGTATTTTTGTATTCTGATGATTTATTTTACAACAATTAAGTACATTTTTTCCATGCTTATATAGCTTGCAAAACCTGTGCTAAAACCAGGTTCAAACGAGACTGTGGACCACCTATTCCTCTTGGTTCCCCAGTCTAAGTTACATAGAAAACAGTTCAAACATTTCCCCAGACTTTGGTGCAGTGTGATTAAAATTCACTTTGGGACCAAACGAACCTTTGGGCAAATGCAGTCGAGACATTTCTGTTTTTATAGCTGTTCAGGGCTGCACCAAGCTTCAAATCCAGACTTAATATAGAATAATTATACAATCTGAAGCTGGTACGTATTGGCAGGGAATGCATCAGCTGTAATCATATGCTTTGTGACTACAAAGCTAAAGGCTAAATGTGAAGCTCAAAAGAACTACTGCAAATTGTAGCTTGACTTAGAACAAGGAACAGTATAGGCCACCATTGCGTTTTTGGATGAAACACAAAGAAGGGTTATTGTACATGTCCAGAATGCTGAATTTTGGGGCACAGTCAGATGTAGGAGGAACAGAACAAGTGGTTGCATTTGCCAAACAACATGAAACAAGCAGAAATACAAGCAGCTGTCTGCCAATGACCAGCCAACCACAGAATAAACTGGAGGATGGTTTCACTGCATAGGAAAGTAGCCTCCTTCACCACAGAATTTTAAACAGGATGCACTCAAAGTTTATTCGGTCGATAGCTAATGTAATAATATACTGTAGGTGAAGCATATACTGAAAAAAAAGGTTGCTGAATTTGTGTAACAACAACAACAAAAAAACTATGGAAAGCGGTTGCATGCAATAAAATTATGTTTAGGCTTTGAAACTTATTTCAGTCCCCTCTGCACAGATTTTTCTCAGAACATGAACGTCGAAATGAACATGAACGATGAAATATGATCAAATCATGCTGAATACGCATATTTATCTTATGTCTTAGAAGAGGGGGTGGGATTAAATATGTTTTTCTTCTTCCCACTCC
Organism: Paratrypauchen microcephalus; assembly: GCA_036785185.1. Lineage (NCBI taxonomy): Eukaryota > Metazoa > Chordata > Actinopteri > Gobiiformes > Gobiidae > Paratrypauchen > Paratrypauchen microcephalus. The sequence goes on from JAVJIX010000088.1 coordinate 1,226,566, forward strand.
TTCTTGGGCATTTTATATATACACTATATTGCCAAAAGTATTCACTCACCCATCCAAATAATCGAAATCAGGTCGCTCTCAGGAGCTCAGTGAATTCCAGCGTAGTACTATGATAGGATGTCACCTGTGCAACAAGTCCAGTCGTGAAATTTTCTCGCTCCTAAATATTCCACAGACAACTGCCAGTGGTATTATAACAAAGTGGAAGTGATTTGGAACAACAGCAACTCAGCCATGAAGTGGTAGGCCAAGTAAACTGACGGGTCAGCGGATGCTGAGGCTCATAGTGTGCAGAGGTTGCCAACTTTCTGCCATTCGCTACAGACCTCCAAACTTCATGTGGCCTTCAGATTAGCTCAAGAACAGTGCGTAGAGAGCTTCATGTAATGGGTTTCCCTGGTGAAGTAGCTGCATCCCAGCCATACATCACCACGTGCAATGAAAAGCATCGGATGCAGTGGTGTAAAGCACACCGCCACTGGACTCTAGAGCAGTGGAGACGTGTTCTTTCTTCAGGCAATGTGATGGACATACTGTATTTGGTGGTTGCCATGAAAATGTAAAGTGTAGCGTTGATACATTGTGGGTATGTGTAACTATTGTATGTATGTGGGTATTTATGTGGATTGGCTGCTAACTTGGCCAGGTCTCTCTTGAAAATGAGATTTTGAATCTCAATGGGACTTCCTGGTTAAATAAAGGTAATAAATAAATTTAAAAAAATGGTGTAGGGTTGTTTTTCAGGACCCTTAGTTCCAGTGAAAGGAATTCTAGATGCTTCAGCATACCAAGAGAGTTTGGAGATGGCCATAAACACTCCTTAACCTTGGGGACAGCCTTCCCAAAAGAGCTGAAGCTGTTATAGCTGCAAAAGGTGGACCGATGTCATATTACTGGAATTTCCCCACTGTGGGACTAATAAAGGCATATCTTATCTTATCATATTAAACCCTATGGATTCAGAATGGGATGTCACTTAAGTTCATATGCAAGTCAAGGCAGGTGAGTGAATACTTTTGGCAATATAGTGTGTATATATGTGTATGTATATATATATATATATATATATATATATATATATATATATATATATATATATATATATATATATATATATATATATATCTTATGATTTATTTCACTAATGCTATATCGTTCCATTGTAAAGTAATGTAAATTACTTACTTGCCCAAAATAAATACATAAATGAAAAATGAAATGAATATGTTATAATGATTTTTTTTAATGGTTTTATTTTTTATATATATATATATATATATATATATATATATATATATATATATATATATATATAATTTAATAATTTAATCCTATCTAATTTAATCCTATCTACACAATTATTTTAACATGCAACGTCTAATGTCCTTAAAGGGCTTTAAAGTAAAATAATACAAATACATTCTTTAGTTTTCCACAGTTCTGTCTTAAACAGAATCAAACACAGAGCACAGGTACAGAGACACACAGTTTGGAGCTGGACAGTGAGGATTTATTCCAGAGCTTGAAGAAGCTCTGGTCTCTGCCTGTGGACACAGGAATAACACATGATGAACACATTATGATGATCTATTCTGTATTGTACATGTTCAAATATACTTAAAGTACTTATTACGCTCTAATACAATAACCAGAACAGAATCACATGAACATTAGAACTGTACATGAAGAAACAATACTCACCATGTGCTGCTTAGCAGTAGCTGGTAGGGCATCTTCCTTTTTCCTTAAAGATACAGAGATTTTATTTTATTTTAGTCTTTTCATTTGAACTGATGATACTGAACCTCACTTTCAGAATGGTGCAAAAAAAAAGAAAAACATTCTTAAACATATGTACCTACAGCTACAGCAGTGCTCTGGATATCACTGTTTGTTTGTGTATGACTCTGGAAGTAACACATTGAAATTTTAGTACAATTGTCACACTCTTGTAGATGGGCAGTCAAAAATAATTGGTTTTATGGAAACAGTCCATACAGTAAAAATGAGTAAAAATTGTGGTTACTCTTTTCACTGTGCTTTATGTTGATATATGAAATAATTTGAACATTAGTATATCTTTCTCCGCTCTTTCAGATTATATTGTTGTTTTTTCTCATCTTTGTGTCTATCCTTTGAAAATACCAGATTTTGTGCATTATTTAAAATCCTTTGTCCTTCACCTCTGATAAAAACACCTGGAAAAACGTGCATTCTACTGTTAGCAGGGTAACATCTCCACAGATCTGACCTGTGAACTTGGCCTGATGGTGTAACCATCCCATACTGTGGAACATTCCCGGAAAAAACATCTTATACAGAGACAAGAGGGTGATGGATCCTGCACCAGAGAAGTTGCATAGTGCACATTTGCATAGTGAAAAATTGGGTTCTTAAATGTGATGTCGCTTCTGGGTCCACGGTGCATCAGCTCATTAAAAACGTGTTTACAATTTCCTCCTTTTTTAGCGATCTCATGTTAACCAGAGTACAGTCGTTCAACACTAATAAGGTTATAAGTGTAACAAAAGGTTGGGGTATGAGGCTAGGCGAAGATAGCGTTAGTGGTGGTGGAGTACATTTTTTGTTGACATTTTTTGGTGGTTCATTTTTTGTTTACACATACACTTTTGAAACGTAACTGTCTCTAGTTTGATGAATAAGGCTACGTTTATATGATGACGGTCTGAACAGAAGACGCAAAAGTGGCGTGTCTTGACTTTTTATTTCGCGTTTAGACGAGTGTTTTCGGGAGGAAGTCTGGGTGCTTACGGTGACGCAAAAGTGTTTTGAATCCGATTGGCTATGAATGCCAGGCGGCTAGATGGTGCTGTGATTCATTATCACTATGTCTGGGCGCATGCATAGAATCTTCCTTCTTCTCATCTGCGCCGCGAAAAGCAAAACAAAACATGGCTAGCAAAAAAAAATGTGTGTGGTCAGACGAAGAAGTTCAACTATATATTCAGACCACGTTAGACTACAAAGCAACGAAGGTGCAACAAGGTGTGGACTGGGAGTCCTGCCAAACAAAGTACACTGATATATGGACCGATGTGACATAAACGCGTACGTGACGTCAGCAGATTTGACCAGAGTTTTGCGTCTTGGGCAGTGTAGACGAAAACGCTACGGCGGAGCGTATTCAAGTTTTCCACTTTGGAGGGCGGTTTCAGTTTTTTGCATTTTTAAGCCCCCAAAACGCCATCACCGTCTAAATGAAAGGCACTTCCGATAAAATATTTTGTCATTTTTACCCGTAAGCATTCTCGTTTAAACAGGCCCTTAGGAACAAAACCAAAGCTAAAAATCAGCTGAGAAGTTGCTGGTTGGACCCAGGAGTGACATCAGCACTTCCATAATCCCATAACATAAACAAAAAATATGATTATTCTACAATATCACGTGCAGTATTCTCAAAATGTGAGACAACCACTTCAGCCTCACTTACTCTAGTCTCCCTTACTGTGTGAATTATTGTGTAGTATTTTGAAGTCACAGAAAAACTGTACAGCACAGAACTCTTCAAGATGCAACTCAAGCAGGACGTGTTGAGTTAAATATTTGGAAACAGTAGCTACCACCTAAACATACCAGCTCACTGTTGCTGCATATGTGTGTGGTTAACATCTCTCTGGAGTTCATTATAATTAGCATACGGCATATAAACAGTATTGTATTACCATATGCAACTGGCCCCTACATGTGATGGAGTGCGTTTTAAAGAGCTACACTTTTGTATTCGTCTATACAAGTTGTTTTACACATATGTAAACACTGCTTCTGAGGTGGCTGGCTGCAAATGGCCCTGTTAAGTTTTCACAAAATCTTCCAAGTCCAACAAACTTTTTACCAAATTCCACGGTTTGGTGAAATAGTTTTTGCATTCCCGCTTTGTACCAACATGACAGATTTTAGCCCTGATTCTTGTGAGGTATTCAGTGTGGATTGTGTTCCTCATATCGGGGAGGGCTCTTGTTGCTTCTAATCAGTAGATAGCGATAAAAAATTATGACAACGAGATTTTGAACTGTGAAAGTCAGTAGAATTTAAAGGTGCATTGTGTAACTTTTCTGGTGGAGGGTCTGTTAAATTCTTTTCTCCATGGAGATGTTATTGCTTTGCCTGGAATGTCTCACAGCATGGCATTAAACCTTTCAACCTTCATGGAGGTCAAATCTGTGAAGAGGCAACCCCGCTGACAGTCAGAATGTCTGTTTTTCTAGGTATTTTTGAGCTATAAAACTATATGCAATTTAATAAATGTAAAGTTGGGCTGTTTAATGTTATACAGGCACAGCAATAACATATCAGTAGAAACAAGCAGGTGACAGACCCCAACCAAAAAGTTACATCATGCACCTTTATTAATACATCACATTTCACACTCCCTCATCATCTCATTCTCCCATCACCAGTTTATGTCCCAGTTTGTTGTTCAGCACCATTTTGATTATTTGTCTTTTGTCTCTTAACTCAACAAATAAAAGGAAAAGTGATCATTCTTCTTCTTCTCTTCTTCTGCGGAGAGTGTTTGATGTGCATAAGGATCTACAGGAGCTAGAAATCCATCAATGTGACGACATGGGTCAATATTGTTCTTTAGGTTGAGGCCAGCGGTGGGTCTGGAACTGGGGCGACTGTACTCACTGACCCCAGAATGGACAGGATGAGTGTGGAGATGACAAAGCAACAATACAGTATGTGAATTTTTTCATCACTGCTTCTGTTTTAATGTTAATTCAATTAACTCAAGTCATAATCATAATTTGTTGTTTATTGCAACTTCCTGATTTTACATCATAATAATTAGTTTTGTCTCACCATCTAAAGATGTATAGGACCATAGTCTTCCATCTTATTGTCTCATGTTCCATAGTATAGCATTAATCTTTTCTATAGAATAAGGCACCATTAGGCCGACTATTTTATGAACTCCAGTAATTGGAGATTGGCTTAATACAATGCTATAGTTCATATAGTATGAGCTATAGTTCTTTTTTAAAGAAGGAACATTACACAAAATTTGTGTGTGTGTGTGTGTGTGTGTGTGTATGTGTTCTATCATTGTTTTTTTTTTTTCTTTCTCTCCATTTTCTTCCATTTTCTCGGTATTTTCGGGTTGTGGGGGCAATGGTCCAGGTCCGCTGCCCAGATCATAGTGCACCAGCCCCCATGGATCCTCCCATGGGTGGTGGGTCCACAGGAGGACGGCCCATGTCGATGCAACCAGCCTTGATGTACTTGTGTGTCATGATAAAGATTAAGATTAACCCTTTATTTGGTCTCACACACAGTGACACATGGGAGAAATTTGACCCATCCTTTTCAGGAGCAGTGTGCAGCCATCACCGGGGGGCAGTACCATGAGGGGTCTTGCCCAAGGACCCACACTGGCTTGCTCATTGTCGGGGGGAAGGTGGGATTTGAACCCAGGTTTTCCCGGGGGAAAGTCAGTGACTTACCAGTTAAGCAAGCCAGTCGGTCAGCTAGCCAGCTGGACAGGGGCTCTTTTCCAGTGTGCACGGACACTGGGGGTGAGGTGGGGTTAAGTGTCTTGCCCAAGGACACAACATCAGCACTCATCTGTGGGAGCTTGGGAGCTGGGATCGCACCACCAACCCGTGGGTCAGTGGATCCGACTGCTCAACCCATTGTCGAGAGCAGGATTCAAACCGCCAACCTCTGGATCAGTGGACAAATGCTACTGCCTCCCCCTTTTTTTTAAAAATCATTTTTATCATTTCATTTATCATCATATCATTGATCATTTATTTTCATTTTTATTATTTTTTATTTTATCATTTTTATCTTTATCATTTTTATCTTTATCATTGTTAGCTCATCAAAAAACATGCCTGAAGAGCGTGTACAGTAATCCCTCGTTTATCGTGGGGGTTAGGTTCCAGAAATAACCCGCAATAAGAGAAAGCCGCGAAGTAGGACAACTTTATATTTTACAATTATTCTACATGTTTTAAAGGGATATGCCACCCCCAGGTCAAATTTGGGCATCTCCCCACAGTCCAGAGACTAAAATAAGTGGTGGAAAGCGTTTTCCTGCTCACCCAGCCATTGTCCGAGTCTGTCGCCACTGACCGCCGCGGTATCTGGTGCTCCTCCGCCTTAGACTGGAGTCTAACGTCGCCAGAGAAAGATTTCGTCCAAAAGGAATTAATTTGCTCGATGCGTTTCCCAATTACTTTCTGTGTAGTGCGCATTCATATCGAGTGCAAATAAATGTGCAAATCAACACGGAGAGCTTGCCTTGGTCATTTTGGGTGGGAACTATTTTCCAGTGCGTAAGAATACAGCCGTATCACGCAGCACGCTGCCAGGGGAATCCCAGTTACGCACCGGGAAGGGAGTTCCCCTGTTGCACAACGTGGTGCGTGATACGGCTGTATTCTTACGCACTGGAAAATAGTTCCCACCCAAAATGACCAAGTCAAGCTCTCCGTGTTGATTTGCACATTTATTTGCACTCGATATGAATGCGCACTACACACAAAGTAATTGGGAAACGCATCGAGCAAATTAATTCCTTTTGGACGAAATCTTTCTCTGGCTACGTTAGACTCCAGTCTAAGGTGGAGGAGCACCAGATACCGCGGCGGTCAGTGGCGACAGACTCGGACAATGGCTGGGTGAGCAGGAAAATGCTTTCCACCACTTATTTTAGTCTCTGGACTGTGGGGAGATGCCCAAATTTGACCTGGGGGTGGCATATCCCTTTAAGGCTGTAAATGCCTCACCACACACATTATACACTTTTCTCAGACTGGAATTAACATTTTCTCACATTTGTCTCTAGTTTAAACACTCAAACTTTCATAGATTTTCAACAAAATGTATTAATAGTGACGCGTGGGAGGAGACACGGCTCCGGGAGCCCCGCCGGACGCGCGGACGCGACGCGCACCAACCCCTTGGAGAAGTGCGCGACACGTGCAGCACGTGGCTGCAAGCACAAGATAGAACCGCGGCGCCCGGACCACGTCGTCTCAGCCCGAGCCACAAACCGAACACACACAAACGAACGCAAGAGCCGCGCGGAGTGATTTAATCCTTGTTTAGTCCAGGTCTAGACCTGGTCCACTCCTAGTTTAGTCCAGGGCCAGTCCAGGTTTAGACCTGGTTTAGTTCTGGTCTAGACCTGGTTTAGTTCTGGTCTAGACCTAGTTTAGTCCACGTTTAGTCCTGGTCTAGTCTCTTAGCCAATCAGGATGCAGAACACAATGTTACACTATAAAAAAAATAAAATAAAATTTAAATCCGCGAAACAGCGAGGGCGTGAACAGTGAACCGCGATAGAGCGAGGGTTCACTGTATATCCATTAGCGATCTCTCCCGGGCCCTATTCAAACAATCCTAGTAAAATACAGTCCAATGCGCTGCCCACAAGCCTACGTCATCCATGCTCACGCGCAACAATTCTTGATAAAAATACAAAAGCATGACACAAAACGCTGTGATACAGCTCTGAAGGGAGAGTGACTTAGCATGGAGAGCAAAGGAAGGAGGAACCAGAGCATCAAAAGCAAAACTGAAATGAAACAATGTGAATATACCATTTTCAAAACAATAATAGGTAACATGGTTATCTAAAAATATGATGTTTTAGCAGTTAATACCCCTCTTCAGACCTATAAAGCATAGTTATAGCAATAAAATACCCATATTCAGTCTTGAATCTTCTGAAATAACTAGTTTTCTTTCTAACTTTGTAAGTTATTTGTTCAAGTAACTTTGCCTAACAGATTCTATTTATAACAGACATAGACACACATTTAGAACTGTAAAGTATTTCATTAGATTTATCTCTTTAGCTTCTGTGAGATGTTTCTAATTACTGTCTTGTGATAACATTTACCAAAGCCTGACCAATTTTCCAGAGTGCGCTGCTGGCTGTTTGTGTGACAGCTGATGCCACTGCCCTGTGCCTCAGCTTTAGTCCAGTCCTCTCCAAAAACCTTTAATTATTCCCAGCCTTAGGAGAGCGTGTTCAAAAACTCCCAAGAACGAAGAAAACTCTTGCAGTCTGGAAAACATTTGAGTCTGACCACTAGGTTTTTGATAGGAGAGACTGCCCTGCACTGTTTCACATTCTCTGGCTTCAGGCAGGAGGCAATTATAATTAATATTGATGGAGACAACCTGACAACACACCAGTCCAGATTCTGACACGTTTGAGGGAAGCAACAAAAGAAAGACTTACGGACAGAATTAAAGAGTTTCTCACTTATAATTCATAATAGGAATGTCAAAAATCTGTTACAAATCAATGCAAAGAATAATATAGAAACTAGATACTTGGATACTAAAAAATATATAAAAATAAATATAAAAAATATAACAGGACTGAAATAAACCATTCCTGAATAGCTTTAGAATGATCTTGAGCCGTATCAGAAGAATAAGTGTAAGAGCACATAGATTATACAGCCATGAACCACTATAGAACCTACCTGGACAACTGAGGGAGTACAAAGAGGTCACATGGTAATATAAAAGAAAGTGATTTAATGTTGAAAATCACATTCTGTTGTCTAAAGAAAGAGTATTTTTATATTATCATTGTGGTATCAGAATTGGTATTGAGTATCAAGCCTGTTCCTATCAAAATTGAGTTTGAAATCAACACTAATCCAAAGTTATACACTCAACAAAAATATAAACGCAACACTTTTGTTTTTGCTCCCATTTTTCCTGAGATGGACCCAAAGATCCAAAATTCACTCCAGATACACAACACTACCATTTCTCTCAAACATTGTTCACAAATCTGTCCAAATGTGTGACAGCGAGCACCTCTGCCCCGCCGAGACAATCCACCCCACCTCACAGGTGCGCCACATCAAGATGCCGATCTGACATCATGACCAGTGCACAGGTGCGCCCCAGACTGCCCACAATAAAAGGCCACCCCGAAATGTGCATTTTTTTTGCTTTATTGGGGGTCTGGGGACTCAGAACCAGTCAGTATTTGGTGTGACCACCATTTGCCTCATGCAGTGCAACATTTCTTCTTTGCATAGAGTTGATCAGATTGTCAATTGTGGCCTGTGGAATGTTGGTCCACTCCTCTTCAAAGGCTGTTATGGACGAAGAACACAGGTGCATTTTATTGATGGCATTTTGAATGCACAGAGATACCATGATGAGATCCTGAGGCCCATTGTTGTGCCATACATCCATGAACATCACCTCATGTTTCAGCAAGATAATGCACGGCCCCATGTTGCAAGGATCTGTACACAATTCTTGGAAGCTGAAAATGTCCCAGTTCTTGCATGGCCAGCATACTCACCGGACATGTCACGCATTGAGCATGTTTGGGATGTGCTTGACCGGCGTATACGACAGCGTGTACCAGCTCCCACTAATATCCAGCAACTTCGCACAGCCATTGAAGAGGAGTGGACCAACATTCCACAGGCCACAATTGACAATCTGATAAACTCTATGCGAAGAAGATGTGTTGCACTGCATGAGGCAAATGGTGGTCACACCAGATACTGACTGGTTCTGAGTCCCCAGACCCCCAATAAAGCAAAAAAAATGCACATTTCGGGGTGGCCTTTTATTGTGGGCAGTCTGGGGCGCACCTGTGCACTAATCATGATGTCGGATCGGCATCTTGATGTGGCGCACCTGTGAGGTGGGGTGGATTGTCTCGGCGGGGCAGAGGTGCTCGCAGTCACACATTTGGACAGATTTGTGAACAATGTTTGAGAGAAATGGTAGTGTTGTGTATCTGGAGTGAATTTTGGATCTTTGGGTCCATCTCATGAAAAATGGGAGCAAAAACAAAAGTGTTGCGTTTATATTTTTGTTGAGTAAAGTTTATGGTGAGAGTCACGTGTCTAATTCCAATTACATTTTTCTTATATTTCAAAGTAGTAAACATGCAAGGATGCTCTGTTAATAGTCTTCTCGATATTATAAGTGATAATAATGTCAAGTGGATTTTATTTTGCCTGAAAAGACATATGGATATCTCTCTGTATTTGTTATACAGATCCATATCCCGCTGATACAGCGATGATGAAGACTTTTCCAGACAAGATTTTATCAAGACTGAAATAATATTCTGATTGTGATCAAAGGAGAAGTTCAATTTGTCAACTGGACAAAGTTTGTTTGGTTGAAAACGTTTCGCCGCTCATCCGAGAGGCTTCGTCAGCTCTGGTTATTGTACTGGTTAGACCCTGCTTATATCTAGCTGCCGGGAGGCGCGTCTTACAATGACAAAGCTCTGAAAACGATCCCCCCTAATCTGTCTCTTTGTTTTTCAAATTACTCTGACGGCTAGTTTCGACCCCCTATTCAACGTCTAACGACCCTCTCCACCCCTCTGCCCTGGCTCTGTTTGACTGGTCTAAGAATCACATTATAAATGGGAGACAAGTTATGTCTAACTACCCCATTTCTGTTTAATGACGGATTCTCTTTTTTGACAAAAATAGCCTCTTTAACTCCCCTCTCAAACCAGTTCTTTTCCCTGGCTAAGATCTGAACCTCACTGTCCTCAAAAGAATGGCCCGTGGCTTCTAGGTGAAGATGTAGAGAGGGACCAGAGCATCCAAATCCTGCCTGCAGACAAAGGGAGATGCACGGTGATCTTGGACGCAGCTGATTATGAGGCTAAGGTGAACAGCCTACTCAGTGACACGACAACATACGAAATACTGAAACGGGACCCCACCAATGGGTACAAAAAGAAGATCATTGATTGCTTGCAGAAGTTGAGGAAAGAAGAAATCATTGATCTACAGCTGTATTACAGATTGTACCCTGGTGATGCTATCCCGTGCATCTATGGCCTCCCGAAGATTCGAAACGTTTTCAAACAAACAAACTTTGTCCAGTTGACAAATTGAACTTCTCCTTTGATCATGGATTCTACCTGGACGACTGAGGGACTTTTCACGCATTCTGATTGTGGTAAAATATATTTTCCTTTTGAAAGAAATGCTTTAATAAGAGTAAACAGCAAGCCTCTGATGACTTGAATGAACTGTAATGCTCTAATCTGTGTTAAATCCAACAAATTTAATAAATCTTATAGAGAGAATCTGTCCCTAATGTGCCATTGTCTGTTACTTCAAATGTTTATGCTTGGAGTTCTCAAATGGTGGACATGCTTATGTCATTAGTTAGCTTTCAGCTTGTAAACTGTAGAATTAAATTAAAGGTCATACATTATGCAAACATTGACTCTTGTGAGTCAAAATAATTGGAATGGAGGACGACAAACGCAAATGCTGGATTAAGGATGCTATTCTGGTACAAAAACAAGCCCACAGGGCAGTAAATAGAGACGAGGGGGCCTATCAACTTTCAAGCACCTGGGACGTTGTCCTGGAGAAGTCAGACTGCAGATGGCGCTATTCTCCTTCCAATGCAGGTAGGAGAATGGTGCCAAAGTCTGTGTAAATTTGCTGCAAGACACATCCCCATAACTTCACATGGCCCTTCTGAAGGAGGATGCATCTGAAACATGTTACAGTATGTGTAAACAACACTCTGGTCTGTACTTTATTTGGAACTGACTCTTGTGAGCTTTAACCCATGCTTGAATGTTGTTACCTCATCAAAAACACTGACTACTACTTGACTACTACTTTTCTATTTAAATCTGATTTGTACATATATATTGTATTTATCATTATTTTTATGTACCAGTGAACCCTCGTTTATCGCGGGGGTTAGGTTCCAGAAATAGCCCGCAATCAGTGAAATCCGCGAAGTAGGACAATTTTATATTTTACAATTATTCTACATGTTTTAAGGCTGAAAACGCTTCACCAGACACATTATACACCTTTCTGAGACTGGTATTAACATTTTCTCACATTTTTCTCTTGTTTAAACACTCAAACTTTTGTAGATTTTCATTAAAATATATTAATAGTGGGGGGGGGGCACGTGACACGCGGACATGTGCGCGCGGACACGTGCGCGCGGACACGTGCGCGCGGACACATGCGCGTGGACACGTGTCTTTGTTTTGGTACCACATATCCATGCCATGTGCGAAAGTCGAGTGGAAAGCGACCTGGATATAATTTTGGGCAAGACTCAAGCCAATGCTAACAGTGCCAAACCGCTAACAGACGCCTCTGAGCACCAGTCCTCACCACAAGACCAGGTAAGACTAACCTGCGCTCACAAGAGTTGGTTGCATTTCACCCCGGCTCCAAAATCAGACCGCTATCAATGCGTCGCCAATACTCCACAGCTCTCTAGGACGGGGTCGGGTTCGTCCTCTCGGCGTGACGGGGAAGAGCCACTGTCTCCTCTGTGCGCGCGAGTGTCCTCCCCCGCTGCGGCTCCCTCGAATGCGGCTCTCCCCGCTGCGGCTCCCCCGGCCCGTCCATGTTGATTCTTGGCTCTTCCATGGTCCGGCTCGCACTCTCTTCCATGGCTCGTGCAAGTAAACAAAGGCCACACCTCCTGTCACCCAGGCGCTCTCGTGAAGGACATCAGAAACTCTGTCCCTACCATCCCTGGTCTAGACCTGGTTTAGTCCTGGTTTAGACCTGGTTTAGTCCTGGTTTAGACCTGCTTTAGACCTGGTTTAGTCCTGGTCTAGTCTCTTAGCTAATCAGGGCGCAGGACAGAATGTTACACTGTAAAAATCCGCGAAACAGCGAGGCCGCGAACAGTGAACCGCGATACAGCGAGGGTTCACTGTACATAATTATGTCTCATCTGACACTGGTCTATTGCTCTTTAGTTGCTATTCCATCTATTTTTTTTATTTTTACCCTCTGTTATACATTATATTTGATGAGTGAGCTACCGTACCCAAAACAATTTCCCCTGTGGAGGGGAAGTCTAGTGAATATGAGAAGTGAAGGACTTTCTGTATTACCCCATTACATCACAAAGTGGAACAGAGTGTTTTCTATTTGAGAAAAAAAGTGTGCCTAAATATGCAGGATTTGTGTATAAACGTGTGAATGAAACAAAACAAAACAAAAACTCCAGGTATGTTTTTGATGAGGAAACAACATTATAACATAGATCTGAAAATAGCCCTTTAATATGGGCCGTTTTAAATGTGCATGCTGTATTATGCTGGGATGCTCTGTCATCTAGAAGGAGCTCAGTGTAGAGTCACTTCTCCATCACTGACTCATGGGAGGAAGTCATTCTCTTCTAAACGCTGACCCGAGGGAATACCTCGGATTTACTGACTTCTGATGATTCACCAGATCTCCTAATCCCCTGGGGGACGTCTGCTTGAGCATTTTTCCTCTCCAATAAGAAAGCTATATGGGTGGAGCCAGAACTTTTGCAAGCTTTAGATGCCAACCAATCACAGCTAGAGATGTACAAAAGACGACCCACTGTCCAATCAGAGGGGAGGGACCGTTAACGCAGGGAGCTTTGGTTGGAAATTATTTATTTTAGGTAAACTTGTGTATTATGTTTTGAGAATTTAAAATATATCTAGGACTGATAAAGAAACAGAAAGAAATATATATGTATATGTATGCGTAGTCATATGTATGTATGTGTAGTCATATGTGACGAACCACAAGTATTTACCACAACTATGTGTCTGCAGACTTTTACTCCTACTTGAAGTCACAGTACTTTTACATGAGTAAAAATTTTGGTTACTCTGCCCACTGTGAGTCGACAAGTGACTATACCTTTATGGGCAATATTAAATGTGTCCGTCCAATTACATTAACCTGAAAGTATAAATCAGATATGCCCTGACAGTTACTTTTTAAGTTATAATCTTGTTTCATTCATTCATTCATTCATTCATTCATCATCTTCCGCTTTTCCATTTTCTTGGTTGCAAGGGCAGCAGTCCAAGCAGATCTGCTGCCCAGAACACAATGCACCAGCCCCCATGAATCCTCCCGTGGGTGGTGGGTCCACAGGAGGATAATCTTGTTTAGTTTTCCCAAATATTTTTACTCATACTATTAGGCTACTTGAACCATTGCTTTGTACTTCTACTTGAATAATATTGTTTTGAAGTAATGTTACTCTTACCCACCTTTGATGACAGACCCATTGATTGATTTCTGATTATTATATTTCTAATTGAAATAAGAATAGCTCCAATTGATTCTTGGAGCCATATCTACTGTAACTTCCTTGCCGCAATGGACATCATTTTACAATCTATTCCAGCTTTACGTTTCAGCCTAATTTAAACACTTTTGTTCCAGCCTTTTCTGATGTCTGACCTTTCTCTTTCAATTCACTATTTCAATCTCTGGTTCAATATTTGGTTCATTCCCAAACTACACCAAATACAAAATCAAAATCTTGATAGACCTTTTCCTTTGCCTAAAATGCCACCGTAGCGTAGCCTAAATCCAGTGTGCTCTCCGTGGCGTCCTGTCCCCGTCTCCTGGATGCGGTGATGCTCCCCTCAGACCCTCTCCAGGCGCAGGGGGCGGGGCAGACACAACTTTCCTGACCGGTGATTTGATGATGCCGCGGTTCCCCCAGTGTCAGCTCGCGCGGTGGTTCAGGTTCAGTCCAGCCTCCTGTCGGTGTGGCGGTGCGATCCTCCAAAGCCTGAACGCCTGTTTTTTTTTTCTTCCACGGAACCCTTTAGCATCCGTGTGAGGAGCACAGGATCTGCGGGAGCCGTGGATAAGTCGCATCACCTACACTCGCTCACACATGGCGCTTTAGAGGACTCGCTAACCTGTGGATTTTAGAAGGGATACCGCTGATTTTTAAACCCCCCTTTGGCTGTCGGTCTACGGGACATCTCTCACCATGGAGACGCAGAGGTGGCCCGCCAGGTGGAAAACGAAAAGACGGCTATGGGACTCAACGCTAACCGCTATCATCACGCTCGTTTTGCTTGTACAAACCGCTACTGTCCGCGCAGGTAAGCAGCACCGTCCAGTCTCCAAACACATGGAGTGACAGGGGATGAATTTTTCTTTATTTCTGATTGGTCCAAAGCTTTAATTTCTTTCCTAAACAAGTTATTTAATGTTTTAGCCTCTACAAAGTGATGCGTAATGACGGACGCATTGGCCACTACTGAGGCATCACTCTCCAAATAGTTAACAGCCTATAGTATCTACAAATAAAATGATAAATAAAATTGTGCCTCCGCCCTGATATTGTGTCAACTGATAGCGCTAGAAAACCGGAAGGCATCTTTAGAGAGATTGGTGAAAAAATACATTTTCCGTGCGTAATGATGGATGGATCACAATTTACGCACGCCAATAGCTTTAAACCAACGCAAAGGCAAGTCGATACTTTTGGGGTTTATGAAACGTTTTGTGAAATAAGGTAGTTTTAAATAGTTGTTTCCACTTTACCACTAATTAGTAACCTTTTATCATATATAAGACCAGAAAGGTTAAAAAAAAAAAAAGTCTACTTCATCGTAAAACTGCATTCAGACTTTGACATCAGGTGTGGTGAGTGAGATATAAAGTTGCCTGATTTGTCATGACCAAAATATCACTTGGCAAAATATACATGAAAAGTTGTGAAATTGTGCACACAAATTCAGTAATGCAACACTTTATTTCCATTATTTGACTGTATAGTATAAATGTCTTTTGTGTGCCTTGACTTGGCAGCTGTGTTGGAAAGTGATTGGCAGAGGAGAGGTTTTACACACACTCAAGTATAACTGGAGCTCACCGCAGTTTATGCTTGAATAATGGCCCTGTAGTGAAAGGACAGTGATTAAAGCCGAAGTAGGGAATATTTAGGGAAAATGTGGCAAGATCCAGAGTTGTCATGCCAACTAGTTAATCATATAGGCTACTGTATGAGCAGTAGCTCGTCAGATCTCAGAAGCTAAGCAAGGCAGGGCCTGGTTAGTACTTGGTTGGGAGACTGTTGGGAATTCCAGGTGCCACAGTGGGGCGCCAGTCACAAAAACTGTTATTGTGTCCTTAGGCAAGACACTTCACCCACATTGCCTAGTATGAATGTGGAGTGTGCGTGAGTGTTGGAGGTGGTCAGAAGGACCGATGGCGCAGATTGGCAGCCTCACTTCCGTCAGTCTGCCCCAGGGCAACTGTGGCTACAAAAGTAGCTTGCCACCGCCAAGTGTGGAGTGAATGAACAATGAACTGTAAAGCGCTTTGGGTGTCGCTATATAAA
Organism: Paratrypauchen microcephalus; assembly: GCA_036785185.1. NCBI lineage: Eukaryota > Metazoa > Chordata > Actinopteri > Gobiiformes > Gobiidae > Paratrypauchen > Paratrypauchen microcephalus. The sequence continues at coordinate 1,242,688 of JAVJIX010000088.1, forward strand.
TGCTATGAATTATTTTTATTATTACTATTATTATTAAAATAGTGCTCCAAAAAGAGTAAAAACATATTTGAGAAAGTACTATTCAGGTAAGAGTATATTAAAGAGTAACTGTTAGGATGTAACATCTGATTTATAATTTGAAGTTAATGTGATTTGAACAACTAACATTAAATAATGCATGAAATCTGTTATTTTTCAAAGGACAGACACGAATACAAGAAGCACAAAGGTTCAAATCATTTCATATTGTCAACATTAAGCTTTTGCAGACTTACTCAAAGTGGGAAGAGTCACCAAAAATATCACTCAATTAGAAGTAAATTATCCAAGACTAGAAATGGGATGGGGCTGATTCGAGCCACAGTGGGCACTTGTGAGGGAGTGACAAGTTATTCTCCAAAACTAACTTTTATAATCTTTCGGGATGGGATGTAGCCTGCAAATGTTCAAATCATTTCATATTGTCAACATTAAGCTTTTGCAGACTTACCCAAAGTGGGAAGAGTCACCAAAAATATCACTCAAGTAGGAGTAAATTCTGCCAGAAAAGTACTCGGAAAAGTACAACTTCTTTAAAAAGTTAGTCAAGTGATTGTTCCTGAATACTACCCACCTCTGCTAAGAATATACCTTAAATGCTGTCTATTCCAGTGGCTTGAAAACTAGACGATAGCTGTTAAGAGTATTGTGACGTCATGAGCCATAGTTTCCATGTTAAAATGTTAAAATTAGCTCTGGTTTTGTACATCAGTGGGTCAATCAAGCTGTGGGAAAGAAAGTGCAAATATGGGAATGGGAGGAGATTCAAGATGGCTGACACCTCACCTTTCTAAAGCCCAGCCGTATAATTAGATCAAGTATAATTAGATCAAGGGTTTTACGTCAGCGGGCATTGAGCCAATCAAAATTCACCAAAAAATGGAAAAGTATTCATAGTAGTGGTTATTTAGTGGTCAGTTAATTGGTACCAGATTCAAGTTACAAGTTACAAACGATTTCAAAAGTCCGTCGAGGTACTGTAGGCTGAACCGAGTTTCTCTACTGCTACTTGTACTACTGCTATTTTTGCTGCTACTACCATTACGGCTATTATTCATTACTACTACTAACAGTCCTAATCCTGTGAAGTCAAGCAACCAGTCATGACTTTATTGCAGTATTTTCTTTACATGTTATCAGATCTTCTTTATAATATTTCCAATAAACTCTTATTTTTCTAGTATTCAGCTACATTTACTTGATTAACTTGAAAGTGTACTTTTCAGAGCACTTCTCAGAGCATACGTTTACTTCTACTTGAGGTTTTTTTTTTTTTTTTTTTAAATTGAAGTAACAATACTCTTATTTGAGTGACTTCCCACTCTAAGTCCATAAGTGACAAAAGCTTTATTTTGACAATATGAAATGATTTAAACATGTGTGTTTTATTTTTGTGGTTGTTCTCTGAAAACACCAGATTTTGTGCAAATTATCAGATCTTACATATTGATTATTGTTAAGTTACTCTTAGTATTCCCAGTATATTCCCAAATACTTTTTTTTACTGTTACTTGAGTAATCTCCTGGAGTAATACTTAAAGGTCCGATGGCATGAAATTTTCACTTTCTGAGGTTTTTGAACGTTAATTTGAACGCTAACCCTGTTTAGCCCCCCCAATGGCTAAAAGTTGCGAAATGTCTAAACTGAGCATTTGCGGTCCTTTTCTGCATTAGAAAAAAACACAGCTCAAAAGGGCGATTCTGAACAAGGCAACTATGTGACGTCAGATCGAAAAAAGAAATGCAAATGCAGTTTCACCCCCGTCTGGATGTCCACCCCCTGTCTCTGTAAATCACGCCCAGAGAGTTTGGACCGCGAAGGAGCTACGCAATGCGAAATGCGTTTTTTTATTTGCCTGGAAGCACATGCGAGTGTTTCTAGGCTCGGAAGTCCTTTACCCGACCCTCTGGATCTCTGAAACAGCAGTGGTTAAATTTTATTTTCTGTGAAAATTTGTTTTTTTCATTGAAATGCCTCTCATTTCTCCCATCGCGCTTAAAATGCGGAAGTGGGGAGACAGCGCACAGAGCTGTCTCCCAGCGGCGCAGAGGAGACTACACATACCCGCTCCTCTAACCCTATCTGTGTCCTTCTCATTTGCATTCAAGCAACAACGCCCATAATGAGGTGTTCAGAGAGTTATTTTTTGACTCTGACTGTGTACATGTGTCTTTCTCATGCTCTGAATGTTGATTTTGAAGAAGGATTCATTTACAGTATTAGGGAACCATTAAGGCACCATATAAAAGCATCAAGAAGTACCATGTCATGGGACCTTTAATGCTTCTACTTGAGTCATATTATTTTGAAATAACGTTACTTTTAGTTAATGTGTAGATACTCTATCCACCTCTGATCAGTGGTTTTGCAGTGTAGAATTCTGGGAATGAATTTCTGCTCTAAAAGGATCACCATCTTTCCACATTATCTGGGCTCTCAGTTAAAGAGGCGTTGATGGAAAAAAAGAAAAGAAAAAAAAATGCAGAGTGCTTTAAAAACACATATGTGGGTCACATTAAGAGTTCCTCTCAGTCTGGTTCCCTTTGTCTATAAACTCTCTACAGCTGAGACTTTGACTGGAGATCCATCATTATCCAGGACTAGAATGGGGATGGGGCTGAGCCGAGCCACTGTGGGCACTTGTGAGGATGTAAAGTTATTCTCCAAAACTAACTTTTATAATCTTTCGGGATGAGATGTAGTCTGCATGTAACAGCAGTGTATTTTTTTTTTTGTATTGCAGGCTCTGGGATGGATTTGCAGCATACCAGATTTAATCAAGTAATGCCTTTAGAATTTACTGTAGATTACTGTGGTCACGATACTATTTTAAACTTGATTTCAATGCAAAAGAATAGAGTAAAGATTTTGATCATCTTTTTAGAACCTCTTTTTTTTATACAATATTGTAATTTTCAACATACAATCAGTGTTGGGAAGTAACTAAATCCTGAAAAAGACATTCTGAATACGTGAAAAGTCCCTCAGTCGTCCAGGTAGAATCCATGATCAAAGGAGAAGTTCAATTTGTCAACTGGACAAAGTTTGTTTGGTTGAAAACGTTTCGCCGCTCATTCTGAATACTAATTTTAAGTAATTGTGTTCCGGTACAGTTACTTTCTCATTTGATGGTACTCAGAATACAGTTACGTTCTTAAATTAAACGGAATTCATGGTGATACTTTATCATTTTGGATTTGCACTGCACGTTATTAGTCAGAAAAAAAGAAAATACAACTCTTGCAATGGGTGTGCATGCATTTTTTCCTTTTTTAATTAGACATAAGTTAATGCATGGCAAACAGGGCAACACAAATAAAGCCCTTTGTAACACTAAGCAGTATTTTTTACTATAATATAATGCAACTTGACATAAAAGTATTTCAGATATTCAGAATACAGTACTCTGATTGGCCAGATATGTTACAAAATAGATTTTGCACAATACAATACATTCAGGTATTCAGTATTCTGTAATGAAATACATTTTCTTCCCAACACTACAATACAATAATTGTATTGTATGATGTCTGATTGTGTGATGATAAGTTAAGATGAAACTGTTCAAGAAAGGTCAAATTTTATCCAATTATGTGATGTTTTTTCAATGTCAATACCTGCTTAAATGAGTATCTAGGTTCGATACTAGTTTTAATATTGATTAGTATCAATTTTCGATACTTTTGACAACCCTGCAATACATGTAAAAAGTGAACATTAGCTATGGTTCGTATGTCATCGGGCGCCAATATACAGTAAATGGGAGGAAATTCAAGATGGCCGACACTTCACCTTTGTTTAGATCTATACAGGGCAAAAACAGGGGTAAATACCAACGGTGCAATTAGGTTGTGGTGTATATGTACCTCAGAGGGCTGTGAGCCAATCAGAATGCACTAAGAATGGAGAATGGAGAATGATTTACTGTCAGATAATTAGTACCAGATTGCTGCCAAGATGGCTGCCCATACCTTTTCTGACCAAGTTGTGTTTAGACTTTGATTAAATTCTCAAAATGTATATTCAAGTGTGAGTTAATGTCAGAAAAATCACCACCAAAACACAGATGAACTCAGTGAAGAACCACAGCAAAACACTTAATTTAAATTTTACTTGCAAGGGGAGACAGACACTGGCAGAGTCAGTCGCCTTTCTCCGCTGGGCTGTTCCGTCTTGTCTCTTTTATTGATTCATAGATGGGTGTACACAAATACGTAAACTTCACATGATAAAACAACATGAATTCTTTCCCAGAAAATTATAACCTTGAGACATAATATTGCAATTTAAAGGAAAAGTAACGTTTTTTACAATCTGAGCCTTATTTCGGTAATAAAACAAGTTGTTTTACTCACCCATAGCACTTTGGTGTCATATGGAGCACTTCCGGAGATGTTTTAGATTTGCGATCTCCATAATGTGAGTTCTCGGGGCACTTGTTTGCGGTCTCCAAATAACACAAACTTTAGCACTTTTCAAATCATAGAAGCTCGATGTCTTAGCCTACGATTTCGTGTGGTCAAAAGTGGCCTGTAATCCGAGATTTAGCCATAGTTTCGAGTAGATGAGGAGGCCAGTGCGCATGTGCGGAGTGTGCTTTCAGCTCCCGGGACCCAAACATGAAACGCAAAGCTGTAAACTATGGATAAATCTCGGATTACAGGCCACTTTTGTTTCAAACGAAATCGTAGACAAAGACATCGAGCTTCTATGATTTGAAAAGTGCTAAAGTTTGTGTTATTTGGAGCCCGCACGAGGAATATTACATGCTCGGGGAATATATTATATGCCCCGAGCTATGGCTAGAAGTCGCGCTAGGCTAACCGCAAATCTAAAACATCTCTGGAAGTACTCCATATGACACCAAAGTGCTATGGGTGAGTAAAACAACTTGTTTTATTACCGAAATAAGGCTCAAATTGTAAAAAAAAACGTTACTTTTCCTTTAAGTTGATACAAACATGAAGTAATGATAACCTATTCACAGTTATTCTAATAGTTAACTGTACTCAAGTAGAAGTAGAGTATATATGAAATGAGAGGGATACTAGACCCATTCAATTGTATCAATACTCAATACTGATTACTGATTACACAGACTGTATAAAGAAGTGGACTAAGGGAGTGTGACGTCACCCAAGCCTTCTGCTACAGTCTAATGAAGCTCATTGTGGCAGTTATAGGGGTGAATTTGGAGCCAGGTCCATATTAGGAACAGGAATTTGTTTACGGACAAAATGACATAATAAAAACACCAGGATCATGTAGAGGGGGTTAATACGAGTATTTTAAGACCAAAATGGCCAACTAGGCTCACTGCAGCAGTTACAGAGGGGTGACGATTTCCCAATGTAAAGTCCACTGGAAACAAAGTGGAAGGAGCTGGAAGTGCCACCACAACACTTCCTATTTGGAACACAGTGGCTAGCAGGTTAGCGGTCTTTGATTCCAATACCATGATGATAATTTAAAAAGAGAAAAAAAAACATTGTATTTGGACAGCAGAATGGAATTTTAAACATGAAATAATACCACTTCACTACTATGGTCCAGTACAGCGACCTCATCACTGACTGGTGTAGCGTCGGCAGTGATGCGGTCACTGTACTGGACCGTTGTGGTGAAGAGGGAGCTGAGATGAAATGCAAAGCTCTCGATTTACCGGTCAATCTACATTCCTACCCTCACCTATGGTCATGAGCTTTGGGTAATGACCGAAAGGACGAGATCGTGGATACAAGCGGCCGGAATGATTTTCCTCTGCAGAGTGGTTGGGCGCTCCCTTAGAGATAGGGTGAGGAGCTCAGTCACACGGGAGGAGCTCGGAGTAGAGCCACTGCTTCTCCACGTCGAGAAGATCAGTTGAGGTGGCTCGGGCATCTGTTCCGGATGCCTCCTGGACGCCTCCCTCGGGAGGTGTTCTGGGCATGTCCCACCGGGAGGAGGCCCCGGGGAAGCCCCAGGACACACTGGAGGGACTATGTCTCCCGGCTGGTCTGGGAATGCCTTGGGGTCCCCCCGGAGGAGCTGGAGGAAGTGTCTGGGGTGAAGGAAGTCTGGGAGTCCCTGCTTAGACTGTTGCCCCCACGATCCGGCCCCAGATAAGCAGAAGAAAATGTATAGATGGATGGATAATACCACTTATATTTCAACTATCTAGTTTTAATACTAGTTTTACTGTCGGTTAATATTTGATTTTCGATACATTTGACAACCCTAGCGCTAACGATCCTGCAATTTTTTATAGTCTAATGAATTAGGACCACCACACTGAGACTGGGGACACATAATATGCATTTAGCTTAGCGCCAGTTTCCTCACACAGTCTATGGTTAAACCCCACCCCCTTTTGACCCACTTCCCATTCATTTATATACATTTGCATTGACCATAGCATTACCTTATTTAGTTTGGTTCAAAATCACATAGTTTCTTCTCTAAACTAGACATTGCGTTGGTCCTAGCGGCTCTCTGCCCATCTCTACCCTCTCTGCCTGATATTTAGACCAACCATAATTGCTAGATGGGCGCACTTGCGTTTACAGGCTCCCAGTGTACTGTAATTGCAGCTTACGTTGCCAGATTTACAGATGGCATTGACACAAAAAAGACCAAAAGAACAGAGGACTGAAATCCCATGATGCCGCGGGGTAACCACACAAGCCAGTGGACACAATAGTGCGTTGTTGTGGGTTTTTATCGACAATATAAAGATGTTAATTAGAATTGCTCAGATTCTGTGCTGAAGTAAATAGACTGCGGCTGCATGGAAAAGTAGGTATCAAAATTGGTTCTGTTGGGAAAAATAATGAGTTTTAATTACTAGTGTTGTCGCCATTCACACAAAAACAGTAGCAGTGTTTAGTACTTCAGCTACTACTATTAATTCGACTGTACTACTATACTATTCCTTATGTCTACTGATTTGTTAGAGGGAAACAATACGGTCTCTTATAGTCTAACTTAAATACTTTTTCTGGATAATTTTACATCAAGTTATGTCAGTCTTAGATAATAATCAATACTAAAACTATTGAAACTTGTAGCACCTGTCCTGTAGAGATGAGAGCACTGATATGGAAGTATTGTTATATCAGTACTGATGCAAATGTGAGTATCAATATTGTTATGCAAATTTTATTTAAAAAAATTCAGTATAAAAAAATAAGCATTGGTATTGGTATCGAAAAATGCCCCCCAGAGTTACTTGGTATTGTATCAATACCAAAAATTGTGGTATCATCCATCCCTAGTCCTGAATTCTCCTTTCAAGATTTTACGCAGAATTGGGCCTTTCTGTGTGGAGTTTGCATGTTCTCCCCGTGTCTGGGTGGGTTTCCTCCGGGCACTCCGGTTTCCCCCATCGACCGAAAACATGCTCCATAGGTAAAATCCTCCAGCTGTGGTCCTGTCCAAGCCTAAGCAGTAAGATCATCAGACCCCGGGCGCAGTCATGTGCTGCTCCTGAATAAAGGATGGGTCAAATGCAGAGGACAAATAAGTGATATAAATAAATAAATATAAATAAATATGTTCAAAAAAAATCCTTCAGTGGTCCAGGTAGGTTCCATAGTGGTCCAGGGGCGTATACTTGTCTATGCGCTCTTATACTTGTTTTGATACAGCTGAAGATCATTCTAAAGCTATTCAGGAAAGGTTCACGTCTGTCCTGTGAATGTTTTAGCACCAATACCTGTTCAAATATGTACTTTTGACCTTGATTTCAGTATTGATTTGTATGTGATTTCTGATACTTTTGACAACCCCTGTCTAATCCATCCATGAGAGCGTTGAGTGCGTTGGCGTCTGCTGTAGAAGTGCGTGTAATGGTTTTAGCAGAGTTTGTCATGTCTGAGCCTGCTGCTTTCTCCTCAGGGGCAAAGGCGCTCACTGTCATGTTAGGAGCTTGTTAACATGGCAGGTAGTACATCAAATCTCAGACAGCTCTGACAAATTACACTCCCGACCAGACTAGCACCAAATCCAGACTATACTTTTTTTTTTATCCCCTTGCGGTTTTCCATCTTTATCATTAAAATACTCAGCTTTCAAGAATATAATGAGGGCATAGCACGCTGGCACAGACTCCTATACGAAGCTAGCATCTTAAAAGAGAGAGGGAGAGGACGGTGAGAGGAGGAGAGAGAGAAATGAGGGAGGAAAGAGATGAGGAAAAGGAGGGACAGGAGAGAAAGGGGGGAGGTGGGAGAAGAGAGTGGAGAAAAAGGAGAGGGGGAGAGAGGAGAGAGAAAGAGGGAAGATGAGGGTGAGGGAGAGAAGAGGAAGGGATAGAGGAGAGGGAAAGTATAGGGGAGAAAGAGGAGGGGGGAAGGTGAGAGGAGAGAGTGAGGAGAGAGAAAGGAAAGGGAAGAGGAAGGGAAGATGAGAGAGAGAGCGAGAGAGAGAGAAATTGGGAAGAGACAGGGAAGATGAGAAAGACAGAAAGAGGAGAGAAAGTATAGGGGAGAGGGAAGAGGAAGGGGAGGGTGAAAGGAGAGAGTGAGGAAAGAAAAAGGAGAGAGAAAGAGGGAAGATGAGGGTGAGGGAGAGAAGAGGAAGGGATAGAGGAGAGGGGGAGGGAGCAGAGAGAAAGAAAGAAGAAGAGAAGAGAGAAAAGGGAAGGGGGAGAGGGGGAGGGAGCAGAGAGAAGAGAGAAAGTATAGGGGAGAAAGAGGAGGGGGGAAGGTGAGAGTGAAGAGAAAGAGAGAAAGGAAAGGGAAGAGAGAGGAAGTGAGAGGAGAAACATGAGAGAGAGAGAGAGAGAGAGAGAGAAACTGGGAAGAGACAGGGAATATGTGTGAGAGAGAGAGAGAGTATAGGGGAGAGAAAGTATAGGGGGGAAAGGAGAGAAAGAGAGGGGGTGAAAGTAGGGAGTGAGGAAAGAAAAGGGAGAGAGAGAGAGAGAAGAAAGAGAAGAAGAAGGAGAGGGGAGAGGGAGCAGAGAGAAATAAAGAGGAGAAGAGAAGAGAAGAGAAGAGAAGGGGGAAAAGGAAAACAGGGTAGAGGAGAGGGGGGAGGGAGCAGAGAGAAGAGAGAAAGTATAGGGGAGAAAGAAGAGAAAGAGGAGGGGGATGAAAGGAGAGAGTGAGGAAAGAAAAATGAGAGAGAAGGGAGAGAGAGAGAGAAGAAAGAGGAGAGAAAGTATAGGGGAGAGAAGAGAAAGAGGGGGGGAAGGTGAGAGGAGAGAATGAAGAGAGATATAGGAAAGGGAAGAGACAGGGAAGATGAGAAAGAGAGAGGAGAGAGTATAGGGGAGAGAGAAGAGAAAAAGGAGGGGTGAAACGAGAAAGTGAGGAAAGAAAAAATGAGAGAGAGAAGGAAGAGGAGAGTGAGGAGAGAGAAAGTAAAGGGAAGAGAGAGGAGAAAAAGAGAGAGAGAATTTGGGAAGAGATAGAGGAAGATGAGAGAGAGAAGTGAAAGAGGAGGGGGAGGGTGAAAGGAGAGAGTGAGGAAAGAAACAGGAGAGAAAAAAAGGGAGAGAGAGAGAAGAAAGAGGAGAAACATGAGAGAGAGAGAGAGAAACTGGGAAGAGACAGGGAATATGAGAGAGAGAGTATAGGGGAGAGAAAGAATAGGGAGAAAGAAGAGAAAGAGAGGGGGGTGAAAGTAGAGAGTGAGGAAAGAAAAGGGAGAGAGAGAGAGAGAGAAGAAAGAGAAGAGTGAGGAGAGAGAAAGGAAAGGGAAGAGAAAGGAGAAAAAGAGAGAATTTGGGACAGGGAAGATGAGAGAGAGAGAGAGAGAGAGAGGAGAGAAAGTATAGGGGAGAGAGTAGAGAAAGAGGAGGGGGAGGGTGAAAGGAGAGGGGGAGGAAAGAAAAAGGAGAGAGAAAGGAGAGAGTGAGGGTGAGGGAGAGAAGAGGAAGAGATAGAGGAGAGGGGAGAGGGAGCAGAGAGAAAGAAAGAGGAGAAGAGAAGAGAAGAGAAGAGAAGAGGGAAAAGGAAAACAGGGTAGAGGAGAGGGGGAGGGAGCAGAGAGAAGAGAGAAAGTATAGGGGAGAAAGAAGAGAAAGAGGAGGGGGATGAAAGGAGAGAGTGAGGAAAGAAAAATGAGAGAGAAGGGAGAGAGAGAGAGAAGAAAGAGGAGAGAAAGTATAGGGGAGAGAAGAGAAAGAGGAGGGGGAAGGTGAGAGGAGAGAATGAAGAGAGATATAGGAAAGGGAAGAGACAGGGAAGATGAGAAAGAGAGAGGAGAGAGTATAGGGGAGAGAGAAGAGAAAAAGGAGGGGTGAAACGAGAAAGTGAGGAAAGAAAAAATGAGAGAGAGAAGGAAGAGGAGAGTGAGGAGAGAGAAAGTAAAGGGAAGAGAGAGGAGAAAAAGAGAGAGAGAATTTGGGAAGAGATAGAGGAAGATGAGAGAGAGAAGTGAAAGAGGAGGGGGAGGGTGAAAGGAGAGAGTGAGGAAAGAAACAGGAGAGAAAAAAGGGAGAGAGAGAGAAGAAAGAGGAGAAACATGAGAGAGAGAGAGAGAAACTGGGAAGAGACAGGGAATATGAGAGAGAGAGTATAGGGGAGAGAAAGAATAGGGGAGAAAGAAGAGAAAGAGAGGGGGGTGAAAGTAGAGAGTGAGGAAAGAAAAGGGAGAGAGAGAGAGAGAGAAGAAAGAGAAGAGTGAGGAGAGAGAAAGGAAAGGGAAGAGAAAGGAGAAAAAAGAGAGAATTTGGGACAGGGAAGATGAGAGGGAGAGAGAGAGAGAGGAGAGAAAGTATAGGGGAGAGAGTAGAGAAAGAGGAGGGGGAGGGTGAAAGGAGAGGGGGAGGAAAGAAAAAGGAGAGAGAAAGGAGAGAGTGAGGGTGAGGGAGAGAAGAGGAAGAGATAGAGGAGAGGGGAGAGGGAGCAGAGAGAAAGAAAGAGGAGAAGAGAAGAGAAGAGAAGAGAAGAGAAGAGGGAAAAGGAAAACAGGGTAGAGGAGAGGGGGGAGGGAGCAGAGAGAAGAGAGAAAGTATAGGGGAGAAAGAAGAGAAAGAGGAGGGGGATGAAAGGAGAGAGTGAGGAAAGAAAAATGAGAGAGAAGGGAGAGAGAGAGAGAAGAAAGAGGAGAGAAAGTATAGGGGAGAGAAGAGAAAGAGGAGGGTGGAAGGTGAGAGGAGAGAATGAAGAGAGATATAGGAAAGGGAAGAGACAGGGAAGATGAGAAAGAGAGAGGAGAGAGTATAGGGGAGAGAGAAGAGAAAAAGGAGGGGTGAAACGAGAAAGTGAGGAAAGAAAAAATGAGAGAGAGAAGGAAGAGGAGAGTGAGGAGAGAGAAAGTAAAGGGAAAGAGAGAGGAGAAAAAAGAGAGAGAGAATTTGGGAAGAGATAGAGGAAGATGAGAGAGAGAAGTGAAAGAGGAGGGGGAGGGTGAAAGGAGAGAGTGAGGAAAGAAACAGGAGAGAAAAGGGAGAGAGAGAGAAGAAAGAGGAGAGAAAGTATAGGGGAGAGAAGAGAAAAGAGGGGGTGAGAGGAGAGAAAGGAAAGGGAAGAGACAGGGAAGATGAGAGAGAGAAAAAGAAGAGAAAGTATAGGGGAGAGAGGGTGAAAGGAGAGAGTGAGGAAAGAGAAAGGAGAGTGAAGGGAGAAAGAGAGAAGAAAGAGGAGAAGAGAAGAGAGAAAAGGAAAGAGAGGGGTAGAGGGAGGAGAGGAGAGCTCAGGCCAATTCCGCACATCTGGAATATATGAGGCTGTGAGGTATGCAGTAATGTAGAAAGGCATTCTCAAACTCACAAAGAGACCTTCAGTGAAAAGTCCTCTTTTTTTCAGAACCAGTAGCTCGATATTCAAGAAGAGCTGGAGCAGACGATTTTCCATTTTACGAGGCATTTGTGTGGGGCGTTAAAATGGACTTGGAACTTTATTTTACACTAGTCTCTCTGAGTAAACTTCAGTGGGCGAAGGTTGGTCGCAGAAGTTAAAATCTGTCATGGATTCACTGTTGAGTTTCGGGTTAATCTTACATACTGTACTGTGTCCCTTATGTTTCTATTTTATCAAAGTTCAAAGTCAGCTTTATTGTCAAAAACTATGTACAGGTTGCACACACAGGATTTGAAATCGAAATTATATCTATTACTTTATATATACTAAGTGTATAATAAGTGATTTTAAACCAGGTCACTTGATTTTGTAGATTCAAGAAGATTGTCAACTTTGGGAGCTCAAATGAATCAAAACTAGATGCTAATTGGAGCAGGTATCAATACTAAAAAAGTCCCATTCACAGGACAAAAATGAACCTTTCCTGAATAGTTTTAGAATGATCTTCAACTGAATCATAACAAGAAAAAGAGCACATAGACGAGTATACGCCCATGCACTGAGGGATTACACAGCTAGAAGACCACATGGTAATATAAAAGATTATATTTAATGTCGAAAATCACATTCTATTGACTGTTTTTTATCATAGTGGTATCAGAATCGGTACTGACAATCAAGTCTATGCCCCAACATTCCAGTCAATATAGTAAACAAAGTATTATATTAAAAATGTCAAGACATATTTAGTATTTTAGCAACTTAGAAATAAAACCACTACGCTCAGAAGTTGAAAAACGCAAAGACAATGTAAAGCAAAATTCCAAAAAGTTAAATAAAACTATAAGAAACAGAATTTAGAATAAAGAATACAGACCACAGTGCATTTTAGATGTACTTAAATTAAATCATGTTGAGTTTTTTTTTTTAATTATAGATGCTTTTATTGCAGTGAAAAGCACTATCTATGGAGACATTTTTCCTTTGGCTATAATTTAATTAATTTTTTTCCCCATTTATTTATTTATTTTGGGCAAGTACGCAACTTACATTCTTTTAAAAGTGCAATAACAGAGATAAAAATAAACAGAAAATATAGCTGCAAGCAGCAATGTGGGGCCAAGCACCGAAGGTTCATGTAGGCCTCAGCATGTAGGCCGCATGCAGGGTCTGACAGGGTCTAACAGAGTCTGACAGGGTCTAACAGAGTCTGACAGGGTCTAACAGAGTCTGACAGGGTCTAACAGAGTCTGACAGGGTCTAACAGAGTCTAACAGGGTCTAACAGGGTCTGACAGGGTCTGACAGGGTCTGACAGTCTAACAGTGTCTGACAGGGTCTAACAGAGTCTAACAGGGTCTAACAGAGTCTAACAGGGTCTAACAGGGTCTAACAGAGTCTGACAGGGTCTAACAGAGTCTAACAGGGTCTAACAGGGTCTAACAGAGTCTGACAGGGTCTAACAGAATCTAACAGGGTCTAACAGGGTCTAACAGGGTCTAACAGGGTCTGACAGGGTCTAACAGTCTAACAGAGTCTGACAGGGTCTAACAGAGTCTGACAGGGTCTGACAGGGTCTAACAGGGTCTGACAGGGTCTAACAGAGTCTGACAGGGTCTAACAGGGTCTAACAGACCCTGTCAGACCCTGTTAGACCCTAACAGTCTAACAGAGTCTGACAGGGTCTAACAGAGTCTGACAGGGTCTAACAGAGTCTGACAGGGTCTGTTCTGACAGGGTTAGACCCTGTTAGAACAGGCACATCAAAGACAGATAAAAGGTTGCTAGGTGCGTTGCTAGGCAATTCCTGAAAATTCCTGCAACTTTGACCTGCTGGTGGCACTAGACGGTTGGGGGTGGGGGCCTATAAATTGCTGTGGGTAATGAGGAGACTGGCTGGAATGTGCATGCAAAATTTCACAACTTTTTACCAGGCGGTTCTAGGGGTTGCCATAGACTCCCATGGTGAAAAGAATATAAAATAATAAGAATCAGGAGACCAGACACATCAAAGGAAAGATCAAAGGGTTGCTAGGCAACGTCGCTAGGCAACACAGTACAAACACTATAGGGTGCCTAGCACCTATGGTGCTTTGCCCCTAATAACAAAACGAAAACAAAAAAAAACATTATTTTGCCCAAAAAGAAGTGGGAAGAAGAAATCTTATTTAATCCCACCCCTTAATCCCATAATATTCCATGGTATAGCATAAAACAGATTTATCTCCATGGAGAGTATTGGAGAGTATGGTTCTAACTGTCTATTTCTATGGATTTGACTTTCCACCTCCAGAAAGTTACATACTATCACTTTAATAGGAGATATAGCAAACTCAATACAGACAGGAGTCCATTTGACAGTAAAACGTAATAGAAAATATACAAACAATATGTTGATTTTGTGTTATGATTAAATGTTATTATGCCTTAACATGAGTCGACTGCACTTCTTCCATCTCCTAATTAGTCTGTTACAAAGAAGATATTCAACAGTTGCATCCACTGTCAGTGTCATGCTCCACTCTGCCAAACTTGCTCCAATATTTTCCACAGAGTCAAATCACACCCATCTCTGTGATCCCGTCTTTGATTCTGGTCACAAGAGGAGAGGGGGATGGGGGGGCTCAGTTGTATGTTTTAGTTAGAGGGAGGGGGGAGATTTTAGGAGCGGTGCCAGGCCTATAATGGATTCATCGTGTTCTCCTTTAGCCCCGCCCATCTGGAAGCGAGCGGGAAGGGCACAATCAGCACTTCCTGGCTTCACGTGCCACATGACTTAAACAAATACAGCGGCTTTAATGGTACAGTAGCTAATGCCAGGCTCCCACAGGCAGAGATTTCAATGCTGTGGAGGTCCTTTATACACTGAGGTGGTTAGAGTAGACAACAACACTGTACACTGTATTCAAATAAGAGTACAGTAGTGATACTTCAAGGGATAGTGTGTTTTTTTTTTTTTATGTTAATCTGTATGTCTTCACCTTCAACAGTGTTCTGAGATTAACACTGACTTACCCATGACAGCGTGATCTGGTCTCGGTTATCCTCCGTTAACGTAGCACGTAAACGTTCCGGTAAGTTCGTGGGGACATTTAATAAAGCTTGTTTTTCTTCTCAAAACAACATTTGTCCGAAAAGTTATATATTTGCGTCCCAAACAGTTGTCCGCTAAAAATTCAGCAGCGTATTTCGCATTTGCATATTTTCTCTCTAGATTTGTATCAATGCGCCCACGTTAGCTCTATTGGCCTGTTCACTTGTAAACATCCCCTTACGGTGGATGTCACCGTACCGCATCCGCCGTACACATCCGCTAAAAGTTAACAGGCTAATAGACAGGGCTCTCAAGTTTTGAGCGGGGTCGTGCGTGAGACTGCGTAATTTCCAAGGAGCGGGGGGGGGGGGGGGGGCTGCTGTAAATGTTAAAGATCTCTAAAGAGCAAACTTAAACTGCAAAGCAACTAATGAGAGTTATATAAATGAAGTTATTACCTGATGGTTCTCAGTTTGTTTTTATCATCACCGCAGTGTGCGCTTAGCAGCTGATACTACACTCTACAGTCTGCCCAACAACAGAACAATCTATTTTCTGATTGGCTGATTTTTTTCCGGGGAGCGGGACGGGGAGGAGGGGGAGAGTTTTTTTTTGCTGAAAACGCGCGGTGCCTGCATAAACTGAGCCACACAGACCGATTTTCTGGGCACAAAAAAAAAAAAAAAATCAGTGTGAGAAATGCCATGTGTGGCGTGTGAACACGTCGAATTGCGTGTGTCACACTCTCAATGCGTGAGACTTGAGAGCCCTGCTAATAGAGCTAACCTGAGCGCAGTGATACGAATCGAGTGAAAATATGCGAATGCGAAATACGCTGCTGAATTTTTAGCAGACAACGGTTTGGGACGGAAATATATTACTTTTCGCACAAATGTTGTTTTGAGAAGGAAAAACAAGCTTTATTAAATGTCCCTGCGAACTTACCGGAACTACGTTTACGAGCTACGTTACCGGAGGAGAACCGGAATCACATCGCGCTGTCATGGGTAAATCAGTGTTAATCTCAGGACACTGTTGATGGGGAAGCCATACAGATTAACATTAAAAAAAAAGGTAAATGAACACCTTAGCATTTACATTTTGTTAATTTTATTTTTATTCGTAATGTTGTAACATGTCCTCTGTAATGGACTGTAATAATGTTAAATCCACCTAACAAAAACATTTTTTTTTTGATGACCAACATCTCTGAGAAGCTTCTACAGTCACCTCAAAAAGTTTTTAGACTCCCTTTTTATTTACTTATTTATTTGTTTGTTTATTTGTTTGTTTGTTTGTTTATCATAGTGCAGTCACAAATTAGAGTCTATCTCCAAACACTTAAAAGATAGACTGGTTTACTCAATGTCCACTATAAAGGACACAAATTTATGGGCCGGGTCTCAGGAGGATATATGAAGTTTAGTCATATTCAAAATACAGTACAATTTGGATTGTATTGTACTTTATAAGTCAGTTTTTGGAAATGCAACAGGTATAACTGTATAGCTTCTCTAGTTTCATATTATTGTCAAGAAGCTAGTCTCTCTTGCTCTAGTAATCTTTCTAGTTAATTGAAAACGACATATTTCCGAGACTGCTATCAAACACATGAATCTAGAATTGTTCCTTCGAGGGAGATTTCAAATGGTGCTTGCTATCTCCTTCCCCTGTGGCCCTCCTTCCATCTCCTCTGAGGGATTTGAAGCTGACCATATGACATAGCTTATCACCGCGGGGCCTTTGAAGAGGACACTTCCTGGTTTGGACCGGTCAGGGGGGTCGTGTGTCATCTGCTTTCTTTGCTATACTTCTGTCTTGGATTCTATAAGTGTGTCTAATGTGGAGATTTACAACAGCTCTTTTTAAATCAAGCTAGTTTGAATGGTTCTTGGCCTGTTCTGGATCCAGGACATTTCATACGCCATTGTTCATTGTTGACTATTGCTACATGAAGTGCCATAAAGACCAGCAGTGTT
This sequence comes from Paratrypauchen microcephalus, assembly GCA_036785185.1. NCBI lineage: Eukaryota > Metazoa > Chordata > Actinopteri > Gobiiformes > Gobiidae > Paratrypauchen > Paratrypauchen microcephalus. The sequence goes on from JAVJIX010000088.1 coordinate 1,259,469, forward strand.
TTTAATATGGGGAATTTGCAGTCATAAAGAGGATTTCTGAATGGTATTAAATCATAAGCAGTGCTGCTATTGTGTATTGCTGTTTGATCTCTGTTTTGGCTGAGGAACTGTAATTGAATTCATTTTAATATTTTTTTTATTTAGAAGCTATAAATTCTTTACTTTTTGTTCACTCATATAAATAGTCTCCCTTTGTACTTGCTACTCCCACAGTTGGGTTTCCAGGCATTTTGGGGACATTACATTGACTTGCATTTGTTTTTTTTACAGACTAACTCTAACCTTAACCATACTTTTCTACTTCTATGTCTAATTTAAACCCAAACCCTAGCTTTAAAGAAGACATATTGTGCTTGTTATAGTTATAATCTATGACAACCCTAGACCATTATGTTTTATATTGCAGTATAAAAACATAATGAGCTAAAACAACTTAATAAAAGAAACATGTCCACTAACAGCTGTCAACAGCTCTTATGGATAGTTGCAGATCGCACTAGCAAGTAACCCATTTCTTTTCAGAGCAGTTTGGATGCACCAGTGGCGGTGAAAACGGGTTGATCAGAGCAATGACATCTTGAATGTAGAAGAATAAAGATTACTCAAATATGCATGAATCACACTAAATACACTTGAGAAGGTAAATGGGAAAGGGAAACATCTATAATATGCTTAAAAAGTAAATTTTGCATATTAGGTCCACTTGAACCTTTTTCCAAAGTCAAAATTAGCTTTATTGTCAAAAACCATATGTACAGGTTGCACACACAGGATTTGAAATTGCAGTGCTCCCTAGGCCCACGGTGAACATAAAACATCTGATAAACAAAACAATAAACACAATGACTAAAACATCACATATACTCATGGCAAAAGTACAGTAAACTTGTATATAATACAAATAGGTAAAACACACAGTGTGTAGTGTAATAAAGCTCAAATGGTGACATTTAAGCAGTAGTGTCGGTGTCATTTAAGTGTCCTTTAAGCAGCAGTGTCATTGGGGGAGGGAGGGCAGGACCGGGAGAGAGTTCAGCATCCTGACAGCTTGGTGGATGAAGCTGTTTTTCAGTCTGCTGGTCTTTGCCCTGAGGCTCCTCAGTCTCCTTTCTGATGGCAGCAGACTGACGGTCTGCTTTCAATCCAGACCTTAACTTTAAGCCACGTTGTTTGGCTAATCTTGAACATTTTCCACTGTGGATTTGAGAGTGTACAGATTTTAGTCCTGACAACATAATTTTTTAATACAGAGAATCACTTCATATGCATCCACAGACGCTACACTGATTTCAAAACAACCCTTGTTTGACTAATTTGCATTGCTTGATGTTAAATGTAATCTTACTTAACTATTTCTTTGTACTGACACATAATAAATACAGTAGATGTCTTATTATCTGGTAGGAAAGTTGGATTATATAGAGTTTGAGAGTAAAATACAATAGCAGTAGCACTCATCATTGTAAATGGAACTCAGTCCACTTCTTTCTCCTTCTGTAAACTAGGTAAATTTGCAGCTTTCTGATTGGTCAAAAACACCTAAATCTAAGTTTGTGCTGCAATTTGGGCTCTGCAGTTTCAAGTAGTTGGTAACATCACACAAGACCGCCCTGATTACAGCCAGATGTTTGTGACTACAAACACCTGTTAGGCCAATCACACTCTTCCTTATACCTCCAGACCCCGCCCACCATCCTTTCTCACTCTCTTCTTTAATCCTCCAGGTACTGCCCAGTTTAACAGCCCTGTTTAAAGCAATTTAACATGATGCTTTAGGGACCTCTTGAAACTACAAGGACATACATTATTATAACATTAAGCAGCCACAGTTAACTCTCCCTTAGCTGTGACACATACTTGGCCCATATCACTCAATACAAACAACTTCAATAAATCACTTTTATTGCATATCATAGGGTTGAACTAACCACTGGGAATTTCTATTGGCAGAGAGCCATAATAACATCAACAATAGGGGACTTTGATAAGACTTTTTGGCCTGAGAATTCAGGAGCTGTCAAAACATTTACTTGCATTCCTGGACTATTTCATATATATATTTATCATTTAATTCATTTAGGAGCCTGTGTCAATTGAAAGATACAGTGCAGATAGTTTAAGCAAGCACATGCGGTTCCCGGATACGCACAGATAGCCTGGAAGGTTAAGGAGTGAAAAATGCCATGCCGGTAACAGGCAGAGTTTATGACCCAGGTGCAATTGACATGTGAAGAACAAGTCAGAAAGTCAGAGGTCATAAAGTGCACATAGTACTTCAGAGGGGTGCCCAGTAAAAAACACTATTTTCTTACTGCCTGCTATATCAGTTTTGACTTCCTTATTCATATAAACCTTTGATGTAAATCATATCATTGTAATGCATAAAAAAACATACTAAGGTTCTGAATTGTTGACTTAACTTAATGAATTTGATCAACTTATCTATCTATCTATCTACCTCTATTTTGGCAATTCTACTGCAAACTAGGTAAGTCTACAGCTTTCTGGTCAAAAAGGCTTAAATATAAGCATGTGCTGTTTTCAGTGGCCACTGCAATTTCAAGTAGTTAAATTTAATTTAGGCTTAAGCCTTTATTGGTCTCACACACAATGACACACAGTGACACAAGGGAGAAATTTGACTTCTGCATTTGACCCATCCTTTTCAGGAGCAGTGAGCAGCCATCTTTTTCGGCGCCCGGGGGGCAGTACCGTGAAGGGTCTTGCCCAAGGACCCACACTGGTTAGCTCATTGCCCGGGGGGGATTTGAACCCACAACCCCCAGGGGGAAAGTCCATGACTTACCAGTTGAGCTAACCAGCCGGTAGTTGAGCTAACCAGCCGGTGACATCACAAAATAATCTTCTTTAATCCTTTTAATTAATTAATCTATTTCTATAACGCCTTTCAAGAGACCAAAAGCGCTTTACAGTTCATTGTTCATTCACTCCACACTCAGTGATGACAAGCTAATATTGTAGCCACAGCTGCCCTGGGGCTAATTAATTAATTAATTAATTAAAATAATTAATGAATGAATTATTTTCTGAAATTGATTGTGGGTTCACACTTTTGTATGATTAGTTAGAGTCACATTCTCTCTCACTCACCGCTGGATTACATAGAAAAACAAATTTGTCACAGGAATCAGATCACAATTCATTTGCCCTACTTCAAAACCTGTACCCTTAAAGTAAAATAATTTGAAACTTTATCATCATGTGTATGCTAAATTGACATCTGACTGAGATTTTCGTTACCATAATTGTCAAAACGATGTTTATGTATAAGTAATGTATATGGTTGGTTGCCTGGAGAACCCCAAGACCACACACTTTTACAATACTTTACAAAGACATATAATCTGAAACTGTCCCATGTGCATGAATTTTGATTGGCGTCAAGTTTGTTTTGACACAAACAGGCCATGCATTTCCACGCCTGTCAATCACACATATTAGTCTCATACTTCTCTCATAGCTCATTATGCGATAAGATTTTATCTCAGTGCATTCACTTTTACTAAAACTGTGTCTCTTTTGGTAGTTTGGCAGACATTTACTACTGTGTTGCCATTCAGACCATAGCAATAGATTAGATTTATTGCTTTAGATCAATGCAAAATCAACTTTTTAAAGCTTTTAACCATGTTATAGTTGTTCTTCCTTTTCATTTACCCTCTCAAAGTTGTATTTAGAGTGATGTATGCATGTTTGAGTAATGTTTACAAACTGTATTTAGGACATCAGTGCTCCAATCAACGGCGCACAATCTCTTCTATAAGATAAACAATAAAATACTTTATCCGTGACTAATAATATACACAACTGTTTAAACAGAGAGATGCAAGTCCTTGGAGAAAGCCATTATTCTGCTTGTAAAACCGCCCCTACTATAATCACTCTGTTCTGGGAAGCTACAACCAACAATCAACAGACATTGGATTTATGCTCTGTCCCATAGCCTGTATTGGGAGAAGCAGTGGAGGTAGTAGAATCAGGATATGGTGGTAATTACGTCTCCTGAATACTGTCTAAATCTATGCCAAAGTACCCCATAAACGCACTGACAAAGCTGGCCCCGGTCCGGTGGGGTGTCCTGGGCGTACAATGTTGACTTACCATCAAAATGCCACATATGATTAGCTTGGCTGTTGACTGCTAAAGCACTCCTATAGAGAACCATAAAATTACTGCAAGCTTTTACAATACCAGCCAGATCATAAATATATTTACTCCCTCAGAGTAGTAAAGATATGGTACTATACTAGGCTCAAATTAGTCAAATTTACTAGCCTATGTGCCAGAGAAACTAGATTTATGACGACATTTAAGAGACAAATGTAAAATGCTATTGGTTTAACGGGCAAGTCTATAATTACGGGTTTCTTTACGTAGAGGCCTATGATTGTTACTATAGGATTGTTGGGAGATCATATTTCCATTTAACTAAGGGGTCACCTGGCGCAATAGCTTTTGTGAAAGTCTCTAGTCTAGTTAAGCTGGGACTATGAGGGAACAATAAATATAGAAAGGCTATCTTAAAAGAGATATAGTGTGCAAAATAGACTTTTAAGAGGTTTTTTTTATTATTGTTTGAAGTTGTATTGAGACTGATTAATGTATGTCTGAGCAATCCTTATCAATTAAAGAGTGAGTATTCTGCTAAATCGACTTTTTGGAGCTTTCTACTGCGTTTTTCCCTCATCAGAAATATGCCTGAAGAGGTTTTATATGTCATCTTTGCATATACGAGTTTGTCCAATCTCAGCTCACAAGCCTACATCACCCATTCTCCCACCATAGACCGCACAGAGAAGTGGACTAACAGGGTTCAACTCCAGTCAAATGAAGCTCACCGAGACTGGCAGTTAAAGGGGCACATTTGAGGCTGTGTTCCATATTAGGAATAGGAATTGAGAAGCCTGATAGCAGCAATTACAGAGAGAGGGGCAACATTTTTTCAATACAAAATGATGGAGTCCATGCTCATTTCCTCGCACACAACAATTCTTTATTAACAATGTACTGTATTAACAAGACTTGCTAATACACTGTTTTCTGCAAAAACAATAAAAATCAGCATGGTGATTGAAATATGTGCCCGGCCACACAAAAAAAACAGTCACAAGTTATTCACAGATTCCGAAAGTGTAGATTCTAAGATTTCCAAAAATGTCTTACACATGGAAATCTGAGAACATTTAAAGAACTTGTGGCCATTTGAAAGCACCACATGGGATTTTAGAAAGTTCTGAAAACAGCTTGTGAAGTTCTCTAACTCCAGACCTTCTGGGCTCATTTGCATGACATTAAGTTAAGCCCCCCCCCCTGCAGACCATCATCACTGTGGTGTTAGCCTTCAGGGCAGGTCAGAATTAGAAGGTACTGGTACTGGTTTAGTCCGGTTTTAGTCCTGTTTAGTCATGTTTTAATCCTGGTTTAGTCCTGGTTTAGTCCTGTTTTACTCCTGTTTAGTCCTGTTTTAGTCCTGTTTCAGTCCTTGGGTTAGTCCTGTTTTAGTCCTGGTTTAGTCCTGGTTTAGTCCTTGTTTAGTCCTGTTTTAGTCCTGTTTTAGTCCTGGTTTAGTCCTGGTTTAGTCCTGGTTTAGTCCTGGTTTAGTCCTGTTTTAGTCCTGGTTTAGTCTTGGTTTAGTCCTGTTTTAGTCCTGGTTTAGTCTTTGTTTAGTCCTGTTTTAGTCCTGTTTTAGGCCTGGTTTAGTCCTGTTTTAGTCCTGGTTTAGTCCTGGTTTAGTCCTGTTTTAGTCCTGGTTTAGTCCTGGTTTAGTCCTGTTTTAGTCCTGGTTTAGTCCTGTTTTAGTCCTGGTTTAGTCTTGGTTTAGTCCTGTTTTAGTCCTGGTTTAGTCTTTGTTTAGTCCTGTTTTAGTCCTGTTTTAGTCCTGTTTTAGTCCTGTTTTAGTCCTGGTTTAGGCCTGGTTTAGGCCTGTTTTAGGCCTGTTTTGATGTAATGTGTTAGCACTTAATTCCCTATAGAAGTGTAATACCTTCTCTTTAAACTCTATTTGCAACAGTATAGCAGACAAAAGTAGTATTACTGTGTATAGAAAATTATATAAATTAGGTTGTCATGAAATATAGGAGTTCTGGCAGTTCATTACACATTACGCATTACACATTCAAATTTTGTCAAACACTTTGTCAAACATGATAAAATACATATTAAGATTTTGTAAGTATAAGGTTAATTACTGAAGAAAAACAGGTATTGAGGAGTTCTTTCACATTACAGAGTGCATTGGAATAACCAAAATTAGGCCACATGTCTGAGGGGAAGGTTTAAAGAGGAAATATGTCAAAGGCTATAGAGTTCGCACTTTCTATTTTTTAGGTAATTCATACTAGGTAAACCAGTGTAGTCTTTGTGACAACACCAACTATGGAAGGACATCTGGTATATAACTACACTTCATCAGTCATTTTGAAGACCTATACATAAATGGAGGAAATAATACGCAGATTCTTCTGTCGTGACATTTGATCCTGACCCAGTTTTGTCTTGGTTTTTTCTCGCAGCTGAACCGGTGGATGTCTTGAAGGTGCTAGATTTCCAGAGCTCTCCCGATGGAGTACAGAAAACACCAGGATTCTGCAGGATGAGGAGAGGAGCCAAACCAGACATCGCATACAGAGTGAGCAAACAGGCACAGATCAGCGCTCCCACCAATCAACTATTCCCAGGTAATATTATACTTCAAATCAGTATAATGTCATTAGATTTCATTAACCTCTGAGCATAACTGCCTATAAACTGCTTAATATGATGAGTGGGGCTATTACGCTACGAGGCTGACAATGAGAGATACAGTTTATTTATTTATGTATTTATTTTCCTGAGAAGTCCAAGGGAAAAATGAATAAGAAATTAACTTCCGGAGCCAGGGGGTGGGACACTTTTGAGCTCCATACTGTGAGACATTTTAAAAACTGTAATTGAATTGAATATACTGTATTAAAAGTGCCCTATGTAACTTTTTTACTGGTGGTCCGTTTCCATGGATATGTCACTGCTCTGCCTGGAATGTTCCACAGTATGACATTAAACAGCTCTACCTTATATTTACAATTCAATTACAAGTGGTTTTATAGCTCAAAAATACCTAGAAAAAGAGGCATTCTGACTGTGAGTGCGCTGCCTCTCCACAGATCAGAGCTGTAACTTGGTTTGGTTTGGTCTCCATGAAGGTGGAAAGGTTTAATACCATGCTGTAAAACTTTCCAGGCAAATCAATGACGTCTCCATGGAGAAAAGCATTTGACAGACCATCCACTAAAAAGTTACACAATGCACCTTTAAAGTAAAATAAACACGTCAAGCTTAATTTCAAATAAAAGTAAAATTTAACCAATACACAAAATTGCTTGACTCTCCTGCCGTATCTGCTTTTCACTGTGGCTATTTTGCAGTCACTTTTACTGGGTCAAATTCCTACTTTGTCATTTTGGGAAGTTTAAATCCACTTTTTTTTTTAGGATACAGTGAAAGTTAAGAGGAGCTGTCTTCTAGCTGCTGTAGCCCAGTCTTAAAAGTCATACCTGGCACAACTTACAAGCCCTCTTTTTGCAGCCTGTAAAGACACAATGGGGACTGCTCCGTATGGCATTTCTATTGGCCAATGTCCTCGCTAACACATGGTCCATCCTTAGAAACCTAAAAAGAAAACAAAAATGTACAATAATAAAACAGGGGACATGTTTATAGCATACATCATAAATTCACATAACGGCTGGCTGCATATGGGAAAGTTAAGCAGCTGTAGTGCAGTGGTATTTGTATGGGAATAAGAAGGTTGTTGGTTCAAGCACAGCCTATAAGCACATACTGTTGTTGTGTCTCTTGGCAAGACATAATGGGTAGGGCATGTGTAAAAATTTGCCAAATCACCATGCACTATGTCCTCTAAGGAAAAAGACAAATACAAAATGCCACGGTTGGTCACATACACATTACATTGTATTCATAACACATTGTTTCCAACCCATGTATGGATAAAGCTTTTTATAAATGATAAACATATATAATTATTCTATTTTTGTGTAATTATATTACATTAACCGCTTTCAGATTGTTGGGCCAAAGCCGAGCCAACAGGGGCATATCGGGGCTAATTGCTTTCACACATCCAGGACCAGGTGCTAACAGGGGCTAGGGGCCAGGATCTTGGGGCTAATGGCACGCGATTTCTGGCCTGAGCAAAACGATGAGCCAAGAGAGGTCAGAGGCAGTGTCAAGGTCGGGGCGGAGGTCACGTTGGAAGCTAAATAAAACGAAGATGGCAGAGTATTACCTGTACCTTCATTACCGTCACAAAAAAAGTAAGAAGATGGATCGCTAGTTCTGGTCAGCTGAAGATGTCCGTGCTTTCCTCACTGTCTCGGCAGAAGACTCTGTGCAGCAGAAAATCGACGGGGTTTGCAGAAACAAGGAGGTCATGAAGCATATTGCGGCATACTTCCATAACGTTCATTATGAATGTTGTAGTGTTCGTAGTCAGAGGTATCGGCAGTAGTTGTTGGTCTGGTACTCGGTCATATACAAATCGTCTTCTGTCATCGTGCTATCGAATCGCCCACCTATTGTGTTTTAAAATGGGCTGTATCAGTGACGTTTCCGCAAATGGGGGCCTAACACGGAGAGGCTAGTCGCCCAACAGTGTGAACACAACCGGTCTCAGGGCATGGGGCTAGTGGGCCAGGGCTATTAGCACCGAGGTGGGTCCCTAGTGGCCCGGCCCAGCCTGGCCCGACAGTCTGAAAGCAGCTAATGACTAAATGCCAGTAGTGTTGTATAATAAGACAAAAATTTGATACTAAGTAAAAGACTTGATACTCAAAACCAAAATCATAGTATTTTCTTTTATATTAACATGTGGCCTTCTATCTGTGGCCTCAGTGGTCTAGGTAGGTTCCACAGTGGTCCATGGGCATATACTAGTCTGTGTGCTCTTGTGTGCTACTTGTTCTAATACAGCTCAAAATCATTCTATTGCTATTCAAGAAAGGTTAATTTGTGAAGGTGACGTTTTTTTAGTATTGATACCTGCTGAAATTAGTATCCAGTTTCGATACTAGTTTTAGTAATGATTAGTGTCTGATATCCGATACTCCTGACAACCCTATCTTGTAGTCAGTGTATTGCCCACCCCTACACCCAATTCATCTATCACCATTTACCGTCCCAGCCATGTGTCTCTTTAGGCAGGGCACACGATTCCCAACAAGAGTGGAAGACAATGTAATTTACGATGTTGTAGAATTGGGGAAACATATGTTATTCTCCCTGTTTCACATCTTAAATGCATTATCACATGCCATTTAGGAGGAAAGGCTACCCAAGGCAGTGCCCTCAATGCAGCAAATAAAAACAACCCAATCAGAGTAGAATTACAGCTAATGTCATTGTTTTGAACCGTACGCCACTAAACAAAAACATATCTCATATAAAAGTGTATTTCACGTGATACTAATTTATGGACCTGTCTTTGCGATCATGTTGAATTACTGAGTGAGTTATATTTGACTAGAGGGCTTACGCAGATTGGATGAACCCAGCAGATGTTTTAGGTGGAGTTATGAGTAGGGTTGCTAAAAGTCAAAAAACAATACTAATTGATTCGTAAACTAGTATCGAAAAAGACTAAGTATTGATACTAAAAAAAAAAAAAATCACATTCAGAGGACAGAACGGAACCTTTAGAGTAGCTTTAGAGTGATCTTTTTGTGGTATTGGAATTGGTATTGAGTATCAAGCCTATTCCTCAGTATCAAAATTGAGTTTGAGATGTTAGCGTTGTGACAGGAGTAAATATAAGTATATACTGTTTCATATGTGTGAGGTCATGTTTGGACATAATGTACTGCAAATTACTGTAGGTTTACCTCATTGTTGACAGCTCCTTTAAAACTTCTTGGCATCTTGTCTCACTTCATGATTCACAGATGTATGATAATCTATCTGTGGAAAACAAAAAACATATTTAAATGCACTAACCCTGCTTGACCTACAACAAAAAGCTTTAGTATGTTGGTCAATTTTAACAAAAAAAATATACAATAATGCTATCAAAACACATGTAGATTGAGAATGTAGAGTTGTAAAAGTTGAAAATGTACTCACCTCTTTCTCTGTCGGCATTTGGTTTGGTGTATACAGTAGAAATGTCTTCATCCCTGAAAAATATAGGTTTCATTCAGAGGCCCAGTCATTATTTAGGCTATAGCTGTGGAAAAACCATAACTTCAGTGATGAGTCTCTTATTTATTCACTTCTGAACTGAGCTCATCTTTTCCAGACTGTTATCCAGACATTAAAGGCACACTATGTCACTTTTCACTTGCTTGTCTTCACGGAGATGTGTCTAAGAATTTATTTAATTCCAGGTATTTTTAGTGCTCAAAGATTCCAGGAATGTGTCTCCATGGAGAGGTTTAGTTTTTTATTACTTATTTTTATATTTTATTCTGATTTGTACATATACATTTATTATCGTATATTATTCGTTATCGTATATTATTTTTTGTTTTTAATTTTTTTTAAATTATGTCTCATTTGACACTGGTCTATTGCTCTTTAGTTGCTATTCCATCTGCTTTTTGTTACCCTCTTATATATTATATTTGATGAGTGAGCTACTGTACCCAAACAATTTCCCTTGTGGATCAATTAAGTTTGTCTAAGGCTAAGGCTACGTTTATATGATGACGGTCTGAACAGAAGATGCAAAAGTGGCATCGCGTCTTCACTTTTTATTACGCGTTTAGACGAGCGTTTTCGGGACGAAATCTGCGAGCATACTGTGACGCAAAAGTGTGTGGAATTCGATTGGATATGCATGGCAGGCGGCTAGGTTCCACTTTTGATATATGGACCGATGTGACGTAAACGCGTACGCGACGTCAGTAGATTTGACCAGAGTTTTGCGTCTTGGGCAGTGTAGATGAAAACGCTACGGCGGAGCGTATTCAAGTTTTCCACTTTGGAGGGCGGTTTCAGTTTTTTGCGTTTTTAAGCCCCCAAAACGCCGTCACCATCTAAACGAAAGGCACTTCCGATAAAATATTTTGTAATTTTTACCCATAAGCGTTCTTGTGTAAACAGGCCCTAAGTATAATGTCACCAAATGGCAACTTCACAGTAGTTCTAGCTTTGTTTTGTTTTTTCTTCACAATGTCACAATCCTGTCCGTCTTGCACCTGGAAGTGACAATCACAGGAGACAAGTAGTCTTTTTACTAGAAATGTAACGTAGTGCACATTTAAATGCATGATTGTGAGTTATCCTGATAATAATGCAATATAAAGAATTGCGATGTACTGTTATCCACTTTTAGGTTATGTAAAAGTTTGATTTAACTAAGTAGCAGTAGTTCGTAAGAAACAGCTCATATTTTATTTGATAGGCTTTAGTAATTTCATAGTGACCTCAAATGTGGTTTTGTTAAAGTTGTTATATTTACAGCTCTTGTAAAATAAACGTCCTGCATCACAGTAATTTGAGCACTTTTAGTCAGATCCAAAAACACCTTTAGTTTCCACTATAAACACTGTTCCAGTTGTCTAGACGTGCAGGTATATAGACCAGAGTAGCCCAAACAGTCTGCCAGCACAATTACATCCATAATGGCCTCTGTAAAGCATCAATTAGAAAATAGAGTGAAAAGTGAGCTGTTTTAAAGTGTACTTACTTTAAAGGATCAAGGATGGAGTGTTTTTGTGCTTATTTTGAGGTAAGATAAGAGGGTAGTGCTAATCCTACCTCATGTGGTTTGGATGTCGACTCATTGAAATGTGTTTTGCCTTTTTTCAACTCTGGTGCTATTGGCAAGTAGTGTTTTTAATTATTATTATTTTATTCCGATCCAATACCGATACCAGTCCGATACCACAGTGTGAAGAAGTAGACTGAGGCGACTCACAAGTTACAGTACAAGATCAAAAAATAAAAGGCTATCTCTAAAGAAAATCTACAAGAATAAATTAGATTTTGAGTCAGATATATACAGTGGTACCTCACCTTACGAAATTAATTCGTTCCAGAAGTGGTTTCGTAACGTGAATTTTTCTTAAGTTGAGTAGCTATTTCAATGGAAAAGGCCTGATTCGTTCCAAGTTTTTTTTTTTTTTTTTATAGTGTAACATTTTTTTTTAATAGTGTAACACTGTGTCCTGTGTAGAGACTGTAGACCCAGGACTAAACGTGAACTATACCAGTCTAGACCAAGGTCTAAACCTGGACTGGACCAGGTCTAGACCTGGACTAAACCAGGACTGGACCAGGACTAAACCTGGACTAAACCAGGTGGATTAAAGCGCCGCGTGTGGGTCTATTTCCTGGTTTCATTTCGAGTCACGGCTGAGGCGAGCAGCGAGGACTCCCCTCGGGACCGCACGCAGTCTGAGCGCATGAACAAACGCAACGCGGTGGTCTAATCCTGGTTTAGACCTGGTTCAGACCTGGTTCAGACCTGGTTTAGACCTGGCACGGTTTGAGCACGGGTCTCGTGCTTGCGCCCCGCGCCGGGTCATGCTGTGCTATCACACACGTGTCCGCGCGCACACACACACCACCCTCCCCCTTCCCCCCACGCTTCACTATTAATACATTTTGTTGAAAATCTATGAAAGTTTGAGTGTTTAAACGAGAGAGAAATGTGAGAAAAGTTTAAATCCAGTCTGAGAAAAGTGTATAATGTGTGTGGCTGAGCGCGCATTATTTGAATTTTTGAGATTTCGCGTTTCCTAACTTGAATTTTCTTTCGTATCTAGAGACCAAAATTTAACGTGAAGGCGTTTCGTAACTTGAAATTTTCGTTTGTTGGGTCTTTCGTAAGGTGAGGTACCACTGTTCTTGATGACAGGTTATGCAGATTTAACTTTTCCACTTTGTCACTTTCTACCTCAGTGCATGAATAAACAACAGTGAACCCTGTAAAACACGCTCATCCTCAGAGCACATGGTTAATTATGCAAAGTAAACAAAGTCGGAGTTAGCCTGTTGTCTGTTGTGTTGTCAGGCTGCACTCTATATAGTGTAGCTTTAGTTATTTTACTATTGTTTAGTGCTGCACCAAAGGCTAAATGGAGTTATCAAAGAGGTAACACAAATATCTTTTAAGTTTTAAGTGTTTACAGAGCCTCTACAATCTGTATTTAACCTGCTCTGAGCTTTAGCCTTAGCCTTAGCTAAACAATGGCTGCTTGACCCTATGGGTCCACATGACCCATGGGCATTCGCAGGTGCCCTTGGGAGAAAAGAGCTTTACTGCGCATGCTCAGTCCGCCCAGAACCACTGGAAGTACCTAGCCAGGCTAGGCTAATCTGGAGTCATGTGCCATTGAGCTCAGCCCCCTCCCTGTAAATAAAAATTCACCTGAAAAATGTGCAGTATCGGAACAAGTCTATTTACAAGCATGGCAAAGCTAACATGCTAGCTTTGTCAAACTGTAAATTAGCCATGAATTAATAATAAGATGAATATAATAAAAATATATAATAATGTAATTTATATAGTATAAAAAATATAATAATGAGTTTATTATTTATTATTATTGCATGAAATTAGCTTATATCATTTTCAGTGTTTCATTAAATTATATTATTGAAGATTTTTGAACATCGCTTCTTAATGTAACCATGTGACCATTTAGCTAGTTTTTGCAGTAGCACATCAGCTAACTTAGCTTGTGTTCAATTTTTAAGCAAAAGACTGAGACCATTTGACATAAATTGGTAACAATTTGCTTGGCTACACTCTGTAATAAAGGCAATGAAACCAGTGTGGTATTAGATCAGTCACTTGTTAAATAAGCTATGGAAATTGTAATGTAAGTTAGCAATTGAATACAGCATAAGCTTAGTATAACTTTATGATGTTATGCTAAGTAAAGGCTAGCAAGTATTAATCAGCCTGAAAGAATGAACCTAACCATTTCTTTCAGGTGGAGTTTTCCCAGAGGACTTCTCCATCATGTTTACCATAAAGCCCAAAGCAGGTCTGCAGTCCTTCCTCCTGTCCGTGTACAACCAGCAGGGCCTGCAGCAGCTGGGGGTGGAGGTGGGTCGAGCCCCTGTGTTTCTGTATGAGGACCAACATGGAAAACCTGCCCCCGAGGAGTACCCGCTGTTCCGCTCCATCAACCTGGCTGACGGCAAGTGAGTGACGCAGTTTACCCATACAGCAAAGTAGGATTAATGTTAAATTTAGATGGTAACAAACCAAGTTAGTGCTTTATAGGCGACTCTTGGTAAAAGTGTGTTTTAGCATGTTTTTGTATGACTAGACATTTTCTTCATAGCTGTTTTATGTTTTGGACTGTTGGTTGATTCATTATAGCACCATCCCTCAAAGTAATGGTTGCATATATACATTTTTTAATATTCAGGTGAGTGCTAATGTTATGTCTGCATTCTATGTAATGTTGTAATATAATGTTATGTCTGCATTCTATTCTATAACATTTTGCCTGGAACCCAGAATACGCACTTCTTCAATACTTTATGAAGATGTGAGTCTGGTCATTGGTGAATCTCCCTGTTTTCAAATGGGAGTGATCGACAGGTGGATTAGCCAAACAGGGACATGCATGGTTCATCCGTATCAAAACAAATATGTCTGCTTATGAGGGAAAAAGAAAGGAAAAATATCACAAGGGACTGAAAAACATCATGGATTTCTGTAGAATTAAGGAGCAAAGCACTAAACTGGAGGTGGTAAATGTAAATCATAGTGACAAATGAGTTCCTTCATTTCACATGTTGAAAAAAATCATATTGTAGTATCATGTTTGGACTATCATTTATAATTATGGCTTAAGACGCGACAGAGGGGATGGGGATCAGACTGATATCCCCCCAGTAAAAATACACAGAGATATAATTTTGGACTTGCCAGGCAAACAACACTTGCAGCCGATTATAATAATAATAATATAATTGTAGGCCCACTGGCGCCTGCAGGGGTGTGCTTGTATGCACTGTGCGTGCCTTTTTATTTCCCTATTCAATCCATATGTCTCTCTAAAACATACAGAATGTGCACCTGTTTCTGTTATAAAGTGGATTTACAATGAAGAAAATGTGAAATAAAGATCTACACATGTTATATTTGAATACATTTCAAACCCTTTGTTTTTAACATTGCATGATAGAGCTTGCTTTCACTCCAACTCAAGCTTATGTTTAATGCAAGTTCTAATACTACTACTGCTACTTACAGCAAATTTCTGTTCGCTGTCAGTATGTCAGTATTGGTTTAGCCTCTGCACTGAAGATTTACGAGGGTAAATTGCTTGACTATTAAATAACATATGGAGCCATTCAAACAGCAGTGATACATAAAGTGATGTCAGCAGCAGTAAACACATGACAGTCCATTGTTTTACAAATTATTAATAGCAGTAGACTAAGGACCCTGCAGATCTGGCCATGATCTTTATAAATCACAGCTGTGAAATAATGTAGCAACAAATGAAGTCAACATAAATACACGGCACAAATTGAAACCAGGCAAAGAACTGAATCCATACTTCATACTCGCATTGTTAAGCTCTATATGCCCGCCATGCATTCATTTTTATGGTATAGATAGACAGACAGATGAGCACGGTTAAGTCAAACGTTTCTTGGGGAAACAGCGGCAGTGGTAAATTAGTCAGCCTGTGACCACAAAGCTGCTGGTTTGATTCCAGCGTCCCCATCGGTGCATGCTGTTCTGTTCTTGGACACTTCACCCAGACACAATTGCCCAAGTATGAATGGGGCGGGTTAGTTATTATTTGGTGGTAGTCAAGGAGGCCGATGGTATTGGCAGCCACATCTCCAGCCCCAGAGCAAGTTCAGTTTGAGGTTTCTCGTCTCTTTTACTCTATCCATGGGTTTAAAATTTATGAAAAATTAGCACTGGGGCCATAGCAATGAATATTCAAAACAAAATATTTGATTTATGAATGGTCAAATAACCTCAGAATGTCACCTATTTACATAAACTTGAAAATGTTAAGACCCATTACATTACATACACATTCTTTACATTCACATTGCACTGTTTTGTCTGCTGCAGATGGCATCGCGTGGCTATCAGCGTGGAGAAGAAGACTGTGACCATGATCATGGACTGTAAGAAGAAGGTGACCAGACCTCTGAGCAGAAGCGACCAGGCTGTGATCAACACCGAGGGCATTACTGTTTTTGGAACTAGGATCTTGGACGAAGAGGTCTATGAGGTAAGGAACCCGTGTTGTATATGTTGTCACCTATTATGCTTCTTAGATTCTCAAATAGACAAGAATCTCGTGTGTGATGGATATGTGAGACTATACTGGCTGATTTTGTGATCAGATTTGTTGTTTGGTATTTACAGAGTATATAGTCTGTTAATAGACAGGCTTTATTCAATCATTTCTATAAAGTTTCCATTATTTCCCATTTAAGACGTTAACTTGAGACCCAGATGCTGATTGTAGGAATGTTTCTATCAGGTTGTGGACTGAATAAAATAGTTTAATAAAATTGTTTAAATGGAGGGTATTATACTTTTTTTTCTTTTTTCTGTCATGTTATAATGTTGTTCGCTCATGTCTGAATAGGTTTTATATGTAGCCTAATTCATGCATGTTTTGGATTAAATCAGGACTTAATCCAAAACTAAACCTAGACTAAATTAGAACTAGAACAAAACTAAACCAAATCAAGTTCACATCAGAGCTAAAATAAGCTCAATATATAGGACAAAATAATGATAAATGTGAATGCAACCTAAATTGTAGAAATAATCTTTAATCTTAAAACAGCATTTCATATTATACAATTTACACAATTTTCTGATCTGCTGTATGTTATAATGTTAGTACAATCTTATCAATATAATGTTAGTACAATCTTATCAATATAATGTTAGTACAATCTTATCCAAAACTCAGCCCACAAGCCTACCTCACTACCTCTCACGTGGCAATTTTTCATAAATATACAAAAGTAGGATACAGAACAATCCACTACAACTCCACAAACCTGATGTGGTATGCAGTAGTTTTATTAGAACACAAAGAACGCATACAACAGATAGAGACATTAGAGCTTTCTCTATTGTGTCAAAAACAAAATTCAAACTTTTAAAACATGTGAATGTTTGTTTTTGGAAAATAGCCCATTTTCAAAACAATAAAAGGTAACATAGGGATTTAAATATGTTATGTGTTAATCAATACTTCATAGAAATGCAATGCCCAATTATGAACCAAAAAAAAAAAATCAGGCTGGAGAATAAAGCCTGTCTATTGTGCTAATTTCAAGCAACAATTTGGAAAACTCATTTAGATGCCATTAATTTATTAGAATTGGAAACACATTATAATATACATTTTCCGCAGTCAGAGGCACATTTTACATTGCAAAAAGTCTATACTAATGCATTGTACTTTGAGTTCTTCTGAGGACAAACCCTGTATTATTCTGCCATTGAGTTGTTTAAACTGTGAATACTGGATGTTTATTGAAGTAACAATATTTAGTTTTGGAAAGGCCATAGGCGATGTATGTGAACAATGCATGTATTTGTTTGCCTTTATGTATTAACAGATTTAGTGGGATTTGATTGCTTATATTTTGTAAAAGTAAATTTGCCTTTGGGATTATTGCAGATTATTGGTAGATTGGAGCAAGGAAACTCCGTTTCCATGATCATGGACAGACTGTGCCAAATTATGTAACACATTCAAGAGGCTTGTTTTGATTTGTTGATGGAAAAAGTAGCATAAGAAATCCACAATGCAGACTTTGAAGCTGCATGAAAGTTGCTGTATTTGAAATTAGATATTGTTGTTTCGGTTTTGGTCGCAAGTATGCTTGAATTTAAATGTGTTAAAATGTGCAAAAAGTAGCCCCAGTGCAGTGTAGTATCAGTTTTATGTCTTGTGCTCTTTGCAAATTGACTTCCACTGATATAAGAGTCAGAAATATCATTTAAACTTAATTGGTTTTATATTTTTAAGTTAAAAAGTCCATACTGCGCTATTTTTCTCTTCTATGTTATAATGTTGTTTCCTCATCAAAAACATACCCAGAGTTGTTTTGTTTCACTCACACATATTTAACACACTTATCCTGCATATTTAGAATGAGTTATTCTTAGCTCTTATGTTGAAAACTACTGCTTTGTGACATCACAAGGTGGAACAGAGCATTTTGAGCTTTGGAGATGTAGACACACTAATAATAAAGGATTCCTCAAGTATGTGTGAATGAGATGAAACATAAATCTGGGTTTGTTTGTGAGGAGATATCATTATAAAATCTCACAAGAGTCAATTTTGCACAGTAATAGGGCTTTTGTGATTTTTGTGTATTGTAACACTTTAAACTATTTTGAAATGTGCAAGGCAATAATCTGTTTTTGGTACGATTTCACAATTCAAAAGGTGCAGTATTTAGTTTTAAATTGTTAATTGCTATGCCGTGATCCTATTCATCATTCTGAAACCCATGGATAGACTAAACTGCAGGCATGTTAAATCTGGCAACAACAAAAAAAAGGCTACCAGTGGAATTGCATGATTTAGCTGTGCGGGTTAGTGCATGTGGCAAGATATTTGGCAATTACACTGAAGCCCTTGATGACTTTATAATCTGGTTCAAACGATTAGCCCGATTTTCATTTACTACTGAAACACAGAGCACTGCCACACTCAATGGGATTTATAACAGTAGTGATTACAGCTATAATTAAGGACATTTGAAGCAAAGTAGGAAACATTAAGTGGCATGGATCTTAACCAGATCTTCATTTTCACAGCAGTTTGAGGCTATATTTCTGCACACTTAGTTTTACACAATAGTCTAATCTCGATTGCTTGTAATTACCATGAAATATGCTTTGTTCATTTTTTAGTCTTGTTCCTACATTACACAGGGCTTTTCTGCAATTACAGTCTGACTTTAAAAGTGCAGTATGTAACGTTTGTATCTTGTCTCCATGGCAATATTATTTGTTTTATCTTTTGGTGTCCCACATTAGCATTAAACATATCTGTCTTGCATTATTTAAATTGTTTAAATAATAATGTTTGCATTATTTACATTATTTAAATGTTCTTACATTATATTATTAATTATTCGTGGCATTAATTTACAGATGTAATATCATTTCTATTCTCACGATTAGACAAACTTCAACTGGTATTATATTTAAACCAAATAAGAAATTATTAATATTTTAGATCTCCTGTAATCTGCTACAACAATGAGAGAGCTCTGATTGGCTACGTGCCTTTTGCGTATTACACTGGTCTACAAATTTTTGGACTTGATCTGCTTCTGAGATAAAAGTGGCTAAATTTAATTTATATTGATAAGATGAACTGAAAATCAAGTGATAACTGTGCTGGTTAGCTAATGTATTCAAAATATTTCATGATTTTTTTTTACATCAACATCGCATCTGTTTATACAATAGATTTAGGCATTATTGCTTAAAAATAATATTTATATTTTGAAAATATTTAATTGCACTTCTTTATCCATCAACAAGAAATATCTTAAGACATCAGGTGCACACAATTTCGAGGCATCTCTTATGTGAAATCAAAAAATATTTGATGTTAAAACTCTAGACATATAAAAATGAATGTATTGGAATGTGCAGACAGGCTTTCAGATAGAACTGGTTGCTTGTAGACACACTGTACCTTCTGATAAACTACCGTTTTTGCCTTATTTTGCATAAATTTCCAATTTTGACCCAATAGTATATCATTAAAACTATAGCCATATCAGCACTTCTGACTTACTTTTTCTTTATTAGTGACCTAAACCAAGAAAAATGTCAATACTTTTGTTCCGGAAGCATTTTGCTTGTAGACCAGTGTTACGGCTGGCAAGATCAGGCCCAAGATTTTGAAAACTGATCTCCAATTTTTTTTATTTTTTGCATGTTCCGATAGTTACTTGCATGCTTTTTCTTGAAATCAGAATTGGAAAAAAACATTTTATTGCCAGCGTCACAGAAGTCACAGAACAAGATTCACCAACTAGGAATGTGCTTTGGCGGTTTTTCTGCTCTATGTTTTTAACAAACAGTGAAACATTTGAGACAGTTTTTCTGTTTCTTTGGTTTTGAGCTGTGGGTTCAATGGGAACACATGATAAGACCCTCTCTCATGGTCTCTGCAACACAGCCTGTGACCACATGGATGCCTCGGTGCTGATCGCAGAAGCAGGTGTTGAATCCAGGCAACTCTGAAGTCTGAGGAAAATATGAGCCGCGTGTGCTCAGGACGAACTCACATTACACAGCTGCTTTAGAGATACGCAAGAAGAATATCACAAAAGTCTGAACTCATTGCTCCTTCTCTGCTTTTCCACTTTTATACAAGACTTTAAAGGTGCACTACCTGCTTGTCTCCATGGAGATGTTACTGCTTTTCCTGGAATGTTCCATGGTATTGCATTAAACATAATCCATCTGGCATTTATTCATTACAGGTGTTTCTATGGCTTAAAAATACATGCATTCCTTCTGTGAACAGGGGCGACTCTCCACAGAGCTGAACTGTAATGTAGTGTGGTGCTGTAATCTGCTGGTCTCCCTCATGATATATAGGTTTGACGTTTACTGTGGAACATTCTAGACCAGGGGTCGGCAACCTTTACCACTCAAAGAGCCATTTGGACCCGTTTCAAACAGTAAAGAAAACACTGGGAGCCGCAAAACCCTTTTGAAATTTAAAATGAAATAACACTGCATATAACGGCTTTTCTTTACCTTTGTGACATAGAATTACATTTTGAATATGAACGAACTAAAATAAAATACATTTAATTAAATACAGTGGTCCCTCGCTGTTTCGCTGATTTTTTATAGTGTATCAACGCGTATTGTGTTCTGCATCCTGATGGGCTAAAGGACTGTAGACCTTTGTCTTTGTCAGTCATTCTCCTTTGTGTCTCCTGTACAGAATGCGGTCAGTTTGCCAAATGTATTTAAATGTTCGATCACGAGCAGTGTGACTCTGAAGACTGAGCGGTCTGGCATTTGAGCACATGCCACAAGGGCCGAGGCCATGCTCTATTAAGGATTTGACCGCACGCACACTTCTCCGGGTGGTCAATATGCATTGGGAAGTAGCGCAGTGTTTCCGCAGAACGAACTGGTGGAACCTGGAGTCCAGGCGGGTGAATGAGTCCTGAGAGCGCACGGATGCGTTCTCACTACAGTTCTGTGTTTGGTGGAGAGCTGTAGAACCTCTCCCTCCCGTTCCACAGACTACGGGGCCGCTTGTAGGTGTAAATTGCCAGGGCCGATGATCCCAGTCCGTCACTGCTCTGAAGTGCTGTATGTTTGCAAGTTTTCTCCCCAACAAAACCCGCAGCGGTGCCAGGCGCCTCGGTCAGAGGAACTGTGAAATACACGCATATTTATACACGCAATATAAAACTGACTACTTCACGGATTTTGCCTATTGTGGGTTATTTCTACAACGTAACACCCATGATAAACGAGGGACCGCTGTACTGATCAGAGGGATCAAAGAGGGATCAGAGGGATCAAAGAGCCACATGCGGCTCCGGAGCCGCGGATTGCCGACCCCTGTTCTAGACAAAGCAATAACATTTCCATGAAAACAAGCAGTAAGCGAACCTACCGCTACAAATGTTATGCACTGCACCTTTAAACACTAATTGTGGTGCAGAGCTTTCACTAATACGCTTGTTTTAGGGTTGTCAAAAGTCTTGAAAATCAGATACTAAAAATAGATACTAAGGGTGCATCCCATTACTATTTCCCCTTCCCCTACCCCTTTATCTACATCTTTGTCTTGCCCCTCGATACCGAGCTGAGAGGGCTCGGGGTACGAATGTTCCCCTAAGAAATAGGACGCAACTCGATTACAGTTTGCGTCATCCTCCCTTGCCTCTACCTGGCTGCTACGTCTACAACAGTTAACGCAAACAAACGTAAACAAATGTCAAGGATTATCGGGTACCTCAGTTCGACAAAAAAATGTACTTGTTTATACATGAAAGTTCGATGAAAACGATAACATCGGCTAAACAGACATCACTACAATTAAAACCGCAACAACAGTTCACTAAAAGTAACACAGAACATAAGCGTCATAATTGTAAACCATGTTAAACTGTTAATAAGTAATTACAACTGCTGAAAATACATTTATGAGACTCCTTGGCTGGTCGATGTGACGCTGCCATCCTGATCCCAAAACCTGCCTGAGCTTGTAGGCGTACCCCTTTGTTTCAAGTCTGATCGACAGCCCCCTCCACCTTGTGATGTCATTAAAGGGATATGCCACCCCCAGGTCAAATTTGGGCATCTCCCCACAGTCCAGAGACTAAAATAAGTGGTGGAAAGCGTTTTCCTGCTCACCCAGCCATTGTCCGAGTCTGTCGCCACTGACCGCCGCGGTAACTGCTGCTCCTCCGCCTTAGACTGGAGTCTAACGTCGCCAGAGAAAGATTTCGGCCAAAAGGAATTAATTTGCTCGATGCGTTTCCCAATTACTTTGTGTGTAGTGCGCATTCATATCGAGTCCAAATAAATGTGCAAATCAACACGGAGAGCTTGCCTTGGTCATTTTGGGTGGGAACTATTTTCCAGTGCGTAAGAATACAGTCGTATCACGCAGCACGCTACCAGGGGAATCCCTGTTACGCACCGGGAAGGGAGTTCCCCTGTTGCACAACGTGGTGCGTGATACGCCTGTATTCTTACGCACTGGAAAATAGTTCCCACCCAAAATGACCAAGGCAAGCTCTCCGTGTTGATTTGCACATTTATTTGCACTCGATATGAATGCGCACTACACACAAAGTAATTGGGAAACGCATCGAGCAAATTAATTCCTTTTGGCCGAAATCTTTCTCTGGCTACGTTAGACTCCAGTCTAAGGCGGAGGAGCACCAGTTACCGCGGCGGTCAGTGGCGACAGACTCGGACAATGGCTGGGTGAGCAGGAAAACGCTTTCCACCACTTATTTTAGTCTCTGGACTGTGGGGAGATGCCCAAATTTGACCTGGGGGTGGCATATCCCTTTAAGCGGTAGTTTTTAGGTTAACAGCTACCAGTTTGAGAGAAGAATTCGGGATAGAATTCAAATGTGTGAATGAAACAAAACACAACTCCAGGTATGTCTCCAGGTATGAACCAATATTATAACATAGATCAGAAAATTTATTATAGAGTATTATAGGCCCTTAACTGGTCAGTCAATGGGATGTCCTAAATTATATTATCATGACTCATTCTCAATTCTCATTCCTCAAACCCGATATTACATCTGATTGCATGCAATGTCCTCTATCAAATACGAAAATCACAAATTTTGAAAAAAAAAAATACATAAATCGCATTTTCTCAGGATCTGTAATGCCGACATGAGGGCTCAAAGTCCGTGGTGCGTCACATTTATGAGACTCCTTGGCTGGTCGATGTGACGCTGCTATCCTGATCCCAAAGCTTGTAGGAGCTCCTACAAGCTCCTACTGAGCTTGTAGGAGTACCCCTTCATTCCAAGTCTGGTCGAGAGCTTACTTCGTTTCAAGGGGTATGTAGCCCTCGGTCGTGGCCCTAGCCCTTGATCAAAATTAGAATCGGGACACCCCTTGCCCTCACATGAACGCGCAAACCAAGGGGTAGGGGTAAGACAAAGGGGTAAGACAGAAAAATGGGACGCAGCCTAAAACTAGTATAGAAATTGGTATGGTCTCTTTGTAGTGGTTGATTAGTTTCCACATTGTACTGTTAATTGCAGCCTTCTGGGTTACAGTGAATTGAATACACTGCATTACTCAAGATGCTGACAGAAAATCAGAGTAATATAGTGTATTCAATTCACATTGTGGAAACTAATAAACCGCTACAAAGAGACTACAGAAGACATTCAAATTCAAGCATACATTCTGCCATCCACTTTCACCTAAACACTACAAATCATTCATTTGAAGACAGCGAGGTACAGATTTTGAGAGTAAAACTGGTTTGCAAGGGGAGTAAAGGATGCTATTTTTGTGAAGAAAGAGAATCCCTCTCTGAACAGGAATGGTGGACTTCGATATAATGTACCAGCTGTTTACAGAAGTATTTTGAACCTGTGACAAAGACCACAACAGGCCCATCAAGCGCTAATCAGGTACTTAACAATGTGGTAGGTGAGGCAGACAACACACAATGGGGGTATAATGACCCATAATGATGCTGTAAGCAAGGACAGAGCACTTTCACTGGCTGGACTTCGTCAACTCAGGTCCAGATGACCACTGTTGAGACCGTGTCAGCATCATTTAAAATGTAATAAAAAAAACATGATGAAAGTGTTCGCATATTTGCTCTGCTCTAGATAAAATGTACATCTTACAATTTTTTATTTATTTATTTATTGTTTATTTCATTCATAAAGTATAAAAAGACATCAACAGTGTGGTAGCAATACAAAAAATTGAATGAAAGGGAGCAGAAAGAAGAGTAATCTTACAGTATGTTATCTGCCCCCTCTTCCCTTTTCCAGACAGTACAATAACACTGATAGTGACTATAAAACATTTCATCAATATATTAAATTTGTAAGCATTATTTTATGTTTTATTATTCAATTCTAGACAGTGCAATACCCATAGAAAATGAATGCATTCGGCACTGGTATCAGACTTAAGTATTTAATGTTAAGGTACCGTTTGTTATCCCTGTAGGAACATTTGTCCTCTGCATTTGACCCAAGTGAATACTACTGGAGCACCAAAATCAGGTGCAGTGGGTGCTGTGTTGGGACAAGTTTTAATCAGGACTATCTGGAAGATGTGACCTACTGTACATGTTTTGGGTTGATGGGGGTAAACAGAATGCCCAGAGGAAACCCACCCAGGCACAGGAAGAAATGATGTTTGTGCATTTGTCAAACTCTTCAAATCTGTAAGATGACCTAACCTTTCACAGCTGTTTATGGGACACAGAATAGTAATATTTAACTAATCCAAGTGTTTTGTTTTTTTTTCAACTGTTTATGGTGTCTTAGTATTGATGAATTTGCATGGTTGAAGGAGATGAAAAGGATAGGCTGGACTGTTTATACATCTGTCAAACTTTTATCTCAGATTGTTCCAAATTCTGTCCCCAAGCATGACAGCCTTGGCGGGAAATCTGAGCATGCATTTGATGAATCCTTACAGGGAATCATTGTTTATGGATGAATTGGCAGAGGGAGACTCTGCCAATTCTCTGTTTCTCATCTCAGTCAGAGAGTCACACTACAGCCCCAAGTTACTTGCCACTAAATGTTTTCTTTTGGCAAACCAAGATGAATAAGACCATGAATTCAGATTTGTCAGTAAAGTCTTCATAACAGTGTACGGTTTTCATCACTTGCTGGCCACCCTGTGAAGTCATCAATTTTTCAAAGCTGCCAAACTTTAACTACTACCCTTATATAGACCGAAGTTAGTATTTTTTACATTTGGTGTCAAAAGTGTAGAAAATAAGATTCTAATCAATTACTGAAACTAGTATTTAAAACAAGATTATCATTTGAGCAGGTATCGATATTGAAAAAGTCACATTCACAGGATAGAAATGAACCTTTCCAAAATAGCTTTGGAAAGATCTTGAGCTGTATCAGAAATAAAAGACCACATAACTGGACAAATGTTTTAGTGTTTCACTGCTCATCCAAACATCTTCTTCAGTTCTGGTAAAATTGCTGGTGGAACACTGCCTTATATCTGTCTGAAGGGAGATAGTTATTGCAGTTTTTAGGATTACAAATTTGTCAATAAGAGAGAACTAAACTCGTGCCTACATTTCACTGTAATTGGTTAAATCAGCCTGTCACTTACATCATGATGGGAGGCTAAAAAGTTCAGGGTTGCATTAAACTGAAAATCAAGACAATTTTCAACTTTTGACTTCAATATCATTTTTGTACCAATTTCTTGCTTATTATTTACAGTACAGTCATCTGAACTACCAGAGCAATGTGTTCCCAATCCAGAGTCTTTCTAGGATAATCTTACCCCAAATGGTTTTACTTTGGCATCATTTTGTTAATAATGCAACCATTCCCAAATCATCTAAGAAATTTACCGCTGTCACAATGTTATAATTTCAAACTGGATTTCATTAATAGACTCAATACTCAACAGTGATTCTGATAAAAAAAATAAAAAAAACACACTTTCTTTAGACAATGGAACGTGATTTTCAACATTAAATTGTGTACTTTCTTTTATGTGGTCTTATATCTGTGTAATCCCTCAGTGGTTCATGTAGGTTCCATAGTGGTCCATGGGCATTGGAGTTCAGTATAGTGACAGCTTTGGGAAAGAAGCTGTCCTTGAGTCTATTTGTTCTGGCCTGTATGGACCTGTAGCGCCTGCCAGAGGGCAACAGGTTGAAGAGATGGAAGCCAGGGTGGGTATTGTCCTTTAGAATGTTTCTGGGTCTGCTGAGACAGCGGGAGTTAAAGATGGAGGTTATCGAGGGCAGAGGGCAGCCGATGATTTTTTGTGCTGTGTTGGTCACCCTCTGCAGTCTCTCCCTGTCAGCCTCCGTGCAGCTGGAGTGCCACTCTGACACAGCGTAGGTCAGCAGGCTCTCAATGGTAGAAGGTCACCAGCAGGTTGTGTTTAGATGCTCCTTCCTGAGCACCCTCAGGAAGTGTAGCCACTGCTGGGCCTTCTTTACCAGAGTTATACTAGTCCAGGGGTGCTCAACCTTTTTTTTTTTACCTGAGATTTACTTTTGAGGTTGATGGTGTGTTGAGGTCTACCAAGAGGGGGGGTCTGGGGGTTCCAAAAGCCATGTTAGACATGGCATATAGGGCTTTTGGAGTGAGATTATTTTAGGGGCGAAAGAATCAGATTTGGGTCACTTCAGGCTGCAGTGTGAAAGTAGCCCAAGATATGTGGATACATATCCGATCTTTTGGCATGCGACTTTAGTTTGAACAGCCAGGTCGCATTCATCTGACCTGGGCGTGTTTCCTCCAGTGAGAGTGGTACAAGTAGGCGCTCACAAATATACACAAACGTTCTTCTTGTCATTCGAAAATAGTATATAAACTCCGTATCAGAGCAATCCCACCACTCTTGGCTGCGACTCCGCACCAACACATTCATTTCTACGGAGGTTGCTGCCACTGCCCCACAAAACGCTGTGGCCAAAAACCTTGTCCTTCTCATTCTCCATCTCCTCCTTAAAACAAATAAGCTGTACATGTTTTGGCTCCGGTACGACAGCAACTTTAGGCGACTTCCGTAAACACTGAGCACGCTCGCTGCATGTGACCTCGTCGTGTCTTCCAAGGCACATGCAGGACACTTTTGGGGCATTTAAAGTTCACACTGGAGATCACATACAAGTCGTATTTAAAGGGAAATGTGAACAACCTCGCAAAAATTCGGATTTCACAAAAAAATCGGAATTGAGCATTAAGCCCTGCAGTCTGAACGTAGCCATAGACACACATTTCTCGCGATCGACTGACACTCTGCCTGCGATCGACTGGTAGACCACGATCGACTGGTTGGGCACCCCTGTATTAGTCTATGTGCTCTTATACTTGTTCTGATACAACTCAAGATTTTAAAGGTATTCAGAAAAGGTTCACTGCTGTTCTGTGAATGTGATTTTTTAGTATCAGTACCTGCAAATTAATTTCAATACTGGTTTTATTGATAGTAAATTTTTGATGCTTTAGCAGATTTTAGATTTTGAATACTCTTGACAACCCTAGTTTGCAATCGTATCTAAATATGACCTTTCCACTGTCCCTTAAGTTTTTACTAGTCCTACTTAAGGGTCTATGCAAGCAAAAGGGTAATAGACTCAAGGTGCAGAGAGCCCATTGTTGATAGAAAGAAGTGAAGCGCAGAGAGGAGGAGGGAGGAACAGTGAAGTGAAGAAAAGGCAACCAGACGAGCTCGCAGATGGTTCAGAAAGTTCAACAGTTTTCGAAGCTACTGGCAGCGCAAAATGTTTTCATATTTGAAGGGCGCAAGACATTTGTAGAAACTCCATCCCCGCTCTGACCACAGAGCGGCTGCGTTTGATAAAGACTTGAAGATTTCTGGAAAATATTAGACATTTTAGGCTATCCTGTCTGTCTAATTTCCTTTGTGCAGATTTGAAATTTCATATTGTGTTTTGTTGAGGCGATTTTCTTCTGAGGGTTGGAGTTAGGCTATTTTTGATAGGTGGAATGCAGAAGTAAGTTATGGCTATTTGAAATTCCCAAAGCGAAAACATCTGTAAGATTTAACACCTTTAACTCTTCATTTAGAATAGTCTTGTTGGATCCACATCTGGAGTGAGTCAAAGCCAGGTTATGTAAATAATATTAGTTTTGTTGATTTTATTTTAACACTTTGGCTAGTCTTTGTCATGCTCTGCAAACTTGTTTCTTTTATGAAGTCATTTTAGATGAACATTGCGATCTAAAATGTCCAAACTATAACGTAATGATCTGTGCGTGTCATAGATTATAAATGTATAGCAAGAACAAGCACAATATGTCTTCTTTAAATAACACAAAATAGGGTATATCATGATAAAATTGACATTGTGTTCTCTGTACCCTACAGCAGTGCCTCTCAATTATTTTCTGTGACGCCCCCCCCTAGGAAGAAGAAAAAATTTCACGCCCCCCCTCCCTGCGACTATAAATAGTATTATTTATCTAGAAAATTGTTATTAGTACACCTCTGCATAACATTGTATCCTTTTAAAAACAAAAGAAAGAAAGAAACGTCCAACAAAGACTGCACTGTCTTTTTGCACTGAGGACTCAAATATGAATGTGTTTTTAACATTTGTGGACATTTGTTTAAGTTTTACAGAAACGAAACTTAAAGCGAAACTAAAAGCGCTGAAAAAAAAAACATGTGAGCATGTACATGTGAAGAAATTGACAAATAAAGGCTATTTATTCACTATTTTTTGATGTCATCATGCTGTTTCCTCATCACAAACATACCTGTAGTTGTGTTTTGTTTCATATCTGCAATTCAGTTTTGACTAGGCAAAACAGAATTACAGATATCTGCAATTACATCATTGAAAACGATATTCAACTCATCACACATCATAAATGACAGTTGCAGATTTTATTCAGTTTTGACGAGGCAGATTGAAAGTTAAAAATATCTAGGTATAGTTAAAGACAACGTGGAAGCACCACATTGTCTTGAGCTACGAGCAGTGCACCAATCCGTCCAAAAAGCCATTTGTTCCTAAATCTAAACAACCGTCAGTGTTAAAATTCGTTTTTGTCATTAATATAATCAATGAACATTTCACTAAAGTGCATAAACAAAATGACACTAAGATGCATTTTGGCTCTTACTGATAAAATAACTTTCCATTAACAGCCGACAGGTGCCATGTGAAAATACCGCTTCCGCCTAAAGTGGGATCATTTGCATACAGCGATGTAATTTTGCCAAGTCAAACTCCAATTCAAGATATCTGTAATTATATTTTGACTAGGCAAAATGAACGTTTCAAGATATCATATCTATAACTTGATCATAGATATCTATAGTTGCATTATGACTAACTCCAGTTTGAGATATCTACAACGTAATTTTGGCTAGTCGTAATTCAGGTTACAG
The DNA here is from genome assembly GCA_036785185.1 of Paratrypauchen microcephalus. NCBI lineage: Eukaryota > Metazoa > Chordata > Actinopteri > Gobiiformes > Gobiidae > Paratrypauchen > Paratrypauchen microcephalus. Next base: position 1,289,098 of record JAVJIX010000088.1, read on the forward strand.
AAATCTACAACTTCATTTCGCCTAGTTAGAACCTCATTTAAGACATCTGAAAAGGAACATAAAGATATCTTGAACTGAGGTGAATTAAAGATATCTTGAACTGGAGTTATGACTAGTCAAAATCAAATTGTAGATATCTCAAACTGGAATTACAGATATCTATAATTCAGTTGTGGATATCTGTAATTCACGTAGTGGATATCTGGAACTGAATTGTAGATATCCGTAATGATGATCCCCATACAAATGAATGGCAAAAGTGACGTCATTTGCCCGAGGAAGAATTTCTTTGTGGATATCTGAAATGATGATTACGGATAGGAAGAATATCTTTGCTGATATCCGAAATTTTATTTTTTACTAGGCAAAGCTGAATTAGAGATATCTGCAATACATATTCAGCCGAGCGTTTAAATGTTAAAACGGCTTGCCATAAAAGGTAGCTGTTAACTTGAAAACTACTACTTCATGACATCATTAGGTGGAACATAGAGATGTAGACAAAATAATAATGCAGGGTTACTCAAACATGTGTGAATGAAACAAAACACAGCTCTGGGTATGTTTTTGATGAGCTAACCACATTATAACATGGCTAAAACTTCCCAAGAGTAAATTTTGTGAAATATAGGACCTTTAATAGCCTATAGAAGTAAAATATCTTCCATCTCTTCTTTAGCACCTCCCTGGGTCTATGGTGCACTAACAAAGTCGTATTCTATGGATGCAGATTGGTTACTTCTTTCAAATGATTCTTGACAGGGCCTTAAGCTGTTTTAATTGCACATATGGACTGCAATGGAAATGTAGTCTTAAGTCATGTTTTCAACTGCCAAGCACATGCGTATGGATATGGATATGTGCAGTGTATGGTTATGATATAATGACTGCATAGTTCTAGTCCAGAATGAAATATGGTTATGGAAATTAATGGAAACTTGGAAACTATGCGTTGAAAAGGCCGTCACACTTAAATGATCTGTTTTATCTCAGCTGATAGCAAAGTTCTATTAGTGATGAATGTGTAATAAATTATTTTCTTTTATCTTTATATGGTGCATTAATGTGGTGTATCACTGTTCTGTGTTTAGATAACCGAAAAGGTTTGATGTTGCGGTTTGTTTTTACAGAAGTTCTGCTCATTCCTGTTTTATGTAATATGGTCTTTGTTTAAACTGTTGACTGTTTACATTGAACCTTTGCTAAAAGAATAGAATATGAATACTAAACAACTATATGTGACTTTCAGTAAGTCTACCTTAAAGGGATAGTGTGTGTTTTTTTATGTTAATCTGTATGGCTTCCCCTTCAACAGTGTCCTGAGATGAACACTGATTTACCCATGACAGCGTGATTTGACCCCGGTTCTCCTCCGGTAACGTACCTCGTGAACGTAATTCCGGTAAGTTAGCCAGGACAGTTAATAAAGTTTTTCTTCTCAAAACAACATTTGTCCGAAAAGTCATATATTTGCGTCACAAACAGTTGTCCGCTAAAAATTCAGCAGCGTAATTCGCAAACATCCGCTTACGTGAACAGGCTTAAAGTGAACAGGCTAATAGAGCTAACATGGGCGCAGTGATACGAATCTAGAGAGAAAATATGTGAATGCGAATTACGCTGCTGAACAACTGTTTGTGACGCAAATGTATCACTTTTTGGACAAATGTTGTTTTGAGAAGAAAAACAAGTTTTATTAACTGTCCCCGCGAACTTACTGGACTGGACTACTACGTTTACGAGCTACGTTACCGGAGGAGAACCGGGGTCAGATCGCGCTGTCATGGGTAAGTCAGTGTTAATCTCAGGACACTGTTGAAGGGGAAGCCATACAGATTAACATAAAGAAAAAAAATGCACTACCCTTTTAAATTTACTAAACTGTGTCTGAATTCATGACTGAAGTCGTGCTTTGCCAGATCAAAACTTGAGTGAAACCAGAACTTAAAGATACAGTATGTAACTTTCTGGAGGTGGCAAACTCCTGATTCCATAGATATTGCAGTTAAAATCATACTTCAGAACATTCTTCATGGAGGAATGAGGTACATTTTATTCCATAGCCTACGATTTTCAGAGGAATAAAAACAAAATTCCAAAAATGAAAATAAGTTAATAAATAAATGAATTGTAGATGAAAAAGTCACATACTGTGGCTTTATCTAGTCCTATATAGGACTAAATTAAGATTAAAGTAGAACTGAACCATGTGTTGGGTTGTCTAAAGTATTGATAGTTATTGATACTAAAACTAGATATTCATTTGAACAAGTATCAATAGTAAAAATGTTTTAGAATGATCTTCAAGTATAAGCCCACTTTGACTAGTATATGTTCATGGAGTACTAAGGAACCTACCTGGACAACTGAGGGATTCCATGTATAAGGTCACATGGTAATACAAAAGAAAATGATTTAATGTTGAAAATCACGTTCTATTGTATAAAGAAATATTCTCAGTTATTATCAGACTTTTACATTTTTTTACTGGGACAGCACTACTGTAAACAAAGGTTACACTATTGTAGGTGGTATGGTAGGGTATTGTACAGTTTTTAACCACAAAGGTCTATCCTGTTACTCCATAATCCACTTTTCATCTGCAGATTTTGACTACAAATTATATACAGCTGACATATAGTGCTGAAAATGATCTGAACTGACTGACTCAATGGTCCACACCAGTCATACATATACTGTATATGCTGTGTGTTTTATTGGCTGGAGCTGAGCATATTTTTGGCACCTCTCCAAAGTGTGATCCAGGTGTGACCCTCAGCTGTTCTTTAGGCAGAGTGACCTGTTGCACCTGCATGCTATGGACCATGTAATTACACTCTTACAATGCACGTGTTACTTTAAATGTCCACTGATGTTATTTTATCCTTTGTGGAAAATGGATATGGACACACAGCTAGAATTGGAGTCAAAGCAAATGAAATGGTTACAGTTTCTGGTTCATTCACATATTATTTTTGGTACACCACCCGTTTTTACTTCTATGTGATGTGGAATGCCATTAGTCAAAACGACAAGTAGGTGGCTGCAAATAGTTTTAACTGGTTTTTAATCTTTTTTTACTTGTGAACCACACCACAACCGGTTTTGACAATGCTGTTGAAATGACTTTACCCCCTCCACCTTATGCTTTCCAACCAGGCTAACATCAGATACAAAACAGATCTGAACCAGTCCGTAACAATTTCCTAGATCAAAACTGGAGCTAAATCATCTCCAGATAAGACTGAAACATAAAGAATTCCTAGCACAAACTAATTCCAAATTGAACAAAACAAAACATTTTGTACTCTACCACAATTTGAGAACCACTGAACCCAAGCTTAAGGTCTAGAACAGCAGTGTCAAACATACGGACCGGGGGCCAGATGCGGCCCTCCAATACCTTTAATCTGGCTCTCGGCTGATTTTCTATTAAAATATTTTAATTATATTTTAATTTTCTTTTAAAATATTGTAAATTTTCTGCGCAGTTTAGCATAGCAGTGTCTCCAGCACCTCTGTGCGTGGCCCCTCTCACCAGAGCAGCACAAATGACTTACAAAAGACTTACCTCTTTCCAAACACTCTTAAAGGACCATCGTTTTGACTGTTGACTGTGACACCCTCATCAGCAAAATGTCAAAAATGTGGATGCCGAGTGCAGGATTTTCCAAGAAAAATTGACTTATTCCTATTTGTTCACGGAGGTGAATGGGAAACATGTATGCTTGTTTTGAAAATTGCATTTTTCTTAAAGTTTCAGGTTGTTCATAATATTATAATATTTTGTAAATGAAAGAGTTCATCAAATAAAAAAAGACTTCTGTAATAGATTTGTGTTTCTCTGCACAAATATTTAGACTTATTGCTATTTTTGGAGTATATATGCCATGAGTTTTCTGATCCGGCCCATTTGGGATCAAAGTAGGTTGGATCCAGCCCCCGGACCAAAATGAGATTGACACCCCTGGTGATTTTGGATCTAAACTCTTTAAGGCTGCATTCACACAGACATCAAAACTGGGACTTTAGAACTAAACCTGGACAGAACCAAACCAAATCTACAGTACACAAACCAGTCCTGTACAATGTGAATGTGCCCTAAAAGTCACTAGAACAAGGTCAAAAAGGCCTAACTAAATTAAACATACACTGTGTAACTTTCCCAGTAGAGGGACTGCCACTTGCTTGGAAAGAGAGTTATTGCTTTACCTTCAGTGTTCCACAATATGCCATTAAATGAAACAGGTGATGGCACTAAGCAGGTATTTCAATTTATTTTTACAGACAAAACAAGAAGGTGGCGGATCCTCTACCAGAAATTTGACAAAGCACACTATTAATTCATACATGTATACATACAGAATATATACTGACACTGACCCAGTCTATGTGGAACCTAAGGCTGTAGTTGACTAAAGGAATTCTTGGTCAACTAAAGACATGTCCTGCTGATCGACTGGTTAACTTAAAAGAGGGTGTTGCACATGCTCTCAAAACTGTCATCTATATTATATTATCTGACTCAAAATGCACTCACAAAACTACACCTGCACAGGAGTTCATTCATTTTGGTTAACTAAGACCCTATCAGCCGATTACTCGATAAACAACCAAAGGACTATAGCCCTAAGTGAGCCACATTAATTATGGACTTCCTGAATTCTAGCACTGACAGCTATAGATCAAGATCAAAAGATCAAAGTCAGCTTTATTGTCAATTCTGCCATATGTGTTCAACATACAGTGAATCGAAATTTCGTTTCTCTCTGGCCAGGTAGTGCAAAAAGACAGTGTACAAGATACAATATGAAGACAAAACACAACAAAAACTATCTAAGACAGAGATCTAAAATTAAAACTAAAGTCTCAGATCTAAAATCTTAAAGCTATAGGCTGACTTCTCACATAAAACAGGCACTCCTTTAGGTTTCGGACCCTTTACGACTTCCAAACGGAGGATGGTTGTAATTATCTGCAGTCAGACTCAAACTAGAGCTGTGTTTATACCTCCAAATTAGATCTAAAGACAAAATGGGAAAGTCCCGTGCCTCCTGTCATCTCTCGTCTGGCACGGCTCAGGAAAGCTGCATCAAATCACTCAGTATTTCAGTCTCAAGTCCTTCTCTCCACAGACGTCTAGGGTAATAATATATGAGGGCAGTGTAAAGCCAGAGATGGAGGTTATGAGCTGAAGACATGCTTCTGCTTTGGCTACTGTTGGCATGGAAAAAACACACAGATAATGTCACTTTTCTGGTAGAGGATCGTCTCCATGGAGATGTATTACTTTGTCAGGAACGTTCCATAATAGTTTAGTCAACCTATTATACATTTTTCCTACAGTTTTTCAGTCATCCAGGTAGATTCTACAGACAGCAGCTCAGTTGGTAGAGCGTTTGTCCACTGATCCGAAGGTTAGTGGGACGAATCCCCCTCTTGACATAAACATCATTGGTAGAGCGGTCATATCCATTGACCCACAGGTTGGCATGTGATTCCAGCTCCCACAGATGAATGCTGTTGTTGTGTTCTTGGGCAAGACTCTTAACCCACTTCATTCCTAGTGTCTGTGTACGCTGGTGTATGTGCTATTTTTCAGTCGTCCAGGTAGATTTTGTAGTAAAATATGACTTTTCCTTGCATTTTTTGTGTTTTATTCCTTACTGGAATATGGAACATAATAGGTAAAGCAATAACATCTCCATGGAGACAAGCATGCACCTTTATGTAATGTAATAAGAACAAAGTCAGCACTGTTTGTATTTGATTTAGAACTTCAGAGGCTCTCTCAAAATGTATAATCCAATAAATTCCATTAAATGTAAGGACATGTGGTGGAGTTTAAAGGTTGTCAAAGTAATTTCTGATTTATTTTACAATCTAGTCTAGATTAAGGAAATGGAATGGGGGGGGGGGGGGGGGGGGGTTGTAATATCACTTTTCTGAAAGTGCTACGGACTATATAATACATTAATATTTCTCATACTGTTCAGTTTGCTTGCAGCGTTTCAGTTTTAAGTGAAAGACTGACTCTCGTGGTCAGCTGAGAGACCAACCGAAGTGAAAAATTTGAAGCATGTGTGGGTCAGTTTTCCGAATTACAATTCCCAAACAAATCCCAAAGCAAATTTATGCATCCATTTCCCATTATATTCCCATGGCTGCTTTTCATAAAGGTCCTGTATTATGTAAAATTGATTAGCGAGCTTTACCTGGATTGGTGTTTTGTTTCATTCACATGTTTGAACAATCCTTTTTTATTAGTTTGTGTACATCACCAAATCTTCATATGCTCTGTTCCAACTTTTGATATCATGTTGTGGTAGTTTGCAAGTTAACAGCTCCTTTTACCTTTGGTTCAGTGGAGATTTCAGGGCTGAAATGATCCAAATGATTCTAGTGGTGTGTGGAGTTTAAAAAGACAGTGGAGCGCTTCCTGTATCATCACATGAGATTACAATGTGGAACAGTGAACACAATTCCAGGTCTGTTATGAGGAGGAAACAATCGAACATTCATCAGAAAATAGCGTGAGCCCTATAAAGTAGACTAAATTTGAATAACCGTCCAATGTGTCACCTTGCCACAGGAATGTGCAATTTCCATCTCTAATGTCTTAATTTAGTCTCACAATCCCCCAGGAAACAGCTGTGGATTATTTATATCTTGTACTTGCACAGGCTGCTCTAAACTTCAATGTGTTTCGCCTGTGGGAAAAACGTGTACATCAAGGACGGATTTTTTTACAACTCCAGACACACTCATCTTTTTGATCAGGCTCTGTCTCGCCTCCCGTTTTTATGTACCCTTTGAATGCTGTTATTATAGAGCAGTATGGTAGGCTAACACGTGTCATATGCTATGCACATGCTAAACCTGTGCACAGACAAATGAACACATCAGTCGTTTTGCTGCTAAGATAAAAGTTTGTCCAATTTTTGCGTGAAGCGAGGGGATAAGTCTGGAATATTCCTGGAATTTCAAATATCAAACAATAGAAGGCAATCCAGAAAGTAATATGAATACAAAGGCACTGAGGCGGTTTTTTGTGTCTGGAAAATACCACAGGCCACAGTGTTCTGATTATACTAGAACATGCACAAAGCCAGCAGACGGTACAAGGTGAAGTGAGGTAGTGTAAACCTAGCTAAAAACAATAGCTGCTAGCATGGGATTCCTGTGTAGTGAAGGCAATGGGAGTTTTGCAATGTTAGTGAAGGTGGTTATGAGCTTTAAAGTGGGACTAAACACCTAAACTCTGTCCACAGCCACATTGCAAATAGATGATCTAAACTGGGCAGTACCTGGAGGACTAAAGATGACGGTGATACCCACACGACAAACTCCAGCCTTCTAGCCAGATGTTTGTGATCAGAAACACCTGTCTGTAATCAGGACAGTCTTTTGTGATGTCACCAGCTACTGGAGATTGCAGCGGTCACTGGCAGCATACTACTTAGATATAGATTTTACAGTAGCTCATGCTATTAAACACACAGTGAATAAAAATTTTATTGTTTCAAATTACACTGGTCTACAAATTTTTGGACTTGATCTGCTTCCGAGATAAAAGTGGCTAAATCTCATTTATATTGATAAGATGAACTGAAAATCAATTGATAACTGCGCTGGTTAGCTAATGTAGTCAAGATATGTAATGATATAATAATAATATATCTATATTATATATTGATATATGTCAAAACTCTAGACATATTAAAATGAATGTATTGGAATGTGCAGACAGGCTTTCAGATAGAACTGATTGTAGACACACTGTACCTTCTGATAAACTACCGTTTTTGCCTTATTTTGCATAAATTTCCTATTTTTGGAAACTATAGCCAATCAGCACTTCTGACTTACTTTTTCTTTATTAGTGACCTAAACCAAGAAAAATTTCACTACATTTGTTCCGGAAGCATTTTGCTTGTCTGTTCAAGCTAATTCTCTGTCAGTAAAGTATATGGTTTAGAGTTCAGACATTGGGGGAATAAACATGACTGTTTTATGTGTTAACTTTTTTTTTTAGGTTAATACATTCAAGATTAAAAGACAGTTCTGTTTCCTTTTAATAAGAATAAATAAAAAATGTTGACATTACTGATTCATCTTTTTTCACCATATTACCCAGTCCTATTTGCCTGTCGTAGCTCAAGCCACAGCAAACATAACTGTGCAAGCACATGTTTATTTCAGTGATGCATGTGAAACGAAAGAGCTCATTGGTCATATATGAAACAAAATCAAATTTCTCCTACCTCAGATAAACAGAGTTTAGTGCTTCACTCATTAATTCTGCAGCAATCGACAATCTTTTTCAGTTCCCTGTGGTACTGTATTCCTTCATTTTTTCCAATATGGACAAACTGCGTGTGTCCCTGATTGGCTAATCCACCTGTCACTCACGGCCATCTGAAAACAGGGAGATTCATCGGTGACTCACATATTCATAAGGTATTATGTAAGTGTGTATTTTGGATCCCAGGCAACAACCCTATTACTGTATTGTCAATATATTTATAAGACAGGAGACAGGGTTTTGCACTCTCAAGAGACAGATGGAATTATTCAATTACAAATGAAACAAAACACAACACCATATTTGTTTTAGATGAAGAAAAAAATATTACATTTTGGAAATACTGACAAGAAATTCAACCAGGCATCTAGTAACTCAGGTACAGTGTTGACAAGTTGACTTATGATGCTTATCTTGATCCAAATGTGCCCCATATTTAAGATTTATGATACTGTGCTGCTGAAAGAATGTTGGCTTAGCTGCAGCTCTGAGAGATTAAAGGGGTCACTGCACAGGGCTGGACAATACACTTCATCTGTATCAACAATAATAGGATTCATATTCAGATATGCTTGTATAGAAGTTTATGATGCCTCGGTATTCAGCGTCAGCTAAGCAGGCCATTGAGGTTATATCACAAATGCCATAGCCAGTTTAATCATAAACCCATTTATACAAGATGTAGTTTGTGCACATATAATAATGTATTGTACTCTCTATGATCACAACGAGAGCTGCAAGACTGATTACAATCAAATCGAAATCACAGTTTGAATGGCTAGCAAATCGCAAGGGCTGCCATTTTTGAAGTACCATAATTTCACCCATTAATGTAGTTTAGTCAGTATATATATCAGTCCTTTTCTCAATTCTAATTTAATCGCAATCACAATGCTTGTCAGATACATCACAATCACAAAAGTGTGTCATCTGGGAGTGTAACATCATCATATTCTAAAAATTTGAAAACAGCTAATTAGATGAATCATTTTAAACGGTTGAATAGTACGCTACACTCAAAACAGATGTGAAATGGGACTCATAGCTTAACACCTAATAAGACTAGAGTTCAATAGTCCAGACTGTAGACTGCAGAGCTGGAAGATTATGTGAAAAAATGCAGTTGTACGCTCCATCACAGGTATTTTTATTCCATTTATTGGTTAGCCTCTGTACGGTTCTGAGTGACATCTAGATCTAACCAATCATCAAACTTTCAGCAGAAGCAGATGACTTTAAAGTCATCTAAAACACCTAAACTTTGCCCAAAACCACAACTAACTGGACTAAAGGAGAGAGGAGGAGAGGTGTAAGGAACAGCGTGGTTGGTCTAACAGGTATCCACACTTCAAATTTACGGGTAAACAACAAAAATATTCTATCAGAAGTGCCTTTTGTTTAGATGGTGACGGCGTTTTGGGGGCTTAAAAACGGGAAAAAAATGAAACCGCCCTCCAAAGTGGAAAACTTGAATACGCTCCGCCGTAGCTTTTTCGTCTACACTGCCCAAGATGCAAAACTCTGGTCAAATCCGCTGATGTCACGTATGCGTTTACATCACCATTTCTGGATATTTATATTTATAAATAAATATCGCTTGGTGCTATTTTCTCTCGGGTCGTATCACTGCGTGCCTATTAGTATTATTAGCCTGTTCACTTGTAAACATCCACTTACATAGCACCAAGCGATGTGATGCAAATATCACTTTTGGGACAAATATTGTTTTGAGAAGAAAAACAAGCTTTATTAAGCTATGCCTTTATTAGTCCCACAGTGGGGAAATTCCACTTGTGCATTTGACCCATCCTGTTATTAGGAGCAGTGGGCAGCACATTACTGCGCCCGGGGACCATCTCCATGACCTTGCTTCAGCTTGGTCAGGACCTAAGCTGGAGGATTTACCTATCATGCATGTTTTGGGTTGATGGGGGAAACCGGAGTGCCCGGAGGAAACCCACCCAGACACGGGGAGAACATGCAAACTCCACACAGAAAGGTCCAAGCGACCCAGGGATCGAACCCAGACCATGCATGCAAACTCCACACAGAAAGGCCTGGGGGACCCGGGGATCGAACCGGAACCTTCTTGCTGTGAAGCATGAGCGCTACCCACTCAGCCACCGTGCCGCCACGGTGAGGCTTCTTGACGCCGCCGGTGGCGAGCTGCTTCCTGGGAGCCTTTCCTCCGGTGGATTTACGAGCGGTCTGCTTGGTTCTGGCCATTTTCTCTGCTCTAGGAGTTCAATGAAAACCTAAAACGGTATTAAATGTCCCCGCTAACTTACTGGAACTGGTCAGCAGTAAGTCAGTGTTAATGGATGACACTGCTGAAGGGGACGCCATACAGATTCACATAAAAAAAACAAAAACGCACTATCCCTTTAAGGAAGATTCTACGCATGCGTCGGACGTAGTGATAATGTATCACAGCATCACCTAGCCGCCCGGCATGCATTACCAATCGAATTCCACACACTTTTGTGTCACCGTATGCACGCAGATTTCCTCCCAAAAGCACTCGTCTAAACGCGGAATAAAAAGTGAAGCTGCGATGCCACTTTTGCGTCTTCTGTTCAGACCGTCATCATATAAACGTAGCCTCAGACTCAGCCCTTGCAGCCCAGTGTTTGCGATCAGAAGCACCTGGCTGTAATCAGAGCAGTCTTTTGTGATGTTACCAACTCCCTGAAATTGTTAAAAAAAAAAAGACACTAGAGGCAACACAGACTTAGATTTTGCCGTCTTTTTGACCCGAAAGCTTTTACTATATAAAACAAAATATGCACAGTTTAGTAGCAAAAATAAAAGCAGATTTATTGTTTAGTTTCACTTTAATGTAGAAACGAGTGAGCGTTAGTCCTTTCTGAGTATCATTTTGACCCTGTATCCCTCTGAGATTCACTGGTCGCACATAATGGACTAATGTGAATGCGTTCTACAGGCCATAAGCTCACACAGATGTTGCCTCCTGTAATTGAATACAATCTGCATGCATGGGTTTCCTATAGGGCCACCCTGTTAGCACTCCCCTCTCACCTTTACTCCGCTGTGACGTCCAACTTCAGCTATTCGCCCAGTCGTTAGCTGGACCAGGTGTATTTTTAGAGTCTGGTTTTAGGTCAGCTGAGGTCCACACATGTCTAATATTTATCACTACCAAGAGTGGAAAGGACTTTTACGCAAATAGCTGACATTTTTGAAAGAATAGTACAATTCTGTCTGCAAAAATGAGTTATTGGGGGATTAAAGTGTTGCTAAAGGTACTCAAGCTTGTGATCTTTAAAGCCACATTATAATGCTGTTACGTCATCAAAAACATACCTGGAGTTGTGTTTTGTTTCATTCACGTTGAATAACTCTATATCATTAGTCTTCAAAGTTCAAAATGCTCTCTTCCACTTTGTGATGTCATGAAGCAGTGGTTTTCAAGTTTAGTTAGATCCTTTAGGCAATTCCAGGGCTGAAATTATCCAAATGATTCTAGTGAAGGTGTATGGAGTTTAAAAACACAGTGAAGCACTTCCTGTATTACCACATGATGGAAAGAGTGTTTTCAGTTTGAGAGAAGCATGCAGGGTTTGTGTGTTAAACATGTGTGAATGAAACAAAACACAACATTATAACAGAGAAACAACATTATAACAGAGATGTTTTTTTAAAATATATATCATAATAAGGGCCTTTTAAGTAAGGATATTTTTATTTGGTACTATTAGAGCAGGATTATAACTCATTATAGATGCTAAGGAATAGACTCGATACCACAATGATAATAACACCTTTTATGAGATTGTCATTTTCAAAATTAAATCATAGTACTTCCTTTTGTATTACCGTGTTACCTTATATCTGTGTACTCCCTCAGTTGTCCAGGTAAGTCCAAGAGCGTATACAAGTGTGTGCTCTTATACTTGTTCTGATACAGCTCAAGTTTATTCTAAAGCTATTCAGGAAAGATTCATTTCTGTCCTGTGAATGTGACTTTTTAGTATTGATACCTGTTTAGATGAGTATCTAGTTGTACATGATTTTTACTCTTGAGTGCAATTTCTGGCTATTCTGCATTTCAGTCGCTTAACTGCACATTTCCAGCTATACTTAAAAAAGTAATTGAGTCAGCAACTTTTACAACTATAGTCACTCAAATGTGTTGATTTCTAACATACCACAAACATACCAGCTCTGCATTTTAATCCACTTCCAGAGATTTGGTGATGACATGTTCCTACTGAAAGAATTCAATTTGTCGTTGCCAATGAAAAGTCCTACAGAGAGAATCTAATTTCCTTTTTTCCAAATGCAAACCAGACCTTTTACATATCGACTATAACGTTAGTCAGCCATTGTTATCTGACTTCTATAATGTAAACTTTGTGTAGCAGAGCGATTTCTAAGCCAAGTATTCTCTAGTCTATTTATCTTTTTTGCTATTTTTAATTATTATTGAATTAATTATTGCAAGGACCTATATTATGCCATTTTCTGATCAATGTTATAATGTTGTTTCCTCATCAGAAACATACCCAGAATACACTCTGTTCCACCTTGTCATGTTGTAATACAGGATTTCCTCCTCTGTGTTTTTAAACTCCATACATCTTCACTAGAATCACTATCAGAATACAGAATACTGCCAATCTTTCCTAAAGAAAAGGTAGCTGTTAATTTGAAAACTACCGCTTCAGGACATCGCAAGGTGGAACATTTTGAGCTTTGACTGTGGAGAGTTTCAAGTACCTGGGTGTTCACCTCAACAATAAACTGGACTGGTCCCACAACACCGACGCCCTGTACAAGAAGGGCCAAAGTCGCCTCCACCTCCTGAGGAGACTGAGGTCCTTTGGAGTGTGCAGGCCTCTGCTCAAGACTTTTTATGACTCTGTGGTGGCCTCTGCTCTCCTCTACGCTGCCGTCTGCTGGGCCCCGAGCAGCACAGAACGGGACAGAAAAAGACTGAATAAGCTGGTTAAGAGGGCCAGCTCTGTCCTGGGCTGTCCTCTGGACCGTGTAGAGGAGGTGGCTGAGAGGAGGGTACTGGCCAAATTCACGTCCATTAAGGATGACACCTCTCACCCTCTGCACCGGACTATTGAGGAGCTGAGCAGCTCCTTTAGCAGCCGACTAAGACACCCCCAGTGCAAGAAGGAGCGCTACCGCAGATCCTTCATCCCCACCGCCATCAGACTGTATAATTCTAACATATAGGCCAGACGTGCAATATCCTCCTTTTTCATGTTGATGCTTGTTGTTACTATTATCATTATTACTATTTTCCATTATTATTATTACGTATTACTATTTGTATTATTTATTACTTACTTTATCCCCTCCCTGCCTGCATGCACTTTTTTTCTCTTTTGTCCAAATGTCCTAGAGCTACTGTGGCGAGTAAATTTCTCCTGTGTGAGATCAATAAAGGCTTATCTTATCTTATCTTATCTTTGGAGATCCGGACAGACATAATAAGGGGCTACTCAAACATGTGTGAATGAACCAAAACACAACTCCTGGAATGTTTTTCATGAGATAACAACATTCCAACAAGACCAAATGTTCACAAGAGTCAGTTTTGTGTAGTATAGGTCCTTTAAGGTCCTTTACATCTGCTTTAGTTACATTTTATTATCAGTGATGGTGTGAAGCTGATTCAAACCTGCTGTAATGAAAAAAATGGTGTGCATTGGTTGAATATTGTGAACATTTGGTTTGGGTTAAAAGTCGTAAAAAAAAAAAAAAAGGACATGGGACCGTGAGTATTTCCATCTCTAAAGAGCTGTAAAGTTGAAGCCACATTAATTTACTGGAGAGTCAAAATGGGTTTGGTCCAGTTCAAGACCTCTACCTCTGTGAGAATGTGGTTTCAATGAATAAATCACGCTTTTTACAGTTTTTTTTTTGAGCAGATACAATATCTAATATTTGTTTTGGCTGATAACTGAGTGGGTTTCAACAATTAATCCATAATAACAACTATATATGACACTCCCCCTCTGTCCTGACCTGTCTTGTCTTTGGTACATCTTCCAGATCTTATTATATTTCCATAGTTCCAATATCCTGTTTATGGCGACATTTTGAGGACCTTTGACCTTTCCCAAAAGATACAGTGTTTTGCTTAGAATTGGTCATTCCTATGGCAACTTTTTCTATTAATCTGAAACTCATGGATATTATTGAAAATGTGTGGAACATTACAGATCTTGATTTGGTAATTTTATGTGAACAATGTTATTTATACGCTGATATCAAATGTTTTTTATTGTCATTGTACACGGGCAAACAATGAAATTAAGTTTAGAACAACAACTGACAACTGTAGTTAAGCCAAGACTAACATTCAGTCCACAGCATTTGGTTTTAGTTTTACACATTAACAGTGCAGGTTGCTAAATCCATTGTTCTTGTGCGCTTTCCCATAGGGCGACATCCAGCAGCTCCTGATCGTGGCGGACCCCCGAGCGGCCCACGACTACTGTGAACACTACAGCCCCGACTGTGAAAGCCCCGCCCACCACGACACGCCCCAAGCCCAGGAGCCCGAGGAGGAACTGGTCAGTCAAACTGTCTGTCTGATGGGTGTGTGTAGGGATGTATAGTTATTCTCAAACCTTTGGCTAACAAAGTGCAAATGTATGCCACTATACTGAGCCTAAAGATAATTGAGGTCATTTTAATATTAAGGGCAAAAAAGGGTTGAAAAAGATTGAAGTGAAACTAGAATCAACCCAGGATTAAACTCACAACTAAGGGTGTGTTTACAATTGTCCTGGTTCGGTCCAGGTTAACCAGTTTAGTCCAGATTGCAGACCTGATTTGGTCCTATTCAAGTCCTGGGCAGTTTCTCAATCCTTGAACTTGTACAGACTTGTGTGCCTGTGGACCTGCGAAACATCACGCTCCGCACTCCAAGTCCTGTTCCACTTCAAAGTCCACTTCTCAGCAAGACCTTTGGAAATCCCCCGATGAGAAGATGCTCTGCCCGTTTTACCGGGGATGCATTGTCCGAGTATATTTCCCACAATGCACTTCGCATAGCGCACCTGAAGCTGATCACTGCGACCCCACACTGAATCTATTAAAATAACCCTCCGCCTGCGGCCGTCTCCTCCGCGTGCACACGGACCGGGTAAAGCCGATAGATTCAGAGCGTGTGGAAATCAGTGCACGTAATGATCAGATCTAATGGTTTTATTTGTAACTAAAATTCCCGAAATGCAGAGTATTGGGTTTGTTTTAGCAGATGTGTTGATAAAACTTTGTTTCATTACCTCCATTTCGTTGCAATTATATGAAACATGAGGACAAATGCAGCAGGCTTTTTAGTAAACCTGAAACTTTGAAAAGTATGTGAATAAATGATTAGTGAATAAATGAACACATCTAAAATTGATATTTTACATTTTGAGCATAATTTATGTACGGTATTTTCCGCACTATAAGGTGCATCGGATTATAAGGCGCACCTTCAATGAATGGCCCATTTTAAAACTGTTTTCATATATAGGGCGCACCGCATTATAAGGCGCATAGAATAGAAGCTACAGTAGTGGCTGACTACGGTAGCCATGATTAACCAAAATTGATCCATATATAAGGCGCATCGCATTCTAAGGCGCACTGTCGGCTTTTGAGAAAACTGAAGGCTTTTAGGTGCGCCTTATAGTGCGGAAAATATGGTATTTATTTTGATAATTAAATTTGATGTTATATATTTTTTTATATTACTTAACAGGATAATAATTAATCTTGGTCTAAATTTGGGGGTTTCTGTGATGTCACCAAGTCCACCTGTCCCAAAACCTGAAAGAGCAGAGTGTGCTTGTGAACTCCTCAAGTCCATTCTCTAAGTTTGCACCCACAAGTCTGTACCAGGAAGGACACGAGTACAGACTCTGCAGACTGGGAATTGAGAATCGGTCCTGGTTTAATTCTGGTGTAGGCCAGGTTAGTTCCAAATTTCTTCCCTGTTTATTCCCAAATTTGATGTGACCTACTGTATGAACAAGTGTGAATACAGGCTTAGAGATAACTTTATTATTAAGAGCAAAAAGGCATTACTAAGATGGCATGTAATCCTGAACTGAAGAAGGGTTAAACATTCAAATTAAACCAGAATCAATCCAGGACTAAACCAGGTCCTAACAAGGAGAAGATGAGGACTTTATCAGCTAAACCACAGTACTGAACCTTATCTAAACCAAATTGAAATAAGAAATACACTTGGACTACACTTAGATCTTAACCAAAATTTTCAAAAGTGCCATTAGAATAAGCAACAAATGCAACCAAAAATTTTAGTTTTAGCACCAGTGGTCTAACCGTGTCGCTCTGGGTGGGTGACTGACCGGGTGGGTGGGCTCTGCATCATGATGTGGGTCATTAGGTAAAGATGTCCTGAGGGAGAGGGGCTAAATAAAGGTTAGCCAGAGAAAGTGTTGAGCAGGGGAGGGGGGTAACCATGGTGATAAAAGGAGGGTGAGAAACAGGAAGTGAAAGAGATCTGAAAAGAATGATAACAAAGATTCAGAAGTGATTGAGTAGTTTGGGGTGTGCAGCTGTTCAGATCTTAACTGTGATTAGAGAACAGCTCTAACCAACTGCAAAATAGTTCTATAATTAAATTGTTTTCTGAATGATATGGGTGCTTTTTTCTAAATCTACAGTAGTTTTAAAAAATTCATTTGAAACACTCCATAACTCAGCAGCTCAGTATATAATGTTATAACTGACTACTTTCACTGTCACAAAGAGAAATAAGGGAGATTTGTGAGGAATGATGCCAAAAACTAATGGAAATGCTTTTGTATTAGATTTAATAAAACCACAAGTGAGTTAAGTAGATACGTTAACCATTATAAAGTCTAAATTTCACGGCTGGGTAAAGAGTTATGTTTGGTTTATCCTTGAGTGACACATTATATTGTTATATTCTTGGGCATTCCAGACAGTAAAACAAAGGGGTGTAAAACAAATCACCGTTCTAGACAAAAGTGGGAACGAGCTGAAAACTGAACTTTCTACATCCTGTGATAAGATTGGTTAGTTACCGTTTATTACTTTTTATGATATTTTGTATTTCGTTATCACATTTTTCGTCAAAGTTTTCTTGTATTCTTAAGTGTAATCATATATACATTGATACTTGCAAATAGCTTTTATCAACTGTAATATTTTAAGCCTAATTCTTCACTTCAAATACAATTTAAATCAAAATTAAGCATTGCAATTCAAAATATAATTGCAATGTTCAATCATAAGTTCAATCATAAATGCCAACAATCTAGATAGAGATAAACAAAGGCAAAAAAAATCTAATACAAATAATATACATAAATAATAAAAATAAAACACCAATTATCATCTTGTCAAAGTATATGACCCACCTTGTCAACATGTGAAGTTCAACAAAACATCAAATCAGCCTTTTAGTCTCTGCCAACAGCAATTTTCTTATAGTATTACTTGAATCTATCTTCATTATAAACATTGCTTTAGTTTCCACATTGTTATTCTGCCAGCACCGCTCAAGAATTCTAGGCACATAGTTGATCCATTAATATTTCCTTCAACTTTAAGTACTTTCACAGAGTCCACTTCGCTCCCTCTCGGTCTGATTGAAAACCGTTGACATACCAATTGTCTCCTATATGTGAGCCACATTGTAATTTGATTTGTATTATTCTGGCTCTCTTGAAAATCCTCTGGCAGATTTTCTTAATTCAATTGTAGCTTTTTCTGTCAATATTTTCTTTTAATTTAATGTATTATTATTTATTTTTTTGCTACTTGAAGTCCATTTCGCTCCCTCTCAGTCTGAAAAACATTGACGTACCAATTGTCTCCTATAAGTGAGCCACATTGTAATTTGATTTTTATTATTCTGGCTCTCTTGAAAATTATCCGCCATATTTCTTTAATTCAAATGTAGCTTTTTATGTCTTTTTTTTTTTTTTTTTTGCTACTTCAAGTCCACTTCGCTCCCTCTCAGTCTGAAAACCGTTGATGTACCAATTGTCTCCTACATGTGAGCCACATTGTAATTTGATTTGTATTATTCTGGCTCTCTTGGAAATCCTCTGGCAGATTTCCTTAATTCAATTGTAGCTTTTTCTGTCAATATTTTCTTTGGTTTTCTTTTCATTTTTTCTTTTCTTTTTTTTTGTTGCTACTCGAAGTCTACATTGCTCTCTCAGTCTGAAAAGTGTTAACATACCATTATACCATTATCTTCGACACTTTCAATCTGTAATTTTTTCATTCAATTTTATTATTCTGGCTTTATGGGAAAGCTGATTTTCTTAATTGAAACATACCTTTTTGGGTCAATTTTTATGTTATATTTTTTAAGTTGACATTTTTCCTCTGGTATTTTGCTAGAGTGAACTGATGAGGTCAGAGCAATGGAAAATCTCCCCCTTTTTCCTCAGCCACTCTGAAGAACGCCGTGATTTATATCTTTAATGACTTTAGCAGGCTCTACCCAGACTCCCAGGGAAATACTACCCTTTCCTTCCAAACCTAGCCCACCGAAACCTGGAAAAGTCAACGCTAGAACGCTATAGCCGGATCCAGTGTAGTCCAAGTATCCAGCCATTCCAATCTGTGGAAAATATTGCTCTATCATCGAGTTTCGTCTATAGACAAGATGGAGAGCTTATCAATCCTAAAAGGACAAGAGGGAGTGTTTAGGTCACGAGGACACTGTAAATCTGCATTATCCATCTCCAGTTTGCATAGCGAAAGAGACTAACGTTTTCCAGCATTCTGACACCATTTGAAATTAAATTGAATCTAAAGGAGTGATGACTGATCGTGTCACCAGACTTTCAAACAATTTTATCTTCAACTTTTATCTAGGTATACAGTAGGTGGGTAGAGTAGCCAAAAATTGTACTTCAAAATAATATTACTCAAGCAGAAGTACAAAGTAGTGGTCCAAGAAAAAAGTAAGAGAAAACTATTGACACAACATCTGGTTTATAATTTTAAGTTAATGTAATTTGAAAGACAAAACATTAAATAATGCCCAATCTGGTAAAAACAAAATCATATCTGAAGGAGAAGTTCACGAAACAGAAGTGTTCAAATCATTTTATATTGTCTAAATAAAGCTTTTGTCACTTGTAGACTTACGTACAAATAGTAAACAAAAATTTGACTCAAGTGTGCGGTTACTTCAATAAAACTAGGTGCAAAAGTATGTTGCTAGAAAAGTACTCTGAAAAGTGTGAATTCTTTAACAAGTTATTCAAGCAAATGTAAATATAACTGAGTACTAACCAACTTCAGTTATAGGGCAATGATTGAAAAATTGAAGATACTTATGGCCCCAAGAAAACTCTTAATTTCACATAACACAAATGCATTTCATTCCTGACAGTAAAATGACATTTAGAATCAACAAAAAAGTGACCATGTGAGCCAGGTAAAATAAAACATATAAATAAAACTGTTGAATTGTCTGGTTGCACACCAAAATTTAGTCAGATTGAGTTAACTGATGACACATTTGGAGCATACGTAAAACCCACTTGCCCATTTTGAGAGCTAATTGGCAATTTAATGGAAAAAGTATATTTATTTATTTATGTATTTATTTATGTATTTATTTATGTATTTATTTATGTATGTATGTATTTATTTATTTATTTATTTATTTATTTATTATTTATTCAGTCATATTTATTTTTCATCACTTGGCTATGTAAGTTGAATCTTTTCTACATAGATTTAAGATTTAGACTTACAATGCCACGTTTACAGTATACCAATCTTTTATTTTATTTTTTTTCTTTGACTGTTTCAACCACAATTGAGTTAGCGTCTGAATTTGCTAATCCACTAAAGCAGTTGTATCATTCACATCTGGCCCTAGAAAAACAAAGGGAACGATGCAACCAAGCACTATTTTATGACATTCATTCATTCATTCATCTTCTTCCGCTTTTTCCATTTTCTGGGTCGCGGGGGCAGCAGTCCAAGCAGTGTTCTGCTGCCCAGAACACAATGCACCATCCTTCCGCGGGTGGTGGGTCCACAGGAGGACGGCTCACGTCACAACAGGCCTTGACGTATCTTCTGCCATGGGGGCTACCAGTGTCCACAGACACTGGGGGCAAGGTGGGGTTAAGTGTCTTGCCCAAGGACACAACGGCAGCGCTCATCTGTGGGAGCTGGGATCACATGCGGTAAACCCGTCAAGAGCGGGATTCGAACCGCTAACCCCTGGATCACGAGACATATGCTCTACCAACTGAGCTACTGCCGCCCTATTTTATGACATCTCTTAGGTATTTTCACTTTTCATACAAGTCTGGGCACAGCCAAGTTCTCCAAAACCATAAATCATTATAAAATATAATTCCACAATCTCTATTCCTCTCTTTTCTTTTAGTCAGTATGATCTGGCCAAAGACGCCCTTCATTTTTGACTACTCATTTGGTCATTGACTGGACACAACAGGGGCCAAGTAGAGAGTTGTAGATTTGATGGTGTTTTGATGATCTTGGCGGTTGTCTGGGGGCTCATCTGAATCCCTGTTTTGATAAAGAGGTGGAAATCAGCGGATTGTGTGCTAACTCAATCTGGTTTATCCTTCCTCTGCGACTATACAGAGATATGGTGGAGAAAGACTATAACAGACATGAAAATAACATTCCATGCTAAAGAAAAATCTTTAAATTTGCATGGATTTTGTGGGAGATTTTTCTTGTAATATTATCAGCTTTTACATTTTGACACAGGTGGGTAGAGTAACCAAAATCATACTCAAGTGAGAGAAACGTTACTTCAAAATCAGATTATTCTAGTAGAACTATTAAGGAGTGGTCCAATAAAACTTCAGTAAGAATAAAAAAGTATTTGGGAAAACTACTACTCAAGAAAGAGTAATTTAAAGAGCAACTGCTGGGATGCAACGTTTGATTTATAATTCAAAGTTAATGTAATTGGAAGGACAAAACTTTAAATAATGACAAAAATCTGGTATTTTGAAAGAATATTTCACAGAAAAAAAATGAAATCATATCTGAAGGAGCGGTGCAAGATTCACAACTGTTCATATAATTTTATATTCAACATAAAACTTGTCACTTAGTCGCTGTGGGATGACCAAAATGAACCAATTTTTTTTTACTCAAGTAAGATTATTGTTACTTCAATAAAAATATTACTCAAGTAGAAGTAAAAGTATGCTGCTAGAAAAATACTCTGACAAGTACAATTCTTCAAAAATTAAAGTTACTACCCACCTCTGCATTTTAGTGTTGTTTAATCTATTAAAAACTTTGCTACTAAAACTTTGTTGCTTTGCTTACCTAACCATTGTCATTTGTCAGAATTTTTTGTTCAGCTGCCAAGCTTAGACTCCTAATGAAAAGGAAAAAAATAAATGGATTTTGTCAATGCAAATAACATAGAGTCTGCTAAATTGACCAGTTGCACAAGTAATTGGGTACATCCTGTAAATAAATTTCTGTCTCATTATTTTAGCAATTAGCACTGGCTTAAAATATCTGTTTTGTGTATTTATTGTAACACAGAATTACAGCTAAATGAATTACTTCCGAATGGTAGACACTGTAATGTTTGCCATAAAACATGTCAAATTGTTAGCATGTGTTAGCTGCACAGACGCCACAGCAATGGTTAGACCCCCTACTACTGTTTTCTTCTCCTATCCCTTAATTTATCAACGCGTGATAGCCTAATCTCTCCTTTTAACAACCCAATAAATGAAAGCTAGTGGTTAGAGCTAACATTAAACAGGACAAGCTTCATACTCATGTATAACTTCCTGTGCAAGTAAACAAGCTATTTTAAAGGCCCTCCACCCATCCATTTTCTTCTGACCCCGAGATACTTGAACTCCTCCACTTGAGGCAAGGACTCTCCACTCACCTGGAGAGGGCAAGCCACCTTTCCGGACGAGAACCATAGCCTCGGATTTGGAGGAGATGATCCTCATCCCTGCCACTTCACACTCGGTTGCAAACTGTCCCAATGCACATTGGAGGTCCTGGTCTGATGAAGCCATTAGAACATCATCTGCAAACAGTAGAGATGAGATCCTGTGGTCTCCAAACCAGATTCCCTCCGGCCCCTGACTGCACCTAGAAATTCTGTCCATAAATACAATGAACAGAACCGGTGACAAAGGGCAGCCCTGGCGGAGTCCAACATGCACCGGAAACAGGTCCGACTTACTACCAGCAATGCGAACACAGCTCCTGCTCCGGTCATATAGGGACCAAACAGCCCTTAGTAAAGAGCCCCGAACCCCATACACCTGGAGCACTCCCCACAGAACACCACGAGAGACACGATCGAATGCCTTCTCCAGATCCACAAAGCACATGTGGATTGGTTGGACAAAGTCTCATGAACTCTCGAGCACCCGAAGGAGAGTATAGAGCTGGTTCAGTGTCCGGGACAAAAACCACACTGCTCCTCCTGAATCTGAGGTTCGACTATCAATCGGATTCTCCTCTCCAGTACCCTGGAATAGACCTTACCGGGAAGGCTGAGGAGTGTGATTCGCCTGTAGTTGGAACACACCCTCCGGTCCCCCTTCTTAAACAGAGGGACCACCACCCCGATCTACCAGTCCAAGGTACTGTCCCCGACCGCCACGCAATGTTTCAGAGACGTCTCAGCCAAGACAGCCCCACAACATCCAGAGATTTAAGATACTCAGGACAGATCTCATCCACCCCCAGAGCCTTGCCACCGAGGAAGTCGTGACAGTGGGATTGAGGAGATTCTCAAAGTATTCCTTCCACCGTCTGACGACATCCCCAGTCGAGGTCAGCAGCTCTCCACCCAAGTGCCCAAGTGGCTGTTGAAGTCCCCCAGTAGATGAACAGAATCCCCGGTCAGTGCACTGTCCAGTACCCCTCCCAGGGACTCCCAAGAAGGCTGGGAACGCTGTTCGGCCTATAGTCTGACACAACAGTGAGAGACCTGTCCCTGACCCAAAGGTGCAGTGACATGATGTTAAGGTGGCGGTTCAAGGAGGGGATTTTAAAGTCCCTGTGTCTGATTTTTCCCATGTATTTGTGTAAAATGTATCTTTACACCACCACTAAAAATGCCCCTCTTAAGTACCGCCACTTATTTGAGTGGCCAGTAGTAGTAGTAGTACCCTAGTACAGTACTCTGCCCGGAGCATGCTCTGAGCATGTCTCTGTCTCTCCCTTTACATAGTGCTCTTTCTGTGATCTTGTTCTCTGCTCTGATCGTCTGCTCTGGATGTCTGTCAGGGACATACTTAGTTGTCTCAGATTGGATCCTGCTTTACACGTCCCGCTTTACATGTGCTGTCATTATTTGCTTTTTCTTATGCTTGTGCTTGATTGGACGCCTGTAGAAAGTAGGCGGGAATAAACACTGTCAGCTCTGGATTCACATGCGGCTTGTATCAGCTTGTGGATATGAAGAAAATAAAAACAAAATTAACAGTAATCACTTTATATAGAGCCCTGTACATGGAGATGAAGCTGACTCCTGACAGAATAGGACCAGTGGCACTGAGGAGAGCCAGAGCCACAACGCCAGTCTTTGTTCACATGAAAACATGTAAACACAAGACAATATAATAAAAGCACTTTCCGATTAAGCTAACAGTGTGAGCTGAGATTCTAAAGGAGCCAAACAGGAGCTAAAGTCTGAGTAATGTGTAATAGGTAAGAGTGAATTTCATTGTTTTTTCACACAGTAAGTTTTTGCTGAATTGGCTTTATTTAAGAGGAAAAAAAGTGCACAAAATCAAAAAGTAAGCAACTTTATGTCATGGAACAACATGTAAATTTAAATGACAATGCTATTGCGGTTCTTACAAAACATATAATACCACAAAATTGAGGACAGGAAGTACCCCACATGTAACGCACACATATAAAAAAAACAAAACATCTGCATCTCACATGACAGTAGTAGTGACTGCGGTCCGGGACACTCCTGAACTCATTCTGAATGAACTCTCGGACATGTCTCTGCTGGATCGGGCCCACGGCAGCAGCTTCCTCACCATCTTCAGAGAGCGCTTCATGAACTTCTGCCCTGCAAAGGCATAGATGATGGGGTTCAGACAGCAGTGACTGAAGGCCAGAGTCTCTGTGACTGTGATGGAGAGCTGAAGGTTTGTGTCCAGTTCACAACTGTCTGCCAGTGCATTTACAAGTTGCAAGTATTTCAGAAATAATGTGATGTTGTATGGAGCCCAAAAAAGAAAGAATGCCACCATGACGCAGATGATGAGCTTGACACTGCGGTGTTTCTGTGTACTCCTTATTTTCATCAGAGTAGGGATGATCCTGGAGTAACACATCACCATCACAGTGAAAGGAAGCGCAAGACCAAGAATATTCATGGAAAAGATTTTATATATAATCCAGGTTGTGTCTTCTGGGCTGTAATCACAAGTAACATATTCTAGGTCGATTACCACTTGTGTTAAGATGAAGGCTGGCAGTGATGCACAGAAGCTCAGAGCCCAAACACATGTGATCAGAACCATCCCAGTTTTCCTGGTGCGGTATTTGGAGGCCTTTTGAGCGTGTTGGATGAGCACGTAACGATCCAGAGTCATAACCACAATGAAGAAGGTGCTGCTGTAGTAGCCCACATTGTTCAGTCCTCCAATGATGTGACACATCAAGTCTCCAAAGACCCAGGAAGACATGCCAATGTAGTGAGCGTACAGAGGCAGAGTGAGCAGGAACAGCAGGTCAGACACAGCCAGGTGCATCAGACACATGTCTGTCAGGTTCGACCTGTGACAGTGCTTCAGCAGGACACACACCACCAGGCAATTACCCACAAAACCAAGGATGAAGACCAAAGTGTACAGAACCGGTACAAACACTTGTCCGAAGTTTTTCAATAACTCATTGTCACAGGGTGTGGAAAGATTATCGTCATAGTAGGATGTGTTCTCTGCCATAGCTTTGTACTTCCCGGTTTTGAATGAAAAAAGGAAATCTCAAATCCGGCTGACAATGAGAAGTGTTATCCAGTCTGCCAGTCCCTATAATGAGTGGTGCAGCACAGAGACACAGTGCACTTGTTATTTCCTGTAAGTCCCTAACTGAGGCTGTTTGAGATCCTTATCAGATACTGTACCCACTTCTCGATTCTGCAAAACAGCAACGTGCATGAGAACAAACATTTGATCAGGTTGACAAGAGTGCCGGGGGAAAAACACTGCTACACTGTGGTTTTGTATAGAATACGCTAAAGCGGTGGTTCCCAACACTCTTGAGTACCCCCTCTTCATACTTGTGATTCTTTAGTAATTATAAATCTGTTTAATGTTGCGTGAAAAGTCCCTCAGTCGTCCAGGAACTTCTCCTTTGATCTCTGTTTAATGTTCTTTTTTTTTTTTTTTTTAATTCATAGATGTGTATGTGTATATTCATTTACATGTGTATATTTACATTTTAGGTTTGTCACATTGAAACTGCAACCTCACAATTTCAGTTCCTTTTATCTTTTTTTCCCTCTGTATTTATTTTCATTAAATTGTTATTTTTGGGGGGCAAACCTAATGCATACTTACATACATAATACGCACATATATTAATTTTACGATATGTTTAACATGTCATTGTGCTTTGTCCAAAAAGGGCTTTGTCCGATAATTGAGCTGCCTGCTTCATAGAGAGTAGATCCAAAAGGTCTGTTCAGACATTACATTTCAGGAGCAGAGTTTAAAGTACCTGTTAGACCAATCACAATGTTCTTATACCTAAAGACCCTGCCCCTCCTTTTCTCTCATTCTCTTTTTTTAGTCCTTTATGCACTGCCCAGTTTATCAGCTCTATTTGAAACATGGTTGTCGGTGGACTTTAGGTGTTTAGCCCAACTTTAACACAGTAAAAATGATGTACAGCCCTTTAATTTCGGAATAAAATCTTGGAAATGGGTTGAGGGATTAGTAAACAGTATCATTTAGTTAATAACAATGTATTTCAAACATGCTATGGCTTGAAATGCAACCACTTTAACTGCCATGTAAATAAGCATAATATCTTAATGGTATTGTGCATTACTGTTTACATGAATGGTTTGGTGATTCGGGCTATCCTGTCTCTTCTTTTCCAGTACACTAACTATGATTATGGAGAGTTCTATGACTACAGTGAAGGAGAGGTCACCACAGGACCTCCCCCGACCGAACCAACCAAAACAGAGGTAAACGGAGTATTGCTAAACTACTAAACTATTGAACTGCACATGCATGTAAACACAAAAATAACTCCCATGTACAAAAAAAAAAAAAAAACACTCTATGGTGTAATTTGTGTTCTACAATGACACTATTTTGCACATGTGTAAAAAATGCAACAGCTGGTATTAGCATTATAGTATCATAGTCATTCTTCCAGGAGTTTCTCATACAGTAACATTCAAAGATAATAATTTAGGTTTTAAATTAAAAAAATTCCCAAACATTTGCTTCAACATACAATGACAGTTGTACTTTTAGTAAATGTCAATGTATTTCTCATATTCTGGTTAAATACTTAGATGGAAGTCTATTTTTTATAGCGAATTATGTATTTTTCTTAATTTCTGACTGCATATTTTCAACATTGGAATTTACCCAGTGCGACAAATAAAGGTTTAGTCTCTCAGCTTTAAACAAATGCACGATATAGGAGCTACCTCTGGCTTACATTTTATCAGCATTTTGTGGAACCAGTCTTGCAAGATAACGCCCTATTGAGAAACTTGCATTATATTTGTTAGTAATCAAATTCATTTGAGAGAACCCGGGCTGGTGAGGGATTGATTTGTGCATGCAGACTACTATGATTGTATTTAGAAGCTGCATTTGTAAAAAAAAAAAATCTTGTCTAATATATTAAGTGTTGTGTTTTCAGACCAATGCAGGAGCTGACTATTACCCCAGTGAATACGACTACACCACTGTGGATGGAGGGCCCCCAGACACCAACACTGACACCACTGGACCGGAAAAGGTAAAGTGATACCCCTGCCCCACTTTAAATAATCATCTAGGTAGGAAAATACTCAAAACAATACAGGTTTGAGGTTTTTTTGAGGTTTGAGAAAAAGAAGAAACAAAATCCCCTTGAACTAATAATATAAATAAACTTGATTTCTCGACATATTACACGAGTTGAAATGAATAAATCCCAAAAAAGTAACATTATTTCAAAATAATATAACTCAAGTAGAAGTACGATGTAGACAGTACTCAAATAAGAGTAAAAAAGTATTGTCAACGTAAAGCGTTTTTCACTTGTACACTTACGGTGGGAAGAGAAAACAAAACTTTTACTCAAGTAGGAGTACACTGTAAAAAAGCGTGGCCAAATTTTAAGATATTAACACTTAAATCTATCGGAAAATGACTTAAAAGTAGTGAAATTATCTGTCCATGCAGCAAGATCATTTTACTTGACACATTTTCTTAAAATAAACTCCCTCTTGACTAGAATGAAGCAGTTTCTGAACTAGTAAGTAGATAATA
The DNA here is from genome assembly GCA_036785185.1 of Paratrypauchen microcephalus. NCBI lineage: Eukaryota > Metazoa > Chordata > Actinopteri > Gobiiformes > Gobiidae > Paratrypauchen > Paratrypauchen microcephalus. Next base: position 1,316,905 of record JAVJIX010000088.1, read on the forward strand.
AATCTGAAAACAAGATAAATAACCTGATATAAGTTTTAAAATCTTGGCCAGATCAGAGAAATTTGCAGTGTACTGTTACTTCAATACACATATTATTCAAGTAGGAGTAAAAGTATTCTGACAGAAAAGCACTTATTTCTTCAAAAAGTTGAGTAAATATAACTGAATACTACCCTACAGCACACCAACAGTGTATTAAATGTGTAAAGTTGCGTTTTCCTAACAAAATGATCAATTAATCACTTTTAGTTATATTAGCAGTGGTCCACGTTGCCTAATCCCTTATTTATTACAGCACAGATAGCAGACATTGTATCTGGTTGGTACTGCTTCATATTTATTACCATTGAACTCAAAATAAAAACACATTTCTGTCATCTACTTTGGAGGCCTAAATCTTGTCTGGCCTTGTTCAACTCCAACTGGTTTTCATCCTCTTCCCTTGAGCCCATAAAGAAACCACCACCTTCAAAGAAACCATATACCCCACTACAGTATACAATATGGGGGTTAGAAGGGAAACTTTGTCATGTACCGACGCATAACCAATGGAAAATCAGCAGTCAGACGCATCCCGTTTACTCCTGCCATATCCCGAATTTGGCCGATCCTGTCTCAATTTGAGCTAAACCATCAAATAAAAGGTAATGAAGAACATTCGGGGAGTGAAATGAAACCTTTCGGGGCCAGTGTCTGCTGCCTGCGTTTCGATGTACCTTGAAGGTGGATAAGGAAACTTCAATCAGCTTTAAACTATACATTTATTAAAGGAGACAGCCTGGAGGGTTACCCGCAAATGTTAACATATGCTGGCCCATATAGGAACACTGGGCTAATTAGTGAGGACAACTTTGCCTTAGGTTCATTCTGCAAGTGGAAACATGCAGCATTGTTTCCATACAAGTAGGTAGTATACCCTTTGGAAGAGCTTTTTATCTTGAAATCTTGTGTAATTTAGCTGGAGCTAATTTAATTTTCAATTTGATTTGCAAATATTGTTCCAGTTACCAAAAATAATTCTGTTGAGAGTGATGTGGGCACTTGTTCGACTCTTCAAAACTTTGAGTCACTTGACAGATCTAATAGCTTTAAAACAAAACAAAAAATCATCAAATATTAAACTCATAATATAATGCCCAATTTATTTTTTATGTAATAAAGTCAAATTAACTTTGCCTCAATACAGATATAGTTTAGTCCTAATAAAACCACTGTGCGCTGTCAGCATCTAATTATAAAGTGTTTTATTGTCTGCAAACCAAGAAGTAAGCCTGGTTCAATGGTGGCACGCTAGTTTTTGTTAATGCCAAAACCCCACTCTGGATTGTAGTTCTGCTTTTGAAAATCAGGTACAGCGCCATGAAGCTTTGACAGCACATGAATAATTGTTAAATCAAGGTTTCTTCAGCTGTGCATTTCTAAAGAGTTATCAAAACAATCTTCAGACGATCTTAATTTTGAATTATTATGTGACTACTTAGTGGACTCTTACTTGGCTCAAAATCTGTACACGCAAACCAAATATTTACACACATGAAGAGGACTCCTCGATTTCATACTTTAACATCATGGAAGAACTTTTATAATTTATTTAACATAACAAACATGGATTTGTTGGACTATGCTATGATCCTTTATGACATAAACAACTTTGTAATTCGCAAGTTGTTATATTTCATCTCATTTAATTATATGGATCATTGGAACTCGTATAAACCTGGTCTAAAAAGTGCATGAGCGACCAGAGAACTTAGAGGAGATGGTAATATTTGAGCTACAAAGTTATTAAAGGTCCTGTATTATGCAAATCATACTCATGTGAATTTTTAGCAATGTTATAATGCTGTTACCGGTTCAAAACATACCTGGAGTTGTGTTTTGTTTCATTCACACATTTGAGTAACGCTGCAGTATTAGTCTGTCTACATCTCCAAAGCTCAAAATGCTCTCTGCAGTTCCAGGGCTGAAATTATCCAAATGATTGTAGTGAAGGTTTATCAAGTTTAAAAACACAGTGAAGCACTTTTGTATTACTACATGACATCACGAGGTGGAGCAGATTGTTTTCTGTTTGAGAGAAAAACTCAGGGCCTGTTTACATGAGAACGCTTACGAGTAAAAATAACAAAATATTTTATGGGAAGTGCCTTTCGTTTAGACGGTGACGGCGTTTTGGGGGCTTAAAAATGCAAAAAACTGAAACTGCCCTCCAAAGTGGAAAACTTGAATACGCTCCGCCGTAGCGTTTTCATCTACACTGCCCAAAACGCAAAACTCTGGTCAAATCTGCTAACGTCGCGTACGTGTTTACGTCACATCGGTCCATATATCAGTGTTTGTTTGGCAGGACTCCCAGTCCACACCTTGTTGCGCCTTCGTTGTTTTGTAGTCTAACGTGGTCTGAAGCAATAGTTGAACTTCTTCGTCTGACCACACAATTCACCACACAATTTTTTTTTGCTACCGGTAACTATGGTTTGTTTTGCATTTCGCGGGGCAGATGAGAAGAAGGAAGATTCTACGCATGCGCGTGGACATAATGATAATGTATCACAGCACCATCTAGCCGCCTGGCATGCCTACCCAATTGAATTCCACACGATTTTGCGTCACCGTATGCACGCAGATTTCCTCCCGAAAATGCTTGTCTAAACGTGTAATAAACAGTGAAGACGCGACGCTCCTTTTGCATCTTCTGTTCAGGCCATCATCATATAAACATAGCCTCAGCCTCAATATGCAGAGTTTGTGCGTTAAATATAAGTGAATGAAACAAAACTCAACTACGGCTATGTTTTTAATGAGCAGACCACATTATAACATAGATCAGCAAACAGCACAGTATGGGACCTTTAATGGTCACCACAGCTGTTATGGGAAACCATTAATTTCTTCTTAAATGGTTCAAAGTCATGGTGTTTCTTTCTAATATTGTACAATTTTAAAAGATTGTACATTATTTCCCATATGATTTTGTTTTTTTTATTGACTATATTTCCCAACCAAATATAGCCGTACACAATGACACAGTCACTGAGGATAATTTGTGTTTTTGTATTTGACATTTTAAGAATAAATCCAATCCATGAATCCCCTCTAAAAAATAACTTAATATATGAAATGTACAAATTACATTTCATATATTTATAGTAAAATTTACTACTGATACCTCCTTGAATTCTTTCCATCAGGGGATTATTCACACTTATATCGACCAATATATTTCAGTGTACACCCTGGTAGCAAATTGGAGTGTCTTGCCCATGTACACAACATCAGTATCGCTTGGATTAATGGACAAACTTACAACTGAGCTACTGTTACGTCATACAAAAACAAGAATAAACTTGGATGGCATATTCACAGTTGACAAGCATAGAATTGTCAACAAGGTATCCAGTTCCAAGATATTTTTTTAACCTCAGCAACTTCTTAAATCTTGTGTACGGCTGTCACTCCAAATGGCAACGTCAATTTAAAGTAATTATACGACCATTGAGATAAACCAATATATCAATAACATATGTTGGCGATCGAATGTTTCTTTTCTGAACTGAAACTTTCCTGAAAAAATGTCAGTTGTTTTTGCCATTTTGGAGTTGGGAAATTATAATAGTCAACCTGATTTCCATAAACATGTGAATTCCTCTCACATGGTGTCACTTCTTCACTAACTTAACTTCCATGTCCTCCCTCCCCTCTCGCCTCTCTTCTGTCTCCCCCCTTTCTCTTATTTTGGCATGACTTTTGGATCCATGCCAGACCTTTACCGAGGAGATTGTTGACGATTACATCACCGGAGTGGAGCAGGTGGGGGCCGAGCCTACTCCAGCTGTGGAAACCCCTCCCCCTGAGGCCACCGAAGAGAAAGCTGGTCCCACAACTGACGTTTACGAATTCAAGGAGTACGACTTGAAAACTTATGACAACAAGGAGTTTGTAGAGAAGGAGTATGAGTATGGGGAGTATGAATACGGCGCAGGCCCAGCTAAGCCAACAGCAGCTTATGAAGAGGAGTTTGGTCCAGGAGTCCCAGCAGAAACTGACATCAGGGAAAGCTCTGTAAGTTCATATGGTATAGAACAACACTTTTTAAGTCATGTCCACACAAATGAAAAAAACTAAACAAAACTGCAATTCTTGATTCAGTCTGAATTTGGAAAAGAAATGCGAAATTGGGGAATATACAGCTCTGGAATTAAATAAGAGACCACTGCAAAATTATCAGTTTTTCAGATTTTACTACCTATAAGTATGTGTTTGGGCAAAAGGAACATTTTTGTTTGAGTCTATAAACTACTGACAACATTTCCCCCAAATTCCAAATAAAAATATTATCGTTTAGAGCATTTATTTGCAGAAAATGACAAATGGTCAAAATAACAAAAAAGATACATGTTTTCAGACCTTAAACAACGCAAAGAAACAAGATCAAATTCATTTTAAAACAACATAATACTAATGTTTGCACTTGAGAAGAGTTCAGAAATCAATATTTGGTGCAATAAACCTTATTTTTAATCACAGCTTTCATGCGTCTTGGCATGCTCTCCACAAGCCTTTCATATTGATCTTGGGTGACTTTATTCCACTCCTGGTGCAAGAACTGAAGTAGCTCAGCTTTGTGTTTGTGTTGGAATTCAACAGACGCTGGAATGGAATGGCTGTAATACATGTAGAGATGCTGATTTCAGAAAAAAATGCAGTGGTCTCTTATTTTTTTCCAGAGCTGTATGACCATCTGATGCACCCATAAAAAATATTTGTCATACACCATGTTGATGCAAAAAAAATAGGTTAGGTTTGTTACTGACAAACAGTTTTGCTCTGTTTTGTTTTGTTTTGTTTTTTGACAAAAAAAAAAAAATACTCCTCAAAAGATATCTTGGACAATTCCCTGGTTAGCACAGGAAAGTTCACATCTGTAACATATGTTATCAATGATATCAACAAAGCTAATTTATTACTGATGCCACATCATGCTCTATTTCTTAGAAAGCTTTTTGTAGCTTAGGCCTGCTTTGAAGAATGATATTTTTTTGAAGAAAATATAGATGATAAACAATAACCATTATGCTACTGACCCAAAAACCAAAAGCACCCCCCCCCCCCCAACTCTAAAAAAAAAAAGTACTGTATTGTTAATGAACATGAGTTGCAATACATAAATGGAACAATTAATGAGTCATAGAAGCTATTTATTAAATCCTCTACAGCTCTTGTTGTAGTACATTATTTTTGACTGTCAAAAATAATCCTTCCATCTCTCATGTATTGGTTGATGTAATAATTATTGTAACAGGCCTCCCTCTGCTTGGATGAATGGTTTAGACCAGGGGTCTTCAACGTTTTTCAGGCCAGGGACCCCCAAACAGATGGCGAACTGGGCCAGGGACCCCCTACTATATATACGGCATAGAATTGTGTTTTATATTAAATTGAGCTTACTGTCATGTATAAACATTGCTACTCTGTTATGGTACATCCAATACAAGGAAATAATACACAGGTTAATACTGTATTTTACACTATAAAATATAAAATTATATTATTTTAAAGTGAAATCAAAAGATTTCGCGACCCCCCCTGCAGTACCTCCGCGACCCCCCTGTTGAAGACCTCTGGTTTAGACTCAACCTCCTTATATTTATGCTTTTGGCAAGTTAACACTGAACAGCAGCAAAACCCAATGACAAGCCTCCCCACTCCCCAAATACTGCTGTGGAATAGATTTTCCAGACATCTGACAGGCTGGCATTCATTTGATGGGGGCTGTTTTTTTTTTTTTTTTTTCAGTTAATATCTGGTTTTATCTCAGAGGAAGTGGCCAGTACGCAGACCACAATGCAAACCATTGCAAACCAACAAAACATTCCCTTTGCGATAAATCATAGGTATAGTGTGTAACTTTTCTGGTTGGATGGCTGCCACATTATTGTTTTCCCTGGCATCTTGCAGTGTAGAATTCGACTTATTTAGCGTTCACCTTTTTGTTTTTTCAATTACCAATGTTTTTATTGCTAAAAATATACCTTGAAAACAAGCATTCTTTTACTGTGAGCGGTGTCCCCTCTCCACAGATCTGACCTGGAATTTTGCCTAGTGGCAACACCTTGTCTAGACAGAGAAAGATTAGCTTAATGCCATACGCTGGAACTTTTTAGGTAAGATAACGAGATGTAGTGTACCAAAAAAGTTATATATAAAAAAAAATAACACGAGACAGGAAACTGATACTAAAAATATTAAAACTGATATTAAAAATTGTGCAGTAGTAGTAGTAGTAGTTTATTGAGTTCAAACAGTTGTAATAAAATGTTAGGCTTGGTCTTTCCTTATAGAAATGAGGTCCTTTGGTTACATTTTCAGGCTGTTCTTCTAAGATATGAATGAACATTTTTTTAAAATGCCAGTCTTTTGAAATGAAAGCCAGCTCCCAAATTCCTCCACTTTCACTATCATCAGCAGTGGGATCAAGGAGTTGTCTCTTTGAATACTTTGAAATGGGATGCGGCCCTTCTGTCAGTGCATATAAACAGATGTGGAACCAGCTGTCAGAACGCAGACGCACCACCTTTGACCTTGGTGACCTCTGGAGTTTATTAGAAACACACATGCCAAAGGTAAACTCGCCATTTGAGTGTCTTTTTTTTTGGTCCAAATTCTTCAAATGTGTGTCAAATTGGCCAAACGTTTTGCTGAGCTAGTATCTGTCATGGCCATCATCCAGTGCAATTTCCATTTTGGAATTTTGAATTGTAGAGGCAGGAAGCGTCTTTGTTAGACTTTGGCTTGAAGTCTGTCTGGTATTTCTGAATGAAGCATTGATCTTGGACTCAACAGTTTAATTAAGCATGTATTTAAAGGTGCACTATGCAACTTTTCTGATAGAAGGCCTATGATCTGCTTGTCTCCATAGCGATGTTATTGCTCAACCAGGAATGGTCTATAGTATGGCATTAAGCTTATTTATCTCCAAAGACAGATACAAGCCTGGATTTCATCTTAAGACATGTATTTATGTCCGTTATACCCAGAATTCACAGTAGTTTATTTTGTTTTTTCTAGTTAGTAATTTAATTGGATTACTATGGCTTCATTTTAGATTTAAGAACCGTGTAAAAAGCCATTAGTTTGTTTAATTTCAATTTATGACAACACAAGCAGTAATTAAAGGGCCCCTGTTACACTATTTTCTGATCTATGTTATGATGTTTTCTCATTATAAACATATGAGAAGTTGTTATTTGTTTCATTCAGGCACATATATGTGACAGGACTAAGCCAGGACCAAACCAGGACTAAAACAGGGCTAAACCAGGACTAAACCAGGACTGAATCAGGACTAAACCAGGACTAAAACAGGACTAAACCAAGGACTAAAACAGGACTAAGCCAGGACCAAACCAGGACTAAAACAGGGCTGAACCAGGACAAAACCAGGACTGAACCAGGACTAAACCAGGACTAAAACCGGACTAAAACAGGACTAAACCAAGGACTAAAACAGGACTAAACCAGGACCAAAACAGAACTAAACCAGGACTAAAACAGGACTAAAACAGAACTAAAACAGGACTAAAACAGGACTAAAACAGGACTAAAACAGGACTAAACCAAGGACTAAACCAAGGACTAAAACAGGACTAAGCCAAGACTAAAACAGAACTAAAACAGGACTAAACCAGGACTAAACAGGACAAAAACAGGACTAAACCAGGACCAAACCAGGACTAAAACAGGACTAAACTAGGACTAAAACAGGACTAAACCAGGACTAAACCAGGACTAAGCCAGGACTAAAACAGGATTAAAACAGGACTAAACCAGGACTAAAACAGAACTAAAATAGGACTATAACAGGACTAAACCAGTACCAGTACTTTCTAATTGTGACCTGCACTGAAGGCTAACACCACAGTGATGATGATCTGCAGGGGGAGGTCTTATCTTAATGTCATGCAAATGAGCCCAGAAGGCCTAGAGTTAGAGAATTTCACGAGCTGTTTTCAGAGCTTTCTAAAATCCCATGTGATGCTTTCAAATGGCCAGAAATTCTTCAAATATTCTCAGATTTCCATGTGCAAGGCATTATTGGAAAGCTTAGAATCTACACTTTAAGAATCTGTAAATAACTCAAAACACCTCCAGGATGACTTGTGACTGTTTTTTTCCGTGGCTGGTCACATATTTAATAGACAAACCCTGCTTCTCTCAAATGGAAAACAATGCTCCAACTTGTGATGCTACGTGGCAGTACAGGATGAGCTGCGGTGTGTTTTTAAACTCCATACACCTAGAATGATTTGAATGATTTCAGCCCTGGAATCTTCCATCTCTACTGAACAAAAGGTTAAAAGGTAACTGTTAACGTGACTACTGCTTCATGACATCACAAGATGGAAAAGAGCATTTTGAGCTTTGGGGATGTGGACAGATGGATAAACTAGGATTACTCAAACATGTGTGAATGAAACAAAAACAACCCCACAATGTTGTAACCTCATCAAAAACATACCTGGAGTTGTGTTTTGTTTCATTCACAGATGTTTGAGTAATCCTTTATGATTAGTCCGTCTACATGTCCAAAGCTTAACATGCTCTGTTCCACCCTGTGATGTCGTGAAGTGTTAGTTTGCAAGTTAACCTTTACCTTTTGTTCAGAAGAGATTGGCCATTCCAGATCTTAAATTATCCAAATGATTCTAGTGAAGGTGTATGGAGTTTAAAATCCATCATCATAAGATTGAACAGCATGTTTTTCTTTTTGAGAGAAAAGCTCTGCGTAAATATGCAGGATTTGTGTGTTAAAAAGGTGTGTGAATGAAACAAAACACAACTCCACGTATGTTTGTAATGAGGAAGCAACATTATAACATCAGAAAAAGTGTAATATGGGCTGTTTACAATATTATAATATAATTCTTTAGCTCGCAAAAATCAGTATCTGATTTTGAGTCAGGAACATGTTTTAATTTTAACTTTTAGCCCTGCCCACTTAGTCCTTACTTAGTTTAGTTTTACACTTAGTTTATGCCACGGTGATAATGTACCTTTACACAGAAACACAGATAATGTCATGCACTTGTTTCCTTATAGTTCTCCAATCTGTCTACTATAAAGGGATAGTGTGTTGTTGTTTTTTTATGTTAATCTGTATGTGTTCCCTTCTAAAAGTGTTGTGCGTTAACACTGGCTTACCATTGACAGTCTCGGCTCAGCCCGGTTCTGCTCGGGTTCTGGAGCTCACGTAAGTAGGTCCTGTAAATTCGCGGGGACAGTAAATAAAGCTTGTTTTTCTTCGCAAAACAACATTTGTCCAAAAAGTGATATATATTTCCGTCACAGACAGTTGTCCAAAAAAATCCAGCAGCCTATTTTCCCTAATTCGCATGGTTCCCTTTTCTCTCGGAGTTGTATCACTGCGCGCGTAGCCTAGCCTATAGCCTGTTCACTTGTAAACATCCACCGTCGCCGTACCGCATCTGCCGTAACCATCCGCTTACACTGAACAGGCAATAGAGCTAACGTGGGTGGAGTGATACGAATCTAGAGAAAATATGCAAATGCGAATTAGGCTGCTGGATTTTTTCGGACAACTGTCTGTGACGGAAATATATATAACTTTTTGGACAAATGTTGTTCTGAGAAGAAAAACAAGTCCCTGCGAACTTACCGGACCTACTTACGTGAGCTCCAGAACCCGGGTTGAGCCGAAACTGTCAGCGGTAAGCCAGTGTTAATGTATGACACTTTTAGAAGGGAACACATACAGATTAACATAAACAAAAACAAAAAACGCACTATCCCTTTAAGATGTTTTAGCACTCTTGAAAATCCACTGTGACACAGAATCAAGTATCAGTCAAGTGGGATAGTGTCAAGCAGTTTTCTATTGATTTCCCATGATTCTTAGTAACTGTGTCTGATTGGATGAAAAAAGGGGACCCTGTAAGTAGCTTCTTTATAAGTTATTACCTCAGAAAATGCTATGTAAAATGAAAAGAGTATACTTTACAGTCTCATTTTATACCACACAATGCATGAAGTATAGAGCATTCACTTTGACTAAAATAGATTAAGATCTGGCCCTTTAAACAAACAAATCCGTCTGAATCTAATCAGTTTTTGTCCCTGCTCTCTTCAAACCCTCTGCTAGTCTCAACATTTATAGGAGCTGACACATCCTCAGTATGGTTTGATTTTGGTTTGACATAAGTCCACTCGAGTTAATCTCAAACACTCTGTTACTAAATGTCAGTCTCCCAAAGTATTCACCGTTTGCCCCAAAAAGATTTCCTTCTCTGCTGTTCTGTTTAGTGGTTTGAACACACACTGCGCAGTAGCTGGTCTGTCAGATTCTTTATATGTGAAATCATTGTATGGACAGTGTCAGGTATCAGCCTCCGTTTTCAGCCACAGTTGGGGTCTTTGCTCTTATTGGCTTAGTAAACAGGAGCAAGACCAAAGATGAAATTACAGCTTCTTGTTGAATGATTTTTGAGGTTAGTTTTTCCAGTAAAATACAGTCTCTAAGATACCCAGTCTGTTCATGCATGTTGTAACCAACTCAGCATTTTTGACACATCACAAGGAAGGGCTACTGGACAAGAAAATGGCATAGTTTTTGATAAAGTTAATGTTTTATTTATAGACTTATATGTTTTTCCTCTTCTGTAGGTCCATGGACACAGTTACCTGGGAGAGAAGGGGGAGAAAGGAGAGCCTGCTGTGATTGAACCAGTGAGTATGCTTCAGATTAAAGTCGATATACCCAGTTCTTTTCTATGAAGTTTTCCATATTTGGTCTTGCCCTAGTACAGGTATAATGTGATAGCAGCTCTGACTGTCAGAATAAGGCTGTTGTGTGTTGTCTGTATCTAATTATAAAATGTTTTATTCTCCGAGAACCAGTAAGAGCGCCGTTAGCATGTTTTGGCACAATGGCAAACTCCTCTCTCGCCTCTAATGGCCTCTTCTATTAAGGGTTTGCTCACGTGCTAAAGAGCTAAATACTAGGGCTGGGAAGTATACCGCTTCATACCAAATACCGGTGTTTTTTTTAAATGATATGGATAATACCCTAATACTGGTGAGTGTGTGCGTACAAAACTTTGAGAACACAGAGCAGCGGAACGTCACACCGTGGGACATTGTTTGAGAGGGAGACTGTTTTGCAGTGGTGTTAGAGTGGTGGAAGCTCAGTGTGTGCTGAGCGGTGAACAACATGGACGGAGAAAATGTTACAGACACAGAGGAACATATACGGAACAGAGGAGCCGTGTCAGTTGTGCGGAAGTACTTCGGATTTAAAAATTCTGATGCTGATCAAACGACCGTATTCTGTAAACGTTGTCGGGCTAAAGTTGTAGCCGCAGGAGGCGACACGAGCGATCTGCTTCACCACCTCCATCACAAACATGTCCTGGAATATGAAGAATGCCTGAAACTAAGATCTGCATCCTCTTACGTCTGCAGGGAATGTTCCAAGTTGGCGCCGCGACATAAAACGCGACTCAGTTTGCTAAGGGGACTGCCTACGACAAGAAAAGCAAACGGTGGAACGATATTACCAATGCTAATACTATCCATTTCATACATGAAAAAAAAAAAAAAAAAAAACACCTGTCAAATACCATGACACCGATATAATTTTGAAAAATACTGTGATATCAATTTTTGGTCATACCGCCCAGCTCTACTAAATACATTAAAAATGGAGTAAAGACCAAACCAATTTCAAAGAGAGACGCTAAAAAAAACGCAGCACAGTTTTGCTCCTATGAATCTACAAAACGGGGTTTTTATCAGCCTGTGTAAAGTCTGAGGTGGAGGAAATGCAAATGAAGAGCAAAAACTGTGTGGCCCCTGGTGCAAACCTGTTGCACTACATAGCTACATCCTGTATTCCCTCACTGACATGTCAGTTGCGGCAGAAATAATATGCACACCTCCTAAATGTAAATCACACACAACACGGCCACAAATTGTACAATTGCATACAACAATTTTTCTTTTTTTTCCTGTTTGTAAGCTGTAAATATCAAGTAAAGCGCCTTTAAGAAACTACATAACTGAAAGTGAACTTTGCGCTACTATTTATTGTCTCATTGTTTTCAGCATGGAAACCTACTGCTAATTTTCACCAAACACCAGCAATTCAAAATAAACATGAAGTTTGTGCATGAAAGACTAGTTACAGTTATCCCTAAATGTTCCATGGAGAAAAGCATCAACACATTTGTTTTCATCTGGTTATAGTTTACATTTTACTGTTTGGCTCCTCTTTTGCTTTTTGTTTCATGTGCCAAGATAATCTATGATCTATGTGTCTATACCACAATTACGCTTTCAGAATACTGTACTCATTTTGAATCAGTGTCTGTATTCTGGTGCAGTTTTTATTTACTTTGGTGGATTTCAGACCACAGCCACTTTCCTAAAATCGAAGGAATACATTGTGGTACTTTATCGTGCAATTTAGGACTCAAAACTGTGTGGTATTTGCAACAAAATAGAAAACTACAGCTCTTGTGGTGTGGGCATGTGCAAATTTTCCTTCTCTAATAGTGATAAATAAATTCTTAACAACCATAAAGCTGCTTTTAGTCAAATAGTGTGTATTTTCATTGCAACATAATGCAGCTAAGAATGTTAAAGAATCCATATTATGCTATTGTCTGATCTGTTCTCATCACAAACTTACCTGGAGTTTTGTTTTGTTTCACACATGTTTTAAACATAAACGCTCCATATTTAATCATAATGTCTATTCATCATACATGTTAGTGTGGGAATGAAACAAAACAGGTATGTTTTTGAGGATTCTAACATGGCTTAAAGATCTTAAAAGTCAAATTTGTGTAATATGGGACCTTTAATTGATAGGTCACAATATAATCATAATTTAAAAAATAATAATGGTCTAGTTTTAGAAGCAAAATTAACAGATTTATTAATTTCTTAACCGTTTTGATGGATGTAACAATAACTGCAGTGGAGTGATACTGTACCATCCAAAGTCTCTCAATAATAACATTGGGCCTTCACAATTTACAAGTCTCTAAATGCATAGTTGTGGTGCAGCAACAGCTAAAAAAGCAAAGGAAACTACATATACAGTATTTTAAAATCTTCATTCTTTGGTTTATGACAGACCAAAAAAATTGTTAAGGCATTTTAAAGATCCCATGACATGGTACTTCTTGATGCTTTTATATGGTGCCTTAATGGTTCCCTAATACTGTAAATGAATCCTTCTTCAAAATCAACACTTAGTGCATGAGAAAGACACATGTACAGAGTCAGAGTCAAAAAATAACTCTCTGAACACCTCATTATGGGCCTTGTTGCTTGAATGCAAATGAGAAGGACACAGATTGGTTAGAGGAGCGGGTGGGGGGGGGCACTTCCTGGCCCCACTTCCACGTGTGTAAGCGCGAAGGAGGAAAGGAGAGCCTTTTCAATGAAAAAAAAACACATTTTCACAGAAAATAAAATTAAACCACTGCTGTTTCAGAGGTCCAGAGGGTTGGGTAAAGGACTTCCGAGTCTAGAAACACTTGCATGTGCCTCCAGGCAAATAAAAAAACGCATTTCGCATTGCGTAGCTCCTCCGCAGTCCAAATTCTCTGGGCGTGATTTCCAGAGACAGGAGGTGGAGATCCAGACGGTGGTGGAACTGAATTTGCATTTCTTTTTTCGATCTGACGTCAATAAGGTGCCTTGTCCAGAATCGCCCATTTGAGCTGTGTTTTTTTCAAACGCAGAAAAGGATCGCAAATGCTCAGTTTAGACATTTCGCAACTTTTAGCCATTGGGGGGGCCTAAACAGGGTAGGGGAGCTCACATTAACGTTCAAAAACCTCAGAACGTGAAAATTTCATGCCATGGGACCTTTAAAAGAAGCCATTTTGTTAGCCTCCACAAAATATTGTTCCATGAGATTTGGATATGGTTACATCCTTAATGTTAACATACAAAAAAACAAAGGATTTCCAATTCTATTGCTGTGCTGTTTGGTCGTTGTGTCAATAATTGTGAATAATCTTTAAATTAGGGCGTTAACACGTTTATTAGATTCATTAATTACACTGCAAATTAACGCGTTATAAAAATTAACGCAATTAATTATGAGTGGCAATTCAATGCGTGCGCACTTTAAATTTGGCGTGTGGTGAGCAAATCGCTGCCGGGGCCTTTGAACGGCAAGTTTATTTATAAAAAGAACGAAGACAATCAAATCAACAAGAAAACAAATCAACAAGAACGCCGTGATTTGTAGCTTTTGTCAAAAAGAATTTTCCGATCACCGAAGCTGCTCCAGCCTGACGGATCATTTAAACAATAAACACGTCCGAACAAGTTCCATTGTTACCCGTGATAGAGCGAGTGTGAGCGCACTTCAACAAACCACGATTGCAGAATTTGGGAAACAAATGAGCAAAGCGACCACAGAAAAACTGATAAACTCAATCGCAAAGTGGGTTACATCTCTCTCTCTCACAAGATTAAAATGTTATTAATTAGATTCATTAATACAAATCATGTAATTAATTAGATTTTTTTTTTTTCTCGCCTGACAGCACTACTTTAAATCATGATATTTCTTTTCATATAAAACACAAACATTCAATATCATGACATGCCAAACTGCAACATAAAGTGGAAGTATTCTAGGTATATATAGGAACACAATACTGCGTTTGGGCCATGTATTGGAATAATGCAACAAAATACATTACTTAAAAGTATTCTAGCCAACAGTCTATGATAAGACACACACATGACTCCATCTTTGCTCTGCTCGCTGTAGACATAAGAACCACTGTCTGCTGTAGCACACCACAACACATATGTGCTGTACAGAGAGAATTTACCACAAGGCTAAACACTGGCTTACAAAACTGCACGTCTCTTCTACCATATCGTTACATCTCTGTCATGTTATACAAAAGCCATCGCCACACTAAAGATGTTATGAAGTCACAGTTTGGTTTTGTGTTTAGTCGTTGTGAGAAAGCATCAACAATTCTCAAAAGAATCACTGGTTAAAAGGTGCATTGTGTTAACTTTTCTGGTGAAGGGCCCGTCAAATGCTTTTCTCCTTAGAGTGGTTATTATTTTGTTTGGGATGTTTCTATCTTCATGGAAATCAAACCAGACCAAGTCAGAATGTCTGTTTTTCTAGGTATTTTTAAGCTATAAAACCACTTTTAATTCAGTAAGTGTTAGGCAAAGCTGTTTATTGTCATACTGTGGAGCATTCGCGATAGAGCAATGACATAATCCATAGAAACACGTTCAACCAAAAAGTTACACAGTGCACCTTCAAGTATGTGTGTAGAATCCCACAGTTGTCCAGGTAGAATCCATGACAAAAGGAGAAATTCAATTTGTCAACTTCATTCAGTGTAGTGAAGAAACAAAACAGCCACTTCACAAGAGGATGTACCAACATCGATGGGTGTGCCAGAGTGGACTTCAGTCTGCCGTACATCTGCACCTAAAAGCCACGGGTCACTCCTTTGAGGACAGTGAGGTACAGATCTTGGCCAGAAAAAATAAGTGGTTTGAGAGGGGAGTTAAAGACGCTATTTTTGTCAAGAAAGAGAATCCTTCCTTGAATAGAAATGGAGGTCTCAGACATTGTTTGTCTCCCATCTATAACTCTATCCTCAAACCTAAATCAAAACAAACAAAGAAAACAATAGGGCAGCAGGTCAGGTCCAGAGGTGTGAAAACACCCATTATGGCCCTGAATGGTTCTGCTAACAAGAGCCCAAACTCCACTCCCACTGCATATCTAATAGGCTTACCTAACTAACAAAAACTGAAAACAAATAGGTGTGGTCGTTTCAAAGTAATTTCATTGTAGTTAGCTCCTCCCTTCAGGCAGTGTCCTCCAGCGTTTGACCAGAACTGAAGAAGCAGCTTGGATGAGCTGTGAAATGTATTCGACTGAATAAACTTTTGTCCAGTTGGCAAATTGAATTTCTCCTTTTGCCACCTTCTTGTATGTTTACCTACCCCAGGAAGACTAGCAGCCGTTATATGGGCAGCTAATGGGGATCCTAATAAAACCATAACCTTCCCTATAATTGATTTCACTAGTAGCTAAGAGTCCGGACAATGCTTCATTAGGATATTTTTAATTTCTTCCAATAATTCCCAAAATGTGTGTGTGCAAAATATTCCTTAAGTGATCTACTCATGTTCAATTTCATGTATCCTATTGTGACATCTTCTCAACCAACTACAGTATAACCATCAGTTGCTCCTGATGTACATGGACTACTAAAATGGACACTTTATTTTAAGTGTTAAAATGTTGTAACACTAATTCTTAAAGAGGGGGTATTATGCAACATTAACTTTTTGGAGCTTTTTAACATAACATTGTTCCCTCATTGAAAACATGCCTGAAGAGGTTTTATCTGTCATCCAAGCCCTACAAACGTATCCAAAGCTCAGCCCACAAGCCTACGTTAAATACAAAATAATACACTACATCTTTTCAAACCTTATACAGTGTGCAATAGTTTAATTAGGGTGTTATAGCGCTCTGAAGGGGGAGTAAATTAGCACAGGGAGGAAAGAGCATCAAAAACAAAACTGGAACTTATTATGCATGCTAACACGTTATTTCATTCAGATCTAACAGTTTCAAAACAATAAAAGGTAACATGGTGATTGTCAGTGTTTTGTTATGTATTAGTAGTTATACCCCATACCCCAACACCATTCTAACCTGGGAAATCCCAGACTGCTTTCGTTCGTTCCGATCTGAAAGACAGCCTGGCAACTATGGCAAGCAAGCGCTCCTGATTCTGGGAGCCAATCAGAGAGCGGGGAGGGGTGGCAAGACGGTGACGCGTACTACGTGACAAACGGAAGCTTGTAGTTTGAACTGACAACTGACATGATTGGCTATGGGCTAGGTATACGCCAAATGATAGACATTCGTAACGCCCAATAAACGGCCGTTGGCGATCGTAAACCACACCTCCGGTACGAGATATTTCGAAGATGGCTCCCAGTCCATATATCACTTGTGATATGGTCAGGTGTAAACCATTCTGCCCTTGCAAAAAAACGACTATATCATCTCTTCTTTCTGTACTTTTCAGGGGATGCTTATTGAAGGAGCCCAAGGAGCGCCCGGCCCAGCTGTAAGTATCACGTTGTCCCACTCTCTCCTCTCTCCTGTTTGCTCCTCACAGGCGGACGAAAGCTGAAGTGGGATAATGGCTGTATGGAAAATTACTTTGGGGAGGCAGACGAAATGTGGGATCTGATGGGAAGAGGCAGCAGCAGTTACTGACATAGTAGTAGTGGTTGACGTACTTACAATAATAGTAGTAGTTGTTGTTTTAGTTGTAGTTGTAGTAGTTGTTGTAGTTATTGCAGTAGTTGTTGTAGTTGTAGTCATTGTTGTAGTTGTAGCTGTAATAGCTGTAGTAGTAGTTGTAGTAGTTGTAGCTGTAATAGTTGTAGTTGTAGTAGTTGTAGTAATAGTTGTTGTAGTAGTTGTATTTGTTGTAGTAGTTTTTGCAGTACACTAGTTGTAGTAGTTGTTGTAGTAGTTGTAGTAGTTGTTCTAGTTGTAGTAGTTGTTGTAGTAGTTGTTCTAGGTGTAATAGTTGTAGTATTTGTATTTGTTGTAGTAGTTTTTGTAGTAGTTTTTGTAGTAGTTTTTGCAGTAGTTGTAGTAGTTGTAGTAGTAGTTCTAGTTGTAGTAGTTGTTGTAGTTGTAGTAGTTGTAGTCTTTGTTGTAGTAGTTGTAGTCTTTGTTGTAGTAGTTGTAGTAGATTTGTAGTAGTTTTCGCAGTTGTAGTAGTTGTTGTAATTGTTGTAGTAGTTGTAGTAGTAGTTACATAGTTACATAGTAGTATTATCAGTAGTAGTAGTTATGTTAGTAGTAATAGTAGTTGACATAGCAGTAGTATTAGCTGACGTAGTAGATGACATAGTAGTATAAGTAGTGTTAGTAATAATATTAGTAGTATTAGAATTAGTAGTAGTAGGGTGAGGTGACGGTTCATACGCTTGAGGAAGTGGCCTACTTACTTGGTTTATGGTTAAATTCCCACTTAACTCTATTCATACCGCTGTTGTGTCCTTGGGCATTTCATTTCTACCATCTGGAATACATCTGGATGGAATTGAAAAAAGCAGCAGTAGTAGCTGACGTAGTAGTAGCAGCAGTTGACATAGCAGTATTAGTAGTATCAGTATTAGTAGTAATAGCGTGAGGTGACAACTGTTCTTAAGATTGAGAACGTGGCTTACTTACTTGGTTCATGGTTAAATTCCCACTTAACTCTATTCATGCTGTTGTGTCCTTGGGAAAGACGTGTTTACTATCTGGCATATAGATTTTCAGTTAGCCGAATGTTAACTAATGGAGATTTTAACACTCTAAATACTAGCTAATACATAGCATAGCATAGCATATTAGCATTTATTCAAAAGTATTCTGACACTATTGTATGTATCAGTAGTGAACCAGCAATTTATTGGGTTGTTCCACCACTTTTGTTGATGTTTTTACATTATTTTTGCTATTTCATTTCTAAGGAAAGGCTTTAATACAAATTAACTACCGGTACATGCTAATTTTCAGTTAGCCTAATGTTAACTAATAGATATTTTAACACACTAAATACTAGCTAATACTAGCATAGCATATTAGCATTCATTCAAAAGTATTCTGACATTATTGTATGTATTTATCAGTAGTGAACCAGCAATTTATTGGGTTGTTCCAGCTCTTTTGTTTATGTTTTTGCATTATTTTTTTGCTAATTCATTTCTAAGGGAAGGTTTTAATCCAAATTAACTACATGCTAATTTTCAGTTAGCCTAATGTTAACTAATAGAGATTTTAACAGGCTAAGTACTAGCTAATACTACTTAGCATTCATTCAAAAGTATGTTTTTGTATTTATGTTTTTCCATTATTTTTTTTGCTAATTCATTTCTAAGGGAAGGTTTTAATACAAATGTACTACTGTAAGTGTCTTGGCGATACTGTTACCATATGTAAAAATGCCAATTGTTTTATTTTGTAATTTAGAGTACCTTTTCTTAACTAAAATAATTTCTTATTTTTATTCATATTGTTTCGTCTACCTCTAGTTAACGGAAAGTTTGTGGAGTTGTGTGTGTCTGTCTGGAATCAGCGGAAACTCTGAGAGGGTACATGATTTTGAGGCGACAACTTAACTCTATTTATGCTGTGTCCTTGGGCAAGACGTTTTTACTATCTAGCATATAGATTTTCAGTTAGCCTAATAGAGATTTTAACACGCTAAATACTAGCTAATACTACTTAGCATTTATTAAAAAGTATGCTAACTAACACTATTATATGTATTTATCAGTAGTGAACCAGCAACTTATTGGGTTGTTCCAGCTTTTTTTTTTTTCTTTTTTTTTTTACATTATTTTTTTGCTAATTCATTTCTAAGGGAAGGTTTTAATCCAAATTAACTACATGCTAATTTTCAGTTAGCCTAATGTTAACTAATAGAGATTTTAACACGCTAAATACTAGCTAATACTACTTAGTATTCATTCAAAAGTATTCTGACACTATTGTATGTATTTATCAGTAGTGAACCAGTAACTTACTGGGTTGTTCCAGCTCTTTTGTATATCTTTTTAAATATTTTTTTGCCAATTAATTTCTAAAGGAAGGTTTTAATCCAAATGAACTATTGTAAGTGTCTTAGCGATACTGTTACCATATATACAAATGCCAATTGTTTTATTTTGTCATTTAGAGTACCTTTTCTTAACTAAAACGATTTATCATAATTTCTTATTTTTATTCATATTGATTCGTCTGCCTCTAGTTATGTTTTAATGGAAAGTTTGTGGAGTTGTGTGTGTCTGTCTGGAATCAGAGGAAACTGAGAGGGGTACATGATTTTGAGGTGGATTCCTTTTGAACTCTTTGTCTTTGTTGGCTTACGCAGACTGCCCTGTGGTGGGGAAGGCTGGTTAGCGGTATGGGCTATGATATGCCAAACTTATCTTTCTGTTTGTGTGGTTTTAGGGTGTTCCTGGTACCCCCGGACTGCAGGGCCCCCCAGGTCCCCCTGGAGAGCACGGTGAGAGGGTAAGTCAAGGCTGGCCTCATTTTGGGGGTTGATTGGAGCAGGTTTTTTTGGAGGGGCTCTGTTACCCACCATTTCAGAGCTCATCCTGAAATGTGAAACTCCTTCTCCGTAGTTGAGTGTGAAAACAATGTGATTTTAGTTGGGGTTTCATGTATATATAAAGGTGCACTATGTAACTTGTAAGTCTCCATGGAGATGTTTTTTCTTTGACAGGAATATTCCACAGTAGGACATTAAACATACAGTATCTCCCTTTGCGTTTGCTCAATTACAGGTGTTTCATGAAAAATACCTTAAAAAACATTAATTCTTACTTGCTTCTCCATAGATCTGAGCATTAACCTGTCTTCATTGTGATTAAAAAGTTTATTTCCATACTGTGGAATAATCAAGGGAAAAACAGTAATATCCCCATGGAGAGAAGCAGGTCACAGATCCTTCACCAGAAAAGTTACACAGTGCACCTGTAATATACTACATCAAATATCCAATTCAGATTCAATTATACATGGTTTTTGTTAGGCTCAATTGTTTATTTCACCAAGGGAACATTAGAAAATCAAACAATTAAACAGTCAGTGGTTTGAAATAAACACACTGCTTTATGATTAAAAAGTAATTGAACTGGACCAAACCAAGTCTACATCTGGACTAACCTAGAAAGCAAGCTAGCAATAAGGACTATTGTGAACACATCCAATTATTCTGACTTTAAGAGCACACATTACACTATTTTATGATCTGTTATAATGTTGTTTCATCATCAAAACATACCTGGAGTTTTGTTTTGTTTCATTCACACGTTTAATTCACAAACTCTGCATATTTTGACTAGAGTTCTTCTCAAACAGAAAACACTGTTCCAACTTGTGATGTCATGCTGTAATTCAGATAGTGCTTTGCTGTGTTTTTAAACTCCAAACACCTTCATTAGAATCATTTGGATCATTTTAGCCCTGAAATTGCCAATCTCAACTGAACAAAAGGTAAAAGGTAGCTGCTAACTTGAGGACTACCGCTTCATGACATCACAAGTGGAACAGAGCATTGTGAGCTTTAGAGATCTCTACAAACTTATAATAAAGGATTACTTAAACATGTGTGAATGAAAAAGAACACAACTCCAGGTATGTTTTGGATGAGGTAACAACATTATAACATGGCCTAAAGCTCACACAAGACAGTTTCATGTAATATAGAACCTTTAAGGGTAGTCTTTTATTGACCCCTTGACCAGAACACATTAAAATATCCTTTTGCATGTACACCAAACATTTTAACCAAAAAGAAACAAACTATGGTGGAATACTAGTCCACTATTGCAATTATAAAGCAGCAGGCCATATTTGGCTATCCCACTGTCTGTATTGGAAAAGCAAGACATAAAAAGTCATTGGTTTGGAAAGAAGTTCAGACACATTGCTACTGAGAGAGGAGTGGTGCTGGCAACTACTGGGCGTATAAATCACAGACTTACTTGACAACCACATACAGCTGATGGAAAATCAGAGAGAATCGCTCTAAAATACAACCACTAAACTTTCGTAAATCTACTGGAATGAAACATGTTTATTTGATTGATGAACAACATGAAATCCAAGCCCGCAACATTCTCCATGATTGAATAGAAATTGTAACTTGAGTGTAGCAACTTACTGTATTGTCGATATAAAAGTTATTCTATTGATTATGGTTTAACCAAGTCAATTTGGATTTGTCCATTTTACTGATGTAAGATGTGACTGCCACCATTTGATTGGAATATTCCATAGTATGGCATTTAACTATTTTATTGCTCAAAAACACCTTGAAAACAGGTCTTTCCGCACTTACTGTGAGTAGTCACTTTTCCACAGATCTGTCCTGTCTCCATGGAGATAGGAGATTTCAGTCAAAGCAGTAAAATCTCCATAGAGACAAGCATATGGCATCTACCAGAAATGTTACACAGTGCATCACAGTTGTCACAATGATTGGCAAAGACTTGGCAAAAATGTCCTTTGCTATAAACAAATTACCTTGTTGCCATGGAGTTATGTATGCATCTAACCGTTTGAACCTCTACAAACATTTTATAAAATGTTAATGTTCCTTATTACAGTGTGAAAATGTGAATCTAGATATTCAAATGTTAAGATAAGATAAGATAATCCTTTATTTGTTCCACAATGAGGAAATTGCAGTGTCACAACGCAAGTTTCAGTTGGAAAAAGAGCATGCATCAAAATTAAGATAAATAATAATAAGTATGTACAATCAACTAAAAAACACAACACTGTAAGGTTAAAAGGCACAGGAACGCTGCACAATAAATGTCTTTGATTGTGAGCAGTGAACAAACAGAAGTTAATTTCAAATCTAGAAAATTTGGAAAAGATAATTATGTTACCAAAATGATTCTATAGTTGCTTTCTTTCCCACTTCACGTTAACCCCTAAATCACAAGTAGAAGTTGTCAAATCCCTCCTTTTCGAAAATGCATTGCCAGCACAAAAGACACATTGTCCAGGTCTTGAGTCATCAGACATGTTTCTTGATGTTACGCTTTTTTAATTTCCTCCCTTGAGAAAAAAAATCCTAGCAGTGGTGATTGACAAGAAGTATTAAAAGCCACTAGCATCTGTAGTTTTCTGGTTTTCCATTGCTCCATTTCCTACTAGCTCGAACGTGATTGGCTGTTTTTCAGGGTTATTTTTGTTTTGTTTTTTCTTTAATTTTGAACAACCATCTTTCTTCTCTCAAGTCTCAATACACCACTTTCCCAGGCTTTTTGAACACGAGATGTCACAGTGGTTAGTGTTACTGCAATGAAGGGTGACAATGCTGTGCTGGCAAATTGGAGTTTTCTTGGCTAAACTGTTCACAGATGGATAATACAAGCTTTTATTTTATTAGGGGACTGTAGTTTTAAGGAAATGTCCACTTAGTTAAATGCTTATTTGGTTTTAATCAAGCAAATACCCTATCTTATCTCAAAAGAGTACTGCAAAAACAGCTTATATATTTTACCTTAGTATTAGTAAATGGCTGCTGGCTACTAGTATCAATTGTTTCAGTATTTGTAAAAGAGGTAGGCTAGTAAGTAGTAGTAGCAGTAGTAGTAGGCCTAGTAGTAGTAGTAGGCGTAGTAGTAGTAGTAGTAGTAGTAGTAGTAGTAGTAGTAGTAGGCCTAGTTGTACTAGTAGTAGTAGTAGTAGTAGTAGTAGTAGTAGTAGACCTAGTTGTAGTGGTAGTAGTAGTAGGCCTAGTTGTAGTAGTAGTAGTTGTTGTAGTAGTTGTAGTAGTTATAGGCCTAGTAGTAGCAGTAGTTGTAGTAGTTGTAGTAGTAGTAATAGTAGTTGTAGGCCTAGTTGTAGTAGTAGTAGTTGTAGTAGTTGTAGTAGTAGTAATAGTAGTTGTAGGCCGAGTTGTAATAGTAGTAGTGGTTGTTGTAGTAGTAGTAGTAGTAGTTGTAGTAGTTGTAGTAGTAGTAGTTGTAGGCCTAGTAGTAGCAGTAGTTGTAGTAGTTGTAGTAGTAGGAATAGTAGTTGTAGGCCTAGTTGTAGTAGTAGTAGTTGTAGGCCTAGTTGTACTAGTAGTAGGCCTAGTTGTAGTAGTAAATGTAGTGACTGCAGTAGTATACGTATCAGTAAGAGCTTTAGATAAAATACAGAAGTAGTTCAAGTTTGACCATTTTATTTTTAGTTATTCATTTTTACATGCATAATAGCCTATAAGCCTATGCCGGAGTTATTCAAGAAGCTCGTATCAAGACAGTTGCAAACAAGTGTACGTTGTTGCAGTTTATGCAGTTGTAGAACGTTAAATGTACTAATTATTTTACGTAGGCCTGCTGAAGTATTCAAAAGTGTAATGCTTTTAGCGTTTTTAGGCATTTTGTTGTGACTGTAACCTATTTGGATGCCAGTCAGTCTAGTGCACACAGACCTGCCTGTACATTACACCATGTATTTTAAAAAGATTTTCTTCCATCACCTCCATCAGCATCTGGCATTAAGACCAGCAGCCTGGAAAACACTGGAGTTGACGACAGCCCGTTTCTCTATGTATTAACTTGAATATAAACACACACTATGCAAAAGCTTGAACGTTAACGCTCACAGTTTACACCTTGACACACGTCTAGACACATGTTTGATCCACAGTACGTGTCAGTTTAGCAAATACAGCTGGTGGAGAACAAAACACAAACTTAAGTCGACAATGGAGGTTAAGTTGGACAGAAAACAGCTGTTGTGCTAATCCGTGCTAAGATAACGTGGACAAATGAGCTTCACCTGGATCAAAGTGAGGCTAGTTTGACACGTAGAGATAAGTCCATTCATGTGTTGATGAATGGAAGCGCTTTTGAGACTTCTAAGGGATTAGTATTTTAAGTGTTGTATTTTTCTCAACTGTTTCCATCTATTATCTGTTTACTGATACAAATATATTTTAAGTTCTTCCCAAAATACTTATTTTACAATACAGAGTCTATTCATAAACAATGCACTGACTCAAATCCAAAATGGAACAAACTATATCGACCTAGGCGATATAATATATAGCATTAATCAAATATGGGTGATTCTCCAACTATCAAAGAATTTGGGTCCCAGGCAGAAATAAGAAAAACAAAAACACGTTTGTCATTTTTGATTCATGCTGCACTTACTAGACACAAAGACAAACTTACAAAAAAGTGTATGATGGATAAGTTAGTATTTTTATTATATAAAATATGATTTTATATTGAGTGTTTTTGCTATAAGTCCTTTGTCCCTTGGTCAGGTTTTGGACTCTCAGTCTCTCATAAGACTGAAATTAAATTTGATTCAACATTAACTTCATTGATAAATGGCACAGAAATTCCTTATTTTAATGAAACATTTGTGCTTGAAAGATATATTAGTATTTTAGGGATTCTAGGGATCACTGTCATTTCCACCACCCACCACAAAATGTAACTTTTAACTTTTTTTTTTAAACCTTTGTCTCCTTGAACCACATCAGTTGTGATGTGACAGGAGCTCATGGCAGGATAGCAGCGTTAGCTCCATGGAAGGAAGGGAAACAAGAACAAAATCAAGGTCAAGTTTTGCAAAACCAAGAGTAGGTTTATTGGTCTTCATTTCCAAACACCTCATATTTCAAAATATTTCTAAAAATATATGTTGGATTTTCTGAAAAATATCATGACCAAATTTGATTGGAGTTTTTTTTATTGTATTTGATTGTAGAATCACCCATATATTCTGATATATGATCTATATGATCTATATTATAATGTTTTCTCATCAAAAACATACCCAGAGTTGTGTTTTGTGTCATGTTTAATACACAAATCCTTTTCTCAAACAAAAAACACAAAAAAACTACCTCTACATGACATCACAAGAGAGCATTTTGAGCTTTGGAGATGTAGACAGACTAATGATAGGGTTACTCAAACGTGTGAATGAAACAAAACACAACTCCAAGTATGTTTTTTGTGCACTAACAACATTCTAACGTGGCTAAAAACTCAAGGAGTCTGTTTTGTGTAACATCGGCCCTTTAAAATCTTTCATCTCCCAACTGTTTTCATTCCCTCGCATATTATCACATACCTGTCCTCAGATAACACTTTCTTTTATGACGTACAAGCCAAATGTGTCATAAACTCTCTCTCTGTGTATTTCTTTCAGGGTCCTCCAGGCCGGCCCGGTATTCCTGGCTCAGACGGAGTACCGGGGCCCCCAGGTACCATCTTGATGCTCCCCGTAAGTCCTGCTCCACTTTAAGCTGTCTACCCCCTTTATGTTCGGCACTCATCCACGTATGGCACCTCATTATGAAGCTTAAGCTCACAGCATCATCGCCAGCCAAGGGATTTTTGCACTTTTATTTTCTTTGGGTTACAAATCTTTTAGCTTGTAAATGTCAGCCAGCGCCGTGGTGTGGAACCATTGACTGAAGCCTTGAAATGACACAGCTTTGTACAAAAGTGTGTTGTTTTTTTGGCGCAGATGCATTTCTGTGTGTGATGTGATGACAATTTTACAGGTTTAAAAACGCAACAGGTCTTTTATTTATTCGGAACTAAAGACTACTTTCACTACCAAACTGTGCATGTTGTGTTTTATTGGGATTATCTACTGTTCTTAGGTATTTTTGGCAATCTTAGTACAAGTTAGGTAAATCTGCAGCTTTCTGGTCAAAACACCTAAATTTAAGTTTGTGCTGCCTTCATTTGAATCTGTAATTTCAAGTAGTTGGTGACATAACAAAAGACTGCAGGGGTGGAGTTTGTGGATACCTGTTCGAACAATCACACTGTTCCTTATACCTCCAGACCTTATACCTCCTCCCTCACTCTCTTCTTTATTCCTCCAGGTACTATGCAGTTTAGCAGCTCTTTTTTAAAAATGTGGCTGTGAGTTTAGGCATTTAGTCCCACTTTAAAGGTGCATTATGTAACTTTACTGTCATTGTTTTGCCTCAAATATTCCACAGTATGAACCACTGTTTTGTTTATTTATTTTTTGTGGATGTTTTTATTGCATCGCCTGGCCATGAAGACATACTGTGGAACATTTCGGACAAAGCAAATACATCTCCGTGGAGAAAAGCAAACGAAAAGTCACATAGGGCACCATTAAAGTCCTCTGACCCAAAAACTTACAAATGGTAAAATGGCTATTTATATATTTGTTGTTTCATTTTGTTTTTGTATATTGTGTTTGACAGTTCAGAGCTGGAGGGGAGTCCCATAAAGGCCCAGTGGTGTCCGCACAAGAGGCTCAAGCTCAGGCTATTCTGTCCCAGGCCAGGGTAGGTACACTGAACGCTGGTGTACTGGGTATCTTCAAAATCTCTGTACAAATACTTTTCATAAGAGGTTTGTTTGAGTTTAGGATGCGACTTTTACATTTGTTTTACAGTGCTGCTCGAATTCTGTTTCTGTCTTGTCCCGTCAGTTTATGTATTTTAATCTCTGTATTCCAATTATAATTTTCATACAATGTACTTAAACCAGGGAATATAATGTAACTCTAGAAAATTATGTGCCTGAATAAGCCTGTAAAATCAAGTTGAAAATACTTTAAGTTTTTGGCAATTTAAAGGTCATTTATAACATGAAATCTACCATGTTATAATGTTGTTATTTCCTCAAAAACATAAACAGAGTTGTGTTTTGTTTCGTTCTCGGAGTAATCCTTTATATTAGTCTGTGTACATCTCCAAAGCTCAAAATGCTGTGTTCTACCTTGTGATGTCATGAAGTGGTGGAAGTTAACAGTTTCTTCTACATCTAGTTCAGTAGAAATGGGCAATTCCAGGTCTGAATTTATCTAAATGATTCTAGTGAAGGTGTATGCCATTTAAAATCACAGTGAATTTCCAGTATTACCAAATAAAATCAGACTGTTTTCATTTTGAGAGAAGAACACAGCCTAAATATGTGGGATTTGTGTGTTAAACATGTGTGAGTGAAACAAAACACAACTTCAGGTATGTTTGTGAGGAAACAACATGATAGCACAGATCATTTTTAGAACTTTTAGAACATAGATTAGGCAGAAAATAGCCTAATATGGGCCCTTTAAAGCCTTAATGGATATTCTGATATATTTAATTTGAGATTGGCCAATATAACTGCAATAACCCTTAATTACACTATGGTACAATAAAACACATATACTCTGAGACTTTTTGAAAACAATTTAAAGTGGAATCTCATTGTTATTCCCGTTGCAATGCTAAAATATTATTAAGCAGTTTAACTCAACTTAAGGTACTACAGCACTGAACTAAAAGCAACCCACAAATCACCCGTATGTACTATAAAATTCATAATGTACTTTTTGGAACGATTTAAAGTTGTGGAATCCTGGTTGTATTCCCATTACAATGCTAAAAGATTATTAAACCGTTCAACCTAACATTAGGAAATATACTGAGAGAGCCTTGAGCTAAACGCAACCCCCAAATTGCTGTGCAGCACTCGGTTGTATAATGCACATAATATGGAGGTGCAGGGAGGGCTGGATATACAGGGGAGTATGTAAATCTTTAGCAGATGTTCACACCCACACAGGGGCCTGCTGGGTAATCACTATAGTGCTGAGTAACTGGATGAGCTGCGAGGCTGAAAGCACAAGGTGTGATCAAGTCAAAAACACATGGCGGCCATTACACACAATATTCACACATTCACAACTTGCTAAAACTAGCTAAAAGGTCAACAACACAACTGTTTGTTAATGTTCAGACAGCGGTGGTTGGCTCAGATAGCCTCTAACGCCTTGGCACATGGTGTAGGGTACATGTGGTATTGTGAAGCTGTGTACTGCGTGAGCTCGGTTAGAAACATCTGAAGCTGTTTTGCAAATTACCTACAAGGAAATTGGGATCAGACATTTAGAATATCGATGGTTAGTATTATTGTATTAAAGAAACTAGTGTTGGATTAAGTCATTTAATACACAATGTACTGCTTAGTGCACCTACTGTATTACATGTTCTGGGGTTGTCAAAAAAACAAATTCCTTGATACCACTTCATACTAAGAGCCTGTTTACACGAGAACGCTTACGGGTAAAAACAACAAAATATTTTATCGGAAGTGCCTTTCGTTTACACGGTGACGGTGTTTTGGGGGCTTAAAAACTCAAAAACCTGAAACCGCCCTCCAGAGAGGAAAACTCGAATCGTCTACACTGCCCAAGACGCAAAACTCTGGTCAAATCTGCTG
This sequence comes from Paratrypauchen microcephalus, assembly GCA_036785185.1. Taxonomy (NCBI): domain Eukaryota; kingdom Metazoa; phylum Chordata; class Actinopteri; order Gobiiformes; family Gobiidae; genus Paratrypauchen; species Paratrypauchen microcephalus. Next base: position 1,345,747 of record JAVJIX010000088.1, read on the forward strand.
ACGTCACGTACGCGTTTACGTCATATCAGTCCATATATCAGTGTACTTTGTTTGGCAGGACTCCCAGTCCACACTTTGTTGCGCCTTCGTTGCTTTGTAGTCTAACGTGGTCTGAAGCAGTAGTTGAACTTCTTCATCTGACCACACAAATTCTTATTTTTGCTACCAGTAGCCATGTTTTGTTTTGCTTTTCGCAGCGCAGATGAGAAGAAGGAAGATTCTACGCATGCGCACGGACATAGTGATAATGTATCACAGCACCACCTAGCCGCCTGTATGCATGTATACCCAATCGAATGCCACACACATTTGCGTCACCGTATGCATGCAGATTTCCTTCCGAAAACGCTTGTCTAAATGCAAAATAAAAAGTGAAGATGCGACACCACTTTTGCGTCTTCTGTTCAGACCGTCATCATATAAACGTAGCCTAAATGTAGTACTGAAACTAGATACTTTTTGGGCAGTTATCAACATGAAGAAGAAAAGGAAGAAAATCATATAAGTAGGCCAAAGTTGGACCGTTTCTGAAAAGTTTTAGAATGCCCTTTATCTATAAGAAAGCATGGTAATACATACCATAGTGTCAAGTATTTCCTTAGTATTATCAAAATCATGGTTGAAATTTTTGCATTGTGAACACATGACTTGTACAAATGTAATAATCAACTTTTATAGACAATATTGCAGTTAGACACACAATCAAGTCTAGCAATTATTTTAGACATACAACAGTGTGGATTTCATTATATAGGATACAAAACTGTTCACATGGACAAATGTAATAGCCAACAGTATTTCATCTTTTATCTTAGTTTCATAGACAATACTGCTCACAGATACATAATCATCTGTATTCTTAGCATAGATCAAATTTCCTCTACAAACTCACTTTAACTACAATTCTTATCATACATTTTTATTTCCTTTATGTAATACTAGTGCTGTTTCACATTTCAAACTTGATTTCAATACTGAGGAATTCATGCAATACTGATTACAATACCACAAAAAAAAGAATGTACTTTTCATATTACAAAATAATAGCACTTTGTATAATGTTCTGATAAAGCTCAAAATGACGCTAAAACTGTTCAGACAATCTCAAATTTTGTCCTGATAATGTCATTTTTTGCTGTATTGATACTTGTTCATCTAATTTTGATATTAATTTTAGTATGATTTGTATTAGAGTTTCTATACTTCTGACAATTCTATAACATATAAACTCACCTTGAACTACATGGATTTTATTGTTCACAAATAGCCAAATGTAATAACCGGTTTAATTTACTTACTTACTTAGTTTTATAGACAATATTGCTGTTAAGTCCGTCATCGCATTGCAGTGATAAGTGCGTTGTGTGCTTTGCAGCTGGCTATGAGAGGCGCTCCGGGACCCACTGGACTGGCAGGGCGGTCTGGTCCTGTGGTGAGTTTGTGCTTATACAAACATACATGTGCTGCTCATATGCATTTACCATGACTCGCTCAGCTGATGAGGAAAACATTACTGTTACTTCCTGCTGCGAAGAGATCTGCTAAATTTAAACACGCAGTAGCTCATATTGTACAGATTCAAGAGCCGAGGAGCTTAAGGGCTTAATCACGGAACCGCTTCCGTTCTCTAGGCGACATTTTGAGGACTATTGACTATTCAGAAGGCAGAATGTAACTGTTAATTACTAAGCTAACAGTGCAAATTTTTCACCACTCTTTATCATGAATGGAAAAGTTTCTTGGAAGAGTATGTTCATTTATAAGTTTGTATCCACCGCCAAAATGGGAAAATACTACAATACTACAAAATTGAGTTTATTCATTTATGATATGCTACTTATTTTCTAACAAATAACTCAAAATATATATATAGCAGTTAGATGCACTGAAAGTCCTATACCAAGAACATTTTTTGTAATATTGTGACAGTGAATAGAGGTGATCTTAAAAAATTACTACTCAAACACAACAGTTTTGCTCAATATGGAAGTATCTCGAGGTGGACAGAGTAGTCAGACATTCTACTATAGTAAGGGTACTTTTATTTCAAAATAATAATACCCAGTTTGGAGCAAAAAGTAATGAGAGAAGTAATTAGGTAAGTAGAGTAAAAAAATATTCTAAAGTAACATCTGATTTATAATTTGATGTGAATGTGATTGGAAGTGGTGCCAAAGAATATGCCACATAGATAATTAAAAAAAACAATCATATTGGAAGGTACAATGCAAAAATATAATGTTCAAAACATTTAATATTGTCAACATAAATCTATTCAAACGTACAAAACCTACTAAAATAAGACTACTTGTTACACTGTCATATATATTACTATATTACCCCTCTATACTGTGCATTGGTGTAATGTATTTTTTTTTCATAGGGAAGTCCTGGTGCTCCGGGGCTTAAAGGAGATGGTGGTGACCCAGGACCACAGGTGTGGCTCATATTCACAGCTTAAATGACCTCTGTCCTGGCTGTATACATTTACATATATTTCCATAACACATCATGCATTTCAATCTTTGATGTTTTTGCCTAAAGGGGCCTCGAGGTCTTCAGGGCCCAACTGGTCTTCCTGGAAAAGCTGGAAAAAGGGTAAGAATGCTCTTAGATCCAATTTTATATGAAGACTTTGAAATAACTTCAGATAACAATGAGTCAACCACATTCTGTATTGTAATGTTTACAGGACTATTCATACCAACATTCTCTAGAGGATGAGAATATGCATTTTTAATATTGTGTAGTTTTATACCCATTACACTTTACCTACCAAAGCCTCAAACCTTTGAGGATTAGGACTGGGTGATAAAGTAAAAAAAAAAGAAATATATTCTTTTATTTTATTTTCAAAAATTAAACTATAATGGCTTTCAGTATTGATTTTATGAACACAAGCAAGAGAAATTTATAATCCATGCATTTTAACATAACAAGTCCTAATGAATTCTTCCAAAGTCTGAACTCCAAACCACATGCTTTTCCTGGCAGGGCATTGGCTGTGGAATCCATAATTAAAATCCGCAAACATATCACTGACAATTAGTTATGACCTTTATTCAATTTTGATGAATTGCCCAGCACGACTATTGTAGGTGAACCATACTTAAAGATCCCATGACATGGTACTTCTTGATGCTTTTATATGGCTCCTTAATTGTTCCCTAATACTGTAAATGAATCCTTCTTCAAAATCAACACTCAGTGCATGAGAAAGAGAGATAAGATGAGAAAGTCATAAATGTCACTCTGGAACACTCCATTATAGGCGTTGTTGCTTGAATGTAAATGAGGAGGACAGAGGTGGCCTATAGTAGGGGGTGGGGGCGTGGCCAAGCTCTCCGCTCCGCTCTGTGACCTACTTCCTTGTTTTTGCACGGGGGGAGAGATGAGAAGCCTTCCATTGAAAAATAAACACATTTCCACAGAAAATAAAATTAAACCACTGCTGTTTCAGATATCCACAGGCTCAGATAAAGGACTTCCGAGCCTAGAAACACTCGCAAGTTCCTCCAGGCAAATAAAAAAACGTATTTCGCATTGTGTAGCTCCTCCGCAGTCCAAACTCTCTGGGCGTGATTTACAGAGACGCTGAGTACAGACAGACGGGGGTGGAACTGCATTTGCATTTCTTTTTTCGATCTGACGTCAATAAGGTGCCTTGTTCAAAATCGCCCGTTTGAGCTCTGATTTTTTCTAATGCAGAAAAGGATCGCAAATGCTCCGTTTAGACATTCCGCAACTTTTAACCATCACATTAACGTTCAAAAACCTCAGAAAGTGAAAATTTCATGCCATGGGACCTTTAAGGAGTAAAATGTCACTGTCAAATGGACTCTTCTACTGGATGGTAAATCAGAAAATTGTAATGCCCGAGACCTCAATCTGTTGCACATTTCATTCAATACAGGCACTACATTCAAAATCTATTATATTAGGTGCCCTCATAGTATGTTTGCTATCTCATAATCACGTTTTGTTTCATTCACAAATGTTTGAATTACCTTTTATTATTAGTCTGTCTACATCTCCAAAGCTCAAAATGCCCTGCTCCACCTTGTGATGTCAAGTGGTTCCAAGTTAAGAGCTACCTTTTACTTTTTCAGTTGAGATTTGCAATCCCAGGGCTGAAATCATCCAAATAATTCTAGTGAAGTTGAATGGAGTTTAAAACACAGTGGAGCATTTATTACTTCCTGTATGACTTCTTGCAGTGTTTTCTGTTTGAGAGAAAAACTCAGAATTCAGGGTTTGTGAGTTAAACACGTGTGAATGAATCAAAATACAACTCTGGATATGTTTTTGGTGAGAAAACATCATTATAACAAACTTAATATTGGCTCTCATTGAAGCGGAAAGAGCTAAATTTGGCAAGATCATTGTTGTAACTGCATGACTCCCAAACATGGCACACAATATTCAAATTTCTAGACTGAATGCAGACAGAAGATTTGTTTATTTGTTTAATTGACGAACTCTTCCACAATCACTGAGTTTATTTAACATTTCTTATGCAGTTTCCATCGAAATTTGACGGGGTATGTTGATGTCTTTTAGGGACGTAATGGAGCGGATGGAGCTCGCGGACTGCCGGGAGAAGGAGGAGCAAAGGTAAAACACATGGCTTTGATAAAAGGACATTAAAAACATCATCAAATTTTTCCCATAACATAGAAAAGCATGTTATATTCCCTTGTGGATCAATAAAGTTTGTCTAAGTCTAAGTCTAAGTTATAAATTTTAATGTGTTATGACAAGTAGATTAGTATTGTCTTAAAGTTAGACATGAAACAATAATAGTTTCTCATATGGAGGACATTTATAGTGACCTAAATTGTTGCCTTTAAACCAGATATTTAATGTAATTGTCCAACGCCATAACAAAAGGAACACATAAGCTTCCCATCTAGCCAATTCTTAATCTAGTTCTAAACAAGGCTAACCCAAATTAGGACAAAATGAGGATTAAACTGGGTCTAAATTCAGTACAATATATTATACATGTCTCTATACAGGTAACAGATAAACATTGAGAACCACTACTGTCAGTTAAATAAACTTAACTTTTTACCCCCCTCTTTCTTATCCTATTTCAGGGTGACCGTGGGTTTGACGGCCTCCCAGGACTTCCAGGAGAAAAGGGACATAGAGTGAGTAATTACAGCATGAAACGTTCCAAAATACTGAAATAAGAAGCTACACTTACTCCTGTCTCATTATGAGTCTCAGATCGTCATTTGTCAAAGTAACTACAGCCCTGAGCCCGCTCCTTTCTCAAACATTAAGGCTTAAATACCACTTTAGACTGCACCTCCCATGGACTGATTATTACTGTAGTGATGACAGAAAAATCTGCTTCTACCACTGCCAATATCATTTCGGCTACTTACTGCTTGACTAATTATACACATTTAAACATGCACTATACAAGATAATGCTCCCACTTTTAACATTTTTACTCCTACTGGCCCCTGCTACCCCTGCTACTACTACTACTAGTACTACCTGCTACTACTACTACTACAATTTCTTCTACTACTACTACTGTGGGTTTGGTACTACTAAACATTCTCCTGCTGCCACTGACAACTATCAGTATTTCTGTCACTGCAAGTTAATACTATTTACTAATTCCACTTGTATTGCTGTGTCTACTACTACTACCACCACTGCTACTCGCAACATGGGGTGCAAGTACCACAGCTAATACTACTGCTGTAAATACTATTATTACTACTGTGTAGAATCCCTCAGTCGTCCAGGTAGAATCCATGGCAAAAGGAGAAATTAAATTCGTCAACTGGACAAAAGTTTATTTGGTCGAATACTTTTCGCAGCTCATCCAAGCTGCTTCTTCAGTTCTGGTCAGACGCTGGTGGACACTGCCTATATCTTTCTGAAGGGAGGAGCTAACTACAATGAAGTTACTATGAAACTACCACACCTATTTGTTTACAGTTTCTGTTAGTTAGGTAAGCTATTCAATATGCAGTGGGAGTGGAGTGTGGGGTCTTGTTAGCAGAACCATTCAGGGCCACAATGGGTGTTTGAGGATAGAGTTATAAATGGGAGACAAATGATGTCTGAGACCTCCATTTCTGTTCAAGGAAGGATTCTCTTTCTTGAAAAAAATAGCCTCTTTTACTCCTCTCTCAAACCAGTTCTTTTCTCAGATCTGTACCTCACTGTCCTCAAAGGAGTGACCCGTGGCTTCTAGGATCCACCTTGAATTTTGACTTGAATGACGAATTGAATTTCTCCTTTTGCTATTATTACTACTATTACAACTTTCATTACTACTATACCTGTTTCACCTGGCACTGCTTTATCGTACTACTACATATCTACTACTATGTTCACTATTTTTACCACAGCTACATCTAATTATCACAATGTCTAAAACTTCATGTTAAACGTCTGTTGATTTGCGTAAAAGTATATTTTTGTAAATGTTATAACATGTCCTAAGTATGCACAGTATTTGTATTACGTATGTGGCTGAATTTGATGAGTCTGGAGGTGATTCAGTGTGTTTGATCCAGTTCTGTTTGCCCATTACCACTCCACTCTGAACAGGGCTGGAGTTTGGGGTTTTGTACACTTAAACATTGGCTCAAAGACGGAAGTTTGAACACAGGGATCACAGAGGCGTATTTCTAGACACACGTTCTTTCTTTATTCTATACTGAGTAATTAGAGGGCCAGTGGAGGTAGGTTGGTCCATATAGGGCACCGTAAATAGGCTAAACCGTACCTAGACCATGGCAATTGTGGTTACCAGACTTAGATTAAAGGCATTTTTGTTCTTTTTTGAATAAAGTCACATCACTCCAGTTATTATTAGGCACATATGACATACGGGTGAACTTGCCACTCCTCTTTCTTTGTAGCATTATATTGTGTTTTTGTCCCTAGGGTGAAATTGGGTCTACAGGCCCTCCAGGATCTCCCGGAGAAGATGGGCCAAGGGTGAGTTCAACCTCTGGTCAAAAGAGAAGTAAAATTCAGTATCGGTAACACGTTTGTTAGGGAGCACATAATGACTAACGGGTCGTCTAAGTTTTTAATTAGATCATTTTAGAGCACTTATTAATGTTTATGACTGTAACTTAACTCATTAACTGATCTTAAGTGCTGTGTAAACATTAGTCATTACCTGAATATGTACTAGTATTTTATTCTACTCAACTGAATATCTTATTTTTTACAATCAGATTTAAAGTCTATAGGCTATTGTCTATTGTTATTCTCTTGCATATGTTTGCTAGCTTTTTTCCTCTGTTTTTGTTGTTGTTCTTTCCATTCTGGGACAGATAAAGGTTTTCCCATCTTCACTTATTGTGTCATGTTTTTAAAGGGAGAGGACGGACCAGTTGGACAAAGAGGTGTTGCAGGAGAGGGTGTAAGTGTCACTTTAACTGCTATTTATTCTTGTCCATATACTGCATAGTTGTGCAAAGTTCTGTAGTCGTATAGGTATAATTTTCTGACGCAGTGTTGTGTTTTTGTCTTTTGTAAATCGTCATAGTATAATCAGTCTTGAGCTTGATTTTGATTGCACTTTTATTGAACTTTGCATTGCAACACAATAATTTACACATTGTGGGACAAATAAAGTTTTTTCTTATCTTAAGTAGTTCCAAATAATATTATTCAAGTTGAAAAAAAAATGTAAAAAATGTAGAATAGCACATCAATACTGTATGTAAACAAAGGGAAAAAAATTAAATATATTGGTGTAAAAATGTATTCAAAACAATGTATAAAAAGCATTGTATAATAACTACACCTTAATTAGCCTTAATAAATCATGAACAAATAGTTAGTCCATCTATCCATCCATTTTCTTCCGCTTTCTCCGTATTTTGGGTCACGGGGGCAATGGTCCAGACAGATCTGCTGTCCAGATCACATAGTTTATTAACAATTTATTAAGAAATAGTTTATTAAGAACAGAATCATTCTTAATTAACTATTGGCTCATTATGACATAAATCAAGATTTATTAAAGCTGTAAATAATAGTTATTATAAAGTGTTACCAGAAGTATACAAAACAATTGAATTTTTCACTGTAAACCCATCAGTATCGTCGGCTCTGGTGATTAACTTGGGCCTTCGATCTTGTGAGTCAGACTAATAAGACTTGATACATAGAATGTAGCTGTGGCATTTGTGCTTAAGTCATAATGCATTTCCCTCATGAGAGTTTGACTGCTCGGTCTTTGTTCTGTTTTAATGGGCCGAGACATATCATGAGAAACAGTCATTGGAAGCAGCTTGTTAAGTCATTCAAAGACATTGCAGCACGTTTCATCATAGCTCGAAGAAGAGGAAGAATCTTGATCTGTTGGTTTAGGATTTTTCTAGATTAGATTTCACATGCAGTTACTGTTTATGAACCATATGAGAAGTTTACTGCTTTTCTTAACTTTAAGTCTAATCTTTGATACCAATTTTTACAATCTAGACATTTGGTCAAAAAACAAAGAAAAAATGTAAATTAGAAGCCTTCCCACAATTCTTGAACAGCTTATTACAAATTACAAGTAAATGTTAGCCAAAAAAAAGTAATGCATCTTTGGTATTGCACGTTACGTCAAAACTAGGGAGTGTTTGAAGCGATCTTTGAAATGATCTCAAAGTTGAATCTAGAACATATTTGTATAATATTGTAAGGTTTTAGCGCAAAATACTCAACAAAAGACATTTTTCTCACAATTTGAGGACTTTTACATCAACTTAACTTTTCCATCTTGTCTTATCCCAGGGTCCCAGAGGTTTGCTTGGTCCGAGAGGTACTGCAGGTCCTCCAGGGCAGCGTGTATGTATCTCCAGCTGTCATTCACTCACAACAATCCCACGTTTTTCTTCTCTCTGTCATAATGATTTGATTGGTCCCTTTAGGGTCTTTCAGGGCTGGACGGGCAGTCGGGTCCTAAAGGAAACATGGTGAGTATTTATTTAAGTTTTTGGGGGTTTATTTGGACATTTCTCCTTGGGGAAAAGCTGGCAGAGAGGATGTCCCAGCCGTGTGTCAAAATAACAGAGCTCATTTGTCAGGACCACCTAGGAATCACGCCTGAGGATGCATATAAGTCAGTGGTTTTTAACCTTAATGCTAGGAGACAGCTCATAACAATCAGCTAATTACAGATACAGAACACCATTAGACCTAAAGCAACACTTTTTAACTGTGTGCCATAAAAAGTCTCAGAGTAGTCAAATACATACACATTCCCCCTATTCCACCAACACTCTTTTCCTCTCCTAACTGTAAGTGGGTAAAAAAACATGTACATGCACGTTCAACAGACTTCAACTCTTTTAAATAGGTTAGTCATTCCCAAAGTCCCCAATATCACTCTTTCCTTACTAGAGATGCAGCAATCCAGTTTAAATTTAAAGGCAAATTAACGTTTTTTTACAATCTGAGCCTTCTTTCGGCAATAAAACAAGTAGTTTTACTCACCCATAGCATTTTTCTGTCAATTGGAGCAGTATCGCAGAACTTATGTTGAGCCGTTCTGTTCTACTAATGATCCCGTATCCGTTAACATGGTGCTGTATCATTTGCTCGGGGCATTACTTTGCGGTGTCCAAATAACACAAACTTTAGCACTTTTCAAATCATAGAAGCCCGATGTCTTAATGTAAGAAATCGTTTGAAGCAAAAGTGGCCTGTAATCCGAGATTTAGCCATAGTTTCGAGTAGATGAGGACGCCAGTGCGCATGCGCGGACTGCTCCCGGGACCCAAACATGAAACGCAAAGCTGAAAACTATGGATAAATCTCGGATTACAGGCCACTTTTGCTTCAAACGATTTCTTACATTAAGACATCGGGCTTCTATGATTTGAAAAGTGCTAAAGTTTGTGTTATTTGGAGACCGCAAAGTAATGCCCCATATACAAATGCTAACGGATACGCTACAACATAACTTTCTTCAAACAGCTCCAAATGACACAAACGTGATATGGGTGAGTCAAACGACTTGTTTTATTACCGAAAGAAGGCTCAGATTGTAAAATAACGTTACTTTGCCTTTAAGTTCCAATACCCGTAGTTACCCAATATCAACCGATACCAGTGCAGGGAGTTTATTTCCTTAAACTAAAAATAAAATGAGAATAAATTGTCTAGTCTTATTACATCAATTTCCATGTCCAACTAGAATCCACTGGATACCCGATCCAGCAATTTTTTCAGAATTGGTGCCGATATCAGTCTCTAGATAAATGGTCATATCTTTATATAGTGCTTTTCCACCTTCAAGACACCCAAAGCACTTTACAACAAGGAACCACTCATCCGTTCACACACCAGTGTACGCAGACACAGGGGGCGAGGTGAAAAAAACATGTACATGCACATTCAACAGCCTTAAACTCTTTTACATAGGTTAGCCATTCCCAAAGTCCCCAGTATCACTCAACGATCCAGTTCAAATTTCAATTCCAATACCCGTTGTGATACTATAGCGCTAAGTCACCCAATATTAACCGATACCAGTGCAGCATTGCAAAAAAGCTTGGATAAGATATAAACACTTAAATCTACCAGAAAATGACTTAAAAGTAGTGAAATTATCTGTCCGTGCAGAAAGATTATTTTACTTGACAAGTTATCTTAAAATAAACTACGTCTAGACTAGAATCAAGCAGTCTCTGGTCTAGTAAGTAGATACATCTGAAAACAATATAAATAATCTGATATAAGTTTTAAAATCTTGGCCAGATCAGAGAAATTTGTAGTGAGGGAGTTTATTTCCTTAAAATAAAAATAAAATGAGAATAAATTGTCTAGTCTTATTACATCAATTTATATGCCCAACTAAAATATCAGCTGAATCGGTATTTGGAAGCCAGCAAATTTTTCAGTATTGGTGCCGATATCAGTCTCCAGATACTAGTATCAGATTGGTGCATCCCTCTTCCTTACAGATCAGACAATCCCATACAAAACAATTTAACGTGAACACCATCTATACCTATATACGTTTTAAAGGGCCCATATTACAATATTTTCTGATCTACTGTATGTTATACTGTTATTTCCTCATCAAAATATACCTGGAGTTGTGTTTTGTTTCATTCACACATGTTTAACACGCAAACCATGTTCCTCTCTCAAATGGAAAACACACTGTTCCACCGTGTCATGTCATGTGATAATACAGAAAGTGCTCCAATGTGTTTTTAAATTCCATACACCTTGACTAGAAACATTTGGATGATTTCTTTTCTTTCTTTCTTTTTACTTTTTTATTCTTTTATCTAATAACATCTACAAAATTGCAGTGTAAATACGCCAGATTATAGCAAAAATATTAATTTCCATCTGTAGTCCCTGGGCAGCTGACACCACAGTAAAAAACAACAAAATCAAGTGACAATAACAGCAGTTATACATTAAAAGTGCCCACAAGTTTTGTTTTCAGCCCCAGAATTGACCATCTCTACTGAGGTAAAGTTAAAAGGTCGCTGTTAACTTAAAAACTACCATGACATCATAAGGTGAAACGGAGCATGTAGTTTTAGAGACAGATGTAGATAAAGGATTACTCTGACATGTGTGAATGAAACAAAACACAGCTCCATGTATGTTTTTGAGGAGGTAACAGCATTATAACACAGCTTAAAGCTCAGAAGAATCCATTTTGTGTAATATGGGCCCTTAAACAGATCTGCTAGCCTTGCTTCTTTGCATCTCCTCTCTGGGAATTATGTTTATAGTATCGTCATTCAAACAGCTGGACCCTCCTACATGCTGTCGGTGTCCGTACAGGGAGAGCACCCCCATTCACACCAATGACGTACTATGTGTTTCTAATTAACGACCCACAAAGTTTCAATTCACTGCAATTCCACAGACGTATGTAGCGGGGGATTGGGGAATAAAATGTCAAATTGAAGCTGGAAGGCCCTGACTAAGGTTTTATCTGTTGTTTGTTGAAACAGCTGGAGCAGACCCCACCAGTGGTTAATGTCGTTAATGTTTTTACTTTGTTACACGTTAAATCAGAACAGAAAGGCCTATCAGATAAACATTTCCAGTTAGGAAGATTACTGCAAGAAGAATGACTCAAATCCACTCCAAACCTAGACTAGTACAGTATCCTGTATTTTACGCACTGAAGAATGACTAAAATCCACTCCAAACCTAGACTAGTATACTGTATTTTACGCACTGAAGAATGACTAAAATCCACCCCAAACCTAGACTAGTATACTGTATTTTACGCACTGAAGAATGACTAAAATCCACCACAAACCTAGACTAGTATACGGTATTTTACGCACTGAAGAATGACTAAAATCCACTCCAAACCTAGACTAGTATACAGTATTTTACGCACTGAAGAATGACTAAAATCCACCCCAAACCTAGACTAGTATACAGTATTTTACGCACTGAAGAATGACTAAAATCCACCCCAAACCTAGACTAGTATACTGTATTTTACGCACTGAAGAATGACTAAAATCCACCACAAACCTAGACTAGTATACGGTATTTTACGCACTGAAGAATGACTAAAATCCACTCCAAACCTAGACTAGTATACTGTATTTTACACACTGAAGAATGACTAAAATCCACTCCAAACCTAGACTAGTATACTGTATTTTACGCACTGAAGAATGACTAAAATCCACCACAGACCTAGACTAGTATACTGTATTTTACGCACTGAAGAATGACTAAAATCCACCCCAAACCTAGACTAGTATACAGTATTTTACGCACTGAAGAATGACTAAAATCCACTCCAAACCTAGACTAGTATACTGTATTTTACACACTGAAGAATGACTAAAATCCACCCCAAACCTAGACTAGTATACTGTATTTTACACACTGAAGAATGACTAAAATCCACCCCAAACCTAGACTAGTATACGGTATTTTACGCACTGAAGAATGACTAAAATCCACCACAAACCTAGACTAGTATACTGTATTTTACACACTGAAAAATGACTAAAATCTACCCCAAACCTAGACTAGTATACTGTATTTTACGCACTATATTTGGTCATTTTGGAAGTTGGCTCTGTACCTGATTTAAGTCTTAAAAAACATGAAAAACAGAACTAGTTTGCAGCGGCCCAATGTTATCCCTTGATTACCTTATGCATTCCGAGCGTCCTAATTATTCACCCTGAAACGTTTTACACAACTCTCAGACAGCAGAGCGATAAAGCTAACAACAACTAGCATGCTAATCGTATACTTCCTGATTTCCAGACAGTAGACCGTGTTACAATTAAATTTTAAAAGTACACTTTGGCCTCAAGAGCTGCTTATACAGTTTATCTGTACAGGAGCAAGACAAATTTTGGGGAAAAATTGGGTGCAGGACCTTTAATGCAGTTCTTATTTTAGGTAGCAGTTGTAAGAATGTGTATTTTTTTTTATTTAATTTTCTATTTTTTAAAGCATATTGCAGTACTTGAGTATATTTAAGCTCCACAGACAGCTCCTAACCTTGACAAATGTACATTTTAACATTTTTCTGTAGCAGTATAGCTCTTATTATATCTAAATCTATAGAAAACATATGAATATAACCTTTATGCAGTATGCTATTACTATATTAAATCTTTCTTGTTGTGAATTACTGCTTGATTTGCTTCAGTGTTACAGTATGATTAGATATTTCATCACATAAACAACAAGTACCTGGACCAATTCAGAAATAAATACTTTGGCATAACACAACTCCGAGTATCTCTCCAAGAGCTAAACTCATTTAATAGTTGTGCAAATAAAGCAGTGAATGGAGCTTTTGTAATGTTGCGTTCATTGTTTTTGACAGGGACCTCAAGGAGAGCCAGGTCCTCCAGGACAGCAGGGCATGCCTGGACCCAATGTAAGTTTCTATGACTTTCTCTTTTTCTCTTTAACTTCCTGGGACACAAAGAAAAAAAAAGTGTATTTCAGGTTTTTGTGTTAACATTTTGTTAATTTTATTTTTATCCATAATGTTGTAACATGTCCTTTGTTAATAGTGTTAAATCCATGTGAACAACCAAACAAAAACCTTTTTTGATGACCAGCTTCTACAGTCACCTCAAAAAGTTTTAGACTGTTTTTTAATTTCTTATTTATTTATTTATTTATTTATTTATTTATTTATTTATTTATTTATTTATTTATTTATTTATTTATTTATTTATTTCAGCAGAGTGCAGCCTCAAACCAGAGTCTATCTCAAAACACTTAAAAGGTAGACTGGTTAACTCAATGTCCACTATAAAGGACACAAATGAATGGGCCAAGTCTCAGGAGGTTTATTTTATTTTATTTTATTTTATTTTCCTTTATTAGGTTAAATAATTTATTATTATTTATTATCCTTTATTAGGTTAAATTACTTAAAATGGCGCATATTTTAAATTTAGTTTTGTATTGAAATTATTACTATATTGTTTTATTTGAACTCAGTCAAAGTCAGACAATTCCAGAAGCAACTTTCCCATTCATTTTTGGGGCCAGGCAGCGGTAGCTGCAAGGCACCTATAGTGTTTCTATTGATTCCTATTATTGGGGCCAGGCAGCGGTAGCTGCAAGGCACCCATAGTGTTTCTATTGATTCCTATTATTACGCAATATTCTTCCGCCATAGGGAGTCTATGGCAACCCCTAGAACCGTCTGGTAAAAAGTTGTGAAATTTGGCATGCACATTCCAGCCAGTCTCCTCATTACCCACAGCAATTTATAGGCCCCCACCCCCAACCCTCTAGCGCCACCAGCAGCTCAAAGTTGCAGGAATTTTCTGGTACATTTCTGCGTGTAACTTTTGAACCGTATGTCCAATTTTCAAAAACTTGGTATCCCTGGACTCCTTGGGCCAAGCCGAATCCAACGCACCCTGTGACGTCATTTTCCGTCAGGGTAGATTTTCCGCCATTTTGAATTTTATGAAAAACACTCAAAATGCTTCTCCTCCCTCAATTTTGGACCAATTTTGCTCAAATTTGGTCCATAGCATCTTTGGACTGAGCCTCATCAGGGACGTACCCGGTTTTTTGATATCTCTTATCGTTTTGACGTGACAGCCAATCAAACGTGTCCAAAAAGTCGCCAAACAGGAAGTGAGCTCATATCTCGGGAACCGTTTATAGGATTATTTTCAAACTTTTCACAGATGTTCGTGTCCTTCCCAGGAATCCCCACAAAAAATTACAGGTCCCCACCTCAAACCCTCTAGCGCCACCAACAGGTCAAAATTTTAGGGACATTTCTGCTTGTAACTTTTGAACCGTAAGTCCGATTATCAAAAATTTGGTATCCCTGGGATCCTTGGGCGAAGACTGATCCAACGCATCCTATGACGTCATGTCTGCCGGAATAGAATGTCCGCCATCTTGGATTTTTTTGAAAATCAATAAAATTCTTCTGTTTCTACAACTTAACTTGTAATTTCCACAACAAATGGTGTGCACCCAGATTCTAGACCGTCTCATGATGCCCTTCAACAAGTTTTACGTCCCCACCCCCAACCCTCTAGCGCCACCAGCAGGTCAAAGTTGCAAGTACATTTCGGCTTGTAAGTTTTGAACCGTACATCCGATTTTCTAAAACTTGGCCTCCCTGGACTCCTTGGGGCAAGACAAATCCAACGCATTCTGTGACGTCATTTTCCGCGGGTAAGATTTTCCGCCATTTTGAATTTTATGAAAAATATTCAAAATGCTTCTCCTCCCTCAATTTTGGAGCAATTTTGCTCAAATTTGGTCCATAGCACCTTTGGACTGAGCCTCATCAGAAACTTACCCGGTTTTTTGATATCTCTTATCGTTTTGTCGTGACAGCCAATCAAACGCGTCCGAAAAGTCGCCAAACAGGAAGTGAGCTCATATCTCGGGAACCCTTCATACGATTATTTTCAAACTTTCACACATATTCTAGTCTGTCCCAGGATTCCCCACAAAAAATTACAGGGCCCCAGCTCAAACCCTCTAGCGCCACCAACAGGTCAAAATTTGAGGGACATTTCTGCTTGTAACTTTTGAACCGTAAGTCAGATTTTCAAAAACTTGGTATCCCGGGGATCCCTGGGCCAAGTCGAATCAAATGCACACCATGACGTCATGTCAGCCGGAATAGAATGTCCGCCATTTTGAATTTTATGAAAAACACTCAAAATGCTTCTCCTCACTCAATTTTGGACCAATTTTGCTCTAATTTGGTACAGAGCATCTTTGGACTGAGCCTCATCACAAACTTGCCTGGAGTTTTGATATCTCTTATCGTTTTGTCGTGAGAGCCAATCAAACGCGTCCTAAAAGTCGGCAAACAGGAAGTGAGCTCATATCTCGGGAACCCTTCATAGGATTATTTTCAAACTCGTCAGAGGTATTCTAGTCTGTCCCAGGATTCCCCCCAAAAAATTACAGTGCCCCACCTCAAACTCTCTAGCGCCATCAACAGGTCAAAATTTGAGGGACATTTCTGCTTGTAACTTTTGAACCGTAAGTCCGATTTTGAAAAACTTGGTATCCCTGGGATCCTCGGGCGAAGACTGATCTAACGCATGTCATCAAATTAGGCTGGGTCGCTGCTTGGCCCCACATTGCTGCTTGCAGCTATATTTATTATTATTATTATTATACATTATTCTTCCGCCTCTGGGAGTCTATGGAAACCCCTAGAACCGTCTGGTAAAAAGTTGTGAAATTTGGCATGCACATTCCAGCCAGTCTCCTCTTTACCCACAGCAATTTATAGGCCCCCACCCCCAACCCTCTAGCGCCACCAGCAGCTCAAAGTTGCAGGAATTTTCAGGTACATTTCTGCGTGTAACTTTTGAACCGTATGTCCAATTTTCAAAAACTTGGTATCCCTGGACTCCTTGGGCCAAGCCGAATCCAACGCACCCTGTGACGTCATTTTCCGTCAGGGTAGATTTTCCGCCATTTTGAATTTTATGAAAAACACTCAAAATGCTTCTCCTCCCTCAATTTTGGACCAATTTTGCTCAAATTTGGTCCATAGCATCTTTGGACGGAGCCTCATCAGAGACGTACCCGGTTTTTTGATATCTCTTATCGTTTTGACGTGACAGCCAATCAAACGTGTCCGAAACGTCGCCAAACAGGAAGTGAGCTCATATCTCGGGAACCGTTTATAGGATTATTTTCAAACTTTTCACAGATGTTCGAGTTCTTCCCAGGATTCCCTGCAAAAAATTACAGGTCCCCACCTCAAACCCTCTAGCGCCACCAACAGGTCAAAATTTTAGGGACATTTCTGCTTGTAACTTTTGAACCGTAAGTCCGATTTTCAAAAAATTGGTATCCCTGGGATCCTTAGGCGAAGACTGATCCAACGCATCCTATGACGTCATGTCTGCCGGAATAGAATGTCCGCCATCTTGGATTTTTTTGAAAATCAATAAAATTCTTCTGTTTCTACAACTTAACTTGTAATTTCCACAACAAATGGTGTGCACCCACATTGTAGACAGTCTCATGATGCCCTTCAATAAATTTTACGTCCCCACCCCCAACCCTCTAGCGCCACCAGCAGGTCAAAGTTGCAGGTACATTTCGGCTTGTAAGTTTTGAACCGTACGTCCGATTTTCTAAAACTTGGCCGCCCTGGACTCCTTGGGGCAAGACGAATCCAACGCATTCTGTGACGTAATTTTCGGCGGGTAAGATTTTCCGCCATTTTGAATTTTATGAAAAAAATTCAAAATGCTTCTCCTCCCTCAATTTTAGAGCAATTTTGCTCAAATTTTGTCCATAGCATCTTTCGACTGAGCCTCATCAGAGACGTACCCGGTTTTTTGATATCTCTTATCGTTTTGATGTGACAGCCAATCAAACGTGTCCGAAAAGTCGCCAAACAGGAAGTGAGCTCATATCTCGGGAACCGTTTATAGGATTATTTTCAAACTTTTCACAGATGTTCGTGTCCTTCCCAGGATTCCCCACAAAAAATTACAGGTCCCCACCTCAAACCCTCTAGCGCCACCAACAGGTCAAAATTTGAGGGACATTTCTGCTTGTAACTTTTGAACCGTAAGTCAGATTTTCAAAAACTTGGTATCCCTACAATCCTTGGGCCTAGTCAAATCAAATCCACCCCATGACGTCATGTTCGCCGGAATAGAATGTCCGCCATTTTGGATTTTGTGGATATCAATAAAATGCTTCTCCTCACTCAATTTTGGACCAATTTTGCTCTAATTTGGTAAATAGCATCTTTGGACTGAGGCTCATCAGAAACATGCCTGGATGTTTTGATATCTCTTATCGTTTTGTCGTGACAGCCAATCAAACGCGTCCTAAAAGTCGCCAAACAGGAAGTGAGCTCATATGTCAGGATCCCTTCATAGGATTATTTTCAAACTTTTCACACGTATTCTAGTCTGTCCCAGGATTCCACACAAAAAATGACAGGGCCTCAGCTCAAATCCTCTAGCGCCACCAACGGGTCAAAATTTGAGGGACTTTTCTGCTTGTAACTTTTAAAGCGTAAGTCCGATTTTCAGAAACTTGGTATCCCTGGGATCCTCGGGCGAAGACTGATCCAACGCATCTCATCGAATTAGGCCGGGTCGCTGCTTGGCCCCACATTGCTGCTTGCAGCTATATTTACCATTGACTTTTCAAAAAAATAAAATAAAATAAAAATTAGGGACACGACAGCGCTGCTTTAAAACAAAAAAATCTGGTGTATTAATAATGTAGCAGTTTATAACATTTTAGAAGCAGATTTTAAATAATAACATTTTATTGTAGTTATTATTATTATTGTATATAGCTGGGATTGGACATCTTATTTGATATTGTATTTTATACTTTATTACTTACTTTTCTATTTAATTTTTAATTTCTAATATTTTTTCTTTTCTGATTTGTACATATACATTTATTATCTTTTTTAAAATTATTATTATGTCTCATCTGACACTGGTCTATTGCTCTTTTTTGCTATTCCATCTATTTTTTGTTCCCCTCTGTTATATACTATATTTGATGAGTGACCTACTGTACCCAAATAATTTCCCTTGTGGATCAATAAAGTTTGTCTAAGTCTAGTTATCACATCAACTTTAACATTGTATTGATTCTTCTCAAAAAGTCTATGGAAGAAATGAAAGGAAATTTACTCCAGGTACCTTAAAGTGGGCGTTCACTGTTGAGCTCTTTACCCCGTTTCAATAACATAATCTTGAAACTAGTTAACAAAATCACTCAAAGCTAGTAAAAATTCTGAATTCAAGTCACTGTGTCTGCTTTGAAGCTTCTTTTGGCTTTTGTCTTGGCATTCATTTATGTAGTTACCCAGAGACATGCTATTTTCACTTAAATATAACTTATATACGGAGTGATTACAGTGTTCTATACATTCCCACAGCATTTTAAATTACCCTAAACAGAATCGTATGTGATTATGTGTATGTTACCGTGACAAAAACGTCTATTCTTATGTTGAGACGTGTTCGGGGCGGGACCATAGACTGCTAATGCGGCACTGCATTACTTTTATCTTAATTATCGCACATACCAGACAGTAGAGTTCCCAAATAAAAGAAGTATGTGTTGACTTGTTTGGCTGTTTAATTCCCTTAAATGGATGGAAATGTTATTTTTATGCATATCACATCTTGTTCGTTTTCTCCTCCATATCTTACTACTACTACTATACATACTATACATACAGTATACTACATACTATGCATACTATACTGTTCTTCTAACCATTTTTCTTTCAAGCAACCAATTTAAAGCCACAGTATGTAACTTTTTAGCCCCCCACTACTACTACTACTACTACTACTACTACTACTACTACTACTACCACTAGTACTACTACCACTACTACTACCACTATTACCACTACTACTACTACCACTATTACCACTACTACTACTACCACTACTCCTCCTCCTCCTCCTCCTACTACTACTACTACTACTACTACTACTACTACTACTACTACTACTACTACTACTACTACTATTACCACAACTACCACTACTACTACTTCTATCACTACTTCTACTACTACTACTACCACTACCACTACTCCTACTACTACTCCTACTACTACCACTACTACTACTACTACTTCTACTACTACTACTTCTACTACTACTATTACTACTATTACCACTACTACCACTACTTCTACTACTTCTGCTACTACTTCTACTACTACTATTACTACTATTACCACTACTACCACTACTACTTCTACTACTTCTGCTACTTCTACTACTACTACTACTATTACCACTACCATTACTACTACTACTACTACTACTACTACCACTACTACTTTTACTGCTACTTCTACTACTACTACTACTACTACTATTACCACTACCATTACTACTACTACTACCACTACTACCACGACTACCTCTACTACTACTACTACTTCTACTACTACTACTACTACTACCACTCCTCCTCCTCCTACTACTACTACTACTACTACTACTACTATTACCACAACTACCACTACTACTACTTCTATCACTACTTCTACTACTACTACTACTACCACTACTACTACTACTACTACTACTACTACTACCACTACTACTACTACTTCTACTACTACTATTACTACTATTACCACTACTACCACTACTACTTCTACTACTTCTGCTCCTTCTACTACTACTATTACCACTACCATTACTACTACTACTACTACCACTACTACTACTACTACCACTACTACCACTACTACTTTTACTGCTACGTCTACTACTACTACTACTACTACTACCACTACTACCACGACTACTTCTACTACTACTACTTCTACTACTACTACTACTACCATTACTACTACTACTTCTACTACTACTACTACTACTACTACTACTACTACTACCATTACTACTACTACTTCTACTACTACTACTACTACTACTACTATGATTGTCACTAAAATTGTGATATTTGACACATAATTATCATGGCTGTCGGCAGCGTATTACAAATGCCATTCCGTTTTATGAGGATTTTCTGTTCCTTTCTCCATTGAAAGCTCATGGAACCAGTGTCCTCTTAACCACATACAAATTTCCACTATTAAACATTTAGCACAAACATAAGTGTCCAGTGGAATGCCCTTTTCCCCAGGTGACAGTGCAGTCCTGCTGACAGCTACGGCCCAGCTCCAACAACGTCATATTATTTGGAAATACTTACCAGACCTGTTCAGATTCACTTTGCTGGTTGAATAAATAACCTGTTCATTAAAGCTGGAACAGAATCTGATGTCTTCCAGAGTGCCCCATAAAATAATAACACCAGCCTATTTTGCCTTTTTAATTTCTCTTCATAGGATTATTTCAAAGGCAACAAATTCAACTACTGGAGCTAGCACAGCTGGTTCTATTGCGCAAAAGTAGAGCACTCCTGTTGGGTCATTTGCAAAATATTTTCCAAAATGCCGCAGGTGTGTTCAGTTTTTTCAGTCCTTAACTAAAAGTTTGTGGACTTATATCAAAATGAAAAACACAGTGATTAATTATTAATGATGATTAATATTTAAACCTATAAGCTATTTTTTTTAAAATATCAAATTTGAAAGTTAAATTAAACAAACTTGCTAATAAACTAGTGATAAACATTATATATTTCTACACTTTTGTGTTTGATCCTTTATTATTTTTTTGTGTGAACTTTAAATATAATATTTACACACATTGACACATTACTAGAGGTGGGCAAGTTATGGTCAATTTGAATATTATTGATTATTGATATAAGATTATTGTCATTATTCATGTGTACAATTTACATTATACATGCTCACAGTGAGATTGAAGAATCTCACTTCAGTGTAGACATTTAAAGGGATAGTGCCTTTTTTATGTTAATCTGTATGGGTTCCCCTCTAATAGTGTCGTGCATTAACACTAGCTTACCGCTGACCGCGTCGTCTGAGCCTGGTTCTCCTCAAGTTCTGGAGATCAGGAATGTAGGTCCGGTAAGTTCGCGGGGACATTTAATAAAGCTTGTTTTTCTCCTCAAAACAACATTTGTCCAAAAAGTTGTCCACTAAAAATTCAGCAGCGTAATTCGCATTTGCATATTTTCTCTCGAGT
This sequence comes from Paratrypauchen microcephalus, assembly GCA_036785185.1. NCBI lineage: Eukaryota > Metazoa > Chordata > Actinopteri > Gobiiformes > Gobiidae > Paratrypauchen > Paratrypauchen microcephalus. The sequence goes on from JAVJIX010000088.1 coordinate 1,367,841, forward strand.
CATATCACTGCACCCACGTTAGCTCTATTAGCTTGTTCACTTTAAGCGGATGTTTACGGCAGATGCGGTACGGCGACAACCGCCATAATCGGATGTTTACAAGTGAACAGGCTAATAGAGCTAATGTGGGTGCAGTGATACGAATCGAGAGAAAATAGCACCATGCAAATTACGCTGCTGGATTTTTAGTGGACAACTGTTTGTGACACAAATATATCACTTTTTGGACAAATGTTGTTTTGAGAAGAAAAACAAGCTTTATTAAATGTCCCTGCGAACTTACTGGACCTACGTTCCTGAGCTGCAGAACCGGGCTCAGACAACACAGTGAGTGGTAAGCCAGTGTTAATGCGCGACACTATTAGAGGGGAACCCATACAGATTCACATAAAAAAAAAAAAAAATGCACTAACCCTTTAAAGGGATATGCCACCCCCAGGTCAAATTTGGGCATCTCCCCACAGTCCAGAGACTAAAATAAGTGGTGGAAAGCGTTTTCCTGCTCACCCAGCCATTGTCCGAGTCTGTCGCCACTGACCGCGGCGGTATCTGCAGCTCCTCCGCCTTAGACTGGAGTCTAACGTCGCCAGAGAAAGATTTCGGCCAAAAGGAATTAATTTGCTCGATGCGTTTCCCAATTTCTGTGTAGTGCGCATTCATATCGAGTGCAAATAAATGTGCAAATCAACACGGAGAGCTTGCCTTGGTCATTTTGGGTGGGAACTATTTTCCAGTGCGGAAGAATAAAGCCGAATCACGCACCACGTTGTGCAACAGGGGAACTCCCTTCCCGGTGCGTAACTGGGATTCCCCTGGCAGCGTGCTGCGTGATTCGGCTGTATTCTTCCGCACTGGAAAATAGTTCCCACCCAAAATGACCAAGGCAAGTTCCCCGTGTTGATTTGCACATTTATTTGCACTCGATATGAATGCGCACTACACAGAAAGTAATTGGGAAACGCATCGAGCAAATTAATTCCTTTTGGCCGAAATCTTTCTCTGGCGACGTTAGACTCCAGTCTAAGGCGGAGGAGCACCAGATACCGCGGCGGTCAGTGGCGACAGACTCGGACAATGGCTGGGTGAGCAGGAAAACGCTTTCCACCACTTATTTTAGTCTCTGGACTGTGGGGAGATGCCCAAATTTGACCTGGGGGTGGCATATCCCTTTAAGTACGATATATACAACACAGCAGGATATTTACAACACAGTATGGAAAAAAAATAGTGCAAAAAGATTTGTGCAAAAAAAGTGCTTTACAAACTTGAGAGTCTCTACATGTAGAGAGAGATGTTACACAGAACAGTATATTATAGTTTTATTTAAAAAAAAAAAAAAAAAAAAAAAAAAAGGGAAGAAAATATGCTGTACACTTCTAAATGAAGTTCTAAAGCAGTGGAGTTGAAACTTTTTTCACTGAGGACATATGGGCGATGCATTTAGTCATTCAGATGGATGTATTTTATGCAGCTTTGACACAGCCACTGTGCCTTGGAACCACAGACTGTATAAAGGACATAACTAACCCACAAGGTCCAAATAGGAATAGAATGGGCATGCTTCTGACTCCATTCAAATATTCAAACATTCAAAGATTTTATTGTCATATGCACACGTTTCCCTGTACAATGAAATTCTTACTTTGCTGCCCACCAAGAGCTTGCAAAAAAACAATTTAAATAGATAAATAAGATAAAGAGAAGCATGTAAAAAAAAAATAATCAAAATCAAAAATATAATCAAATAGAAACACTCCATCGACTCTGGCTCAATGTCACCCCTCTCGCTGTAACTGCTGCAGTGAGCCTCGTCGTTTTGGTCTTCAAATGTTTGTATTAACCCGCTCTACATGATCCTGATGTTTTTATTTAGATGTTTTGTCTGTAAATAAATTCCTAATATGGAACTGGGCTCCAAATTTGCTCTACTAGCCTCAGTGAGCTTCATTTGACTTGAGCTGAATGCACACTGACTTAGTCCACTGCTTTATATAGTCTATGGTTGGAACATTACTTTTAGGTCTGTATCACAATGTAATGTGATGCTTTTTTGAGATTATGATTTACTTAAAATTACAGTAGAAAGATACAGCCAGGATTATTTTGGCCAATTCGGATTCTTATGGAATTTCTGCGCTTTTGTGGATAGTTTTGCAGTTACAGTATTTCACATTTAACAAATCAACAAATAAGTAACAATTATTTTTTTATTTCTACATTCATTTTTGTCTCAATTTAAGCACTTTTTTCAAATGTATTCCCTGAAAATGGTCTGAATATTGTCATCAAATAATACGTAAAAGCAAAGAAAGATACTCATTTGGTGTCAACACTGCCCAACTATATCCATAACAGCACAATTCCCACTTTTAAACTTTCCCAGCCCACACTTTTACCCAATTTTGAAACTCTTTTCCTTTCTCTTTCAGGGTCTTATAGGTCCTCAAGGTCCGATCGGTCCTCCCGGCGAAAAAGTAAGTGGTCTTGAATTGCACTACTAGCTTCAAAACACCCACAAAATCTCTGTGCTCATGATAAGTGACTATTGCAGAACCAAATTGCTTCTGCAGATCCACCGCTGTCAGGAATATAGGCCTCCAAAAGACATGATAGAAAAGCATTAGACTGGGCCTGGATAAGCACTTAGTTCCCATATTGTGTTATTTTAGTGGTTTTGAGGATGGCTAATATTATTTCAAGCTGATGAATTTGGCCTTGCTTACATGCAGATGTATTTATTGCTGTTTCACGCAGGGACCTCAAGGTAAACAAGGATTGGCTGGTCTCGCTGGTGCGGACGGTCCTCCGGTAAGTATATGGATATTGTTCTGTTTTGTTTTAGACTTTAGACTTTTGTTTTTATTTTAACATCGTAAAAACATTCATACATCTATGCGGAACTAAATCAAGCTGCGTATATAGTGTTTTATTAGCAATATCTACTATTTTTATTCCTTTTTTGGAACTCAAAAACCCTTAAATATAAGTTTGTGCTGCCTTCAGTGGTCTTTGCAGTTTCAAGTAGTTGGTGACATCACACAAGACTCTGGCGGAGTTTGAAGTGTGGATATCTGTTAGACCAATCACACTGTTCCTTATACCTCTTTAGTATTTCAGGTGCCCCGTTTAGCAGCTCTATTTGTAATGTGGTTGGAGTTTAGGCGTTTAGACCCACTTTAAGTAATTTGCAAAAAACTAAAAATGTTTTTATTTACAGGGTCATCCAGGAAAAGAGGGTCCAACTGGCGAGAAGGGAGCATCAGTAAGTATATCCCTTTTTATTAGCATACCAAAATTTATAAATAATCAGTGCAAAATATATGTCCAACTATTGTTTGTTTCTGAAAACCTAAAAGTCCACACATTTTAGAAGTAGAGGTTAGACTGTATTTAGCTTAAAATGAATATAAATGAGGCAGTCTAATTGTACATACGGTGTGCCCAAATCTCAGCACACACTATATATAGAACTAGCAGAAAGATTTTATGAGTTACTCAGCTTTCTACCATGTCTTACGCTGGAAATCCTCACGTCAGGACTTTTCTGGACATTGATTGTAACATGCACCTATTAGGAATGGGCTGATTATGTTACTGTATTTGTTTTTACTGATATTTAGTTTTTAAGATCCATAGCAACGGCGACAAATATATCTTAAATTGAAGTAAAGATCACAAATGAATGCCCATCCATCCATTTTCTTCCGCTTATCCGGAGCTGGGTCGCGGGGGAAACAGTCTAAGCAGGGACTCCCAGACTTCCTTCACCCTGGACACTTCCTCCAGCTCCTCCGGGGGGACCCCAAGGCGTTCCGAGGCCAGCCAGGAGACATAGTCCCTCCAGTGTGTCCTGGGCCTTCCCCGGGGCCTCCTCCCGGTGGGACATGCCCGGAACACCTCCCGAGGGAGGCGTCCAGGAGGCATCCGGAACAGGTGCCCGAGCCACCTCAGCTGCTCCTCTCAACATGGAGGAGCAGCGGCTCTATTCCGAGCCCCTCCCGTGTGACTGAGCTCCTCACCCTATCTCTAAGGAAGCTCCCAGCCACTCTGCGGAGGAAACTCATTTCGGCCGCTTGTATCCACGATCTTGTTCTTTCAGTTATTACCCAGAGCTCATGACCACAGGTGAAGGTAGGAACGTAGATTGACGGTAAATCAATAGCTTTGCTTTTTGCCTCAGCTCCTTGTTCACCACAACAGTCCGACAGCCGCATCACTGTCGAAGCTGCACCGATCCGCCTGTCAATCTCACGCTCCAGACGAATCAGTGCAGCGTCGGCAGTGATGTGTTTCACTTTTTAAAAAAAAGAAAAACTTAAACATTTTCAATATTGATATCAGCCAATAAGCGATGACGACAGATAATATCAATCTAAAAAAAGATTGGGTGAAAATGCCCTTTGATATACTGACTATATGATTTTGTTTACATAAAAAAGACACAAATTACTCTTTATTTTTCTCCTTTAGGGTAATCCTGGACCCCCTGGAACTATCGGCTACCCTGGACCCCGCGGTGTCAAAGTAAACCCTCTATTCTCTTCCGCATAACATTAACACAGCATTTGAATTATCTATAAAACTTAATCACACATTGTTTTCCCTCGTCTCCAGGGAGCAGATGGAATCCGTGGGCTTAAAGGCGGCAAAGGAGAGAAGGTACACACTGCGCCAGTCTGTTTACCCTACCCAATATGGCCGACAGATGCTGTTATAGAGAATTATAGATGCTTACCAATTGTAATTCCTAACTAAACACGGCTCCTTTGAATAGACTAAGTGGAAAAGCTCTTAAAAGCTCATCAGACTCACAGTAGTAGAGACCAGTGCCAGCCAGTTCAAATGTAGCATAGAGCATTAACTGGAATGAGGCTTGAATGGGAGATTTCACGCAAATGTTAGGCTTTCTTAGTTAAAATTACAAAATGGGTGCTTAATATAAAATAGTGATAATAACTGACTAAATTGCTCATTTTTTGTAATCAAGGACAAATGTTCCTCTGTTCTATTTATGAGATGTACTTGCTATAAATGCAGCTGAATGGGGAAATCTAATGAAAGAAATGGCTCAGAAATATGGGAGGTATGTTGAAGGTTAAGCCAAAATGCAAGAAAAGAAACTGTAGTGAATAATGTATCATTGAAAAGATCAATATATGTAAGCAATAGTTTTTTTTTTCCTATTTCACAATGTTTTTGTCAATTAAAAATAACACGAATATGCTTTAACGGGCCTATACCGCACTATTTTTGATAAATGTTATAATGTTTCCTCATCAGAAACATGCCTGGATTTGGGTTTTGTTTCATTTACACAAGTCCTGCAAATGTAGGCTGTATTCATTTCTCAAACTGAAAAATATCTTGCAATGTCATTAAGTGGTAATAAACAAAGCCTCACTGATATAACAAAAATATTCCAAAATAAAAGCAACATCTTAAGATTATTCTAGAGTATTGAAGCGTAAAACAGTTCAATTGAGGCTAGCTGTTAACTTTGAAACTACCACTAAATGACGTCACAAAATGAAACAAACCATTTTGATCTTTGGGGATGTAGAGAGCCTAATAATCCAGAATTAGCCACATACTCACTTGTTGAAATAAAAACACAACCCCAGTTATGTTTTTGAAGAGGTAACAGCATTATAACTTGGCTAAAAGCTCAGATGGGTCGGTTTTGTGTAATAATTTAAATACTGATCATAATTAAAAGAGAGATGAATCCTCTTAATGTATCTTTCCTGGTTAAATAAATGTCCTATAAATAAACACATTTACCAGACGCATCCACAAACCAGACCATAGAATGTATTGTAATTGCTGATGTGATTGCTATAGCTACTGTGTCAAATTGATCACTTATTTTAATAACAAAACAATGAAAATATTCAATAATCCCACTAATCGATATCCAAATTATATCCATCATGTCTTTTATAGTTTTATTGTTGCTTTCTGAAGTTTCACCACCAGATGTCAGTGTTGTCATGCATCTGATGAGGACCAAGGGAGAAGGGAGTAAGAATGAAGTGGTCAGATGAGGCCATTTCTCTAGAGTGACCACAAGGTGTCAGTGTGAATATGGCCAACAGTTTCAACCAAACTGAGCTGAAATTACCTTTTTCTTTTTAACTTAGCTTATTAATACCACTACATAGCTCATAATACATTTTTGTTTATTGGTAATATTTTCCTACTCTAACTGATTTACTTTCTCAACATAGATTTAGTTTTAGCATTATTGATCTTTGCTGAAAATTAAAAAACAGTAGTGTTATACTGTACAGCTCTGGAAAAAAATAAGAGACCACTACAAAATTATCAGTTTTTTCTGATTTTACTGCTTATAGGTATGTGCTTGGACAAAAGGAACATTTTTGTTTGAGTTTATAAACTACTGACAACATTTCCCCCAAATTCCAAATAAAAATATCGTTTAGAGCATTTATTTGCAGAAAATGACAAATGATCAAAATAACAAAAAAGATACATGTTTTCAGACCTCAAACAATGCAAAGAAACAAGATCAAATTCATTTTAAAACAACATAATACTAATGTTTACACTTAACAAGAGTTCAGAAATCAATATTTGGTGCAATAACCCTTATTTTTTAATTACAGCTTTCATGCGTCTTGGCATGCTCTCCACAAGTCTTTCACATTGTTCTTGGGTGACTTTATTCCACTCCTGGTGCAAGAACTGAAGTAGCTCAGCTTTGTGTTTGTGTTGGAATTCAACAGACGCTGGAATGGAATGGCTGTAATACATGTAGAGATGAGGATTTCAGAAAAAATGCAGTGGTCTTTTATTTTTTTCAGAGCTGTATATGTAAAGTTGTTGATTTATTCACACAATTTCACAGTTTCATATGAGGAAAAAAAAGTTGTTTACATTTTGTTTTTGTGTGTTTATACTTTATTTGACACATCTTTGGTATTTTTACTACTTGAATCATAATGTCTAAGCGTAAGTCTTTTTTCATAGGGAGAAGATGGATTCCCTGGATTCAAAGGTGACATGGGTCTGAAAGGAGACAAGGTGAGTGCTAAAGTGAATGCTCACATTTAGTGCAGTGTTCCTTTGGGCCATGTTTTTTAGCTGTGACTTTGTTTTGACTGCAGGGCGAAGGAGGAGTGCTGGGACCCAGAGGAGAGGACGGACCAGAGGGACCCAAGGGCAAATCTGGACCCAACGGAGAGGCAGGACCTATGGGATCAGCTGGAGAAAAGGTGAGGAATGTTTGCATTGTTGAATGTAGTTTTACTGCAAGTCAACAGGTTATCAGTGTAAATTGTAGTGCTGTCAGGCGATTTAAAAAATGTATCTAATTAATTACAGAATTTGTAATTAATTAATCTAATTAATCGCATTTTAATCTCGTGAAAGAGAGAGAGTGACAGAGCGAGACTGAGAGAGAGGGCGAGTGAGAGAGATTGAGAGAGAGAGAGAGACTGAGAGAGATTGTGAGAGAGAGAGACTGAGAGAGAGATAGACTGAGAGAGATTGAGAGAGAGAGACTGAGAGAGAGAGAGAGATTGTGAGAGAGAGGGATTGAGAGAGAGAGATAGACTGAGAGAGAGAGAGAGAGAGAGAGAGAGAGACTGAGAGAGATTGAGAGAGATTGTGAGAGAGACTGAGAGAGAGAGATAGACAGAGAGATTGAGAGAGAGAGAGAGAGACTGAGAGAGAGAGATTGTGAGAGAGAGATTGAGAGAGAGAGATAGACTGAGAGAGAGAGAGACTGAGAGACTGAGAGAGATTGAGAGAGACAGAAAGTGAGAGAGATTGAGAGAGAGACAGAGAGATTGAGAGAGAGAGAGACTAAGTGAGAGAGAGAGAGAGACTGAGACAGAGAGAGAGAGAGATTGTGAGAGAGAGTGATTGAGAGAGAGAAACTGGAGAGAGAGAGAGAGAGAGAGATTGTGAGAGAGATTGAGAGAGAGAGACTGAGTGAAAGAGAGAAAGAGACTGAGAAAGAGACAGAGAGAGAGAGACTGAGAGAGAGAAAGAGAGACTGAGAGAAAGAGAGAGAGAGATTGAGAGAGAGAGGGAGAGAAAGATTGTGAGAGAGACTGAGAGAGATTGAAAGAGAGAGACTGAGTGAGAGAGAGAAAGAGTCAGAGAGAGATTGAAAGAGATTGAGAGAGAGACTGAGAGAGAGGGAGAGAGAGAGAGAGTGAGAGAGAGATTGTGAGTGAGTGAGCGAGCGAACCCACTTTCTGATTGAGATTGTCAGTTTTCTGTGGTTGTTTTTCTCATCCATTTCCCAAATTCTGCGAGCGTGGTTTGGTGGTTTGTTGAAGTGTGCTCACACTCGTTCTATCACCGGTAACAATGGAACTTGTCGGGACGTGTTTATTGTTCAATTGATCCGTCAGGCTGGAGCAGCTTCGGTGATCGGAAAATTCTTTTTTACAAAAGCTCCAAATCACCGCGTTCTTGTTGATCGTCCCATCTTCGTTCTTTTTATAAATGAACTTGCCGTTCAAAGGCCCGAGCAGTGATTTGCTCACCGCACGCCAAATTAAAAAGTGCACACATTGAATTGCCGCTAATAATTAATTACGTTAATTTTTATAACGCGTTAGTTTGCAGTGTAATTAATTAATCTAATTAACGTGTAAAACTGACAGCCCTAGTGATTAGTTAGAGTTATGTTATGTCAAACCGCTAACTTGTCACAAATACAACATCGATATACAGTATATCTAAAGGTCTATCTATCTATCTATATAAACTTTTTTGTTTATTTATTTGAAATGTTACAAAATGAGGCTTTAATCATAATTATACTTTTGTTTCCTGTTACAAAAGACAACCCTAATACATCTGCTTTTTTGCACTTGCTAACAACTAACTACAACTAACTTTAAAGCCCCAGTGTGTAGGATTCGTGGCGCATAGGTGGATGGTGCTATTGCACTTTCTGTTTTAGCTACGGCAGACCTCGAGGGTCGCGAGCCGCGCGCCGCTACTGTATAAATAAAACGCGGTCCCGTTTTTTTTTCTTTTCTTTTCTTTTCTCATGAAAACACACATTCCCGATCATGTACCATGACACTCTACACATCAAATGAAACCTTACAGTCTCCTCTTTTTGACTATGCAAGTCATTTCCCTGCACAACAATCAGTCCCCGAGCACATGGGGCTTTTATACGGAAAAGCACAAAACGAGGTTAGCTTACCTTAGAATGCTTTGCACAGGTCAAACTCTGTATTTCACCATAAACTTGCTCTCAATTTGTCCGTAAGGATCCAGCGAATAAAATCCAGTAAAACAATTAAGTCCAAAACACGTGTTAGATCCATTACGACATCTGATCCGGCAGCATGCTTGTGTTGTTTACCCAAAACCACGAGCCTTGCCGAAGGCGGAGCCCAAATGTCCTTCTGCGGCTCTCGTATTCAAAATGGCTGCCTCTGCATGGGGAAGATCCCCCTTTTATGTGACTATATCTAAGTCCAAAAGAATACTTTGATTTCATGATAGAAGTGAAAAGGCTTGGAAAACAATGTATTTTTGAATGGGTATCTTCAGTTTCAGTAATTAACGGGTAAAAATCTTACACACTGTCCCTTTAATATAGACTTTAAGCTTCCAATGTAGCATTGGCAGATTGTAGCTCATTTATTAATCATGCTTTTAGATCAAAAATGTAATGTACATTTCTATTTCTTATTCTAAAGTTACATTTAAGGAGCTACATTCAGGAAAAGTTGGCCATAGTTTCTAGTTACTAGTCTCATTTTGAAGTTTGTGTGTTAGTATTCTCTTTATTGCTTCACTTGTACGACAGTCTGTTTAATTGGCCCAACGTGTCCGCTCTGGGCTTTGATCATGACACATAGGTTTTGAGTTACTCTTTGGTCCAATATTATTCACCCCATTCATGACAAATTACAGCTTGTTCCTGTGCTTCGGATTAAAACATGGAGATAAAAGTGATGTCTTCTAGAGGAAATATTGCTTCATGAATTTTCTGGGAGAGTGGTGATCAATATATGCCCTGGTTTTAAAGCTGAACTATTATTTAAAGTAGAAGAAATATATTGGGAAAAGATTTAGACATGGACAAAAATTATAGGTTGAGTAATGCAAGGAGTTACAGTGATTAAAAAAAGTAAACTAAAACTAAAAGTAGATTAAAAGATGAATTATGACTGTAAGATATTAGAATGGCCAGGTTACTGCATTAACATAACGCAAATCTTACAACAAATAAAACAAATATAAAAAATCAACATCTCAACCTGTGTTAAAAAGCCATGGAGAAAAGGTGCATGTTAAGACTTTAAATCTGAAAGTGACTCAATAATTATCGAGATTTGTCATTAACCATTGGGTTTATACAGCAGCTTTCAAGACACCCAAAGCGCTTTACAAAACATTATTCATTCACTTCACACTCGGTGATGTAAGATACTAATGTAGCCATATTTGCCCTGGGGCAGACCGACAGATGCAAGGCTGCAAATCTGTGTCATCATCCACCTTCAACACTGAAGCACACATCATTTTCATACGAGGCAGTGTGGGTGAAGTGCCTTGCCTAAGGACACAACAACAGTTTTTGCCAATGGTACTAACCATCCCCAGCCTCGCGTAGCTTCTGAGCCCTGATGAGATCAGGCTTTGACAAGTGTTTAAAGATGTGTTAATGTTCTTCTTAGTTCTTTTAAAATCATACCTGTCCTCCATCTGAAATTATAATCACTCTCTCACAAAATGACAAAACGGTTGGCTTCCTGTTCTTTTTGGTTAGAAGTGTTTATTTTTGTTTTTCGATAAATATGGAATACCTGATTATAACCTTGGTTAATGAAAATAATTGTGAATAGTTGAAAAATGATCTGGTCAAACCGCAAACTAAACACTGATCTTGACTGGGTAAGAAAAATGAGAAAGTCTACCACAGAGATGACTGCCCAGAAGTACCTTTAACAAATATCTATAGAAAAATAGCTAGTTTCTCTCTGAAAACTCATCATACAGAATTGTCCAGCTCACTGCAATAAGAGAAACTTTAGAAGTCCTTATTAAGATTTACATGATGGAAAATGAACTATTCCACTTACTCTGTAGATGAGAAAATTCACTCGGCCATGGTTAAAATGGATTTCTTCACAGTCTGCGCTTTCAGACTTTACTTGTGTGAGCCACGGGACTTTAAACAGGACTACTTTTATCTATTTGAGAAAAAAAAGTGATAAAAATGTGTCTTTTTAAGTGTAACAAAACTTTTAAAGACAGGTTATTATCCAAAATTGACTTTTTGGAGCTTTCTATTGTGTTATAATATTGTTCCCTCATCAAAAACATGCCTGAAAACATTTTAGATGTCATCCATGCATGTTTGAGTAATCTAATTATCTTTCCCGGGCCTTATTCAAACCCTCCTTATGGTTAGCAGTACAATTCTGTCCAATACTCACAAGCAATTTCCATAAAAGCATGATACACACTGATGTGATGATGTGTGGTAGCTTAATTATTGCAATGCCTGCTGATTTTGTTTTTGCAGTAAAAAATATCTTCTTTTTAAACTGATCCAGTGACCAGTGATGCCATATTCTTGCAATTATATCCAATAGCTCTAAAATGAATGCAGAATAATTATGAATATTTATGTTTTTAGGGAAAACTTGGAGTCCCTGGATTACCTGGATACCCTGGAAGACAAGGATCTAAGGTATGTTGTCATAAATGAATGAATATACATTTTCCACAAAGCACATGAAATGTTTACACCCCCAGACAGAGACTACCAGCCCAGTAAACAACTTTGAATAACTGTGGGTAGAAATGACTCCTCTCTACTGCAATTACTATTTCAGGACTTAATACTATACTTGACAATACGTGTGCCTGTATGAATGAATAACAAAATACAACAGTTTTTATACAGGATAAGACAGGACATTTTATTTGTGGGGATATTGTGGTACTTCAAAAAAATCCATCCATTCAAATTTCCATTCAGATTTGATAATGATTGTTTATTTTGTTTGGTTATTGCCTATGATCAGGGATAGCTTCCTATAATTCCCTTAGCCATAGAGGTGTGGTCCAGATAGTAACAAAAGCCTTCTAGATGTAGTTTATTGAAAGAAATTATTGAGTTTGCATTTTTTGCCTTTCGCCCAAGTGTCTTTCGTAAATTTTTCTTATCAGAATTATCAGTATGCCTTGGAGGAGCAGCAAATGTCAAAGTCAAATACTTCATCCATTCAATTCATTTTATTTTTGTAAAGCCCAAAACCACAACAGCACTTGCCTCTTAGGACTTAGCAAGATGTAATCACCAGAAAGACAGATTTAACCAACAGAAAGTTAGAAAATCAAAATGTCACAAACAGTCACTGGTTAATAACAGACACACAGATTCACAAACATCTTGTTAACTACTTTTTGAAACCTACTTTACTTTACTAAGTTGTTCTAAGATAAAAACAAAGTTGAAATTGAAGTCGTCTGGCTTGCTCCTGTCAGCTCCTGCTCTTGTCTACCCTGCTGCTGCCTACCTTGCTCCTGTCTGCCCTGTGGTTTTGTCTGTCCTTCTCCTGTTTGCCCTACTTCTGTCTGTTCTGCTCCTCTCCTTGGTCCTCCCTGCCCTGCTCCTGTTGCCCCTGTTTGTGCCCTTGTTTGTGCCCCTGTTTTTGCCGTTGTTTGTACCCTTGTTTGTGGCACCCTGTTTGTGGCACCCTGTTTGTGCCCGTCTTGGTGTCCTTGTTTGTGTCCCCTCTTTGTGCCCTTGTTTGTGCCCCTGTTTGTGGCCTGGTTTCTGCCCCTGTTTCTGCCGCTGTTTGTGCCCTTGTTTGTGGCACTCTGTTTGTGACACCCTGTTTGTGCCCCTCTTTGTGCCCTTGTTTGTGTCCCTGTTTGTGCCTCTGTTTATGCCCCTGTTTGTGGCACTCTGTTTGTGCCTCTGTTTATGCCCCTGTTTGTGCCCCTGTTTGTGCCTCTGTCCGTGCCCCTGTTTGTGGCACTCTGTTTATGCCTCTGTTTATGCCCCTTTTTGTGCCCCTGTTTGTGCCTCTGTTCGTGCCCCTGTTTGTTGCACTCTGTTTGTGCCCCTGTTTGTGTCTCTGTTTATGCCCCTGTTTATGCCTCCATTTATGCCCCTGTTTGTGGCACTCTGTGCCTCTGTTTATGCCCCTGTTTGTGCCTCTGTTCGTGGCCCTGTTTCTGGCACTCTGTTTGTGCCCCTGTTTTTGTCTCTGTCTATGCCCCTGTTTGTGGCACTGTGATTGTGCCCCTGTTTGTGCCCCTGTCTTTGCCCCTGTTTATGCCTCTGTTTGTGCCCCTGTTTGTGGCACTCTGTTTATGCCCCTGTTTGTGTCTCTGTTTATGCCTCTGTTTATACCCCTGTTTGTGGCACTTTGTTTGTGCCCCTGTCTTTGCCCCTGTTTGTGCCTGTGTCTTTGCCCCTGTTTGTGCCCCTGTCTTTGCCCCGTTTGTGCCCCTGTTTATGCCTCTGTTCGTGCCCCTGTTTGTACCCCTATTTATGCCCCTGTTTATGCTCCTGTTTTGTGGCATCCTGTTTATGCCCTGTTTTTGCTCCTGTTTATGCCCCTGTTTTGTGGCATCCTGTTTATGCCCTGTTTTTGCTCCTGTTTCTGCTCCTGTCTTTGCCCGTGTTTGTGCCCCTGTCTTTGCCCCTGTTTGTGCCTGTGCCTTTGCCCCTGTTTGTGCCCCTGTCTTTGCCCCTGTTTGTGCCTGTGCCTTTGCCCCTGTTTGTGCCCCTGTCTTTGCCCTGTTTGTGCCCGTGTCTTTGCCCCTGTTTGTGCCCCTGTCTTTGCCCCATTTTGTGCCCCTGTTTGTGCCCCTGTCTTTGCCCTGTTTGTGCCTGTGTCTTTGCCCCTGTTTGTGCCCCTGTCTTTGCCCCATTTTGTGCCCCTGTCTTTGCCCCTGTTTGTGCCTGTGTCTTTGCCCCTCTTTGTGCCCCTGTTTATGCCCTGTTTGTGCCCCTGTTTGTGTCTGTGTCGTTGCCCCTGTTTGTGCCCGTGTCTTTGCCCCTGTTTGTGCCCCTGTTTTTGCCCCTGTTTGTGCCCCTGTCTTTGCCCCTGTTTATGCCCCGGTTTGTGCCCCTGTTTTTTCCCCTGTTTTTACCCCTGTCTGCTCTCCTTTCGTTTAGCATCATCACAGTCTGTGGTCTTTAGCTGACCCCAGAACCTCTGCGCTAATGTCCAAATTTGCTGTGACTGCTGCCTCCACTGCAACTTTCTCTCCTTTCCTTTTCTGCCTCCTCTCTTCCTTTCTCTCTGCTCTCTCTGTCTCTCACTCACTACCCCCTCCTCTCTCCTTCATCCCTCATCTCTCTCTCCTTACTCTCTTTCACTCACTCTCTCTCTCTGTATGTCTTGTTATTCCCCCTCTCTCTCTCTCTCTTTCTCCCTCCTTCTCTCCTCTTTCGCTTCTCACCCTGTCTGCCTTTCCCTTTTCATGTCTGCCCCATCCCTTTTTCTCTCTCCTTCCTCTTCCTCCTTCAGCCCTCATCCTCTCTCCTCTTTCTCTCTGTCTCACTCTCTTTCTCTGTCTCTCTTTCTGTCTTTCCCTCTCTCCCTCTCTTTCCACTTCCCCTTTTTCTTCCGTTGCTCTTCTGTCAGCACTGATATAAAGGGTCTGATACACCTACTCACACAGTATCAGGCGCGACTCTTCCGGCTCTGCTAGTGTCTCGCTTACACAATTCTAAAACTTTAATCTTGATATAAGCAATTTTTACTTAACTTTTTTTTTTTTTTTTTTTTTTAATTCACTAAACCTAGATTTTTCAATTTATATCTGTGTTTAATCTAATAGAACTGCTGTGTGGTGCAGTATTCTAGCTCTAGGAGAGGTCTTGCTCGAAATAATAAAAACGCACTTTCAGTTAGTCGTTAATTTTCTTTTAGTGTGTCCACATTTTAAATCCAGAACAGTGTTAATTATGGTGTATGTTAAGAAATAAAATTAGACGATCAACGGTCTGGTCTATTATAAACTATTTGACCTTTATTTTCTGATTAGTTTCCAACTCGCAACGCCTCTCACAGGGTTACCAGCCCATAGCAACACATAGCAACCAATAATAACAGCATACCCTCCTGCATTGGACTCTATTAAACCAAGGGTTTTTGGGGACATGTGGAAAAGAATCAGTTTTTAAAGAGTCGGTTAACTGTCACATTTGGTGAGCAGCTAAATAATTTCTTAAGGGTTTGTAGTTTAATTTTCTTCAATTTGAATAAAAAATTATGTTACAGTGTAATAGTAGTATTCTGGAGTAAAAGTTTAAAGCTATTTTAATGATAGAAACACCTCTATATTACGCTACACTGCAAATTCCTCTGATCTGGCCAAGATTTTATAACTTATATCAGGTTCTTCATCTTGATTTCAGATTTATTATCGACTTACTAGACCAGAGACGGCTTCATTCTAGTCTAGAGGGAGTTTATTTTAAGAGAACTTAAAATGATCTTGCTTCAAAATTTCAATACATTTAAGTTGTTTTCTGATAGATTTTAGTGTTTATATCTTCAAATACAGTGAAATATTCTTAATTTAAGTCATTTTAACATACCTACATATTGCCTCTGATTTGGCCAAGATTTTAAAACTTATATCACGTTCTTCATCTTGTTTTCAGATTTACTAGTTCTGAGGCTGCTTCCTGCTTATTTTAAGAGAACTTGTCAAGTAAAATGATCTTGCGGCATGGACACATAATTTTGATCTATGTTATAACGTTGTTTCCTCATCAAAACATACACGGAGTACAGTTTTGTTTCATTCATGCACATGTAGGCTGAGTTCTTCTCTCAAATGGAAAACATGTCTACGCCTCCACTAGAATCATTTGGGTGATTTCAGCCCTGAAACTGCGAATCCCTACTGAACTAAAGGTAAAAGGTAGCTGTTAACTTCTAGCGCTTCATGACATCACAAGGTGGAACAGAGCATTTTGAGTTTTGGAGATGTAGACCGACTAATAATAAAGGGTAATTCAAACACGTGAAAATGAAACAAAACCCAACTCCAGGTATGTTCTTGATGTGTTTACAGCATTCTAACATGGCTTAAAGCTCTCAAGAGTCAATTTTGGGTAATATAGGACCTTTAAGTGTCATACTGTGGAACATTCCTGTCAAAGCCTTAACTTCTCCATGGAGACCAGCAGTTAGCGCACCCCCTACCAGAAAAGTTATCAAATTTTAAGTTTTCTTTTTGAAGTGAATCCAACTTTTCGAATAGGCCATGAGTTTGTCTTGACATTGGCATCATATTCTAAAAGTACCCGAGTTGACTTTCTGAACCGCGCATTTGAACTCCGTTTATTCCTTTCAGCATTTAAAAAGTATTCTAAAAGTACCCGAATTGACTTTCTGAACCGCGCATTTGAGCTCCGTTTATTCCTTTCAGCATTTAAAAAGTGACTCAGAGACACCCCTAAACTCAACTGTTTCAACTTTATAACGAGGAAACTTTTTTTATCTTCGGATTTATTTGACGTTTCCGAAAACCTCTTCTGAAATTATTCCACGTCGTGTCTACAAAGCTGTATTTACTGCTGAGGGTTTTTTTTGGATCCGCTGTTTGTGTGAGATGATAAAATTCTGACATTGTCCTCAGCGGTGTCAGGGTCACTCAGTTTTGGCTTGGCTTTTATCATCAGTTCGATCGGTCCCATGCATGAATCCCTCTCTGCCCCATCGCTCTCTACTAACAGCTTTCCCATGCCGTTAATTCTGGATCTGGATGTGTGTTGAAATAGCTTCACTGGACTGGGGCTTATCTCTATGGCACAAGTGGGCCTCTGGGTTTACCAACACTGCTCCTCTGTGAAAAACAAATTACCAATGCCACGCATCTCCCGCCATGCGTTCTTCAATCCTGCCACGCTATTTTATACGTTATGCTCTTTATCTCCATCCGTGCATGCGCTATCATAATAAATGTGCATTGGATTTATAGGCAAATGTAATGTATGCATATGACCTTGCTACGTAGCCAACGCTAATAAGTATTTAACCTTTATTATTTACATTGGATGTGTCTTTTTTTTCCATTTCCTGCTCAAAGTGACACTATCTAGTTAATTCTGTATGATATATGACACTCTAATATGATGTTTTTAACTGATAATGTAATAGAAAAACACTTATGTTCATTCATAGGAAGCAGCAAATTGAATTTAAAGGTACATTTTTTTAAATTTCCATTCTTATTGTCCGCAAACCAGAAAGTAATGCTGGTGTACTGTTAGCATGCTGTTGCTAACAGCTCCACCATGCCCTCTGAAAGTTGTGAAAAACACTTATAAACTCATTGTAGTGAATAATTAGGATATTAGGAAAAGTGGGGGATAACTTTGGACCTCTGTAAACTGTTGAAAATGACATAAATTATTACAACACATTTTTATCATTGGTGAATCAGGAAGCGACGCTGGTGCTCTGTTCGTTTTGAACAGGGCTCTCAAGTGAGATTTTTTTCGGGGGAGCGGGGGGGTGCGATGCCTGGATAACTAGCTCTTCTGAGCCATACAGACCGATTTTCTGGGCACAGAAGCGCTGTGACCAGTGGCTAGAGTTTTTGAATTGCTTTAAAAAAAATTCAGCGTGAGAAATACCATGTGTGGCGTGTGACTTGAGAGCGCTGGTTTTGAATAATTGAAAACTGATAATGTAATAGAAAAACACATTCATAGGAAGCAGCAAAATGTATTTAAGGGTATTGTTTTGTGGTTTTTGTGTGTGTTTTTTACTGCTAAAAAAAGGTACATTGAAAAACATTTATATTGCGAGTCGACTTGCCTTTCCACCTGGCATCACCTGTTTACAGTGTCAGCATTTATGTACATATGTTTTTGTGATACTTCTGTTTAACTTTTGATTTGAATCGTTAGAAAATCGGGCCATGCTTCATTACATCTGCACTGAAATGTATGCACCAGCCGTTGCCATGTGGCTGAGGCTAAACAGTACTTAACCTTTATTACTACTGTGTGAATGTTTGCCGGTGTCATCCAAGGTGACTTTTAAATGGGTATTGGAGGTTGTATTTGTTGAACTGGAGCCATCATCGCTTTCAGAGGGCACACACTGTTAAAGCTTAATCACTGAACTGCTGATGGGCACCAAAGTAGATCCACTATTTACTCTTTTAGTCATCCGAGTTTTGGAGTGGTGACTGTTGTAGTTTGAGCTTCCATCCAGGTTCTAGGTGATAATGAATAGTTTGACTTTTGTTCCGTTTCTGTGTGCGGTTACAGAGAGTGTTTTTGACATACCTGTTTTCAGGAAGATAAGATAAGAGAACATATGATAAAACAGGAAGAAGTTTTAGTTGACCCATATTGGGAAACTACCAGTGTTGCAATTCAAAGTGCGCGAACAGCAGGAGAAAAGCAACATACAATCAAAAATAACTGCAGTAGTGTAAAAGTATAAGGGTATGAGGCTGTGACTGGTTATGTACAGTAAAGCATACTGTATGTGTGTAGAATCCCTCAGTCGTCCAGGTAGAAAATCAAAAAGGAGAAATTCAATTTGTCAAATGGACTAAAGTTTATTGGGTCAAATACGTTTCGCAGCTCATCCAAGCACCTAAAAGCCACGGGCCAGTCCTTTGAGGACAGTGAGGTACAGATCTTGGCCAGAGAAAAGGTTTGAGAGGGGAGTTAAAGAGGCTATTTTTGTCAAGAAAGAGAATCTTTCCTTGAACAGAAATGGAGGTCTCAGACATCATTTGTCTCCCATTTATAACTCCATCCTCAAACCTAAATCAAAACAAACAAAGAAAAAATAGGGCAGCCAGGTCAGGTCCAGAGGTGTGAAAACACCTGTTATGGTCCTGAATGGTTCTGCTAATAAGACCCCACACTCCACTCCCACTGCATATTGAATACCTAACTAACAGAAACTGAAAACAAGTAGGTGTGATAGTTTCAAAGTAATTTCATTGTAGTTAGCTCCTCCCTTCAGGCAGATATAAGGCAAGGTCTGACACTGGTCAGAACTGAAGAAGCAGCTTGAATGAGCTGCGAAACGTATTCGACAAAATAGACTTTTGTCCAGTTGACAAATTGAATTTCTCCTTTTGCCAGTAAAGCACATGGATAGAATAAAATTCATAGTAGATAAAGACACCTCTGTAAATTGTGTGTAAAATAAATGTTGCTTCCCATAACTACTACACAACTAAGTAAACAAAATGTCCTTGTGTCTTCCTTTGTATCTAAACATTGTGTGTTCTTGTCCCCCCTTTTGTACAGTATTTGACCATGTGTTGTGTTCTCTGCAGGGATCCACCGGCTTCAATGGATTCCCCGGAGCAAACGGAGAGAAGGGAGCAAGGGTAAGCTGCAGGATCCAAGCCTTTAACTGTACATTGTATTTCTGACCTACATCAGTACCACTCTGATGTGACCATAGCATGTGAAACCTAGACCATGTGAAACCTTTCATGGCTTTATTTTTACACCATCAAATTTCAAGCTGTAGTAAATTATAAATGCTTAATGCTCCAAACAAATTATGATAAAAGTATATGTATTCTATTTATTTACCTGTATGACAAATGACAGAACAGCAATTTTCTGACATTCTTAAGCCTGTAGATGGGTTACACTACAAAAGCTACAGATCAACTTCAATTTCGTACTTTAATAACTAGACTAGCAATCAACCTATATTTCTTTTACTCATAAATTATAGTTTTTATTGGTCCCAGTGCCACAATTTGAAATCCATTAAAGGTCCTATATTACACAAACATGACTTGTGAGCTTTAAGCCATACTGTAATGTTGTTATCTCCTCAAAAACATATCTGGAGTTGTGTTTTGTCTCATTCACACATGTTTAACACACAAACTCTGCATATATAGGTTGAGTTCTTTTCTCAAACAGAAGATTGGAGATGTAGACTAATAAACCAGGTTTATTGAAATGTGTGAATGAAACAAAACATAACACCAGGTATGTTTTTGATGAGGAAACAACATGATAACATAGAACAGAAAATACAGTAATGTGCTAATGTGCCTGTTAAATCTTAGGTAAATCGCCCCACCGTACATTTAAAATTACCGCATCGCATTACTTGCCCTGGAATGGCCCTGCTTGGTCCAGATCTTGACTGCTGCTGTCTGCCGTGAAATCCCATCTGAACACTTCTAAATTAGTTTTTTTTTTTTTTTTTTTGCCGTAGTGATGGTTATTGGGGGTAATGTTGACAAGACAGCCTCATTTGTTCCTCTTGCAGACATAAAGCTCCTCCTCCCCCTTCTCTAT
Source organism: Paratrypauchen microcephalus (assembly GCA_036785185.1). Classification (NCBI taxonomy): domain Eukaryota; kingdom Metazoa; phylum Chordata; class Actinopteri; order Gobiiformes; family Gobiidae; genus Paratrypauchen; species Paratrypauchen microcephalus. Next base: position 1,388,128 of record JAVJIX010000088.1, read on the forward strand.
GTCCCTCTTCACCTGACAGGCTACTTTCACCTGTCAAGTGCCTCCGAGGCGCCACTTACCGGAACCGTTTGATTATTCCTTTTCTTTTCTATTTTATATCCCAAGACTCGACGCCCTGTCTGGTTCTCAAGTCTCAAGTATATTGTGTTATTAGGAGATTGAACTTGTGAGGGATGGAAAGGGTTTTAGTGTTGCCAGTGAGATGTATTGCTTTTAATATTTTTTTTTACTTTCACTTTTGCAGGGGATTGCTGGTAAATCTGGCCCAAGAGGACAGCGCGGACCAACGGTAAATGATTTTTCATCAATTTTAAGCATTAAAGCAGATGTAGCAATTTTTCCATGTAATAAAGTATAATTTATTTTGCCCCTGTACAGATATATTTTAAAAGCAGTTCTGATGATGCTGTTACTGCAAAAAAATAAAATCCGGTCAAGTTTTTTTTTCGCTTTCGCTTGAATTTAAAATATGAAAACCCATCTTGTTACCCTTAAATCAGAAAAACACAACCCTTTGCACTTAAAATAAGAAACAAAATCGAATGTTACTTGATTATTCCACTGGTAGATCATTATACTTGTCAAGTTGAATCTACTCAAATAATGTAAAAATGTTCTTAATTTTAACTTACCTATATATTGCTTCTTGCAGTCTGCTTCTAGTTATAAAGTGTTTTTATTGTCCACAAACTAGGAAGTAATGGTGTCAGCTGTTAGCATGCTAGTAGTTGTTAGCATTAGCGTGACAACAAAACGCCACCTTGGTCTCTGAAAGTGGTGAAAACGCTTATAAACTGTGATAAAGTGAATAGGGTGCTAGGAATATGCTAGGTGAGGGCAGGATCATTTTGAACCTCGTTTAAAATGACATTGTGTGGCATTATTAGAATCAATTTTTAGCATTCAGGAACCAGTAAGCAATGCTGGTTGTTGTTAGCATTAACGTGACAACAAAACTTCACCCTGGTCTCTGAAAGTTGTGGAAAGCACTTTTGCTATGAGTAATTAGGACGCTCTGAATGCATAAGGCAAGTGAGGAAAACTTTGGACGACTCCAAATCATTTAAAATGAACTAGTTCTGTTTTTCACATTTTTGAGACAGTAAAAATCGGATAAATAAACAGAGCAACAGTGGCTTATTTGGTAGACCAGTTGTGTTATAATGGTTAGGTTGGCTGGTGGTCCAATCCCAGCTCAAACCATTGTATGGCCAGGGCTCTCAAGTTTTGAGCGGGGTCGTGCGTGAGACTGTAATTTCCGAGGACGGGGTGCGAGTGAACAATTTTTCCCGAGGAGCGGGCTTGAATTGCGTGAGAAATGCCGTGTGAGCGTGTGAACACGTCGAATTGCGTGTTGGGAGCCCTGTTTGTCTAAAGAGCAAACTTAAACTACAAAGCAACTAATGAGAGTTATATAAATGAAGTTATTACCTGATGGTTCTCAGTTTGTTTTATCATCACCGCACTTTGTCAGTGCGCGCTGAGAGGGGCGGGGAGGAGGGACCGGGGCGGGGGGGAGCGGGACATTTTTAACGGCTTCATGTAAGAGTCTGGTTAATGCACCGGGCCCGCGTCTCACCGCGTCTCACCATGGGCAGTTCGGCTCTGGGCCGCGCGTATTCCGCGCGTAAGCCGTCGGGGTGGACACGTTACGCACAGACGGAGACACCGGGACCGGAGTCGGTACGTCTCAGAGGAGACGTGGCACCGGGACTGAGGCTCAGGACGTGCCTGGGGGACGGCGCGTCTGCTCCGGCCTCCGCTCGGATCGTGCGCCCGGAGCAGGGGGAGTTTTTTTCGCTGAAAACGCGCGGAGCCTGCATAAACTAAGCCACACAGACCGATTTTCTGGGCACAAAAAAAAAAAAAAAAAGAAATCAGCATGAGAAATGCCATGTGTGGCGTGTGAGCGTGTGAACACGTCGAATTGCGTGTGTCACACTCTCAATGCTTGAGACTTGAGAGCTCTGGTATAGCATTATGGTGTCCACCCACAAAAGACACTTCCCCATGTTGCCTATGTATGGATGTAGAGCGTGGAGTGAGTATTACTGTTATTTGGTTGTCAGAGAGGCCATTGGCACAGATTGGCAAACACCTTCTGTTAGTTTCCCCTAGGTCAGCTGGGGGTTCCAGACGTAGCCTATCACCAGATATGAATGAAAATGAAAAGGTTTTCAAGCTTTGAAAGTGCAATTTAAAATCCAAGCCATTTAATTATTTTAGAGTTGCATTGGGATCTGGGCATCTGATTAGAAAGCTGCTGAACACCCTCATCACTGCATAGTTAGAGAGAAATATGTTTATTGAAATAAAAAAGCTATCGAAATTATTATTATTATATGAGCCTTGTATATAAATTCTTTGTCGTGCTTCCTTGAAAAATATGTATTGGATTTGCTTTTTGTGCAAATGTGTGGGAAATTACAGCTGGAGGTACAAAAGGAGGATTTATTCTTTGCAATTTTGATGTTTTCATTGCTGGTAGATTTTCAAAGGAGCCTTTTGTGCGCTGCAGTTACAGTAATGCACTTCTTTATGTTTATGTTATATAGGGCCCTCGTGGTGGTCGTGGAGCCAGGGGACCCACTGGAAAACCTGGACAAAAGGTGAGACCAAAAACCTCCCATTCAATGTACATGAAAGAGCGTAGAAATGTCAGAGCTACATTAGGTCTGGAGCCATTATTCATTTGGCTGTATTCACTTTGAGTCCACTGAAATACTTTCCAAATTCCACCAAAGATTGACGTATTTGTACAGGTTTACTGACATGTCCAATACAAGCCTGAATACCCCATTGGATTTAAATGGACAATATCATATATTTATTCAGACAAAATGACCCTAACTAGCTTCATTTTTGCAGTATAGTCTTGTGCGTACCGAAGCTTTCAAAACACATTTTTTAATTAGGTCCAAGAAGAATGCATTTTACATATTTATTCAAAAGTACACACACAATGCATTATTCATATGTCCACTTATTCTTTTGTTCTTTTGCTTTTGGAGATGTTTTTAGTTTTTGTTTTGGTTTTTTTTTACAAAAAAATGACCAAAGAAAAAATAGTTTGAAATTAACATTACTACAAAGTTTTATCATGAATTCATAACTATTTGACTGCTCACAAGAGAGTTCTCCCATTTAATCAGATTAACTAGAAGATCTGTGCTGTATTATTTTATTGTCTCTTCTCCATTTATTTTTATGAGAATGAGATATTATGATTTGATTTATTCTGTCGTAGTAGACTTTGTAGAGTATATTTGCTCCCCTCATAGAGTTATACCAAAGCAGCATACGCTAAATACTTTGCACCGAACAATTTCATGTACTTAAAACTATTCTTATCCTTAGGTTTCAAAATTATGAAAAATTGACACTGGTTCCATACTAATTAACAATTTAATTCAATCTTTTACACAATCCAAAGTACCGAAAATGGCGCCTATAACAGGAAACTAAAAACTGTGAAAAAGGATGCATTCGCACTAGTGTTTTCAAACAAATTTCAACCTCTATTTCTAAGGAATGAACTTGATACTCAGTACAGATTCCAATAGCACAATGATAATAGTACTTTCTTTTATATATTACCATGTAGCCTTATACCTGTGTACTCCCTCAGTGGTCCAGGTAGGTTCCATAGTGGTCCATGTCTATATGTTCTTATACTTGTTCTGATACAGCTCAAGATTCTTCTAAAACTTTTCAGGAAAGCTTCAAAGTTCAAAGCTTTATTTCTGTCCTGTGACTGTGACTTTTTAGTATTTAGATACTTGCTCAAATGAGTATCAAGTTTCGATATCAGTTTTAATTGTCATCTGATTTTCCCTTGTTCACACTTGTCACCATGTCAAAATTGTTAAAGGGACAGTGTGTAGGATTCGTGGCGCATAGGTGGTTACTAGCTATTCCACTTCCTCTTTTGGCTACGGCAGACCTCGAGGGTCACCCGGACGCGACGTACCGCCGACATCGCGCGTGCCCGCGCACGAACCGCGCACCGCTGTATACATAAAACGGTCCCCCGTTCACTTTTTTTTTTTCTTTTCGCATGAAAACACACAATCCCGATCATGATTCATGACAATCTACACATCAAATGAAACCTTACAGTCTCCTCTTTTTGACTATGCAATTCATTTCCCTGCAAAACAATCACTCCCCGAGCACATGGGGCTTTTATACAGAAAAGCACAAAACTTAGCTTACTTAGCTTACCTTTGAAGGCTTTGCACAGGTCAAACTCTGTATTTCATCATAAACTTGGTCTCAATCTGTCCATAAGGATCCAGCGAATAAAATCCAGTAAAACAATTTAGTCCAAAATACGTGTTATATCCATTACGATGTGTGATCCGGCAGCATGCTCCCCCTCCCCCCCTCCCCTTCCCCTTCTCTCCTTCTCTCCTGGCTGCATGTGGGAGCAGAGGAACGAAGGAGAGAAGGGGAAGGGGAGGGGGGAAGGGGGGAGCCATCTGCAGCGCGGCTAAGCAGCTGTTAGCCGGAGCCGAGGCAAAGGATGAGCCCAAATGTCCTTCTGCGGCTCTCGTATTCAAAATGGCTGCCTCTATATGGGGAAGATCCCCCTTTTATGTGACTATATCTAAGTCCAAAAGAATACTTTGATTTCATGATGGAAGTGAAAAGGCTTGGAAAACAATGTATTTTTGAATGGGTATCTTCAATTTCAGTAATTAACAGGTAAAAATCTTACACACTGTCCCTTTAAAGTTCAAAGTCGGCTTTATTCTCAAAAACCATATGTACAGGTTGCACACGCAGGATCTGAAATTGCTTCGCTCCCTAGGCCCAAAGTGAACATAAAACATCTGATAAACAACACAATAAACATCTATCTATCTATATACAAAGGCTGTGTCCCACCATAGTGGGGTAGCCTAGACAGGGCATACATTTTTGTTCCTTTCCCCTCCTTCATTCCTTTCCCCAAACCCTCCTTCCGTGACTTTTTTTTTTTTTTTTAATAAACATAAACATAATGACTAAAATGTCACATATACCCATAGCAAAAGTACAGTAAACTTGTATATAATACAAATAGGTAAAACACACAATGTGTAGTGTAATAAAGCTCAAATGGTGTCATTTAAGCAGCAGTGTCAGTGTCAATTAAGTGTCATTTAAGCAGCAGTGTCAGTGTCATTTAAGTGTCTTTTAAGCAGCAAATTGTGGCTACGATTGGAAACCGGACCTGATCCTGGACTAAAGTAGGACTGAGCCAAGTTTAGATCAAACCTGTGTGTGAACCCAGCCACGGACTATACATCTTTTAAACCCTATAATGCAAAAAAACATTGAAATCAATGATAATAGCTACAACATCTCCAGCATCCCCCATTAAAGAAATCTAATAAAGCCACTTCTCTGACCCATTCTCACGCTGCTGTAAAGCGATGTGTAGTCTTTAGTCTTTATCATTCACGCCTCGTACTTGAGCCCCTTTGACAAACTTTGACAGTGCTTCCCTGATGTTTTGCTGCTTTCTCTCCTCAGGGCAACTCGGCGAATGACGGACCACCCGGACCGCCAGGAGAGAGGGCGAGTGCACACCACTTTTATCGCTGCCTTTGAAAGTGTGACAGTGCATACCAGCTTCTGCATATACATTTCATATTAGACAGATAGTAACAAGGGCTTTAATTTTAAACTATAGCAACAGAATATTAATCGCCATATTACACCACTGTGAATAGCATGTTGACAATATACAGTATATAGAGAATTCTGGAAGCTCTCAAAGGGCCTGTACCTGATTTTGAGTCATGAGTTAGGAACATGTTTTAGTTTGAACCATTAGCCCTGCCCACTTTGTCCTTTTTGCTGTCTGGGATAGAGTTCTCCAATCTCTGTCTACTATAAAGGCCTGTTTACACGAGAATGCTTACTGGTAAAAACGACAAAATATTTTATCGGAAGTGCCTTTTGTTTAGATCGTGACGGCGTTTTGGGGGCTTAAAAATGCAAAAAATTGAAACCGCCCTCCAAAGTGGAAAACTTGAATACGCTCCACCGTGGCGTTTTCATCTACACTGCCCAAGACGCAAAACTCTGGTCAAATCTGCTGACGTCACGTACGCTTTTACGTCACATCAGTCCATATATCAGTGTACTTTGTTTGGCAGGACTCCCAGTCCACACCTTGTTGCACCTTCGTTGCTTTGTAGTCTAACATGGTCTGAAGCAATAGTTGAACTTCTTCGTCTGATCACACACATTTTTTTTGCTACCGGTAGCCATGTTTTGTTTTGCTTTTCGCAGCGCAGATGAGAAGAAGGAAGATTCTACACATGCGTGCGGACATAGTGATAATGTATCACAGCACCATCTAGCCGCATGGCATGCATACCCAATCAAATTCCACACACTTTGCGTCACCCTAAGCACACAGATTTCCTCCAAAAAACGCTCGTCTAAATGCAGAATAAAAAGTGAAGACGCGACGGCACTTTTGTAAAAAAAAAGTTTTTTTTGTCTTTGTCGTTCAATGACAGAGAATTAAGCTGATTTCCCATGATTCTTAGTAACAATGTCCCTTTTCCCTGGTTGAAAAGAGGTGACCCTTTCAGTAGCTCCTGCATTAGTTGATTCACAACAAAACACTATGTAAATGTAGTTATCTCTTCTTTTATGTTAAAGCACTGGATGTTTCAGAGTCATTAACATTATGGCTTTAACTTTTTTATAAGCAAATAGAGTATCAGGTAAAAGAAATTTTAATGAAAGTTTAATGCTTTATATAATTGTATTAAACTTTAATACTGAAGATGGATTTACATATGTCTATCAACAAGGTCCATTATACCTTAGATCAAAGCTGAAACACAATTTTAAAAAGTACAAACACATTTCTGATAACTCCAGGCATGCATTAGGGAGTTCCCTGTATATATTATGTCTACATTTTTACTTCTAAGGCATGTGTGGAGCTTTTTGGGTGGTTATGCAATCTCGGATAACAGTATGTTTCTTTAGCAAACCATTTAAGTAGAGAAATTAAAAAGTTGCTATAAAATGTATCCCCATACCCAACGGAATTCAAAGTCATTAGTGAATGTCCAAATGTATTTCCCCAGTACAAACAAAAGTGTCAAATATTTGGATTGAGTAAATTTACAAATTAAAGGCACTCTACCTGATCTTTTTTTTTCTCATGTGTTTGAGAAAATTTTGTCTTACCCCATTAGAGATATAAGCAGCTCTATGTCAAAATATGTCCTCTGTGTTCTGCTGCATCTAATTATAAAGTGTTTTATTGTCAGATTATCAGGAAGTGTGTGTTAGCATCTTAGTAGTTGTTAGCTTTACTGCGATGGCATAAGGTAAGTGGAGAAAACCATTTAAAACCTTTTTTTTTTCTCACATTTTTAGGATAGTAAAAATCAGGTACAGCACCTTGAAGTTTCCTAAATTTACATGATACGTAGTTGTGTTAACTAAACTAAAAACATCAATAATTAAATCAAATAGAAGTACATTTAGACAAGAACATAGTTATTTGTCATCAAAATGAACACCAAATACCAAATTCTTCTTCCAGAATAATTGAACATTGAATTTTGTATTTTAATATTTTAGACTTGGAGTTAGATAAACTTTGTTGATCCACAGGGGAAATTACTTCTTCAAATAAATTCCCTTACGGATCAATAAAGTTTGTCAAAGTTTGTGCAAGTCTAATATTTCTGTTTATCTTTTGATTGCAGGGACCTAATGGACCACAGGGACCAGTCGGCTTCCCTGGACCCAAAGGACCCAATGTGAGTTTCACCTGTCAAAATACACTCCTAATTATCCCTCTCTGTAACACTCATATCCTGGCACTTTTCTGGAACTTATCAAATATTAATTCCAAATATGATGTGTTGATTTGTATTTTAACTTGCCTGACTGTTGCCTCCAGGGCCCAGCAGGGAAAGATGGACTCCCCGGACATCCAGGACAGAGAGGAGAGACTGTGAGTAACTTTTTTTGCACACATAGAACAGCCAAAATTTTACTTTCGGGTAAGTTATTGCCGCAAAGGATTATTAGACATTTTAATACACATTCAGTTATAATAAAAAGCTTTCATCGTCAAACAGTACACTCGGATTCATTCTTACTGACATCCAAACGAAAGAAGATATAGATAAAGAAAATAAATGAAGTGCATTACTTTGTTGTTGTTTTCTCATCACAGACATAGTTGGAGTTGTATTTTGTTTCATTCACACGTGTTTGACATGCAAATCCAGCATATTTAGGCAGAGTTCTTCTCTCAAACTGAAAACGCTCATCACCACCTTGTGATGTCATTAAGAGGTAATGCAGGAAACGCTCCATTGTGTTTTAAACTCCATACATCTTTACTAAAATTATTGTAATAAGATAACATAAGACTTTATTGATCTCACAGGAGAAATTCACTTGCCACATTAGCTCCCGGCAGCTTAGTGCAAAAGAAAATATCAACAAAATATCAACATAATAAACAGGAGTCTAATTTTACAGCTGTTTTTTTTTTTTTAGCTTTGTCGAAACAGCTTTTCTTCCTGTTGCACCAGGAAGAACAACACAAAAGGGTAAAAAAAAAAAATTTTTTTAGAAAGAGCAACAATTCATGGTTATTGCAGTGTATTCCAGTATATCCCACAGAAAAAGTGTATTTATTTTATTTTTATTATTTATTCATTTATATTATTGCTGACCAACATCTCTGACAAGCTTCTACATTCACCTCCAAAAGTTTTTAGACTCCCTTCTAATTTGTTATGTATTTATTTTTTAATCATAGACTATTTTGTGGCTGCACTATCTCAAAACATACACAGATAGCCTGGTTAACTCAATGTCCACTATAAAGGACACAAATGAATGGGCCGGGTCTCAGGAGGATATAGCAGTTCAATTTAGGCTACAAATAACGGTTAACTAAATGACATCACAAGGTGGAACAGAGCATTTTGCGCTTTAAAGATGTAGACAGACTAATAATGTAGGCTTATTCAAAAAACATGTGAAAGAAACAAAGCACAACTCCAGTGTTTTTGATGAGGTAACAAGATTCCAACATGACCAAAAACTGACATGAGTCCATTTTGTATAATATAGCACCTTTAAAGCAGGACCAAACCAGAATGAGTATGAATTCACCCTTACTCCACCATGCTCATAATCTTTTTTCAAAATCTTCCTAAGTACATGCTGCTTGCACATCATTTCTTACTACCTCTGCTTTAAACATTTGCTCTGGTTCAGCTCCTTCGAGGTCTGCTGGCTTCTGTGATTGACTGAACATAAAAAGTCATGCCGCAGCCACAGGAAATAAAGTGAAAGTGAAAGTAACACATCAGCAAGATCCAAATTAATCTTCTCAAGTCCGCTGGAGCAGAAACCTTTGAATATTACATATTTAGATGTTGACATATTTGCCTAATTGAGAGCAGCAGTGATCAGACTCTATATGAGACTTACGATGTGAGAAAGACGAACTTGTGCTAAACTTCTGAATTTATGATATCAAGTGAAAGTAATTTGAATATTGCATGGTACATAGTTTTTAATGAGCGGATTTCATGTGTCAAAAGTTACAGCGTTTGCGAGTTCTTCCTCATAACATAGCCAAGGCATGAATGTTAGAAGTTTGTTGATTATATCTTGACTAAAAGTAAAAAGCATTTCCTTAATAATTAGTGGCAAAATCAATATGTTTTCAAAACTGTCGATATGCAAACTCAATTAAAATTGTATTATTATTTTTTATTTATTTATTTTTTCCAATGAATCTTGCCTATAAGTTTCATATTTAGGTAATTGCTAAATAGTTTAAAGGGCCTATATTATGCTATTTTTATCCATTTTATATGGTTGTTTCCTCTTCAAAAACATACCTGAAGTTGTGTTTTGTTTCATTCACACATTTTTAACACACAAACTCTGCATACTTAAGCTGAGGTCTTTTCACAAGCAGGAAATACTCCATTCCACCTTATGATGCCACTGTTTTTAAACACACACACACACAGTCATTAGATTCATTTGGATGATTTCATATCTGGAATTCTCAATCTCTACTGAACTGAACTAAACTTGAAAATTACCAGTACATGACATCACAAGGTGGAGCTGAGCATTTTGAGCTTTGGAGATGTAGACGGACTAATTAAAAAGGGTTACTCAAGCGTGCGAATGAAACAAAACACAACTCCAGGTATGTTTTGGACGAGGTAACAATATCACTGGTCTACAAGCAAAATCCTTCCAGAACAAAAGTAGTGAAATTTTTCTTGGTTTAGGTCACTAATAAAGAAAACGTAAGTCAGAAGTGCTGATTGGCTATAGTTTCCAAGATATAGTATTGGGTCAGAATAGGAAATTTATGCAAAATAAGGCAAAAACAGTAGTTTATCAGAAGGTACAGTGTGTCTACAAGCACCAGTTCTATCTGAAAGTCTGTCTGCACATTCCAATACATTCATTTTAATACGTCTAGAGTTTTAACATGTATCATATATATTATATACTGTATATTATTATTATATCATTACATATCGTGAATACATTAGCTAACCAGCACAGTTATCAACTGATTTTCAGTTCATCTTATCAATATACTGTAAATGAGATTTAGCCACTTTTATCTCGGAAGCAGATTGAGTCCAAAAATTTGTAGACTTTGTATTCTAACATGGCTTTGTATTCTAACATGGCTTAAACGTCACAAGAGTCAATTTTGTGTAATATAGGACCTTTAACATAATTCAAATGATCAGCTCTTTCCATTGTTTTGCAAACTTTTAGGAAATTTAACTAATTTCTTCTTATTGCAATGAGTTATGACAATATTGAATCTATTACTATACAAACCAAAATACTTCTCTCTTCAATACTTCATAATTTATTAAGATTGGTAATAGTATTTCCAACAGCTATATTACTATAACTTGCTTATGTCACAGATAAGACAAATTTAGGTGTAGGCGTTATTGACCACAATTTTGAGAAATTATCTAAATATTGCATATATAATGTCGTATCAATAATTCATTTTATTGTTTACCTCTTTTTGGGCACTCAAAATTGCATTTCATTGCATTATTCATTCACTCCCACACTCCTAGAATTGCAAAGAAATCAATACTCTACTTGGCACATACAATTTTTGTTTAAAGCAAAGCCATTGTATAATCCTGTACTACCGTCAAAATTTCTTATACTCTGGAGAACTATTGTACAATTGTGTGGCAGCTCATTCTGATAAAAGATGTTTAGAACCACCGCATTTGTTGTAGAGATGACACTTTGCTGGAACTAGTAGAAAACAAGAAGCCAAAAAGAAACGAGAACTATAACTTTGAATAGGATGTGTGTAATAAATGTGCCTGAAGCTTAAAACTGCCTGATGTTTTGTTCCATGGACACACTGCAATATATAGAGATGCCCTCAGTGTTTGCTTGTGTTTCGGATTTCCTCATAAACATCCTACAATGTTTTTTAAAACTTATGGCCTCACTTCCTAAACAGTCATTTAGTTTTGACGGTATACAACCTTTAAGTGATTAATATTTCTTTTCTTTTCTAATTCTTTTTTAGGGTTTCCAAGGAAAGACTGGACCCCCAGGACCAGGTGGAGTGGTTGGGCCAATGGTAAGTACACATTTTACTTCAGATTTTATAATAACGATGCCTTGCACTTTAAATGTGTATTACAGGCTGGTGGAAGTGTTGCGCTGTAGTCATTACTCATTCACTCCACACTTAGCGGTGGTAAGCTACTATTGTAGTCACAGCCCTGGGCCAGACTGACCAGACTGAAACAGGCCGTCAATCTGCCTCATCTGACCATTTTATTTATTTATTTCAGGGACACACATTCATATTTGTATGTAAATATGCCAGAATTAGCCCGAGGGCTATTTTTCATCTGTAGTCCCTGGACAGGTGTAAAGTGTCAACCTGCAGGAAGTAAAAACCAGTAGAGTAAAAACAGGGTTATTATTTACACTCTAAAATCATTCTTACATACAGTCACATACAGCTCCATGCAATTATATACAGTCATAAAGCCACATTCAGCCACAAACACCACATTAGATTAGATTAGATTCAACTTTATTGTCATTACACATGTATAAATACAGGTAACGAAATATGGTTTAGCATCTAATCAGAAGTGCAAGGAGCAGCAAGTGAGATATATACAGTGTATACAATATACAGTATACACAATATATACAGTATGGTTGTAGTGAATTATGTACAAATAAATAGGGCAATATGAACATGTGGGAGTACTTTGTTGTTAATCTGTGTAGGAGGATATAAACAGAGTATTATAAACAAGTATACAGTAGAGCTATTAATATATATGATGAACTGTAAACAAGTATACAGGTGTGCTATAAATATATAAGTCAATAAATATAATATGTATGGCAAACACTACATACCGTTGTACGCAGTCACATACAGACACATACAGACTCCTACAACAAAAGTCAACAAACAACAGTAACACACTAGTCTGGTTAACACCTGACCATATCACAAGTGAGATATGGGTCTGGAAACTCGCTTCGAAAAATCCCGTAGCGGAGGTGTGGTTAGCGATCGCCAACGGCCGTTTATTGGGCGTTATGAATGTCTATCATTGAGCGTATACGTAAGTCTATAGCCAATCATGTCAGTTGTCAGTTCAAACTACAAGCTTCCGTTTGTCATGTAGTACGCGTCACCGTCTTGCCACACCTCCCCCGCTCTCTGATTGGGGCCCTAAATCTGGGACTCTCGCTTGGACGAGTTTCCAGGCCGCCTTCCAGTTCGAAACGAACGGAAGCGGCCTGGGAATTCCCAGGCTAGTAACACACAAGAGGCAGGATGGCGACAGGGGCATCGGGAGGTGGATGTTAGTGGTGACAGGACTGATTCTCAATTAACCATTTCTTTAATTGGAATTTAAATGAGATGTAAGTGGGGAGGCTTCTAATTGTGGTGGGGGTGGTGTTCCAGTCATGGGCAGCTTGCACAGAGAAGGTGGTTTGGCCAAAGAGACTTTTTCTGAGTCCATCACGAATCAATCACTCATTAATCCATAAGTTCATACAAAGCAGGATGGGTGAAGTGTCTTGCCTAAGGACAGCTGCCTAATCAGTCCTCCAACCTACATGATTTACTTTTATGTAACATTTTCAACTCTCCAAATGATCTAAATAAACAAACACACAACATAATTTCATAACGATGACTGTAGCAAATTAGTTCACTACATACTGATGTTGTGTCCTTGGGCAAGACTCAAGGTCAAGGTTTATTTATAGAACACGTTTAAAAAGGGTTCATCTCCTCTTGTCTTCTACAGGGTCCCACCGGAGAGACAGGCCCCAGTGGAGAGAGAGGACACCCGGGAACCCCAGGTCCTCCTGGTGAACAGGGTCTGCCTGGAGCCGCCGGCAAAGAGGGAGGAAAGGTAAATACATCACTGGCATTAGAAATCTACTTTTTATCCAGAAAGTTTTTATATTACATCTGCTAAAATGCTTCCGTGCTTTTAAAAGGCCTAGTTGAGTTTTGCACTGTACAAAAGCATAATTAAAATGTTTTTTAAATTATACTAAATTATACTTAATGTGTTGACAACTAATGCTCAGAAATGTTTTTGTCAACTGCCATTTATTTTAATGAAAGTTGCTGTATTCATATTATCATAATTAATTATAATGTGTTGAGAAAGCAGAAATGTTATTCCAAAACAAGTGTAAACAATTGTAAGTTTGATTGTTACATCTCTTCCATATTATAGTTGTAAGTAAGTATAGTAAGTAAGTTATTCCATTGGTGGATGCAGATAACTTCACAACATAATGCATCACTGAATATAGTCACTAACTGAAATTATATTAGGGATAATTAACAACTGTGAATGTACCTTTTACATATTTCTGCAAATATCACAAAAATGCACCGTAATCAATGGGGTAAAGTGACTCTTACCCCAAATCAGGAAGTTCTGAAAACCACCAAAAGTAAGCGCATGCATAATAATACTAATGTTTGCTCATTTCTCTTGCTGTTTAGGGAGACCCAGGTCCTACGGGTATTTCTGGCAAAGTCGGTCCCCAGGGTCTGAGGGGCTTCCAGGGAGTGAGGGGTCTCCCCGGAGCCATGGTAATGTGCAACATGCTAACTTATTTACAAACATCACCCGAAACCATGCGTGTCCACCCAATATTTTTCAGTATCACTGCTCCAAACGCTCGTTACCACGCTAACTACCTGCTGTTACACCAAATGTCACGCTAGGCACGGCACGCAACAAAACCTGGCTAAGACTAACATTAAGGAGCCAGAGATAATATTGGAAGAAGCTGAATAATCAACGTTGAAATGATTTGTTTGTTTGAGCGTTTCGGTAAAAAACACATCACATCAGTCTGCTGTGCATGTGACAGACTACTCATTTTACAAAAAAATTAAAATAAAGTTAATGTATTCAAGATTTTCCAAAATATTGCCAAGTTCTTTTCTATTTTTTTTCAAACTTCAGATCTACATTCCAGTCAAGTCAGATATCACTATATTTGACTAAGTTATAAGTTCTAAAATCCAAAGTAAAGTGCTCAAATCAGCCAAAATGTAGAGCCCATTAAGTTAATTTCGTATCCCGGACATTGTTACTACATTAACAGTTAATAAAGCGACGTTCGAGAGTGAATTTCTGCTTTTGTTGACATTAGCAGCACATTTATAACCGAGTAGGAGCAGATTCACAGAGGACAGGTGGACAGGAGGGAGCAACTAAAGGGAAAATAACACAAGTACAATCAAAATTTTAACTCAGATTTAAAATTTTCTTACTCAGGCTCTTAAATTTTCCAACAATCCGAGAAAAACAACCTCATGGTATGAATGGAATGCACCATAATCACGTTTGGAGATGTATTTCCATAACTTTTACTTAGCAACCATATTGTAAACAAAGGCCAAAACTAGTCGAAATTGCACAATAGTAATGATTAGACTAATACAAATAAACAACACTATCTTTATTTTGTTAAATTAAGGTTTAAACTGTCAGCAAAATGGGTTCCTTGGAGATGCAGATAAATGTTCCCTGCATTTTAGGTATTCCTTTTAAGAGCTCACTCACATATTTTTCCATTTGATCTAAAAGAATGGTGAATATTTGCCACAGGTGCTATCCCACCAAACCAAGACATAATTTGGCACGCATGAAGACCCGTCGTGTGTACTTTAAGGCAGTTTTTGAAAATCTCAAAGGGAAGGTGGGTTCTTTGATCAGAATTCAGGTCCACAACTCGGTGACTCGGTACGCTGGAGTCTTGCTGATTTAACCAAACTTTTTTCTCAGCTGAAGAGTGAAAGTTGAAGGTGAAAAGAGGATGTTAGTTGGTGTGGGAGGACTTGCGGAAAGTAGCAAAACAGGACATGAAGTTAAAGATTACACTGTCACAAAAAATCAGAGCTCTCAAGTCTCACGCTTTGAGAGTGTGACACACGCAATTCGACATGTTCACACGGTCACACGCCACACATGATATTTCTCACGCAGACATTTTTTTAAGCAAGAGAGCCCTGCAAAAAATCTATAAAAAATGTAAAGAATTGAGTTGGCGTCATAGATTTGAAAAGATAGAGTTGGAAAGTTACAAATTACTCAATGCAGTATCAATAATAAAGCAAGCTTAAAGGGATATGCCACCCCCAGGTCAAATTTGGGCATCTCCCCACAGTCCAGAGACTAAAATAAGTGGTGGAAAGCGTTTTCCTGCTCACCCAGCCATTGTCCGAGTCTGTCGCCACTGACCGCCGCGGTATCTGCAGCTCCTCAGCCTTAGACTGGATTCTAACGTCGCCAGAGAAAGATTTCGGCCAAAAGGAATTAATTTGCTCGATGCGTTTCCCAATTACTTTATGTGTAGTGCGCATTCATATCGAGTGCAAATAAATGTGCAAATCAACACGGAGAGCTTGCCTTGGTCATTTTGGGTGGGAACTATTTTCCAGTGCGTAAGAATACAGCCGTATCACGCACCACGTTGTGCAACAGGGGAACTCCCTTCCCGGTGCGTAACTGGGATTCCCCTGGCAGCGTATTGCGTGATTCGACTGTATTCTTCCGCACTGGAAAATAGTTCCCACCCAAAATGACCAAGTCAAGCTCTCCGTGTTGATTTGCACATTTATTTGCACTCGATATGAATGCGCACTACACAGAAAGTAATTGGGAAACGCATCGAGCAAATCAATTCCTTTTGGCCGAAATCTTTCTCTGGCGACGTTAGACTCCAGTCTAAGGCGGAGGAGCTGCAGATACCGCGGCGGTCAGTGGCGACAGACTCGGACAATGGCTGGGTGAGCAGGAAAACGCTTTCCACCACTTATTTTAGTCTCTGGACTGTGGGGAGATGCCCAAATTTGACCTGGGGGTGGCATATCCCTTTAAGCCTAGTAGTAGTAGTATTAGTTGTTGTAGTAGAAGTTGTTGTTATTGAAGTATTAGTAACAGTAATGCAGGTTGTAGCTCTAGCAAAAGTGGTAGTAGTAGTACTAGTAGTAGTAGTAGTAGTAGTAGTAGTAGTAGTAGAAGTAGTAGCAGCATAGCAACAGTAATAGTTGCTTATAGTCAATTAACCTTTTGTTAACTGATCAAAATTCAGATCCACAACTTGGTGACTCGGTGCGCTGGAGTCTTGCTGACTAACCAAACTTTTTTCTCAGCTCAAGAGTGAAAGTTGTTGAAGGTGAAAAGAGGATATTAGTTGATGTGGGAGGATTTGGGGAAAGTAGCAAAATAGGACATGAAGTTAAAGATTACACTGCCACAAAAAAAATCTATAAAAATTTGAAAGAATTGAGTTGGCGTCATAGATTTGAAAAGATAGAGTTGGGAAGTTATAAGTTACTCAATGCAGTACCAATAGTAAAGCAAGCTTAAGCCTAGTAGTAGTATTAGTTGTTGTAGTAGAAGTTGTTGTTATTGAAGTAGTAGTAGCAGTAATGGAAGTTGTAGCTCTAACAAAAGTGGTAGTAGTAGTAGTAGTAGTAGTAATAGTAGTAGTTGCAGCATAGCAACAGCAATAGTTGCTAATATTTTCAATTAATCTTCATTTCTCCATCCATAAAAGTCAATTTTGTTACACCAAGTATGTGAAAGTATTCCCAACCTACCTCTATCTTAAACATTGTTAATCCATTTACTCATTTACTTTTATCCCTGCCATAACATAATTAATTTATTTCTTAATCCTTGTCCAAATTGTACAACCGTTTCTATAGCATTCCATTAAAAACATACTTTTAAAACATGATATGGTAGATTTTTATCTTTAATCTTTTATATTTCTGGATTGGCCTTGGTTTACCTGCAGTCTGAAAACAATAACATATCACCAAAAGAAATTCAAGTGTGAGTAAAAGTTTGAAGTGAAAAAGGTACCAACAACAGGTCTTTTATAAAGGTTTGTCCCAAGTTACAACAGACAGAGATTCTGTTCATAACTCAAAAACACAAAAAAACACGATTCCCACTCACCCAGAAAAATGTTTACAAAAAAGCCTTCTGAGACCAGTGGTATTGAAATGTTTCTCACCAAATAAAAGAACAGAAAGTGTAGTGAACTTCTTTGGAAATATATTTTTGTAAGAATCACAGTCAAATCAATAGGTAAGTTAGGTAAGTTCTAGTTTGAAAACTAGAGATACAAAAGGAAAGGACTTTAAAAGCTGTTCTTACAACAACAACAAAAATGTACAAAACTATACAGGCATCTTACGTTCTAATTTTAGAATTTAAATTTTAAGAAAGAAAAAATACATGGGAATCTGAATAAAACCTGGTCCAAACTATATCTACACCTAATAAATAAAACATAATCCTTTCCAAGGCAAGACTAAACCATATATTTAAGATTAATTTATTTGAGACTTGAACTAGAACTAATCCAGGATTGACAAACGTTAATTAAGAGTTTTTAATTAGTAAAAGTATTAAGCTGTGTGATACAGTCACTACATCAACCACTATTTGAGAGTCATTCCTGTTTACACTAGGGGTGGGTATTGGCAAAGAAGTCACGATTCAATTCGAATCACGATTCATATGCCACGATGCGATACTATCACGATGCATCACGTTACTTGAATTATTGCGATGCATTGCAATATATTCGACATACTTCAGTGAAAATGTACCAAAAAAAAGAGGATAACTTAAATATCAGTGGCTGTGTATCTGGGTAGTGTCTTCAGTTGATACATAACTCTGAGCAACTCAATTCATAACTGAATTTATTGAATAACAAAAACAAATAAACCAAACCAATAACAAAAAAAGTGCATAGGATTTTTTCTAAAACAAAAAATGATGTTGAAACATTTGCCATTTTGGAAGTAGCGACCATCATAACAAACAATACCCTTTCACAAAGAAAAAAGTGCATAGGATTTATAAAAAAATAAATAAACTAATAATTCATTTATTTATGTATTAATATTAAATTATTAAATATTAAATTATTAATTAATAATAATCGATTTTTGGCATCAAGAATCGATGCAGTATATTGTGAAAGTTAGTATCGCGATGCATTGTCATGACGATTATTTTGCACACCCCTAGTTTACACCATAAACAAGCTAATACCAAGTCCAAACCCAAAGTAAAACTGGACTCAAAGGAGGTGAGGTCTAAAGCAGGACCAATCAAAAACTTGGACTACATCAGGTCTACGTTAGGTCTAACCCAGTACACACCTACACCAGGGATAAACCAGGACTAAACTAGGTCTTAGGAACTAGGTCTAAACCAGTGGTCCAAGACTAAAACCTGACTGCAAACCTGAACATGGGTTTTGTTCACATTTGTACAGCCACCCCATCAAAACTGGGACTATAAACCTGGAACAAAATGTGGACTAAACCAGAACTAGAATAGGACTAGACCAGGACTAGAATAGAACCAAAACCAAGTCAAGTGTGAACGCAAGCTTAGACTCCAATCTATTCTTTGTATCAATGTTAATTTATTTATTACAGATTATGTCCTACTGCTTTTCTTGTATTTTGCTGTTGCAGCATTAAAATTTCAATGGTTCAATCATAATTTTAATCATAAAGGTTCAATCTTAATCAAAAATATAGCTGCAAGCAGCAATGTGGGGCCAAGCACCGAAGGTGCATGTAGGCCTCAGCATGTACATGTACATTTTTAGTACATTTTGAGTATATTTTTAGCCATATAACTACTTTTACTCAAATATAAATCTGCAATACTCTTTCTACCACTGGTGTGTTGACAGACATCTGCGAACTGAAATGCCCTTTTGCATTTAATAAAGTTGATGATTGATTGAATGATTAAAACAATTTTTTAAGAAGCTATTGAGCCAAATGATCTTGTTTACATCAAAAACTTCTTCATCTGAAACTTTCCAAAGACAACAACAGCCCCGGCAGTCACATAAATTTACAGCCACTCTCACATAGTCGTCATCTTTTGTCGTGACAAGACGCACTGCGCTCCATAAACAAGCTCATAAATAAGTTTAGTGTGTCCAGAAAGAGTGCCTGACCACCCGTTTAATGCACAATGCTAAAATGTGTGGAGGTGGAGAGAGCCCACTTGGCAGTGTCTCTTCCCTCTGGCTCTGCTCTGCCCCGTAAATGAGTTATTATAATGATAAAGCTCACGGCAACCGGCGAGTTTTCCACATATTCCATATAGACGCTTGTATTCAGGGGTCCGCTAAGGTGACAGAGATAGAGTAATTTCAAAATTTAGTCATCTAGGTCAGTCAGTAAACTCAAAAGTCTACATTGTATTAATGCTATGAACAGAAGGTGCTGTTTTAAGGTTAAGTTTTGTTGTTCATTACAGAATTAGCACAAATTTGGTTTTCCGCAACAGAAATTAAGATAATGTAGCTTAAACCCTTAGAGAAATGCTAAACAACTGTTGTATTAATATGTATCCTTAACCCTAATATAGTATGAGAGTCCTATTATCAGTGGTGAAAGTAAAGCGTATAAAGGTATAAAATTCACAGCCGGTACGCAGCACCGCTAAGAGAATATGTGTCCCACCACGGAATCTGAGCCCGTCTCGGAGGCGTTTTGAGTTATTCACAGATTCTGAAAGTACAGGTTCTAAGCTTTCCAATGATGTCTTACATGTGAAAATCGGACCATATTTGTAAAAAAGTTGTCTCTATTTGAAAGCAGCCATACCATTTTCTCGGATATACTTTCTAAATCCGAGAAAATCTTTCTCGAAGTTTGGTTTCTTCAGCCCTCCTTGCCTAACAAGCATTTTTTGAAGTTAAAAATGTATGTTTTTAACGTCACTAATGCTGCTATCTGAAACATGGAGAGGCTTCTTCATGATCTCAACTAGCACATTATGCAAAAAAAAAAAAAAATCACAAATTTTGAAGAAAAAAAACACAAAAAACGCATTTCCTGAGAATCTGTAATGCCGACATGTGCCCTCAGCTTCCGTGGTGGGACACATATGGTTAATGGTGGCCAAAACCCACATTTGAAAACAAAAAGTAAGGTGCGCTATTTAAGTAGAAAACACAAACAACCACACTATGCCATTTGAGAATAACTGAAAGCTACCCGATATCTGCAGTCTGTTAAGCAAGGATTGTCAAAACTTATCTGACTGTAGCCGTGAAAGTAGCCTAAACCATTGCGAGGCGGTGCTGCGCACTGGTAGAAGATTTAAGGCCGGCGCGCTGCCTGCACCTGTAAGAGAGGGTTTATGCTGACTAAAAAATGAAATAATTAAGTATATTAAAAAAGTTATTTATCTATGAAAAAGGTGTAAAACGTTTAAAAAAAAACAAAAAACGGGTAAAACGAGTGTTTTTAAAGTGATGCACTGGACATTATAGCACCTGTAAGAAATGAAAACTACTTTCACCACTGCCTATTATTAAAATAACTTTACAATTACTTTGAAACCAGTGCAGATTTGGTAACGCAAACACAGCACTTGCTCGATATTGTGATAATGTTCTTCAAAAAAATACCTGGAGTTGTGTTTTGTTTCATTGACACATGTTTAACACGCAAACAAGAGTTTTTCTCTCAAACAGAAAACACTGTTCCACCTTGTGATTTAAACTCCATACACCTTCACTAGAATCATTTAGATCATTTCAATTGCCAGGTCTACTGAACAAAAGGTAAAAAGGTCACTGTTAACTTGAAAACTACCGTTTCATGACATCACAAGGTGGAACACAGTATTTTCAGCTTTTGAGATGTGGACAGACTAATAATAAAGCCTATCTGATACATGTGTAAATGAAAAAAAACAAAAAAAACAAAACACAACTTGGGTATGTTTTTGATGATGCAACAACATTATGACATGGCTTAAAGCTCATGAGAGTCAGTTTCGCGTAATAAAGGACCTTTAAATGCACCAGTTTTGATTAATTCTGTCCCTCGATTGGCCCCATACTTTGTCTTTGTGGCATTTGGTTTGAATTGGTCACTGCTTTTCTAAACAAATGCTGTTATATATATTAATCAGGCCATGATATTCAGCCACAGATCTTACTGCTGTACCACATGGTCTCATACATCAGAGGCCATCCTGACGCCCCAAAAGTCCGTCTTCAAAAAACTTTGAAAAGACTTGACAAAAAGCCTCTACACTATCACTATTGTAATATCTCAAGGATAATATTTTGGATCTTGAAAGTTATCAGGTATTTATGGATGCTTGCCTTATTTTTTAAAGTTTTAAATGGACTCGCTCCTCCACCGTTAATGGATTTTATAAGTAAAAAAACTGCTAACCGAGTTAACATGAGAGCACTGACCAGAGGAGACTGTGACACACAGAGACACAGGACCAAATTTGGCCGAATGGTGATGTCTATCAGAGGATCACAGTCATAGAACACATGACCTGCTCATGTCAGGAACTGTGGGTCCTTCTCAGCCTTCAAGAACACTCTGAAACATTGGTTGAAAAATAATCAAACATGCTCACACAGGTAGATTTTCTTAAACTCAGAGAATGGTCTATTGTGGTGAACTTGCTGTCATGTCTATGTGCACTTCTGTCTCTTCAGTGTTCCTCTAAATGTTCTTCTGTTCTGACCTGCCTTAGGACAACAGATGTAAAATAGCTATTGTGCTAATTCCAGCATATTTACATTGATGGTGTTTGTTGTCATGTTGATTAATATGCATTGTCCTAATTCATATAAATAAAATAAAAATGTACTTACTGCTTCTAAAAATAATATTAGAACAGTATAATTTAGCCTAAACTTGTGTAGCTACAGTTGTTGTCTGGCATTGCCCACACATTTTGCTTTGTGTTTGAGTTATTGTGTATTCAGCCCCTCTCTCTGTCTCTGCTGTGTGTGCCTTTGAGCTGCTCCTGTGGATAGCTGCTCTTCCTCCACCCTCCTTCTCCACTGACACTGTCCTGACTCTGTCCCTCCTGTTGTTCCAGGGTCCAGGCGGTCTGAAGGGAGGAGAAGGGCCTCAGGGTCCCCCCGGCCCCATCGTGAGTACACAAACACACACAAACACACACATATGGACAAAACTATCACTATGGACATCAGATCTGCTGTTGTACGACAACTATACAAATACACAGCCTTCAACAAGTACACTGTCTGTTTTTATGTATCCGTTCAGCTAAAGGTGCACTGTGTATTTTGTGGTGAAGGGTCCATCATCTACTTGTCTCCAAAGAGATAGTATTGCGTTGCCTGAAATGTTCCACAGTATGGAATTTAGCATATAGTTCTCGAAAAAAATAAGAGACCACTGCAAAATGATCAATTTTTCTGATTTTACTACTTATAGGTATGTGTTTGGCAAAAGGAACATTTTTGTTTGAGTCTATAAACTACTGACAACATTTCCCCCAAATTCCAAATAAAAATATTATCGTTTAGAGCATTTATTTGCAGAAAATGACAAATGGTCAAAATAACCAAAAGTTACATGTTTTCAGAGCTCAAACAATGCAAAGAAACAAGATCAAATTCATTTTAAAACAACATAATACTAATGCTTACACTTAAGAAGAGTTCAGAAATCAATATTTGGTGCAATAAGCCTTATTTTTAATCACAGCTTTCATGCGTCTTGGCATGCTCTCCACAAGTGTTTCACATTGTTCTTGGGTGACTTTATTCCACTCCTGGTGCAAGAACTGAAGTAGCTCAGCTTTGTGTTTGTGTTGGAATTCAACAGACGCTGGAATGGAATGGCTGTAATACATGTAGATATGCTGATTTCAGACGACAAAATGCAGTGGTCTCTTACTTTTTTCCAGAGCTGTATTTATCTTGAATTAATTCACGTACATGTGTTTTTATAGCTCAAAATTACCTTGAAAACCATCTATTCTTACTCTGATCCTGACCTGTAGCTGAGCCTGGAGGCGTTACCTGCTTGTACATGCAGACAGATAAGTTAAATTATTTATTGTGGAACATTAAGGGCATAGCAATAACATCTCCATGGAGACAAGCAGGTGGCAGACACTGCAACAGAAAACTTAAATAGTGCACCTTTAAGGGAATTGAAGCTTGGATCAAAACATTGTCTTAGACTTAGACAAACTTTATTGATCCACAAGGGAAATTATTTGGATACAGTAGTTCACTCATCACAATATAATATAATAACAAAGAGTAAAAAATAAATGGTGTAGCAAAAAAGATAGCAAGAGACAGGTGTCAAATAAGACATAATTATGTAAATAAATGTATATGTACAAGTCAAAATAAATGGTTACTTATATATGTAGGGTAGAGAAATCTGTGATTATAAAATCTTTGAAAATTTCTTTACCTGTATTTTGAGTATTAGGAACAACGCTATGGTTTAAAGTGAGACAAATTCATAAACAATGCAGAGATATTGTTACTGTCAATCTTGACAGTGGAATCTTCAGCAGTGTTAAGTCTGGCCAAAATTTTTTTTTCCACAATTGCCTTAGCTGAGGTTTTTCCCTCTTCTAGTGATTCAACTTTTTCTTAAACACTAAAAAACACTCAGAAATATAGGCAAAATTGGCGAGTAATTGCGTATCAGTTTGACTTTTAAATGCACCATTGACCGGGACACTCGTCGTTCATTCTGTGATTGGTCAGTTTCCAATCCTAGTTTCCATAGCAACTGAAACACCAGATACAGATGCTTATACTTTAACACCAAACCCCATTTGTTTTTGTGCAATTTTCCTTTTTGAATGCCATTTTCACATTTATGATAATTGCATATAGTTTCCTCCCAGCGCTCTTCACTATGTAAAAAAGTTGTCTTAATTTCATTCAATGACGCATGGCTTTCTCGGAAATGCGTTAAATCCAGTTGCTATATTGCAGAATTTTTGCTTTCTGTGTGCTTAGTTTGGAGCTTTGAAAGGAAACTGCATGGCAATACTCAAATAACTTTTCCCTCTTTTTAGTTTTTGCTTTACGCCCCCTAGTGAGAGCCAATGAAAGCCCCTCTCTAGAGCTTTGGTGGTGAGTTGTATTGAAAAACATTTGATTGACAGGCAGCTTTGAACCATCTGACATTTTGGTGGAGAGCTCAACGCAGGCTCCCTATAATTGCCCAGGCTAAAGCGACAGATAAGACGACATCGGATATGCAGCTCAACATGCAAGAGGCTGAAAGAAAATCGAAGAGTTCATTTCAACCATTTCTCGTACTAAAACTGGATGTGTGTTTTTTTTATTTTTATTTGGTTCATTGGTCAAAAACGTACTATTATTGCTTGCTTTCTTTCTTTTTTTTTGACACCGTTTAAAATCAGAACTAGGGAGGATGAAAGAATATCAGATCATTTTGCTCCAACTTAACAAATACATTCCATTTTTTTAATTGGGTCCCAGAGGTGGATAGTTATATTTACTCAAGTTAACTCAATTCATGTTTTTAAATAATTGTTAATAATGTATTTTTTTGATTTATTGCCAGACATTTAAACCTTTAACATTACAAAATATATAACAAAAATTCCAGAAAAAAAAAGTTTACCACACACTCGCTTGACTTTACTCTTATTTCTTTATTGGGCTTAGTGTACAACGCGTTTCGCTTCTACAGCGTCATCAGGTAGAAGCGAAACGCGTTGTTCGCTCTAAGCCCAATAAATAAATAAGAGTAAAGTCAAGCAAGTGTGTGGTAAACTTTTTTTTTTTCTGGAATTATTCAATGTTCCTGCTGTTACCAGCACCTGGAAGCTGTGCATAGATTTTTTTAACTTTTGTATACAACAAACATTATTTGAACATTTTTTGCTTCAAATGTTATGTGGTTTTCTTCATTTTTTAGGTCTATTCTTTGAATATACCAGATACATTTTTAATCAGTTACTTTTACATTTACCCCTAGTTGAAAGTAGTTTGCCCAAATACCCTTTTACCTCTATCTGAGTAATGTATTTGATCATTACTTTGTACTACTTGACCTATATTATTTTGAAGTAACTGTACACATACTTCATGATCCAAAGGTTGGCGGTTCGAATCCCGCTCTCGACATAAAAAACATCATTGGTTGAGCAGTCAGATCCACTGACCCACAGGTTGGCGGTACGATTCCAGCTCCCACAGATGAATACTGCCGTTGTGTCTTTGGGCAAGACACTTATCCCACTTCACCCCCAGTGTCTGCGTACACTGTTGTAAAGCGCTTTGGGTGCCTTGAAGGTAGAAAAGCGCTATTGAAGTAAATGTGACCATTTACTTCAATTCAGTTTATTTTTGTGTTGCCCAAGAAAATTGCTTAAAGGTCCCATGACATGGTACTTCTTGATGCTTTTATATGGTGCCTTAATGGTTCCCTAATACTGTAAATGAATCCTTCTTCAAAATCAACACTCAGTGCATGAGAAAGACACATGTACACAGTCAGAGTCAGAATATCTCTCTCTGAACACCTCATTCTGGGCCTTGTTGCTTGAATGCAAATGAGAAGGACAGAGATAGGTTAGAGAACCGGGGGGGGTGCGCCCGCTGGTTAGGTGCGCTGTGCGCTGTCTCCCACTTCCGCGTTTAAAGCGTGGAGGAAGAAAGGAGAGGAATTTCAATGAAAAAAAACACATTTTCACAGAAAATAAAATTAAACCACTGCTGTTTCAGGGGTCCAGAAGGTCGGGTAAAGGACTTCCGAGCCTAGAAACACTCGCACGTGCCTCCAGGCAATTAAAAATCGAATTTCGCATTGCGTAGCTCCTTCGCGGTCCAAACTCTCTGGGCGTGATTTACAGAGACAGGGGGTGGACATCCAGACGGGGGTGAAACTCCATTTGCGTTTCTTTTTTCTATGTGATATAACATAGTTGCCTTGTTCAGAATCGCCCGTTTGAGCTGTGTTTTTTTCTAACGCAGAAAAGGACCGCAAATGCTCAGTTTAGACATTTCGCAACTTTTAGCCATGGGGGGGGGGCCTAAACAGGGTAGGGGAGCTCACATTAACATTCAAAAACCCCAGAAAGTGAAAATTTCATGCCATGGGACCTTTAAGAAAATTGTTGATTTAACCCACAGACAGAAAAAATCAAACCATGAAATAGTCATGCTTAGATAAAAAATAAGTAGATGAACCAACATTCACATGAAAGCAAATGGATAACATACTTTGCTTTGTACAGTATTACTTGAGTGAAAAAAATTGACTACTCTGCCTCTGTTGGATCTAATAGTCAAACTAGCAAGACTCATGAGATGACATTAGGGCTACTCAGTTAATGGTAATTCAGTCGGAAATCGCAATTTCAATGGATATAATGAGCAAATCGCAACGTGTACAATATTTTAAGTAACAGTTTCCTCCAGAAACAACAGAATCTCCAATCTTATTCTGCACAAAAACTGCTAGCCCTATAGCTTAGATCTGTACAAACTTGTTCTGAAATGGGATTCTTGTATTTGTCAGTTCATATTTCAGTGTTTTTGTCAGTTGTTTATATTGTGAACTTTGAAAAGAATCGCAAATTTAATCGCAGTGTCAATGCTTTTCAGAAATATTGCAATTAGATATGAGACGGGTCACCACCATAACTGTTTTTGTCAAAGTTTAAAAAGCCCTTTCAAAATTAGAAAAGAAAACTTGATGCCCAAACACTCACAAAAGATCTGATATTTTTTCCTCAATCGATTTGCTTCAGAAGCTACAGCAGGGGAGGATAGTGTGAGGCACAGAGAACGAAATCTACACAAGGAAAAAATAAAGAAAAAAATACAAAGTGTGTCTCTAAGTTGGGAGTCCCTTTGATTTCACAGTCTGAAAATGACATGTGTGGAAGAAATGTGGTTAAAAGGGGAAAGATGAAAGATGACAGAAGGGCTGTGGTGCAGAGCTGGACAGCTGTTAGAAAGTATTTGAACTAAATGTGTGTACAATGAGCTGTCAAGTCTGTACTGAATGTAATGCAGATATAAGGTGGAAAAGCACATATTAGTAACTGGAAAACGCAGAATTGAACAAGATCTATGCTTACTTTTTTTTTTTTTGGAACCGCTGAAAACAAAACAGCTAATAGTAAAAATTAGGGAATCACAATCTCCCTCACGATTCGATACATAATACATGGCTCACGATACGATATTATCACAATATGACGATAGATGCGATAACCAATATAATAACAATTAATAAAAAAGTAGTAGTAGAATGGAAATAAAACTATGAAATTAAATAAATGACAAAATTGTGAGACCAAAATTGGAAACTGAACCGTATACAGTGGTCCCTTGTTTATCGCGGTGGTTACGTTCTAAAAATAACCCACAATAGACGAAATCCGCAAAGTTGTCAGCTTTATATTTTACAATTATTCTACATGTTTTAAGGCTGTAAACGCCTCACCACACACATTATACACTTTTCTCAGACTGGCATTAACATTTTCTCACATTTCTCTCTTGTTTCGTAGAAACCTTTCATAGATTCGTAGACGTTTCGTAGATTTTCAACAAAAAAGCACAGTATTATAGAATGAAACCAAAGATCCAAACCTGTTTTCAGGCCCTAAACATATTGCACGTATTTCACAGTTCCTCTGACCGAGCCTCTTTGTCCTGGCGCCACTTCGCTGTCGCGGGTTTTGTCGGGGAGAAAACTTGCAAACATACAGCACTTCAGAGTCACACTGCAATCAAACATTTATATAAATTTGACTGAAAGCATTCTGTACTGTACAGGAGGCACGGCGCGGAAGAGAATGACTGACAAATCGGAGGAGAATGACTGACGAATCGGCAAAGGTCTACAGTCCCTTAGCCAATCAGGATGCAGAACACAATGCGCGTTGATACACTATTAAAAAAAATGTAATAAAAAAATCCGCGAAACAACAAGGCCGCGAAAAGTGAACGGCGATATAGTGAGGGCCCACTGTATTATGAATTATGTTAAAGTCTCGTTTTGTCTCGTTCTTGTGGACCTAATCTCGTATCTCTTCTTGTCTTGTGGAAATGTTATCTCGTCCCATACCTAGTGAATATGTCAAGTGCATTGCCAAAACAAGGTTCCTTCCACTAAATAAGCAGCAAAATTGTCATGCGGTCACAAAAAATAAAATAAAATGGCTAAAAGGTAACAGAAAATATGCTATACTGCCAAAAGTATTCACTCACCCATCCAAATAATCTGTAGTTCAAATTGTCTTATGCATTTTATCAGCGGGCCTCTATTAACAGAAATTAGAAATTGACTCGGAAGTTTGAAACTCGTGGTCAAATTTTGTAGAATTTATTTATTTTGTGTTTCTGTTGCTCAAAAATACAATCTGTGAAAAGAGGCGACTCTCCACAGATCTGAATTGCAATCTAGTGTAGTCCTTGTCTGTTTAATCTATACCATGGAAGATTCTAGACAAAGCAGCAACATTTCGATGGAGATAAGCCCTCAAATGTTACGCTGTCCACTTTTAATGTGTTTTATTATTTTGATTACTGTTTAGGATTTTTCACTGCCAGCTAAGTTATTGTCTGGGCAAACTCCTCGCCTGGATGCACATGGATGGTCACACTTCTTGCTTTGTACTGAATCTGCTGCGGTGGTATAGAGAGCGGGTACCTGGCTTTCACATGTCTGGACAAATGGTGGCACACAATGAAAGCTCAAGTCTTTAGCTTTTGCCAAGAAACCCAAGCCAAGTGCACTCAAGCTTATCCTCTACTCCGCCACACTGTTTCAAAGTGGTTTAGCTAACGTCACAACATTTCAAATTTGGACAAGTTTAAAAGTGAAGAGGACAGGCAACAATTGGGCAGATGTGTTGACCTGGTTTGTGGTTAATATCTTTGTAATTACCAGTTCTAACCGTGGGAAACAAAAGCTGGTACAGAGTTTAATGGCTTTTCTGTTAGCAAAAATAAACTAAGGTGAAAGATTTTGAACAGTATTATAAAAAGTGGTGGAATTCTTCAACTGCCCATATCTGAATTGTCAGCTGAAAGGACTTTAAGCCATATGATTAGGGATGGGAATTGATAAGATTTTTACGATTCTGATTTCATTATCGATACTGCTTAACGATTCGATTCTTTATCGATTCTCTTATCGATTCTAATTTGGGGGGAAAAGGAGAACAAACTGTTTGATTAGCACCAAGATTAGCACTAGTCCTGGTTTAGTCCTGGTCTAGTCCTGGTTTATTCCTGGTTTATTCCTGTTCATTCCTGTTCCAATCCTGTTCTAGTCCTGTTCTAGTCCTGGTCTAGTCCTGGTCTAGTCCAGGTTAAGTCCTGGTCTAGTCTTGGTCTAGTCCTGGTCTAGTCCTGCTTTAGTTCTGTTTTAGTCCTGGTTTAGTCCCGGTCAACACAGGCTAATGTTGACACAAGCCGCTGCTTTCACCTAATATCTCCATTTAATGCAGAAATATGATAATAATTATGACTCACCCCATGTTGCAGTGTTTTTGTATCTCCACGTGTAAACGTGTATCGTGTGTTTCGGAGCTAAATCACACACGAGCTGTACACGAGCTCCGGAGAAACGGACGTGTCCCAAACCTGTCCCGAAGGTCTCCCGAACACAAGTGGAAGTTAAAAGTCCATTTAGTGTCCTGCAGTTCCGCTTACATATGCACGAGCTCTTCACAGCTGATACACGAACAGGGGAAACCCCTTCGGCGCTTCTCGCAACGGGATTGGCTGGCGTGCGACCGTGGGAAAATATGTTGATTTATACACACCCCATTTCTTTCCGAAAAACAAGCTCTTCTTGTTCTTCTCGTCATGCGAAAATAGTATATAAACTCCGTATCACCACTTTTGTGCGTAATTCGTGCTGGCTGGAATCGTTAAGAGATTTATCCATAATTTACAGCTTTGCGTTTCATGTTTGGGTCCCGAGAGCTGAGAGCAAAATAAACTGTGACTCCGCACATGCGCACTGGCCTCCTCATCTACTCGAAACTATGGATAAATCTCGGATTACAGGCCACTTTTGACTCAAACGAAGGCGTAGACTATTGGGCTTCTATGATTTGAAAAGTGCTAAAGTTTGTGTTATTTGGAGACTGCTCGGGGCATATATTACATGCTCTATGCCCCGAGAACGCTAATCGCTAATCGCTAATCGCTAATCTAAAACATCTCTGGAAGTGCTCCATATGACACCAAAGTGTTATAAGTGAGTAAAACAACTTGTTTTATTACTGAAATAAGGCTCAGATTGTAAAAAAAAACAAAAAAAAAACGTTAATTCTCCTTTAAATATTCATGAGGTTTGCTTCTAGCTCACAACTGATTGTTGGAAGAAAGAAAACAAAAGAGCGCTAATCATCATGTGAATGGCCAGTAGCGCCAGTATGGTAATTATGGTACTTTACACACGCCCCGATTCTTTCTGAAAATCTAGCCGATTTCAAAGACAAAATATATGCTTTTACAGCAACCAATGCTGCTGTCTGAAACATGGAGTGGCTTCTTCATGATTTCAACTAAGCACATTTTGCAAAAAAATGAAAATCACAAATTTTGAAAAAAAAAAAAAAAAAAAGCTTCTAACGTGATTTTCTCCTGTTTGCCCTGACCGAGTTGTAGCGAATTTAGCTGCGGCCGGTCACATGGATTATCAGTTTGAAAAGTGTAAGAAACTGTCCAAAATCATGTAATTTGTAATGTTATAACATTGTTCCCTCATTATAAATATGCCTGAAGGGTGACTCAGTGCCAAAAATGAAACTGAAAGTTATTAAACATGTTAACATGTTGTTTCTGGCAAATACTGCATTTTTTTAACAATAAACGGTAATACGATGATCTAAATATGCCATGTGTTAGCAATTAATACTGCATCTTTAAAATTGTATAATAATTTACGTAATTTACTATTTTAAGTATGAAGACTGATAACTAGAAGTATATTTATATTAACTGAACTGTTTTAAATCAGCCTTGAAAATGACTTCTGTCTATCTTTTCCCACTGCGTTGTCTGTCAGGAGAATCTCGTGCACCTGTGAGCATTCGTGTGCATCCAGGTGAGAATGTGCGCTGCAGAGTTTTGTTTGAAAGCAGCAGCGAAACCTTGCCTGGATAAAAGGCTGGACAAAATGCCCCCCAGATCAAAGATGTCATTAGGTTTATGTGGTTTTGGCCCCCCACACTTTACACAGAGCCCATCTGGTGCACACAGAGCAGCCAGGTAATGAGATTTCTCATAAAGCCTTGAGTAAGTGACAGAGGAAATTTAAGCATTTTAATATAAAGAGGTGCCCTTGTGCTATGAAGTGCTGAGGTCGAAGTACTTTTAAAGTTCCTACAAGTTTGTTTGTTTTTTTAAATATATATATTTAGAGACTGGTACATTCATAAAATTGTAATTTAGTATTATACTGTCTGTTATTTTATTATACTATAGAACTTATATACACACTAGTAATACACAGACAATTTTAATATGTTTACTTTATGTTATTTTTTCCATTTAATTGTTGTTGCTCAAATTAATTCAAACATATTCTTTTCCAATATAAAATATGGATAATTACCCAACTGCACTTTTGCACTTTCCACATTAGTCTGTATTGTTGAACTTGAGCCCAATATTAACAGTTCTTTGTTGTGTATTGTAGGGTTCCCCAGGAGAGAGAGGTGCTGCAGGTCCCGGAGGTCCCATTGGCACCACAGGACGCAACGGACCGCAAGGACCCCCAGGCCCCGCTGGAGAGAAAGGAGGACCAGTAAGTGGTTAAAGTAACTCGTCCATAACATAACTTTAAGATTGATTGGTGTCAGCCAAGTATTACACTTACCTCTTGAACTTATTTTGAACATTTATACAAAAGATTGTGTTTGTAAAATTGTAAATCAAAGGTAGACAATCAATGAGAACTACTATGACATTTCACTTCCACACAAACCTCCCAGCTGCTCTGTGATTAGTCCACCACCCAGAGGGTGGGCCCTATCACACCTGCTGGAGCATGCCATGGATTCTCGTGAGTTTGTGGACTCATAAATATATAAACTCATACTCATAAATACTCATAAATATCGCCAGAATCCATCTTGCTGTGCAAGGTTAATCACTCCCCGCTGTCTTGTACTTGCAATTAATTGAAAAATCAGGACTTCTAGGGACAGATGTGCGGTTCATTTTTCAAAGATAAAAACATGTAAATAATTCTGGCTGTAAAATGCCACTATGAAGAGGCAGGGTCTATCAGTTCTGAAGTTGTAAACAGAACATTAGTGGTTTCTATTAAGCTGTTTAAGATCAGTATTACTGCTTACAATGAACAAAATCTAAACTGCTGATCTACTTGGTTCCAAACCAAGCAGCTGAAAAAGGCATGATTATGTCTTATTAAAGTGATGCTCTTTTCATACTCAGCTTTAACCCTTGTTCTATAGTTAACCACTGAGAATTACTTTGAAGCATATGGCGTGTGTATTAGAAATAACTGTGCTTTCCTTTGCTTTGCCTGATGCTGTGTCCAGGGAGAGAAGGGTCCGATGGGCCCCGCTGGCAGAGACGGTATCCAGGGTCCAGTGGGTCTTCCTGGTCCAGGAGGTCCTCAGGGTCCCCCCGGAGAGGACGGAGACAAGGTAATACCATATCACTGACAGTATGTAGTGGTGGGACATCCTAATCCCAATAAATAAGCAGAGTGATATACAGAGTTTACAAGACATAGTTTACACACACAATATCTTCACAGAGACTAAATGCTTTACAACAGTGGCTCTCAGACTTTTCACACAAAGCACCACCAAAGATTTTGGCTAAACCAGGTCTATAACAGGACAATACCAGGTCTGATCAAGGGCTAAACTAGGTCTAAAAGTGGACTACATCATTTCCACTGGGGTTCTACAAAAGAATATCCAAAAAAGAACAAACAAAAGAATTATAAAATTAACTTTGAAATTTGACAAACCCACAAAATGAAGAGCTGTGCAAATACCACCAGTAGTACACATACCACAGTTTGAGAAACACTGCTTTTATGATATTTGTCAATGTATTTATTTATTTAAAAATATAGTAATTGAGCCAAATTTCCTGCATTAATCTTAAGTTCAAAAGTGCATTTTTCCATTTCCATTTTCTTCCATCACTGTGAGAGAACTATAACTTGTTTTAGTTGAGTTTGTTCTTCCACAACTTTCTTCTTGGCACCAAAGTGGAGCTGTCGGCCCCAAGCTGAGGCGTTCACACTCACATGTTTAGCTCAGACCAAAGGGAGATACTGGATCAGACGGAGCAGGTGAGGAAACCCCATAGAGTCCATCATACTCACCAGAGAATCACTTCAAGACCAAGTTTCCAGGTGTCAAGTGTGAGAAGTCCTGGACAGGTTTTTAACAATAACACAGAACATAGCTCTGGAATATAGTTTTAAGACATTATTAACTTGTCGGCTGTTATCATAGCTACTTTTGCTTATCACCTTACTTTGACGAGATACTGCCCTTTTTTTTTTATCATTACCCATAATACAATATGTTCTTCTGTTTTAGCATATTTTACTTATGTATATTTACATTGTTCCTGGGCATTACTGTGATAAATCTGTATTAAATTATAAAATGTAAAGATCATTTATAAAGAATTTCAATATTTTAAAACTATTAAATATTAGTAGGGATGGCAAAAGGAGAAATTTGGTTGAATATATTTCGCAGCTCATCCAAGCTACTTCTTCTGTTCTTCAGATATTCAGTGGTCGTTATTATTGGAAAACAATCATTGAAGACAACAAAAGTAATTTAGTTTTTAATTTAGTTTTAATTTTAGTATACAAACTGTTTTTTTGGGGGGGGTTCTTCGCAGAACAGTTCTATTAACTCTCTCTGTTAGTATATTATCCACGCACGCTTACGTATGATACACAATCAACATAGAGTAATATAAGCATAATTTTGGGTGGATGGAAGATGAATAATGTGTAAAGTCCTACAAGTCAATCTCACAGCACCCCTAATTCATGTGAAATTATATTTTATTCACATTGTGTGCCCTTCAGTGCAACAAATGATAATACTTCATTAAAAATAAATGAAAAATTAAAGGTCCCATGGCATGAAATTTTCACTTTCTGAGGTTTTTGAACGTTAACTCTTTCACTACCAGCCTGTTTTCAAAATCTAAGCCCCAGACTACCAGAGAATTAGAGCATTTTCACTGATTTTTCAAGACTCACAGAATACGGAGTTCTTTCACTATATAAACGTAGCACACATCAAAATAAAGTGTTGACTCTCATCTTTCACCTGGAAAAAAAATTATGTTTCTAACCTTTTCGGTTCTCAAGTAATTGATAGTAGAACATAGCAAAGTTTCAGCAAAAACACTGTTTTTTGACAACAAATTTGAGAAAATGAGCTTTTTGTGAAAGGAGGTATTACAAGCAGATAAGTGACTTTGACATCAATACTTATTGATTTAGTGACACCTCAAACATCTAAAATAACAGAGAAAGATTTTTGATTGCAAATTTTTTTATTTATTTACAAATATAAGAAATAACTATATACAAATTGACAAAGAGAACAATCTTGAGAGAATAACAACAGTTACAATAACAACAGAACAATGTGTGCACGCGCGTGAACAATGTGTGCATGTGCGTGAACAATGTGTGCATGTGCGTGAACAATGTGTGCACGTGCATGTATGCGTGTGTGTGTGTGTGCGCGTGTGTGTGTGTGTTGTTGGCCTTCAGGGAGAGCGGCAAAGTACTGGCGAGCATAAAGGTTTGTCTGCTCAGTAATGTGTGCCAGCAGCTCATTTGTGATGAGGAGCTCAAAGAAGTCTGCTGGCACGTCAGACTTCAGCTCCGCTGCAGCGCTCCGGAGTCCAGGGGTGGCCGTGAAGGGAATCATGTTGGGTTCCCAACCTTTTTGTTGCCACTCCACACTTTGTGTGGCAGATGCACCACCTGTAAAATGACAGAAATGTACAACATTACCTAATGTAATTTTTTTGTATTGCTGCAATGTAATGGGGAGAATTTTTTTTTTTTTTTTACCTTTCTTCTCCGCTTTGCGAGCAGAGGTCCCCACCCCTGCTCGCAAAGTAGGTCCTCTGCTGGATGAAGGCTCTGTAAATGGGAAATTCCTTCACATCAATAGTGGCATTTTACATATACACACACACATACCCAAGCATAAACCTTTACATACACACACACACACACACGCATAAACCTTTATACACATAGCTACGCACGCGCACACACGCACGCGCACGCACGCACAGACACGCACACACAGACACGCACGCCTGCATTCATTCACACAGTAGCTCCCGGACATTTGGACAAGAGGGAAAAAGTGCATGCAGGCAGGGAGGGGATAAAGTAAGTTCATTCATTGATTCACCACACAGCACGTAAACTTATTTCTTACCCATCTCTTCCTCTGGAGAGGGGGATCTGCTTCTCCCAGAGGATCCCGACGGCAGCCGCTCATGGGCGGGTCGGGGTCTGGCTCGCTGGACTCAAATTCGCTGTCCTCCGGGTCTGAGACCCGAATAGACATGGCCCCTGCCTCGGACAGACGAGATCTCTTTCTTGCCGTCCTTGCCTGATCCGGCGTGTCTCTGCGGTCCTGTGGTCCGGGACCTTGGGTCCCAAGACCACTCCGACCGCTCGGATCACTCCGTAAAAACCGATCAATTGTTAGCTGCCGCTAGGCAATAACGCCATATTGCTCCACTACTCACTACACACGGTGAGCGCTTCTGGGCTCTCCGCCCCCGATCGCCAAACTAACACACACACGATCACCACCTACGGGTTGGATGTGTGAATTACACCTTGAACTATGAATTACAAGTTGCTCCCGGACGTATCCTAGCAACCCCCGCTGAAAAACGGCTTTGACGTCAATCGACGTCTTGGTAGACTACGTCTGGAATCGCTCTGACGTCAAACGACGTCTCCGGTAGAGAAAGAATTTTCCGCGTTTGAAAAAAAGACAGCCCAAACGGGCGATTCTGAACAAGGAAACTTTCTGACGTCACACTCGCGGAAAGGTTTCCACCCCCGTGTGGATGTCTACCCACCGTCTCTGGAAATCACGCCCAGAGAGTTTGGACCGCAAACGAGCTACGAAATGTGAGATGCGTTTTTTTATTTGCCTGGAGGCACGTGAGAGTGTTTCCAGGCTCGGATGTCCTTTATCCGAGCTTCCGAACCTCTGAAACAGCAGTGGTTTAATTTTATTTTCTGTGGAAATGTGTTTTTTTAATGCAACGCATGTCTTCCTCCGTGCTTAAAACACGGAAGTGGGTGACAGCGCACAGCGCACCGCTAATGCAGGAAACAGTGGCGTATTTGGCCACAACCCACCCGCTGCACTGGCCTGTCTCTGTCCTCCTCATTTGCATTCAAGCAACAACGCCCAGAATCAAGCATTTTAGAGACATATTTATGACTCTGACTGTCTTCATGAGGCTATCTCATGCACTGAGGCTTGATTTTGAAGAAGGATTCATTTACAGTATTAGGGAACCATTAAGGTGCCATATAAAAGCATCAAGAAGTACCATGTCATGGGATCTTTAATAAATAAATGCATACGTACATAAAATGGCAAATGAGTTTCAATCGGACGATTCATGACAGAATTATGTCCAAAAAACAATTTTGCCCAAAAGTTAATGGAATCATCTAGGAGTCATTGTTCATCTTTTCTGAAAATTTTGTATAAATCCAATCAATAGTTTTTGCGTAATGTTGCAAGACACACAGACCGAGTAGGATCTGCGGGCTGCAGCCAGGGGTTACTCTTTTCAGGCTCCAATCAGTATTACCAAACACACAAAATACATTTAAAGATGACATACAGCCCGCAGTGTATTGACTCATCAGCGGATAGAGTATGTGCCCCTTTACAATGAGCAATTTCATTTAATACTTTATTTAAAAACTCCAGTCTTACAACCCTGGTCACGTCTCTTTCCCGAGGCATTTTGTCAATCACACTGGCAGCGGGTCCAGACAGGAGCCCATAAATTAATTGCAAAAAGGTCCTTTCACAGGTCCAATCTAATTAGGATCCGTGCAGAAATATTTTACTGCTCTGAACAGTACAGCTGACACTTAAAGATATTGAACAAAAGACATGAGGCTAATGAATTGTGACTGATGGAACCTTAAGATATCCTTTTGTTACTTTTATTTTGCATTGTTTTTTAATGCCATGTATTTGCAGTATAGAAATTAAAGACATTGCAGGTGAACAGGAAAACGTCTTAAATTTAGCGATATCATTTTGAAACTTCTGTAGTTTACTCATATAAATGTAAGAAAAAAAATATATAAGAAGTTATTTATCATGTAATGTTTTCATATAAAAAATACTGCCTTTTATATGGAATTGACAATTTTTGGGACATTCAAACAGAAACATGAAAAGAGCGAGGTTTAAATTTCTTATTTTTGTTGACATGTTAAATGCTAAATATACAGAGGGGATCTTGGATATCTTTTTCAGTATTTGAATAAATGCTGAAAAATGTTGCCTATTTGTTGTTAAAACTTGAATTAATCAGACTTGGGACATCAACAAAAATCCTTCTGTACATTTTGTCAAAATCTTATGAAGTACAAGATTGGAAAAGTTGTGTTCTGTTGTTTCCACATTAACAGTTGTATGTTAAGAGACCAAGCTAAACAAAAAGAAAAAGAAATGTAAAAAAAAAACTAGCAGGGTGGCTGAGTGATTAGCACGCCGACCTCACAGCGGGAAGGTTCCAAATTTGATCCCCGACTGAGTGGTGCTTTTCAGTGTGGAGTTTGCATGTGTTTATCTGGTTGTTTTTCCTCTGTGTACTCTAATCCTCCAGCTGGGTACTCTTGAAGCTCAAGACATGTTAAACTCAAATATCAAATCAAATATTGCTTTTTAATGATAAACGATAATGCTGCTTTATTCTCAATTACAAAAAAAAACATTGGATATGATAGAATTTGGTGTTTTGGCTCTCAAGACAATTATCTAATTGCAAATCAGAATTAGCCACACTCACGTCTCTCATTTGGCTTGCCAGTTTCAATCCAATTGACCAATAAACCTAAAAATGCCTCTCTCTGATCTGAGTCCTCACTACCTAAACCCCAGCACCAGCACCCATCAGTAGTGAAAAAACAACGTACAATAGTAAAAGTACTCTACTTAACTATAATTGTTAGGTATCTGTACTTTACTTAAAGGCAAATTAACGTTTTTTTACAATCTGAGCCTTCTTTCGGCAATAAAACAAGTAGTTTTACTCACCCATAGCATTTTTCTGTCAATTGGAGCAGTATCGCAGAACTTATGTTGAGCCGTTCTGTTCTAGTAATGATCCCGTATCCGTTAACATGGTGCTGTATCATATGCTCGGGGCATTACTTTGCGGTGTCCAAATAACACAAACTTTAGCACTTTTCAAATCATAGAAGCTCGATGTCTTAATGTAAGATTTCGTTTGAAGGAAAAGTGGCCTGTAATCCGAGATTTAGCCATAGTTTCGAGTAGATGAGGACGCCAGTGCGCATGCGCGGACTGCTCCCGGGACCCAAACATGAAACGCAAAGCTGAAAACTATGGATAAATCTCGGATTACAGGCCACTTTTGCTTCAAACGAAATCTTACATTAAGACATCGGGCTTCTATGATTTGAAAAGTGCTAAAGTTTGTGTTATTTGGAGACCACAAAGTAATGCCCCGAATACAAATGCTAACGGATACGCTACAACATAACTTTCTTCAAACAGCTCCAAATGACACGAACGTGATATGGGTGAGTCAAACGACTTGTTTTATTACCGAAAGAAGGCTCAGATTGTAAAATAACGTTACTTTTCCTTTAAGTGAATTTCACTGTGGATACTTTTTACTTACTACATTTTAGAGCAGACGTCTGTACTTTCTGCTCCACGACGTTTTTTAATTGAACTGAAAAGTACTTTTTATATGATTTGAGTGGTTCATTTAGCACATTCCTGGGAACATCTTGACAAAACGTTTTGAGATCAAGTCCCAGCTTTGAGCAAACAAAAATATATACTTGAAATTCCACAGAACAGTTAAGAAATGGTTGCTGTTCTTTATCAATATCAGTACAATTACCACTTTAACAGTTCTCATAATATATCTGAAATACCTTCACTTTTTACTCTAAAAGTAAAATTTTCAATATTTTAACATAAGTAGATTTTTGTATATGATACTTTTACTTTTTGTTCCTGATCTGTACTTTTAGTTAAGTAAGAAAATTGAGTACATGATCCACCACTGGTCTATATAAAGTTGTTTTGTTTTGTTTTGTTTTTTACATTCGTACTCATTTTTGTGCTTGTAACTTTTTGAACTCTAAGGACAAGCGCTGACTAACAAAGCCTCACTACTTCCATGTACTTCATTCATTTCATTTTGCTACGACTGACTAATCCTGTGCTGTTTTGTTTTCAGGGTGAAGTTGGCGGACCCGGACAGAAGGGAAGCAAAGGAGACAAGGGTGAAAGTGTGAGTCATTGTTTTGAATTCAGCTTAATGTTTTTTGTATGAGTCATTGAGTTTAAAATGAGCTGGCTTTATGTGGTGAGGTACGTGATAAATATTAACTGAATAAATTACAGTCTTATGAGAATGACTCAAGTTATTCAGCTGTCTTTAAAATTTTACCCTCAGCACTGGTATGTGCTGTGCATCTAAAATAGTTCCTCAAAAGCCATGAATCTTAAAGGTGCCGTACCTGATTTTGAGCTGTTTTAACCTTTAGCCCTCCCACTTTGGTCACTTTTTTCACCTTCTTTCAGATACACGACTGCCTGGCATAGTCACATTTGTTTGTACATGGTTCTCATCCAGCTAAGCTCCTGATTGGACAAAAACTAGCCTTCCTACAGCTCTGGAAAAAAATAAGAGACCTCTGCATTTTGTACCTCTACATGTATTACAGCCATTCCATTCCAGCGTCTGTTGAATTCCAACACAAACACAAAGCTGAGCTACTTCAGTTCTTGCACCCGGAGTGGAATAAAGTCACCCAAGAACAATGTGAAAGACTTGTGGAGAGCATGACAAGACACATGAAAGCTGTGATTAAAAATAAGGGTTATTGCACCAAATATTGATTTCTGAACTCTTCTTAAGTGTAAACATTAGTATTATGTTGTTTTAAAATGAATTTGATCTTGTTTCTTTGGATTGTTTGAGGTCTGAAAACATGTATCTTTTGTTATTTTGACCATTTGTCATTTTCTGCAAATAAATGCTCTAAACGATCATATTTTTATTTGGAATTTGGGGGAAATGTTGTCAGTAGTTTACAGACTTTGCCCAAACACATACCTATAAGTAGTAAAATCAGAAAAACTGATAATTTTGCAGTGGTCTCTTATATTTTTCCAGAGCTGTATGTGGTTATTTGAAACTAAACATTTTTGGAAACCACTCTTTAAAAATGTGAGTGCAGTCTGAGCATAATGACAGTATAAATTTAACAAAATAACTTTCATTTCATAATTCATCAGTTTTATTACAATTATGTGTCAACTTTTACTACAGTAATAATAATAATAACCATAATTTACACTAGAGTAGTAAAATGGAGGTATTTTTCCACTCAAAAACACTAATTGCATGGTTTTATGGTTTTATCTGTTGTAGGGTCCCCCAGGTCCTGGCGGTCTTCAGGGTGTGATCGGAGCTCCTGGTCCAGCTGTAAGTACTGCCTCACTTTAAAATAATTAAGAGGAAAAGTTGTTCTGTTTTAAATCAGCAAAAAATAAATAAATAGAGAGAAAGAGAGATTTGCTTATTATCTTAATCCAATCTCCACACCAAATAAGCCAGCACATTCCCATTTTCAATGTATTTAAAGGTCCAATATGTAACTGTCTGGGGGTGGCAAGTCAGATTATTGCCAGTATAACAGAATTTCCATGGAAACAAGCAACAAGAGTCAGTCAAATAAGAGTCAGGTTTGTGAGGATGCATTTTTCAGTGCAATAAACAAACAAAAAAACATTATTATTATTATGATTATTATTATAATTATTATAGTCTTTTTTATATTAGTTAAGTGTAGTTATTATATTTAGTTATATTTATGTGTGTATTTATTTATTTGATTATTTTTATATTATTATTATTTATGTATTTATTTATTTGATTATATTATATTTCGTTATTTAGGTAAGTAGTTATTCATTTAGGTTCTTTTTTTTTTTTTTTGGCTAAAAAGTTGTGCGTTTCTCAATACAACACAACAATGTTTTGTACTTTTAACCACAGTCCCTGGTCTAGCCTAATGGATCTGAACAATGTGGTTAGCCTTTTATGCTAATTGAGGAAAAGTTGCCTTATACAAATGAACGGGAACACCGGCTACTCTTCAAATGTCGACTCCCAGTTTTAGAAAAAGAAGCACAATATTTAATAACATTTTGATTCTATTTCATCCAAATTGGAGTGGATTTTGTATTGCTCTTAATAATAGTCCCAGTGATAATGGGCCAGGACAGTGTGTTTAGGCTTTTATGCTAATGGCAGAAATGGGTTTAGCTGTTGGCTGTTGTGTTTCGAATGCAAACTAAAGGAATTGATTTGACATTTTAGCGCTGTGTACAAGCTTTTGGCTGATAATGAGCATATTAGTGGTTAGTGTGTGCATAAATTGTTTACTTGGACAGTAGCCACGGGATGTCACAAAGTCGGAGACCTCGGAGTGAAACCGGACTGCTCGTTTCCATGGAGATAGCATCTTTTTGCCTCGAATGTCCATCCTGCCAAACATTAGTTACATCACCATAGAGACAAGCAACCCCAACAAGAAAAGTTACATGCTACACCTTTAACATAACATTGCGTTTTAAATTACAGTGGTACCTCACCTTACGAAAGACCCAACAAACAAAAATTCCAAGTTACGAAACGCCTTCACGTTAAATTTTGGTCTCTAGATACGAAAGAAAATTCAAGTTACGAAACGCGAAATCTCAAAAATTCAAATAATGCGCGCTCAGCCACACACATTATACGCTTTTCTCAGACTGGATTTAAACTTTTCTCACATTTGTCTCAAACTTTCATAGATTTTCAACAAAATGTATTAATAGTGAAGTGTGGGGGGAAGGGGGAGGGGGGAGAAGACTGCGTGCGGACACATGTGTGATAGCGCAGCATGACCCGGCGCGGGGCTGCGAGCACCCTCCTCTAGACCAGGTGTAAACCAGGTGTAAACCAGGTCTAAACCAGGATTAAACCAGGATTAAACCACCGCGGCTCTTGCATGCGTTTGTTCATGCGCTTGGACTGCGTGCCGTCCCGAGGGGAGCACATCTCCTCCCCTCCTCGCTACTCGCCTCAGCCGTGACTCGTGAAGTACACCAGTGCTGCTGCTAATAGCAGAGCTACCACAAAACCAGGAAATAGACCCGCACGCGGCGCTTTAATCCTGGTGTCCAGTCCTGGTTTAGTCCAGGTTTAGTCCTGGTCCAGTTCAGGTATAGACTTTGTTTAGACCTGGTTTAGTCCACGTTTAGTCCTGGGTCTACAGTCTCTTAGCCAATCAGGACGCAGAACACAGTGTTACACTATAAAAAAAAGTTACACTATAAAAAAAAACTTGGAACGGGGCCTTGGAACGAATCAGGCTTTTTCCATTGAAATAGCTACTCAACTTACGAAAAATTCACGTTACGAAACCACTTCTGGAACAAATTAATTTCGTAAGGTGAGGTACCGCTGTATGTGTGTTTCAATGTCTGCTACAGTATTTTCACTTACTACAAATGAATGGCAACTGTAGAATTGGTTTGTGAAAAGTATTGAAAAATCAGATATTATTGATACTAAAACTAGTATTGAAACTTGAGACTCATTTGAGCAGGTATCAATACTGGAAAAGACATTTACAGGACAGAAATGAACCTTTTCTGAATAGTTTTTAAATGATCCTGAGCTGTATCAGAACAAGTAAGAGCACACAGACTTCCTAGCTAAAGGATTACACAGATATAAGGTGACATGGTGATATAAAAGTAAGTTAATTTTATTTTTATAGGGCTTTTAAAAGACATAGGTCACAAAGTGCTTTACATGCAAAATGTAAAAGCGGCATAACTTAGACTTAGGCTGTGTCCCATTACTCTGTCTTACCCCTTCCCCTACCCCGGGGTGTCCAAACTTTTTTCATCAAGGGCCACATATCTAAACACAGACGAAGCAGAGGACCAATTGAGGACCAGAGACTGGTGCTTAGTAGTGAATAACTGAAATATATGCATCTTTAACACGTTAAAATGAGCTATCAGTCCTTTATTCATTAAAAATCCTCAAAACCACACAATAAAATTTATTGTGTGATTTTGAGGATTTTGAACATTACTATTTCTGTCTCAACAATATTTGTCTTATCAAGGTAGATTCTCAAAAA
This sequence comes from Paratrypauchen microcephalus, assembly GCA_036785185.1. Taxonomy (NCBI): domain Eukaryota; kingdom Metazoa; phylum Chordata; class Actinopteri; order Gobiiformes; family Gobiidae; genus Paratrypauchen; species Paratrypauchen microcephalus. The sequence continues at coordinate 1,432,043 of JAVJIX010000088.1, forward strand.
ACTTGCAGTCAAAAGTTCTGCTCAAGGTAATTTGGGCCAATTCACCTGGAAGCCTGAGGGCCAAGAAAAATTTGTCTGAGGGCTGCATTTGGCCCACGGGCCATAGTTTGGACATGCCTGCCCTACCCCTTTGTCTTGCCCCTTGATACCGACCTGAGAGGGCTCGGGGTACGAATGCTCGCCTAAGAAATGGGACACCACTGGATTACCGTTTGCGTCATCATCCCTTGCCTCTACCTGAGCTGCTACATCTACAGAGGCGACAACAACTGACGCAAACAAACGTAAACAAATGTCAAGGATTATCGGGTACCTCAGCTCGACAAAAAAACTAGCTTGTTTATACATGAAAGTTCGATGAAAATGATAACGTCCCCTAAACAGACATCACTACAACTAAAACCACAACAACAGTTCACTAAAAGTAACGTAGAACATAAGTGTCATAATTGTAAACTGTATAGCAAAAAAATATAGCAACAGACCGGAGTTAAATGAGACATAATTATAAAAATAATAAATGTATATGTACAAATCAGAATAAAATAGAAAAATTTGAGCTTTTTGACAAAAGCTCCAAATCACCGCGTTCTTGCTGATAGTCCCATTTTTGTTCTTTTTATAAATAAACTTGCCGTTCAAAGGCCCTGGCAGCAATTCGCTCACCGCACGCCAAATTTAAAATGCACACATTGAATTGCCACTCATAATTGCGTTAATTTTTATAACGCGTCAATTTGCAGTGTAATTAATTAATCTCATTAACACGTTAAACTGACAGCCCTAATAATTTCACTACTTTTAAGTCATTTTCTGATAGATTTAAGTATTTATATCTTAAATTTTGGACAAGCTTTTTTGCAGTGTACCATTTCCAACATCACGATGATCATAAAAAACTTGCTTTATTTAGATAACAGACAATAAATCACATTATTTTCTTCTCTATCTGTGTAATTCCTGAGTCACCCAGGTAGTTTTCATAGTGGTTCATGGGAGTATGTGTTCTTTTACTTGTATAGCTCTTCAGGAAAGGTTCATTTTAGTATTGATACCTCCTCAGATGAGTGTCTACTTTTGATACTAGCTGGTGTATTCTTCTTCTGATTATACTTTTAGTTACACTTTTTCACCTCACTAACAAGCTAAAATCCCCTTATATTCCCTCTCTCTCCCCTCTCCTCCATCCTTCCTCATTACCACTACAGTAAAAGTCCTGTTTCTACAATAGATCAGAGCCCGAGGCAGCTAGCAACTCATCGCACTAAATTATCAGAGCCCGGCAATCCATGGAGCAAAACGCTAGCATAGTTAGTGCTCCGAGGAGGCCAGAGGAGGTTGGGTTGAGATTTATTAGCCCTAAGCAGGTGGGAGAACACCCAGACGGCACTGCAAATTATTTAACAGATGTTTTGTAGCGTCTTGTGTTCAGGGAGGGTAATATCAATAAAACTTCATATCATGCTGTTTTGTTTTTGTTTTTTTCCTTTCTCTTTTTAATCCCAATAATTAAAATGAGATGGTATTTCGCGATCAATCAGAAATATGCTAAAACTTAGATCTGATTAAAATTGTATTGTCCTTGAGAAGAAAGTTGTCTTCGGCAGAGTGCCACGTTGTTGCTGGATATAAAACAAAACAAAACTCACTAAACAGTCAATTCATCTACACAATTTATAGGTGCATTGCGTAACTCTGCCTCCCACTTGTCTCCATGGAGATTTTATTGCTTTGCCAGAAGTGTTCCAAAGTATGGCATTTAACTTAGGTCTTGAATATTAGAATATTAGTAAGCAAGTTTGACTCAACACAGATCTGACCTTTATCTTTGCTCTGTAGTGCCACCTTCTTGTCTCCATGGAGATAGACAAGTTTAGTGCCATACTGTGGAACATTGCAGGCATATGGAGATAAACATTTCCACAGAGACGATATGAAGTGAGGGGAAGCTGGTGTTTTATATGTTTATTATTATAGACAATGTGTTCTTCTATATGCCATTCTTATTTTGTACACCGTAAAAAGTATTTAAATTGAAGTAAAGCTAGCGACTAAACTCACATTTCAAGTACAGCTGCTAAACTGGGCTGTACTTGGAGGACTAGAGTGAAGTTGAGGGATGGGGTCTGGAGGTATAAGGAACATTGTGATTGGTCTAACAGGTATCCACACTGCAAACTCCACCCCTACACCCTTCGTGTATTTTAATCAGCACCTGGCCAGTCTTGTGTGATGTCATGTAGAACTTGAAATTGTAATGGAAAATGGGGGCAGCACAAATTAAGATCCAAACCTTTTTGACCAGAAAGCTGCAAATTCACCTAGTTTTGATTTAACTCATAGGAACCATACAGTTTGCTATGGCTGCGTCCCATTTCTCTGTCTTACCCCTTCGTCTTACACCTACCCCTTGGTTTTGCACGTTCATGTGAGGTCAAGGGGTGTCCCAATTCTAATTTTGATCAAGGGCTAGAGCCACAACCGAGGGCTACATACCCCTTGAAACGAAGTAAGCTCTCGACCAGACTTGGAACGAAGCGGTACGCCTACAAGCTCAGGCAGGTTTTGGGATCAGGATGGCAGCGTCACATCGACCAGACAAGGAGTCTCATAAATGTATTTTCAGCAGTTGTAATTATCGATTAACAGTTTAGCATGGTTTACAATTATGACGCTTATGTTCTACGTTACTTTTAGTGAACTGATGTTGCGGTTTTAATTGTAGTGATGTCTGTTTAGCCGACGTTATCGTTTTCATCGAACTTTCATGTATAAACAAGCTAGTTTTTTTGTCGAGCTGAGGTACCCGATAATCCTTGACATTTGTTTACGTTTGTTTGCGTTAATTGTTGTCGCCTCTGTAGACGTAGCAGCCAGGTAGAGGCAAGGATGATGACACAAATGGTAATCAAGTGGCGTCCCATTTCATAGGGGAACATTCGTACCCTCAGCTCGTTATCGAGGGGCAAGACAAAGACGTCTGGGCGCCTGAAAGATGAGCTGCCCACTGCTCCTGAAAAGAATGGGTCAAATGCAGAGAAATAATTTCCCGATGGGGATAAATAAAGGATGTCTTCTTCTTCTTCTCGATAAAGGGGAAGGGGTAAGACAGAGTAATGGGATGCAGACTTCGTGTTTAGTTCTACTTTAAAGGTGCACTACATAACTTTTCTGGTGGACCTACTTGCTTGTTTCCATGGAGATGTTATTGATTTGCCTGGAATGTTCCATGGTATAACGTTAAACATATCTGTCTAGCATTTATTCATTACGGGTGTTTCTATTGCTCAAAAATACCATAATTCATTTTGTGAATAGGGGCGACTCTCCACAGAGCCGAATTGTAATATAGCGTAGTGCTGTAACTTGCTTGTCTCCTTTGTGATAGATTGGTTTAATCTATACTGTGGAACATTCTAAACAAAGCATTAACATTTCCATGGGAGAAATCAGGACCCTCCATCAGAAAAGTTGCGCAGTGTACTTTTAAATTGTGCTAACCCCCCATAGTGACATTTCGCCACACTGAGCCCTGTTTATTGTTGTCATTATTGCATTCTCAATTTAAATTTTTCTCCCCTGCCCCACCTCCCAGCTGTAGGAAATGTTTGTGTGTTTTGTATTGGAAAAGGAGCTAATGGTCCAATAAGTCTTTTAGCTAAAGCGTAATGAGCTTTTGCATTCATCTGTGCGGCTAAAGTTAAAAGATCTTTAAAGAGGCGGACGTTTACAATGTCACCATCCGTCTGCAGGCTATTACTGAGGAATTATCACGTGCACTGAGTTTAAGATGGAATAATTAACATGTGTTATTTATGCCCCGTCCAACATGTCTGAAAGTATGTGTTTGAAAGCAACCCGCCCACAGTTCGGCACATGCGAGTGGAGACATTATACAAGTTGAGATGGATTAAAAGTCTAAAATGTAAAATGTGGACTGCAAAAATGAATATATGGGTATTTCAAAATGTGCTGAATACAGAATACTGAATTTGGATATCAATAGACTTTTTCTTTTTTTGAATTTAAAGTGGTACTAAACAGCTGAACTCTGCCTACAACCACATTTCAAACAAAGCTGCTGTGGACTAAATAAAAGAGCGAGAGCGGGAGATGGACATGGTCTGGGGGTGTGAGGAACACTGTGATTGGTCTTACAGGTATCCACACTTCAAACTCCGCCTCTGCAATGTCCAATAGTTGCAGTTTGCTTAGGGTTTTTTTTACCAGAAAGCTGCAAATTGGCCTAGTTTGCACTAAAGTTGCCAAGAAATTACTAAGAAGTGTCAACAGTACTAGTAAAAATACATTTTCTCTTAATAAACTATTTATAATATAATCTAAAACACCATGTATACAATTTAATATAGAAAAAAGTGGAGTTAGAGATTAATTTCACTTTTAGGCTACGTTTATATGATGACGGTCTGAACAGAAGACGCAAAAGTGGCGTCGTGTCTTCACTTTTTATTCCGCGTTTAGACAAGCATTTTTGGGAGGAAATCTGTGTGCATACGGTGACGTAAAAGTGTGTGGAATTCAATTGGGTATGCATGCCAGGCGGCTAGGTGGTGCTGTGATACATTATCACTACCACACGCTCATGCGTAGAATCTTCCTTCTTCTCATCTGCGCCGCGAAAAGCAAAACAAAACATGGCTACCAGTAGCAAAAAAAAATTTATATGGTCAGACAAAGACGTTCAACTATTGCTTCAAACCATGTTAGACTACAAAGCAACAAAGGCACAACAAGGTGTGGACTGGGAGTCCTGCCAAACAATGTACACTGATATATGGACTGATGTGACGTAAACGCATGCGCAATGTCAGCATATTTGACCAGAATTTTGCGTCTTGGGCAGTGTAGACGAAAACACTATGGCGGAGCGTATTCAAGTTTTCCACTTTGGAGGGCGGTTTCAGTTTTTTGCGTTTTTAAGCCCCCAAAAGGCGTCACCGTCTAAATGAAAGGCACTTCCGATAAAATATTTTGTCATTTTTACCCATAAGCTTTCTCGTGTAAATGTAGTAAGATTTTTTTTTTTTTTTAAATCCATTGTCAGTTTTGTCCTCTAAACTTTGTTCGGCACGGTGTATGGTTTTGAATAGCATTATCTACTGCCTCTAGTGTGTTTGATAACATTAGTGCAAACTTGGTAAATTTGCAGCTTTTTCGTCAAAAAGGCCTAAATCTTTTGTGCTGACTTCAGTGGTCAGTGGTCTCTGCAGTTTCAAGTAGTTGATGACATCACAAAAGACTGACCTGATTACAGCCAGGAACTTCTGAAGACAAACACCATGCTGCAGAGGCGGAGTTTGGAAGCGTGGAAGCGTGGAAGTGTGGAACTGTGGAAGTGTGGAAGTGTGGATACCTGTTAAACCAATCACTCTGTTGCTCATATGTCCAAATCCCACCTCTTGTCTCCTCTCACTCTCTTCTTTATCCCAGTTTGGCAGCTCTGTTTGAAATGTGGTTGTGGGCAGAGTTTAAGTGTTTATCACACCATAACATTTGTCCCTGAGGCAATATCATTTCTTTGTCTGGAATTAAACCCTTGTGTCTTGCGTGCATTTAATTACAACTCTTTAACGCACTGTGAACTCACTATGGAGAAAGATACATTAAATGCTGGTGCTGGTGAATATTTCAGACAAAGCAATAACATCTTCATGTAGAAAAGCAGGTGGCAAACCCTCCACCAGAAAAGTTCCATAGTGCACCTTCACCTCATAATTTTGAAGATATTCGTTTTTGCAGTGACAGCAGTGGACCTCTGAACAGAGTGTACCAGGTAATCACCCAACCATTTCTCCCCTATGGGATCTGCCCCTCGGTGCTTTACTTCTCTTGGGCTGTGAAGCGGAGCGTATAGGTGAAAGATGCTGATTTCATGGTTGAAATTGTAGGTGGTGGATACAAGGGAGAGAGTGAGGGAGGAGAGAGGTAGATGGAGGGAGGAGAGAGAGGAGAGAGGGCTGGATGAAGGGGTGAGAGTTGCAGGGGAAGGGGGTTAAATGAAGGGGGAGGGAGAGAGAGACAAAGGGGAAGAGAGAAGGAGAGTGGTAAAGAGAGAGAGGGAGTTAGATGAAGGAGGGAGGGGATGTTAGATAAAGGAGGAAGAGAGAGAGAAGGAGGGAGGGAGGAGTTAAAATTAACAGGGGAGCGAAGGGTAGAGGCAATGGAATAGGGGAGGAGGGAAAGACACGGGGTTAGATGAAGGATGGAGAGAGAGAGATGGAGAAAGAGCAGGGTTAGACAAAGGGGAAGAGAGAAGGAGAGGGGTAAAGAGAGAGAGGGAGTTAGATGAAGGAGGGAGGGGAAGTTAGATGAAGGAGGAAGCGAAGGGTAGAGGGAGGTAGAATGGGGAACGAGGAAATGACACGGGGTTAGATGAAGGAGGGATAGAGAGAGACAGAGAAAGAGCGGAGTTAGACAAAGGGGAAGAGAGAAGGAGAGGTGTAGAGAGAGAGAGAGAGGGAGGGAGGAGTTAAAATGAAGGTAGAATGGGGAAGGAGGGAAAGACACTGGGTTAGATGAAGGAGGGAGAGAGTGGGGGTTAGATGAAGGAGGGAGCGAGAGATGGAGAAAGAGCGGGGTTAGACAAAGGGGAAGAGAGAAGGAGAGGGGTAAAGAGAGGGAGTTAGATGAAGGAAGAAGAGAGAGAGGGAGGGAGGAGTTAAAATGAAGGGGGGGCAAAGGGTAGAGGGAGATGGAATGGGGAAGGAGGGAAAGTCACGGGGTTAGATGAAGGAGGGAGAGAGAGTGTGGTTAGACAATGGGGAAGAGAGAAGGAGAGGGGTAAAGAGAGAGAGGGAGTTAGATGAAGGAGGGAGGGGAAGTTAGATGAAGGAGGAAGAGAGAGAGGGAGGGAGGAGTTAAAATTAATAGGGGAGCGAAGGGTAGAGGGAGGTGGAATGGGGAAGGAGGGAAAGACACGGGGTTAGATGAAGGAGGGAGCGAGTGGGATAGAGGACAGTAGGGAGACAGACAGAGGAGTGGTAGATGAAGCAGGGGGAGAGAGAGAGGGAGTGAGAGCTGATAGACGATAGAGAGGGAAGAAGAGAGGGAGGGAGGAGTTAAAATGAAGGGGGAGCGAAGGGTAGAGGGAGGTGGAATGGGGAAGGAGGGAAAGTCACGGGGTTAGATGAAGGAGGGAGAGAGTGGGGCTAGACAAAGGGGAAGAGTAAAGAGAGAGAGAGGAGGGAGGAGTTAAAATGAAGGGTAGAGGGAATGGGGAAGGAGGGAAGACGGGGTTAGATGAAGGAGGGAGAGAGAGGGGTTTAGAAGAAGGAGGGAGAGAGGGGTTTAGAAGAAGGAGGGAGAGAGAGGGGTGTAGATGAAGGAGGGAGAGAGAGGGGGTTAGATGAAGGAGGGAGAGAGTGGGGTTTAAATGAAGGAGGGAGAGAGAGGGGGTTAGCTGAAGGAGGGAGAGATAGAGGATAGAGGACGGCAGAGAGACAGAGGGGTGGTAGATGAAGCAGGGAGAGAGAGAGGGAGTGAGGTTTGATAGACGATAGAGAGGGAAGAAGAGAGGGAGCGAGGGGCGGTAGATGGAGGGTAGACTCCACAGAAGTGCTGACAAACTGCACGCTCCTCAGTTGAATCGCGTGTCAGCACTTCAAAGTCTCTCCCAGCCCGAGTCCTGGGACGAGAGGCAGCCTCTGGCACCGGGCTGAATGCAGACGAGTATAAGGGGGAATTATTAGAGGTGAACCAGAGAAAAGAACAAGGACTTTTCACACTTTCATACAATAAATAGTCACTGTTTATAGTCACTTCAAGTTCAGTAATCAACAGTGCAACCCACAAATACAGCTCTGGAAAAAATAAGTCTATAAACTACAGACAACATTTCCCCCAAATTCCAAATAAAAATATTATCGTTTAGAGCTTTTATTTGCAGAAAATGACAAATGGTCAAAATAACAAAAAAGATACATGTTTTCAGACCTCAAACAATGCAAAGAAACAAGATCAAATTCATTTTAAAACAATAATACTAATGTTTACACTTAAGAAGAGTTCAGAAATCAATATTTGGAGTGACTTTATTCCACTCCTGGTGCAAGAACTGAAGTAGCTCAGCTTTGTGTTTCAAAGATTCAAAGCTTTTATTGTCATATGCACAGTAAAGAAACACCTTTCCCTGTACAATGAAATTCTTACTTTGCTGCCCACTCTGGATGCCAAGAGCATGCAAAAAAATTAAAATAGATAAAAAGATAAAGAGAAGCATATATATATATCAAATAGAAACAGAATCTTTACAGAATATACACTATGAAAAATATAGGCTAGGTGCTATGTACATATTTACAGATAATGTGCAACATTAGTTTTATGTGCAACTGTTGGTAGTAAAACGGTGTGCAAACATGGTTGAGATAGTGTGCAAACAGGAAGTGTAAACATTCGAGCAGTTACATGTGCAGCTGTAATCTGACAGATTAGTTTAACAGTTGGCCAATAATAGTGCAAATTATTCATGTGCAAAGTATCGGTCAGTCAGTGTCCAGGAGGGGGGGCTATTGCTCAGCGGTTCAAGAGTCTGATAGCAGTTGGGAAGAAAGAGTTCTTGAGTCTAGTAGTCCTGCTTTTCACACTCCTGTACCTCCGACCTGAAGGTAGGAGTGTGAATAGTCCATGTTGGGGGTGGGTGAGGTCTTTGATAATGGAGGCAGCTCTCTGGCGGGCTCTGTGGTGGTAGATGCTCTGCAGAGAGGGTTGAGTCCTGGTGATCTTTGTGGCCATCTTAACCACTCTCTGCAGGCGTTTGCGGTCCTTCACAGTAGTACTGCCGTACCACACAGTGATGCAGCTGTAGAAGTTGCTGGGGATTGTGGGCGACATGCCAAATTTCCTCAGCCTCCTCAGGAAGTACAGCCGCTGTTGAGCCTTCTTCACCACCTGTGTTGTGTTGAGTACGAGTTGAGTTGTGTTTGTGTTGGAATTCAACAGACGCTGGAATGGAATGGCTGTAATACATGTAGACATGCTGATTTCAGAAAAAAATGTAGTGGTCTCTGTATCTACTATCTTTCAGTCGCAATACTGTTGTGTCAAGAAGTAGTCAAAACTACCCAAATCCAAGTATTTTAAAGTGGAATTAAAAAAAAAAAAAGTGTGTGCTGCCTCTTGTGGCTTCTGCAATTTCAAGTAGTTGATGACATCACACAAGACTGCCCTATTTACAGCCAGGTGTTTCTGACAACAAACATCTGGCTGCAGGGGCGGAGTTTGAAGCGTGGATACCTGTTTGACCAATCACAGTGTTCTTTATACCTGTAGACTCCGCCCCTCGTCTTCTCTCACTCTCTTCTTTAGTCGTCCAGGTACTGCGCAGTTTAGCAGCTCTGTTTGCAATGTGGTTGTGTTGATTTGACCTGTAACTTCACCTAGTAGCTTACCTGTGTCCCATGGACATTTCATAACATATAGGCAAAGCAAAAATATCTTCATGACCCTCCACCAGCAGGGTTACATAGTACGCCTTTACATTTTCAGTCAATTTGTGCCTATTGGTTCATTGATGTGTAGCACAGGTAGGGCATCTTATATAAAACTGTGTAAAAAAAGAAGAAAGAAATCAAATAAAATACACAAATAATAATATGAGATTACAATATATAGTAGTTTCATACCAGGAAATCACATTTTTTAAATAAATGACTGTATTAATCAGACTGCCCTCTGGTTTTAGTTATTACGCATTATCTACTGTATTTCTTTTAGCTTTCTATCATGTTAAAAAGTTGCTCTGTTAATATGTTGTTTTTTGCAAATATATTATTTTCAAAACAATAAAAAGTAAAATGGAACTCTGAATATGCTGTGTTAGCAGTTTATATGCCACAGAAGTAAAATACCTCCTTTTAAAGAGCAAGAAAATTGGCACAGAAATGAAAACCTTGAAAAAGAACCTCTAAATTTTCCAGTCTCGGCGATACTCTGCCTCCTGCTGGTTGTATTGGATCTTTTCCATAACCTTGACAAGGATTAAGAGAAAAATCCCATTACACAAAGTCCACATGTGTACTTTATGGCCATGATTTCTTCAGGCTTTGGGTTAATTGGTGTTATACTGAACATATTTGAACTGTCATACCTCTGACCTCCACCAGGGCAGCGACGGTGAGGCGGGACCCCGCGGACAGCAGGGGATGTTTGGACAGAAAGGAGACGAAGGACCGAGAGGGTTCCCTGGACTTCCTGGACCCATTGGACTGCAAGTAAGTTCAACAACGTACAGCTGTTCAGAAATGTTTTATTTAAGAGATAAAATAGACCCTTCCAGGAGTGACATGTTTAGAATTGTCAAACACAGCTTGATACTGATATGAACATTATATTCCTTTCATTTTAATTGGACAGCAAAATAAAAACATACAGGCGATTAAAAAATGTATCTAATTACGTAATTACAGGATTTGTAATTAATTAATCTAATTAATCACATTTTAATCTTGTGAGAGAGGGAGAGATTGAGAAAGAGAGAGAGAGAGATTGAGAGAGTGATTGAGAGAGAGAGAGATTGAGAGAGTGATTGAGAGAGAGAGATAGAGAGAGAGATTGAAAGAGAGAGAGATTCAAAGAGAGAGAGAGAGAGAGAGAGAGAGATTGAAAGAGAGATTGAGAGAGAGAAAGAGATTGAGAGAGAGAGTGATTGAGAGAGAGAGATAGAGAGAGAGATTGAAAGAGAGAGAGATTCATAGAGAGAGAGAGAGAGAGATTGAAAGAGAGAGAGAGAGATTGAAAGAGAGAGATTGAGAGAGAGAAAGAGATTGAGAGAGAGATTGAGAGAGAGAGTGATTGAGAGAGAGAGATTGAGAGAGTGATTGAGAGAGAGAGAGATTGAGAGAGAGAGAGATTGAAAGAGAGAGAGAGATTGAGAGAGAGAGAGAGAGGGACTGAGAGAGAGAGCGAGGCAGGCAACCCACTTTGCGATTGAGTTTGTCAGTTTTTCTGTGGTGGTTTTGCTCATTCGTTTCCCAAATTCTGTGATCATGGTTTGTTGAAGTGCGCTCACACTCGCTCTATCACCGGTAACAATGGAACTTGTCCGGACATGTTTATCGTTCAAATGATCCATCAGGCTGGAGCAGCTTCAGTGAGTGGAAAATTCTTTTTGACAAAAGCTACAAATCACCGCGTTCTTGTTGATAGTCCCGTCTTCGTTCTTTTTATAAATAAACTTCCCATTCAAAGGCCCTGGCAGTGATTTGCTCGCCGCACTCCAAATTTAAAACTCCAAATTGCCACTCATAATTGACTGACAGCCCTAATTTTTACATTTGTAGACAGCACAAAAGTCATGTCTAAATTCTAGCTCTAGATTCTAAATTTCACTAATGTTTGTAGGATTTATAGAACTTAATTAAATAAAACTGTACTCTCAACTGTGACCTTGTATATTTTTGGTGCATAATCGTCAGGCAAAACTATAATTCACGAACTGAACTATTAGCCTTCATGGTTGTTAATTTTGGCACTAATTGCTAAGGTTAATAATATGCATAAAACAGTGCGACGCGTGGTAAGGTTTTCTAACGAGGCTCTGATGTTTCTCAGTGGTACAGCTTTGCCTTTTTTACCCACGTCAACATCTGCTCATTTCAAAATCTTCCATATCTTAAAACACATACAACTGGAATAAAACCTGCCTACTGAATTGCAGATTACTATTCATGATCATTTTGGTGTGATATCCCTTGTTCTTTTTAAGCTTAGTCATGCAGTCATTTCTATCACCCTCAAACACAAATGATTTATTAATGCAACTTTAGCTCTTAACCACACTTTGTACAATTTCAGGCAGTTGGCACTCTTCCCCCAAGGATTTTACCACACTGGGCTTAAAATATATTGCAATTTTCTCATTTTTATATTCAGAACAGTTTATAATTTATAATCTGGGCTCCTGTTTTCACCAATATTTCATTATTATGCAGTAAGCTACCGCCCTGCAGAGACCCACACCCTAAATCTACTGTCTGGGCTCATTACTTGAATTTTGAATATGTTTTCTACTGGAAAAATACACTACACTATGAGCACAACTTTGTGGTTATGGCTTTATTAATACATTTGGATAAAACTTTGCCATGATACAATGCAATCCCATTTTCAGTACAATATGTTATTTAAAATGAACATTTGAATTCAATCGATTCACTATAGAGGCAGTTACTGGATGTCAAATGATATCACAACATTGATTTAGATTGACTGATTGATTTGTAACACGTTTTGAGTAGATTTGAGTTCTTGGGTCTAGTCACTAATAGATAAAATTTTATTAGTTTCAACATTCAATGTCAAATACAGACAAATAATTTCCTTACAGGGATAAATAAAGGACAATAAAATAAAAATTAAAAATAATGTCCAAAAGGACAAAATCGTGGATACAATTGGCCGAAATAAGTTTCATCCTCAGAGTGGCTGGGCGCTCCCTTAGAGATAGGGTGAGGAGCTCAGTCACACAGGAGGAGCTCGGAGTAGAGACGCTGCTCCTCCACGTCGAGAGGAGCAGCTGAGGTGGCTTGGGCATCTGTTTCGGATGCCTCCTGGACGCCTCCCTCGGGAGGTGTTCTGGGCATTTTCCATCGGGAGGAGGCCCCGGGGAAGACCCAGGACACGCTGGAGGGACTATGTCTCTCGGCTGGCCTGGGAACGCCTTGGGGTCCCCCCCGGAGGAGCTAAATTAAGTGTCCGAGGTGAAGGTCTGTGAGTCCCTGCTTAGACTGTTGCCCCTGCGACCGGGCCCCAGATAAGTGGAAGAAAATGAATGGATGGATGGCGATACTGATAATGCATTACATGCGTTTCATACTATTACAGCATAAGCGTGAAATTAGTTTCAATAAAGGTTGTTATGTTGCTGATAATCTTATAGGGGACAAAATTAAACAGTACATCTCATATTAAAGGGCCCATATTATAATACAGGACATGCTTTACTGTGTTTTTAAACTCCATACACCTTCACTAGAATCACTTGGATAATTTCAGACTTGAAATTGGTGATCTCAACTGACCAAAAAGGTAAAATGTAGCTGTTAAGTTGAAAACTAACGCTTCATGACATCACAAGGTGGAACAGAGCGTTTTGAGCTTAATAATGTAGCTTTACTCAAACATAAATGAAACCAAACACAACTCCGGGTACGTTTTTGATAAAGTAACAACATTATAACATGGAAGCTCACAGAAATCCACAGTGAGATTATGAGGTTTGGAACATGGGGCAATCCAGTCCTATATTTTACAAGCATTTACAATGCAGATTAACACTAATTCAGATTTCTGTTGTTGCATACATACATTACTTTTTGTCTAGCCAAACTGCAGTACAGAGCCAAATATCAAATTACTATTTCCGTTGCCAAATTTCAATTGTTAAAAACAATTCCCTCAGCCAAACTTTTGTACTACGATCCTACAGACCAAGGATGTTGTTCAGATTCTGTGCCCGTGGTCAGAAATCACTAAAGCTACAGATAATTGCACTGAGGAGCTGAGTGCGCACAGCCTATGCCATGTATTGAAGGACGGCTTAGCTAAACATAATTAAAAGACTTGAGATGGAGTGCATTATGGCCAATTAAAAGTCAATTCCACTTAATAACAATGTTATCTGGGCCTATTGACCAACGGGGGGCATTCATTTCGTCCTTTCTCTCTCGGGGATAATTGACTAAAGATAGCCTATAGTGTGGCAGGATTTCTGTATTCACTGCCACCAAAGCAAGTTCCTCCTTCCCCTTTTTCAGCTCAATAATGTAGAACAAAGATGTACAATTTATAGAATATCAACTCAAACGGGGCCTGTTTAATATATGTGTAAAACAATATAATAAAACTACAATTATGTATAGTTAATATAATGGTATACATACATTTTCTAAGTTAGTGCACATTAACTTAGATTTTATATTTATTTTATGTTCAAAAATAATTCTATGTACTATGCTGCTAACCATGAGGAACAACAAAAAAATCTGGATTTGAAATTTGCACTTTTGTCAAGACAGTATATCTCAAGAATGTATAAAAAAAACTGAAGTAATTTTCTGTACATTTCTGCTTTGACCAGGGTGACTATTTATTACAACTTTTGAATTACAAATGTCAATTATTAAGCAGCTGTATTGCGTGCAAAATGTATTGCTATATGTTTATAAAAAGAACAAAGAATTAAAGCTACCATCTGTAAGTTTATTTAGATATTTTTCTACCTGTAGATGGTAGATGTGAAACCTGTTCCCCCGTCCCCTCACCGGGCTTCTCTGGTCTTCTTCAGACAGCAGTAACATAGAGGACATCTAGTGGTGAAATGTGAGAATACAACAGAGGCGAGTCAGACAATCTAATCCACAATAAAGAAGTGGACTAACGGAGAGTGACATTGACCATAACATTCAGCTTCAGTCAAATGAAGCTCACTAAGGCTAGTAGTTATGGGGCCAAGTTCCATATTACGAATAGGAATTGAAAATAGCAAAATAAAAACAAACATGTATAGCAACTTTTTAAGATCAAAATGAGGAGCCTCACAGCAGCAGTTACAGAGAGAGAGGGCTGACTTTTTTTTTTTGAAAGTGAATTGGAAGTGCGTCCATGCTCACTCCATATTCAGGGCCTGTTTACACGAGAACGCTTACGGGTAAAAATGAAAAAATATTTTATCGGAAGTGCCTTTCGTTTAGACGGTGATGCAGTTTTGGGGGCTTAAAAAACGCAAAAAACTGAAACCGCCCTCCAAAGTGGAAAACTTGAATACGCTCCGCTGTAGCGTTTTCGTCTACACTGCCCAAGACGCAAAACTCTGGTCAAATCTGCTGACGTTGCGTACGCGTTTACGTCACATTGGTCCATATATCAGTGTACTTTGTTTGGCAGGACTCCCAGTCCACACCTTGTTGCGCCTTCGTTGCTTTGTAGTCTAACGTGGTTTGAAGCAATAGTTGAATTTCTTCATCTGACCATATACTTTTTTGTTTTTTTTTTGCTACCAGTAGCCATGTTTTGTTTTGCTTTTCGCGGCGCAGATGAGAAGAACGAAGATTCTACACATGAGCGCGGACATAGTGATAATGTATCACAGTGCCACTTAGCCAGCTGGCATGCATACCCAATCGAACTCCACACACTTGCGTCACCGTATGCACGCAGATTTCCTCTCGAAAACGCTTGTCTAAACGAGGAATAAAAAGTCAAGACGCGATGCCACTTTTGTGTCTTCTGTTCAGAACATCATCATATAAACCTAGCCTTAGAAAGCAGTGGCTAGTAGGTTAGCTATGTCCATTTATACAGTCAATATCTAATTGGTAGCATTAACTTATCGTTATTATGCCAATTTACTATTTATCTTATCACTGTTTAGATTATCTTAACTTTTCTAGGCATACATTGTTTTGTGAATTGATTGGAAAAAATACACTCACATTCCAACATTACTTGCAGTTTTACCTAATAAAATAATAACACTTTTATTTTTTATTTTTTTTATCGACAGCTTCAACATGTACAATACATCAGTTCTAATTCCCATTTGTCATTGCACCAGAAAACACCTTTATTTATTTCCCATTGTTGACGTATGCTTTATTACATGGATTAGAAACCCCCCATCATAATACAAATTAGCTTTCCGAGCTATTACCGCGCCGCCTTAAATCACCTTAACAATCCAAAGGTGCACATTTGCCTTCACAGTGACAAATACAGGTGTCACACGAGTTTACAGTAACTTATCATTACCGCTGCATTCCGTCCATGTTATGATTGAAACACTGTTAGTATTGCGCAAACATAACAAATTATATATGTAATTTCACCCATACAATAGCCATGTGGGTGTAATTTCCCAGCCAAGTAAAAGTTGCATTCAATAGTTTTTCGTCAGGCATGATTGAACCAAATAGTGTAATATGCGAGAGTTGTTCCCACTTTCACGCACAGACGCAGATGGATGAGGCCCACACTATGTAATTTAACCAGGCTGATTATAGTCAAGCCTCCATAGCCTTTAATTACAAAAGGTGTCCCTGTTGACTAATTGTGTGTTTACTTTCAAAGCTGTTGGGGTTATTAATGCACACCAAAGCTCAATGTTCAACAAACAGTGTCCATAAGCTGTGTTAATGAGAAGCAGAAATGTAATTTTGACCTTATTTTACAATGCTGTGGTCTATGGCTACTTGTGTTTTAAATGTTGTCTTTCTTTCTTTCTTTCTGTCCACAGGGTTTGCCGGGTCCTCCTGGTGAGAAAGGAGAGAATGGAGATGTGGGGTCAATGGTGAGTACGAATTATGTTGGGAAAGTTGGGTTAGTTTGAGTATTTAACCCTAGAACATTTTCGCTATAAAAAGTCACCATCACTTTTGCCGGGTAATTTTTACCCGATATAATATACCCAACAAAAAGTACTTGTCATGAAAGATAGATCAAAATATGACAACACGTGATAAATTAGAGTGGTTTTCTTTTATTTTCAACTGTGTTATGTGTAACAAAATGGAGAAAAAAAAGCATAGGAAGACCCTAAAAACATGCTCCAAAATTACTGAATAATTAAGAATTTGAGAACAAAAAATAAAAAATAAAAATAAAAATAAAAATAAAAATAAAAATAAAAATAAAAATAAAAATAAAAATAAAAATAAAAATAAAAATAATAAATAATAATAATAATAATAATAATCGTCCCATGGGGCATGTGAGACTTCCCTGGTGAAGCACAGACTCCTGGACACACGAACAGTTGCAGGAGAGAGGAACAAAAAAATCCTATTTTTTCAGTGGGTAAAAATGACCAGTTGACGAAAATATTGTTTTCACCATAAGAATTCCCTTTGAAATCACCACTTTGTGATATTTATTCATAACCACTGCACTAAATAAGGATAGATAGACATTCCAGGACCACTCTTACTTACCTATTCCTTACATCCTCTTACATTAAATTCATTACATTCTTACATTCCTCTTTCACTATCACCGGGTGAAACTCACCCGAAAGCCTGTAGGAAAGAGTGGGCTTTGTGGTAGGGAAACACCTTCAAAGATGTCAAAAACAATGGTGAAGCTCCCCAGGGACCCATGACACTCAGAAAAATGCAACATATTGAAAATCATGTAAATACTTTTGCTCGGGTGAATATCACCCGGCGATAGTGATCTAGGGTTATTAGGGTTATACATAACGAAAACAAAAACAGACAAAAAAATAAATAAAAACATAACCCGCCTCCACACTCATCGCACACACAAAACTACACAAAAACATGGCAAATAAAAATTAACTATCAGTCAAGTCCAGTCCTGTCAATTTGCTCTAATGGTATATGGTGTCTTCAGGATTTAAGATTATTTTATTTTTTTATTTTTATTTTTCATTTTTGTGTCATAAAAACTCAGTAACTTGCAATGGTATTTCAATATAATGTTCCCAAGTCCTTTCCAAATTTGATGGACCTTTTTCTATTATGAATCAGTTTTAGATCAATAATGTAGTTTACAACACACAAATGTAAAATGATGATCTATGTATGTTATAGTTTAATACAAGTATCATGCTGTAAATACTGGACTGATGAGAAACTCTCTTTTAACAAACATGTGCAGGAGCTGACAAATGATTAAGTCAAACTGTCATTTTCTCCAGGAATGAAAAATGAGTCCCTCGAAATTGTAGAAAACAGTTAATCCAGTCCTCAGTCCACATTTCTCCCAGTGCTGGATTATGTTGATATTGCATTCTATATCAGCAGTATTTAAAATCCCTGAACTCAGCTTTTTATTCAGCACTTCGGTTCTTTATAGGAGATGAATATAGAATCCACCACTGTGATTTATACTCTAAAGTCGGGTGGCAATCTTATCTCTAGTCTAAAATCTAAAGTATACATTGAAATTTTGATTACTTTTAGTTAATTAGAGTATATGTCTATCATTATATATAAGCAGTGAAATGTCATTAGCCAATGTGTGAGGGTTAAGGAAAATACAACTTGTCTCCAGAAATTGTTGCTAATGTTGCATAATTTGATTCAACATTTTCCTCATTGGTTTAGTTTTTTGTTAGTTTGTGTGTTTAAGATGAAAATGAAGAGATTATATTTGAGTTATTGCTTAGTTTTGACTGAATCTTGTATTTCTGCACAGGGACGAGCTGGTCCCCCTGGTCCCAGAGGTCCTCAGGGCCCCAGCGGAGCCACTGTAAGTCACATGATCACTTTGTCTTTTAGATTTAACCTACATATTTCAACAATTCAACAAATGTATTCATATTTGTATGCTGTCAGCAGCACTCATAAAGTCACTGTTTTCCTCACAGGGAGCCCAAGGCCCTCCTGGTGGTGTGGGTTCACCCGGAGCTGTTGGAGAAAAGGTAAACTTTAGTTGAGCACTTTTCTGGAAGAGTTTTGAAAATATTAGTTTTCTTTGGGAATATGTGTTGATTATAAAAACTATTAATCTAAAATACAGATACTGTATTGCACTAGTGTTGTGACTATACAGATCTGTCTCCATATTTCTACAGTTAACCGGAATAGAAAGGTATTAGGTGTGTTTGTGTTTTTATATTTGGCTAAAATTAATTAATGAATTATTGATGCAAAAAGAAAGATAGTCTAAAGTCTAGATTTTTCATACAACATTTTTCATACAAGTGTTTATGCAGCAATAATAAATCCTTTTAACTCTTTTAACCTACAGTTACCTTTAAACATGTTTAAAATTTTAATTATTAACACATTACATAAAAAGTTAATGTTATATAAATTATTATCATCTTAAAATCTATTTCTAAGCTTTTTGATTTACCACACCAATCAGCTTCTTCTTCGGTAAATGCATATTGTGAAGATTCAATAGTAATGTGTCTATTGTAATTCTACAGGGAGAAACAGGAGAATCTGGCAACCCTGGTTCCCCTGGAGAGCCCGGTATTGGAGTAAGTACTGGTTCATTTTGTTCTGTCTGTAAACAGTGTAAATAATATTTTGTATGCATCAGCTGTTACCTGAATGAACACAGTGTGCCCCTGCAGCCTACGCCTCATGTTTCTATGTGTCTTTAGAATGGGGATTTTAATTATCTGATCATTATGACGCCACTGAAGCTGTGCTTTCTATGTTTCACAATAACACGATTATTGGTACAATACGACTAACCACAAAACATAAATATCCCACATTAAATATGTATTCATTAATGTGCATTCATTTGATGTAAACTAGGCATAATGATGCTTACCAATGCAAGCTAAGTTATTCATACCGCCATTTTGGTTATGTAGTTTTCCTATATCTATTAAGAAAAAAATTTACTTAAGCAATTTAATGGTATTTATTTCTATATTACTACAATACAAGATCAGTATATATTGATACTGCAATGGCATGCAGGCAGGAAAAAATAAATAAATAAATAAATCGTAGTTGTCTATGGTGGAATATTCAGCAGTTACTATGTTTACACAAAGGCAAACAGCCTTTCTAGATAGTCTGTAAACTCACTCTCTGTAAGCAATACGAGCGTACATGGTCCTTTTTAGGTGTTCAACAAAAAGAGTGAGTGTGACTAACTGAAAAGCTGTGGGCTAATGCTTTCTAGCTTGTGACTGTAATGTTAAAAGTCTCAGAGCTCAGATTAAAGTTTATCTTGAGTAACACAGCTTCAGACAGTGCAGAGCCTCGAGTTAGCGTTACGGCCACATGGAATGTTGCTGACATGAGCTGCAAAGTAGGTCCCCATAGGAGTGTGTAGACTTTTGAGCTTTTGACCATGTTTTGACCATGTTAATATATTGTTCCCTCATTAAAAGCATACCTGGAGTTTTATTTCACGTCATCTACGCCGTTTCACTAATCTTCTGTAGAACGTCCATTGCCTCTGAGACTCACCAAACCCTACGCTCGAATTTTCCCAGGATTGTGATGGTGTAGATAGAAGCCCTGTGCAGTTTTTAAGCCTATAAATCATGACAAACTGCCCTGGCGCTCTGAAATTATGAAACTGAAGTTCTAAAAGCAAAGTTACTTAAAACCTACATTGATTAATTCTTGCATTATATTATTCACTGATGTTCTTTTAATATAGATTTTATGTCTGTCACAGTAGTCCACCGTTAGTCTGAAGAGGCTCTCTGCTCCATTGGTCCGACTTACGACGCATAGTCTAATTATGTCCCTTGCTGACTCACGGTTCCTCTGCTCCCACCATCAGCGCAGTCCAGACGATGGAGCAGTGATAGCACTATTTACTGTAATGAAAGACTCCAGTGTGGACTTAAAAGTGTTTTGAATCTAAGGCTACGTTCAGACTGCAGGGCTTAAAGCTCAATTCAGATTTTTTTGTGAAATCCAATTTTTTTGCGAGGTTGTTCACATTTCCAATTAAATGCGACTTGTATGTGATCTCCAGTGTGAACTTTAAACGTCCCAAAAGTGTCCCGTCGAGGTCACATGCAGCGAGCGTGCTCAGTGTTTACGGAAGTAGCCTAAACATGGAGCACGTTTGAGCGCATTGAGCGATTTTAAAGTTGCTGTCGTACCAGAGCCAGAACATGTGCAGCTTCTTTGTTTTAAGGAGGAGAAGGACAAAGGAAGTTTTTGGCCTTGGCGTTTTGTGAGGCAGTGGCAGCAACGTCCGTAGAAAGGAACGTGTTGGTGTTGAGAGTGGTGGGATTGCTTTTGTGCTTCGCTGCTTCACTGACACGTTCATACACAATTTTTGTATGACGAGAAGAACGTTTGTGTACATTTGTGAGCGCCTACTTGTACCACCTGGCCGCTCAGACAGAAGTCATGTCAAAAGATCGGATATGTATCGGCTTTAGGACCACATATCCAAGTAGCCTGGGTCGCATTTGAAAAAATCAGATCTGTGTCGTTCAAACTGTCATTAAAAGATCAGATACAGGTGGCATAGGGGCAAAAAAATTGGATTTGGGTCACTTCAGTCTGAACGTAGCCTATGAGCATCCAGGACTCCATTTGTGCTCCACTGGTCAACTATAGCAACGATCAGTATGTTTGTAAAACGTATTTAGTCCTCAAACATTTTATAAGCCCTGTATTCCTCAAAATTGACTCTTGTGAGATTCAAGACATGTTAGAATCTTGTTACCTCATCAAAAAAACAAAACAAAACAAGTTATGTTTTGTTTTATTCACACATTTTCACCTTGGCAGGAAGTGCTCCACTGTGTTTTTAATTTCTAGACACCTTCACTAGAATCATTTGGCTCATTTCAGACCTAGAACTGGCATTCTCTACTAAACAAAAGATAAAAGGGAGCTGTTCACTTGAAAGCTTCCACTACATGAGATCATAAAGCGGAACAGAGCATTTTGAGATTGGGAAACAGTTTAATAATGCAGCGTTAATCAAACGTGTGAATGAAAGAAAACAAGTAAGTAAGTGTGCAGCGAAGTGGCGCATAGTGAATTCAGGGACTTTATTAAAAACATGGAGGAAGATTTGTAGGTTACAAACAGAAATTGTCAACAGGTGGAAAAAAATATTGAACTTTCATGGTGGAAAAAAGCCAAAAACATGTCAAATTAAACATGCACAACTCCAGGTACGTTTTTGACAAGAAAGAAAGAACATTGTAGCCAGGTTAAAAGTTGTGTTTCCCAATATAATCCTGTACGCTCCCTGTGGTTTGTCTCAGGGCTCTAAAGGAGAGATCGGAGAGAAGGGAGAGACCGGCCCTCCTGGAGCGGCTGGACCTGCAGGAGGACGAGGACCTCCTGGAGACGACGGCCCCAAAGGAAACCCTGTACGTCCAACAACACAGTACAACCAATTAGGGCTGTAGTCCTTTAGTCGTTTAGTCGATTAATCAGTCAATGGTGTCTTAGTCAACCAAAATTTTTATTCATCTTTTTTACTTAGTTTATTAAAATTTACATCGGACAAAAACAGAAAGGATAAGTTTGTGAGAGAGTTGATATTTTGGGGTATTTGTGCATAAAAAGGCAGATTAAAGCTGCGTCCCATTACTCTGTCTTACCCCTTCCCCTTTATCTACGTCTTTGTCTTGCCCCTTGATACCGAGCTGAGAGGGCTCGGAGTACGAATGTTCCCCTAAGAAAGGGGACGCCACTCGATTACCGTCGATTGCGTCACCATCCCTTTCCTCTACCTGGCTGCTACGTCTACAGGGTCGATAACAATTGACGCAAACAAACGTAAACAAATGTCAAGGATTATCGGGTACCTCAGCTCCACAAAAAAAACTAGCTTGTTTATACATGAAAGTTCAATGAAAACGATAAAGTCGGCTCAACAGACATCACTACAATTAAAACCGCAACAACAGTTCACTAAAAGTAACGTAGAACATAAGCGTCATAATTGTAAACCTGCTAAACTGTTAATCGATAATTACAACTGCTGAAAATACATTTATGAGACTCCTTGGCTGGTCGATGTGACGCTGCCATCCTGATCCCAAAACCTGCCTGAGCTTCTAGGCGTACCCCTTCGTTTCAAATCTAGTCGAGAGCTTACTTCGTTTCAAGGGGTATGTAGCCCTTGGTCTTGGCCCTAGCCCTTGATCAAAATCAGAATCAGGACACCCCTTGTCCTCACATGAACGCGCAAAACCAAGGGGTAGGGCTAAGATGAAGGGGTAAGACAGAAAAATGGGACACAGCCTATAGTCGTGATTCACAAGTTAAATCGTTCTTTATATAAATACATTGTACATACATTTCGACATACATAGCGATGCATAATAGTTTTGATAACTTTTGCCACTCCCTATTTTTAGTCGACCAATTGATCGGCAGGACGTGTTTTTAGACGACCAAGAATTTCTGTAGTGCACTACTGCAGTGAAAAATAGAAACTGCCTCAGTTTGTGTAGTTCTGAATAGGTAAGATTAATTTCATCATGTGGGCTGCAGTGAAATAGAGCAAAGGATTATGGTCTATGTAGTTCCCTTTGCTTCTTCACTATACCACTGCTACAAACCAATGCATTTTAGAGCCAGGCGATTGTAATTCTGCTCTCATGATAATTTTATGAGAAGTTTTACACTGGAATCTCGCCAGTGTTGTATCAGCCTTCATGTCTTCCTGAGGCACTGTTGACACTAAACTCTCTGTCCTTCTCTTGCTCACCCTCTTTCTATATTTCCCTCCCTTTTCTGTTTATTTATCACTCTATATGTCCCCCTCCATCTGTCTCTTCCCCACTTTGTCACTCATTCCGTCCCTCGCTTCTTCCGTCTTTCTCTTTCTCTCCTGCTCCCTCCGTCTCTCGCTCTCCTCTCTCTGTCTCTATTCTTTCCTTCTCTCTCTCTCTATTTCTCTTTCTCCCCCTTTCTTTTCTCACTGTCTCTGTTCTTTCCTACCCTCTCTGTTTCTGTTCTTTCCTATCCTCTCTCTGTTCTCTTCTTCTCTCTCTCTCTGTTTCTCTTTCTCCCCCTTTCTTTTCTCACTCTCTCTCTCTCTGTTCTTTCATACCCTCTCTCTGTCTCTGTTCTCCCCTTCTCTCTGTCTCTCTCTCTCTCTCTCTCTCTCTGTTCTCTCCTACCCTCTCAGCCTCTGTTCTCTCCTTCTCTCTTTCTCTGTTTCTTTCTCCTGTTTTCTCATGGTCTGTCTCTCTCTCTCTCTCTCTCTCTCTCTCTCTCTCTGTTCTCCCCTACCTTCTCTCTATTCTCTCCTTCTCTCTCTCTTCTCTTTCTCCCCCTTTCTTTTCTCACGGTCTCTCTCTTACCCTCGCTCTGTCTATTCTCTCCTACCCTCTCTCTGTTCTCTCCTTCTCCCCCCTTTCTTCTCCCTCTCTCTCTCTCTGTTCTCTCCTACCCTCTCTCTGTTCTCTCCTTTCCTCTCTCTCTGACTTCTCTCTCCTACCCTCTATCTCTCGCCTCCCTCCCTGCCCCTCTTTCTCCCTGTCTCCCTTCTATCTATCTCACGCTTTTTCTCTTCTGTTCCCTTATATTGTCTATCTCTCCTTCCTTTATCCCGTCTCCATGCCTACCTTTTTCCCTCTCTCTCCTTCTCTCTTAATTCCTCTCTCTTTCTCCTCAGGGCCCAGTTGGATTCCCTGGAGACCCTGGTCCCCCTGGTGAGCCCGGCGTTGCTGTAAGTGTCGCACTCATCCCTCCTAAACTCAAGCTGTGAACAACTGTCACCTTCATCTATTTGTATTGACTTGATTATAACGTCAGGAGAATTTACATAGGCTAAATATTTATTCATTCATCTTCATGTAGCATAATAGCTGTTATTATATCTGATAGACTGCCTATATAATGCCTGATACCAAATAGGCTTTCAGACTCGGCCATAAAATTTAAATATTGGGTTTGAGTCTTGTCACTTTCTGTTTAAATTACAGTGGTTTGAAGTATCACTTTCTATGGCAATAGTTCAAGACTTTCATCACTTGAAATCCATAAATTATTGTAAATACCATAATACAATAATAGATTTAACATCCATTGCTCAAAGTATTCCCTTTATTCCAGAAGTTGATATCGCCTTTTGGGTGGTATTCTTTTGCATGAGGCAGCCGATCTTGACAGCAAATAAGTTCTATATTGATTACAAAGCTGTTTTAAAGCCGCCCACAGAACTGCTGCAGTGTTGATGGTCCACATAAATATTGAACATTTTACACAAATCAGCCAACTTTATATCATATTTTAGCAGCAAAACCTTTCTCAAATTCTTCAGTTAAATGAATGGGATACCTGCTTAACTGGAAGTGCCAGCACAAAATAATGCATGTTTAATAAGCAAAGTGGGCCTAGAGGAATAAGGTTAATAGGAGTAAATTCAACCTTCACTGTGTTTAGTAAACTATAGACTAATTATTGATTTATTACCATAAGCTGTGATTTTGTGAATAACACTGTCCTGCAATGCTAAATGTGTTGATTGAAAAAATGAACAGCATATTAACACTTCATACATGCATATTTGTTTCTTAGGGTCTTGATGGTCTGCCCGGTGATAAGGGAGATGATGGAGAAGCTGGTCAGCCTGTAAGTTTTGACATTTTGTCCTGGTTTAATCCTAGACTAATACAGGGACAAGTTCAAGTTTCTGCTACTTATTATTTGGTCCTAAATTGAGCCAGTTTTAGTCCTGATGTGGACTTGGTTTTGTCCTGTCCTAGTCCTTGTTTAATTCTGATCAGAGGTGGGTAGACTCATGTAAAAGTAGTGGTCCAAGAAATTACTGATGTAAGATTAAAAGTGTCTGGGAAACTACTACTCAAGTAAGACTAACTTGAAAAACAACTGTTGGGATGTAACTTCTGATTTAGAGTTTGAAGTGAATGTCATTGGAAGGACAAAACATAAAATAAATAATGTCCAAAATCTGGTATTTTCAAAGTATAAACATAAAAATGAGAAGGAGCGGTGCAAGAATCACAAATGTTCAAATAATTTTATATTGTCCACATAAAGCTTTTTTCTCTTGTACACTTACTCGCAGTGGTAACTTAAACTCAAGTAGGAGTGCTGTTACTTCAGTAAAAATATTACTCAAGTAGGAGTAAAATGATGTTGCTAGAAAAGTACTCTGAAAACTGCAATTCATTTAAAAAGTTACTTTCAGCTTCAGTTCTAGTTTAGTTCCAATTTTGAAGTGGTGAATGGACGCAGTATCCATTTTGTTAATTCCAAAATTCATGACGTGTCATTTTACCATTCACTGCTCTGCACACTTGAATAAAACAAATTTAAGTGGCTTTTGTCCTGTTTTTAGGGTCCTCCTGGTCCATCTGGTGAAGCTGGAGTACCAGGACCTCCTGGCAAACGGGTGAGTACAGCTCCACTAGAGATACTTCATTATGAGAGCAGAGTGCAGACTATTAATGCATGATCACTTTATTTCGAAGAGGCAGTCAACAGGGCTATAGAGTCTATTTTTTTGTTTTGTCTATTTAATATGTGATATGGTCAAAGATGCCTCCTACTATTACTGCTAAAAGTAATAGTGTTTTTAATGTACACTGACAACACTGCTTTTTTCACTTTTTAAACTTGACTCTTTTGTTTTGAAGGACCAGTCATCTGCATATATTATGTGCAGTATATTGGTCAGTGTATTTTGTGAAAAATTGAAGCACATTGTAACAGTAACTCCCTTGCACTGGGAATATGGCAAGTCTTATCATAACTCAACTATCTGAATATATTTAGTTATACTTATTAAAGTATTACTTAACATAGCAGTCGCAGGGCACTTTCTTATGTTACCTTTTATTGATACTTCTTAAAGTATCTCTACTATTTATATTCCTACTACCAAAACTAGACCCAAATTCTCAACCGTCTTGCCAGGCTTTTTTAACAGAACCTTCATTAAAACTAGATGTTTAACTAGAATATCAAAATATACTTTAAATATAATACTTGCGAGTCTTAGTAAAACTGTGAGTTTTTTATTCTTTTTTAACCCTAGAACACTTTCGCTATAAAAAGTAACAATTTTGCCGGGTAATTTTTACCCGATATAATATACCCAACAAAAAGTTCTTGTCATGAAAAATATATCAAAATATGACAAAACATGATAAATTAGGGTGGTTTTCTCAATTTTCAACTGTGGTATGTGTAACAAAATAAAAAAATAAAAATAAAAAACATAGGAAGACCCTAAAAAAAAAAAAAAGGAATCTGAGAAGAATAATAATAACTTGGTGTTTGGTCCAGTCATTCCTGGGACATGTGAGACTTCCCTGGTGAAGCACAGACTCCTTGACACACGAACAGTTGCAGGAGAGAGGAACAAAAAAATCCTATTTTTTCAGTGGGTAAAAATGACCAGTTGACTAAAATATTTGTTTTCACCATATTTTTATGTTTTCACCATAAGAATTCCCTTTGAAATCACCACTTTGTGATATTTATTCATAACCACTGCACTAAATAAGGATAGATACATATTCCAGGACCACTATTACTTACCTATATTTTACGTCCTCTTACATTAAATTCATTACATTCTTACATTCCTCTTTCACTATTGCCAGGTGAAAATCACCCGAAAGCCTGTAGGAAAAAGTGGGCTTTGGGGTAGGGAAACACCTACACCTTTAAAGATGTCAAAAACAATGGTGAATCTACCCAGGGACCCATGACACTCAAAAAATCACCCAGCGATAGTTCTCTAGGGTTAATGAAATTGGACAATACCTAAAATATCTGCAATACAGTGGCTCTTATTTGTATTCATACTATAACTACTACTACTGCTGCTACTACTAATACTATTACTACTAGCACTATTACTACTACAACTGTATCTACTATCAGCACTGTTATTCATCGAAGCCATCTTTACTATGGAAGTAAAATACCAATTACAGTAAACAGACACAAAACTAACTCTAGTATTGCTCTTTTCCACTAGACTTAAATGACTCTTTTATTTTGAAGGGCCAGGGTAGAACATTTGAGCCGATTATCCCGGTCCATTTAACTGCATATGACAAAGAGCACACAGGCGATCACGCAGGCGATCTCCCTGTGAACTACATCGATGTGGTGAGGGTTTGACTGACAGCAAAAACACGGTGGATAATCTCACTGAAATTATGTTGTCACTTAGAGCTCTGTATGGCCTTTCCGACACACCGGGATCACCCTGCCTTTACTGTACATTAAATAACTCCAACTGTGCTCTATATGTACTTTATTGATTATATTAGATTACATTGTAGGTAGTTCGCATAAGAAACCATGCATGGGCTTGAGAATGATAAAAAATAGGAATGTTACCATATGGTGTGCAGAAATATCAAAATATCAGGGTGCTGTATCGCTATATGGCCAAGAGTATTTTAAGTATACTTTAGAGTTTTTCTTTTTGTGAACACACTTGAGTTTTGCTGCATATTTAGTAGATACATGCAATACACTTCATATATTCACTGTTTTGATTATTTAAATCGATGTATTGCATGTTAACATTGCACAAGTAGTAGTCTAACAAAGACATACTGTTGTTAAACTGTATTTGGCTAATAAAAATGCAGATGGCGCTGCTCTGCTGGCGACATGGAGAAGGGCTTTGGTTGCACGTCATATTGTATGTCTTCTTCCGTCCTCAGTTCAATTCAATATGCTCTGTATTTCACTCTGTCCCCTTCCCCACCATCCCATAATGTAAACCAAACAAAAAGATGCCTCATGCGTAACTGTTCCTCCGTATTACTGTATGTCGTATGTGTTTGTGACTATTTTTATTGATTGTATTTCTGTTTGTACTGCAACCTTCCCTTACCTCTAAGTCAAATTTCTCCCTAGTGGAAATGAATAAAGAAACCTAACCTAACCTAAAAAACAGCAATATAGCATGTTAAATATAGCTGCAAGCAGCAATGTGGGGCCAAGCAGCGACCCAGCCTAATTTGATGACATGCGTTAGATCAGTCTTCGCCCGAGGATCCCAGGGATACCAAGTTTTTCAAAATCGGACTTACGGTTCAAAAGTTACAAGCAGAAATGTCCCTCAAATTTTGACCTGTTGATGGCGCTAGAGAGTTTGAGGTGGGGCCCTGTAATTTTTTTGTGGGGAATCCTGGGACAGACTAGAATACCTCTGACGAGTTTGAAAATAATCCTATGAAGGGTTCCCGAGATATGAGCTCACTTCCTGTTTGGCGACTTTTAGGACGCGTTTGATTGGCTCTCACGACAAAACGATAAGAGATATCAAAACTCCAGGCAAGTTCCTGATGAGGCTCAGTCCAAAGATGCTCTGTACCAAATTAGAGCAAAATTGGTCCAAAATTGAGTGAGGAGAAGCATTTTGAGTGTTTTTCATAAAATTCAAAATGGCGGACATTCTATTCCGGCTGACATGACGTCATGGTGTGCATTTGATTTGACTTGGCCCAGGGATCCCCGGGATACCAAGTTTTTGAAAATCTGACTTAAGGTTCAAAAGTTACAAGCAGAAATGTCCCTCAAATTTTGACCTGTTGGTGGCGCTAGAGGGTTTGAGCTGGGGCCCTGTAATTTTTTGTGGGGAATCCTGGGACAGACTAGAATACGTGTGAAAAGTTTGAAAATAATTCTATGAAGGGTTCCCGAGATATGAGCTCACTTCCTGTTTGGCAACTGTTAAGACGCGTTTGATTGGCTATCACGACAAAACGATAAAAGATATCAAAACGCCGGGTAAGTTTCTAATGCGGCTCAGTCTAAAGATGCTATGTACCAAATTAGAGCAAAATTGGTCCAAAATTGAGGGAGGAGAAGCATTTTGAATATTTTTCATAAAATTCAAAATGGCGGAAAATCTTACCCGCGGAAAATGACGTCACAGAATGCGTTGGATTCGTCTTGCCCCAAGGAGTCCAGGGAGGCCAAGTTTTAGAAAATCGGACGTACGGTTCAAAACTTACAAGCCGAAATGTACCTGCAACTTTGACCTGCTGGTGGCGCTAGAGGGTTGGGGGTGGGGACGTAAAATTTGTTGAAGGGCATCATGAGACTGTCTAGAATGTGGGTGCACACCATTTGTTGTGGAAATTACAAGTTAAGTTGTAGAAACAGAAGAATTTTATTGATTTTCACAAAATCCAAGATGGCGGACATTCTATTCCGGCAGACATGACGTCATAGGATGCGTTGGATCAGTCTTCGCCCAAGGATCCCAGGGATACCAAATTTTTGAAAATCGGACTTACGGTTCAAAAGTTACAAGCAGAAATGTCCCTCAAATTTTGACCTGTTGGTGGCGCTAGAGGGTTTGAGGTGGGGTCCTGTAATTTTTTGTAGGGAATCCTGGGACAGACTAGAATACGTGTGAAAAGTTTGAAAATAATCCTATAAACGGTTCCCGAGATATGAGCTCACTTCCTGTTTGGCGACTTTTCGGACACGTTTGATTGGCTGTCACGTCAAAACGATAAGAGATATCAAAAAACCGGGTAAGTTTCTGATGAGGCTCAGTCCAAAGATGCTATGGACCAAATTTGAGCAAAATTGGTCCAAAATTGAGGGAGGAGAAGCATTTTGAGTGTTTTTCATAAAATTCAAAATGGCGGAAAATCTACCCTGACGGAAAATGACGTCACAGGGTGCGTTGGATTCGGCTTGGCCCAAGGAGTCCAGGGATACCAAGTTTTTGAAAATTGGACTTACGGTTCAAAAGTTACACGCAGAAATGTACCTGAAAATTCCTGCAACTTTGAGCTGCTGGTGGCGCTAGAGGGTTGGGGGTGGGGGCCTATAAATTGCTGTGGGTAATGAGGAGACTGGCTGGAATGTGCATGCCAAATTTCACAACTTTTTACCAGACGGTTCTAGGGGTTGCCATAGACTCCCTATGGCGGAAGAATATTGGATAATAGGAATCAATAGCAACACTATAGGTGCCTTGCAGCTACCGCTGCTTGGCCCCAAATATATCGATTATCACATGTATCGCCATATCATGATGGTATCAAAACGTGAGCCATTCTCAGTCCAAGTTACCATATAGGAATCAACTACTTAAAACAAACTATTCTATATTTAGATGGGTAAAAAGTCCTCAAAATGTTGCCCAGAACAAGAAGCCAAACCCATGAATAAATTAAATTAGGATTATACAATTGTTTGCAAACATAAGACATCAACCCATTAATTGTTTTATATTAGATTTAATAATGTCTACTAGGTAATACATGTGTACAAGTAACACATTTTGATAATACTGAAACAAATGTATGCCCCTGACACAAAACCCAAGAGCAGATTCAAACCATAAAACTATTCTAAATTTAAAATAAATAAATAAATAGCAGAGTTAAACAATGTTCTCAGTTTCCATCTGTAATGAGTCTTAATTCAAACTTTTATAGCTCTGATCTTATCATGTAGTAAAAAAAATAACCCAAAATTCTCTAGTGCAAAGTACAAAATAAACACAATAAATATTGACCCTAAAAAATATTGTTCCATTTGTCCTGTACTGAACGATAGAGTAATTATCGTGACAGGGCTACATCCCACATCTATACTGCTCAATTCAGTTAACAAAGTTGGTTAGACCATTCAAAAACTAAAACACAAGTGTTTAAAAAATTGCGCATAGGTTACATTTTCATCCGGTTAGACGTGACATTGACTTTAGAATGCTTTGAATTTGACATCTTTTTACAAGCTTTACATATAATAGAAATTTGCTTGTGTTTTTTGTTGCATTTGTATCACGACCAAGCGTCGTACCCTTTCTCAATCATTCATCAAATTACATCAAGATTTTCTATTCTTCTTGATAAAGTGTGACCTGCCTTGCCACAGACATCCAGGTTTTGGTTTGAAATGAGAATCACGTGAATCCAAGGTAAAACGGCTTCGCTCTGCCCGTACTCTGCTGATAAATCATTGAACAGTGGCATTTCCGTGTTCCCCACATAAAAATACATCTCCACAAATTCACATTCAGCCATGGACTCTTGATTATACAAAAAAATAAAAGTACGGTGAGCATTTTGAGCCCATGTTTTTGTTTTTCTGTTGGATATTCTGGTGACATGAGCTACAAAACAAATATACGCCCTCTACAAAACATAACAGTGTAGTGTTACTGATGCTGTACTGAATGCTTTATTATACTCATCATGTACCTAAAGAGTTTACGAGTACTTTACAGTCACAGCACTCTGGGAGTGTATTGTATGTATGTCTGCGGCAGAATGTTCAGCTGTTTCCATGGTGACACAGTGCACACATTAGCAAACACAGATCCTAGTCTTCAGACTCAGCTTTATTGTGAAAAACCATATATACAGGTTGCACACAAAGGATTTGAAATTGCAGCGCTCCCTAGGCCCACAGTGAACATAAAACATTTGATAAACACGACAATAAACACAATGATTAAAACATCACATATACCCCTAACAGAAGTACTAGACAATAAACACAATGACTAAAACATCATATACCCATAGCAAAAGTACAAGACAATAAACACAATGACTAAAACATCACATATACCTGTAGCAAAAGTACAAGACAATAAACACAGTGGCTAAAACATCACATATACCTGTCGCTAAAGTACAAGACAAACACAATGACTAAAACAACACATATACCCATAGCCAAAGTACAAGACAATAAACACAATGACGAAAACGTCACATATACCTGTAGCAAAAGTACAAGACCAACACAATGACTAAAACATCACATATACCCATAGCCAAAGTACAAGACAATAAACACAGTGGCTAAAACACCACGTATACCCCTAGCAGAAGTACTAGACAATAAACACAATGACTAAAACATCACATATACCCATAACAAAAGTCCAAGACTATAAACATCATGACTAAAACATCACATGTACCCATAGAAAAAGTACAAGACAAACACAATGACTAAAACATCACATATACCCATAGCCAAAGTACAAGACAATAAACACAGTGGCTAAAACACCACGTATACTCCTAGCAGAAGTACTAGACAATAAACACAGTGACTAAAACATCACATATACCCATAACAAAAGTCCAAGACTATAAACATCATGACTAAAACATCACATACAGTATACCCATAGAAAAAGTACAAGCCAAACACAATGACTAAAACGTCACGTATACCTGTAGCAAAAGTACAAGACCAACACGATGACTAAAACGTCACATATACCCATAGCAAAAGTACAAGGCCAACACATTGACTAAAACATCACATATACCCATAGCCAAAGTACAAGACAATAAACACCATGACTAAAACATCACATATACCCATAGCAAAAGTACAAGACAATAAACACAATGACTAAAACGTCACATATACCCGCAGCAAAAGTACAAGACCAACACAATGACTAAAACATTACATATACCCGTAGCAAAAGTACAAGACAATAAACACAATGACTAAAACGTCACATACACCCGTAGCAAAAGTGCAAGACCAACACAATGACTAAAACGTCACATATACCCATACCCAAAGTACAAGACAATAAACACCATGACTAAAACATCACATATACCCATACAAGTACAGTAAACTTGTATATCATACAACTAAGTAAAACACAGTCTTAAAACTAAAGTTTAGCTCACTACAGGGAGTCCTCGAGTTACGACGTTGATCCGTTCTTAAGACGCGTCGTAACCCGAATTTCGTCGTAAACCGGATTTTGCCTTTGATCTTCCAACCAAAGCACCAATAACCTTTCCATCTCAATAATTAGACCACTACGCTGCTTGGTTATCACTGCCGCTTTCATAGGAGCAGATCAGAGCCCACATCAGGTACTTCCGCCCACATTGGGCACGCACATGAGGCTGTCTTCTTCTCCCTACAACCACAACAGAGCGTATTCTTGCGCCGTGCGCCGCGCGCCGCGTGCGTTTGTTTACATATCTTACCACGCTAAACCGTGTAAGACGGAATGACGCGTAATATATACATATTTTTTTTAATGGGGGCGCGTTCGTAACCACGAAACGTCGTAACCCGAGACCGTCGTAACCCGAGGACCCCCTGTAATTCATATTACATATTATTTTGTTCTACTAGAGCTATTTTTTTTATCCAATCCAACAAAATTATTGAGTAGTTAATGTACTTTTGAAATCGGGTATTTTTCCACTCTCTACCCACCGCACTCATTCTCGCTCAATACCTTTTCTAGTAATTGACTGACGAGTGCATAAAAAGTGATTGCAGACACATCCTCACGAGTTGACCGCGGCATGTGCTCATATAGAAGCCCTATTGAAAAGCCTGGCCTTTGTTTGCTCTGCTGGCCCATGGTTTTTCTATAATGGTTAATGACAATCCACTCATAGGGTCTGACCAGAGGCAGAGTGGAGCTGGGAGAGGCTTTTAGCTCATGATATGTGGGACAGTCCATCCACTACCAGCACTCGCACTGGACCACTGTAGTACTGTAGTACTGTAGTACTGTCGCTCTGTAGTACAAGGTCAAAAGGGTAGGGGCTAGAGTTAGCTTTGTATTTGTTTAATTGGTATTTTATTTCCATAGTAAAGAAGGTTCAGATGAATAACAGTAGTAGTAGTAGCGGTAGTAGTAGTAATAGTAGTAGTAGTAGCGGTAGTAGTAGTAATAGTAGTAGTAGTAGTAGTAGTAGTAGTAGTAGTAGTAGTAGTAGTAGTAGTAGCAGCAGCAGCAGTGATAGTAGTAGTAGTAATAGTAGTAGTAATAGTTGTAGTAGTAGTAGTAGTAGTAGTAGTAGTAGTAGTAGTAGCAGCAGCAGCAGCAGCAGTAGTAGTAGTAGTAGTAATAGTAGTAGTAGTAGTAGTAGCAATAGTAGTAGTAGTAGTAGTAGTAGTAGCAGAAGTAGTGCTAGTAGTGGTAGTAGTAGTAGTAGTAGTAGCAGCAGCAGCAGCAGCAGTAGTAGTAGTAGTAGTAGCAGAAGTAGTGGTAGTAGTGGTAGTAGTAGTAGTAGTAGTAGTAGCAGCAGCAGCAGCAGCAGCAGAAGTAGTAGTAGCAGCAACAGTAGTAGTAGTAGCAGAAGTAGTGCTAGTAGTGGTAGTAGTAGTAGTAGCAGCAGCAGCAGCAGCAGCAGTAGTAGTAGTAGTAGTAGTAGTAGTAGTAGTAGCAGCAGTAGTGGTAGTAGTAGTTGTAGTAGTAGTAGTAGTAGTAGTAGTAGTACGAATATCAAACTTTATTGTCCACTGGTGAGAATGGTTTCATCAAAAACTTAAAAACCACACAGCAGTGTAGTTGTAGTGCAGTAGTAGCAGTAGTTGTTATAGATGTAGTACATTACTAGTAGCACTAGGTAGTAGCAGCAAGTGCGGTAGTAGCAGTTATAGTAGCAGTAGTAGTAGTATTTGTAGTACATAAGTATAGATTCTTAATGTTAACTATGCAATAATGTGGATGAGTGCTTATTCTTCAACTTAAAGTATTATCCTGACATACTCTCATATCATTACCACTACCACTACCACTACTACTACTACTACTACTACTACTACTACTACTACTACTACTATTATGCTGTGCACATTGCATTTGCAGAATTCCAGCACTACCTCTAAATGTACTATATACTGTATGTTTTTCATTATATTTAATTATGAAGATATCCAGTTATTTTACACAAACCAGATGCATATGAATGTACATAAAAGACTTAATTCTCTCCCTGACCTTTCAGTGATTTATTATGTAAAGGGGCTCTTGACATTCACACACTGTTAATAATCCCTGTGGTATTTCTGTGCGAGCTGAAGAGGCTAACTTCATATTTTGTTTGGTTTTTGACAGGGAGCTGCTGGAAAAGCCGGTCCGGAGGGCAGACAAGGAGAGAAGGGAGCCAAGGTAAGACGCATCAGTTTAGCTGCTGATCTGTGGAGGGAGCTGGAGGTAAAACCAGGGTAATGCAATCACAGGGGCCTTCAACCAGTCTCAATGAAATGATAAATGACCCATACACACTATAGCTTCTGAGTGATCTACTGCTCTGCATGGAACAAAGTTGGTGTTGGCCCTATTCTATCTAGTGGTAAAAGTGAATTGAACTTAGGTAAGAAAACTTTGGTAAAAACATCTAAGAATTTTAAAAGTTAATGTTATTTTAATATAGAATATGAACATTATTGATATCAGTGGAGAAATTATCAGGTCATGCTTCACGCTAAAACAGGGGTCTCAAACTCAATTTACCTAGGGGCCGCATGGGGTAGAATCTGAATGAGGCTGGGCCGCATCAGGATTTCCACAAGAAAAGTGCAAATAAATCATTCCAATGTTCTCAAATATATTTATTTTTAATACAAATGAAATAAATGAAAAAATGATAAAATAATAAATCAATCAGTAATAAATAATTTAATAATAATAATGGTCATACAGTAGATACAGACGACTAAAGAAACCGCATATTGACTGGCTGGCTGGCTAGTTATTTTTTATTCAGTTTTAAATGTATGTATTAACAGTTTTTTAAACGTTAATTGCCTGAAATGGAACATTGAACATAAACTGTTTTAAACATGGATTCTCTGGTTCAGTCCTGGTTTAGTCCTGGTTCAGTCCTGGTTCAGTCCTGGTTTAGTCCTGGTTCAGTCCTGGTTCAGTCCTGGTTTAGTCCTGGTTTAGTTCTGGTTTTAGACCTGGTTCAGTCCTGGTTTAGTCCTGGTTTTAGACCTGGTTCAGTCCTGGTTTAGTCCTGGTTCAGTCCTGGTTCAGTCCTGGTTTAGTTCTGGTTTTAGACCTGGTTCAGTCCTCTTTTAGTCCTGGTTTTAGACCTGGTTCAGTCCTGGTTTAGTCCTGGTTCAGTCCTGGTTCAGTCCTGGTTTAGTCCTGGTTTTAGACCTGGTTCAGTCCTGGTTTAGTCCTGGTTCAGTCCTGGTTTAGTCCTGGTTTTAGACCTGGTTCAGTCCTGGTTTAGTCCTGGTTTAGTCCTGGTTTTAGACCTGGTTCAGTCCTGGTTTAGTCCTGGTTTAGTCCTGGTTTAGTCCTGGTTCAGTCCTGGTTTAGTCCTGGTTTAGTCCTGGTTCAGTCCTGGTTTAGTCCTGGTTTTAGACCTGGTTTAGACCTGGTTCAGTCCTGGTCTAGTCAATATATGGATTATCGCAGTATCGCCCGGGTCTCACGCGCGCGCACATCAAACAACACGTAGCGCGAGTGAGGCCGTGACACTATCTGCACGTGTGGGAACAGGGCCGCCCGCCGCCTCTCCACAGATCTGACAGGCTCTGAATGGAGTCAGAGACGGACGAAGACGCGTCCCTCCCGCTTTGCGCGCACAGCTCCGGCGGGAGAGGAGCGAGCGAGCACTCTGTGAAGAAGGGACACACAAATGCACCACTGTCTGCCTCCCTCGTGTCTAAGAAATGGATCAATCACTGTCCCTGTCTGATGTCTGCCAGCCGCAACCCCAAACACACAAGCACACACACAAGCACACAAGCACTAAAAGCTCTAAGCACTGGGACCTCACCCTAGCCCCGCCACACATTTAGAGAAAATAAGCACGACCGATGTCCCGCCCTCCAGAGCCATATACCACATCGTGATTGGTTCATTCTGCGTCGCACACAAGAAATGAAATTCATATTAATCTTGCGGGCCTCACTTATATTAATCTTTCATATTAAGACGAGGGCCGCAAATTATCGTCCCGGGGGCCGCAGTTGGCCCGCGGGCCTGAGACCATTGCGCTAAAATGAATGTAATAGGTTTTCAAGGAATAATTATTTTAGCAAATGTGACCGGCCACTGGAAACCCGGTCACAACTTGGGCCAAGCGAATATGAGAAAATCGCGTTAGAAGCATGTATTTATTTATTTTGATTTATTTTATTTTATTTTTCAAAATTTGTGATTTTCATTTTTTTTGCAGACTGTGCTATTTGACATCATGAAGAAACCACTCCATGTTTCAGATAACAGTATTGGTTGTTTTAAAAGCATACATTTTGTCTTTGAAACTGGTTAGTTTTTCTGAAAGAATCGGGGCTTGTGTAAATTACCATAATTACCATACCGGCGCTACTGACCATTTACGTGATGATTAGTGCTCTTTTGTTTTCTTTTTCCGCCAATCAGCTGTGAGCAGCTCGTGAATATTTACACTGCGTAGCTGCATGTAAAGATGTAATCTTGATGTAAGATGTAACCTCACACTTGCACAGGCACCAAAATTGGGATTAGAACTAAACCTGGACTAGACCAGGACCGAAACTAGACCAAATGAAATCAACATTTGAACTCAAACTGGACCCAAACCAAGACCAAGGGCCCGTCCACACGACAACGTTTTTTGGTGGAAACGTAGAAGTTTTTATTTATTTTGGCCTTTCATCCACACGGTGCCGGGGAAGGGGGGGGGGGGGGGGGGGGACCAGGTTCCAGAGTGGAAAAATCTGACAACGCCTGGGTCGCATTGTCGTGTGGATGAGCAAAACGCAGCCTTTGGAAAACAATAACGTTGCGATGGCGTCATTAGCACGTGACCAGAAGAGAACATCGCGCATTTTGCCAGTAACAACCACATAACAACAACCATGGCGGACAACGGAGTTGAGCTTGTGTTTGTTTGTTTGCAGAAGAGAAAGGACTTTATGTGCTCTTTGTAGTATTGCGTTTCCGGTGGCTCTGGCTGTTTCCTGTTTATAGCACCACATAGCGGTGTGGCATATGTATTACATCGTTTTCACTCAGCACTCCATTTTCGTCTGGACGCGAATATTTACTGATCCAACACGTGTGGACGCAAATTTTTTTCAACCCGCATTAAAAAAAAAATCCAGGAGCGTTGTCGTGTGGACGTAGCCCAAAACAGT
The DNA here is from genome assembly GCA_036785185.1 of Paratrypauchen microcephalus. Taxonomy (NCBI): domain Eukaryota; kingdom Metazoa; phylum Chordata; class Actinopteri; order Gobiiformes; family Gobiidae; genus Paratrypauchen; species Paratrypauchen microcephalus. The sequence continues at coordinate 1,470,325 of JAVJIX010000088.1, forward strand.
ACAAGTATAAACGCACCTTTTGTAATGCTACTACTCCATATACTAGCTAAAGAAAGTGCTAAATATTGAGCTAGTTGCTACACACTGACATTAAAAACATGTAGCTGGTTTAATTCATATGCCAAATTTCTTTTTCGCTGCACAATTTGGTGTTTTAGTTATTCCACTTTGTATGAGATCAATACAGAGTGTAGAATATAGTATTTATTATTTAATTATCATAACATAATTGGCAAAAAAAATATTTTTGCACATCTTCGGAATAAAGTCTTGATCTGATACAATTACCAAACTGGCCAAGTTAAAATCTATAACTTTTCTTTATAGATTACATTTGATGCTTTGAACATATCTTGTAAGAGTATTTTCTGCACAGAGGCAAAGGATTATATGTGAAGGATTGGTGACAGCCTTTTCTCTTGTCAAATCCAGGTCTAATTGGGTGTCAGGACCATGTAATCCTCCTCAGCCTTCAGTCTACACAAAATGACACCCTGCAACAACAAAAGTGTATGGTCCCTGTCACTCAACACAAGACGCTGTAGTGCAGGGAGAAAATGGGAAACGGATGGATTTTTCTTTTAAAGGTCCTATATTACACAAAAAATAGATTCTTGTGAGCGATAAGCCATGTTAGAATGTTGTTACTTCCTCAAAAACTTACCCGGGGTTGTGTTTTGTTTCATTCACATATGTTTCAGTAATCCTAAAATATAAGTCGGTCTATACAGCTCTGGAAAAAAATAAGAGACCACTGCAAAATTATCAGTTTTTCTGATTTTACTGCTTATAGGTATGTGTTTGGGCAAAAGGAACATTTTTGTTTGAGTCTATAAACTACTGACAACATTTCCTCCAAATTTCAAATAAAAATATTATCGTTTAGAGCATTTATTTGCAGAAAATGACAAATGGTCAAAATAACAAAAAAGATACATATTTTCAGACCTCAAAGAATGCAAAGAAACAAGATGAAATTCATTTTAAAACGACAAAATACTAATGTTTACACTAAAGGAGAGTTCAGAAATCAATATTTGTTGCAATAACTCTTACTTTTGACTTTATTCCACTCCTGGTGCAAGAACTGAAGTAGCTCAGCTTTGTGTTTGTGTTGGAATTCAACAGACGCTGGAATGGAATGGCTGTAATACATGTAGAGATGCTGATTTCAGAACAAAAAAAATGCAGCGGTCTCTTATTTTTTCCAGAGCTGTATGTTTCAGCAATTCTGCATTATTAGTCTGTCTATATCTCCAAACATCAAAATGGTAGTTTTCAAGTTCTTTTTACATGAAGTTCAGTAGAATAGCAATAACAGGGCTGAAATCATCTAAATGATTCTCGTGAAGGTGTATGGAGTTTAAAAACAAAGTGGAGAACTTGTATTACCACATGACATCACAAAGTAGAACAATGTTTTCTGTTTGAGCGAATAACCCAGCCTAAATATGCAAGGTTTGTGCGTTAAAAATGTGGGAATTAAACAAAACTTCAGGTATATTTCTGATGAGGAATCACCATTATAACATCGATCAGAAAACGGTGTAATATAGGTCCTTTAAAGCTTCATAGCTATTCCTGAGAAGAAACATTTTGAGGGTTTATTTTTTAGATATTCCAGTTCTGGTGCCATGCATGGGTAATGAAAAAATTGCACTATTTATCTTTTGAATGGCCTTTTCCCCTTAAACTAATGGAAGGTTAAAAAATTCTTTACAAATCTTGCCAAACCGGCTTTTTAACATAATTATAGGAAAATGTGGTCAGAATAAACCAAATCTGACACTGCTTTGACCGTTTTGAAGCATATTTTTTGCATATTGTTTCACTTATTAAACTACTTTTCATTGTTCACAGGGAGAGGCTGGAGCAGAGGGCACTGTGGGGAAAACCGGACCCGTGGGACCTCAGGGACCTCCTGGTAAAACCGGTGCTGAGGGTCTGAGAGGCATCCCAGGACCTGTGGTGAGTGGGCATAGAAAAATGAGACTAAATCCCGACCATTTACAATATAAAGGTGTCTAAAACCAGATATACTGTATTTTCTTGTTGATCCTTTGAATTGGCAGGGTTGAATCATATAAATAATGAGGAGAAACATTTGTAGTATTATTTTAGTCTTTATAGAGGTGGACTGAGGGAGTGTGACATCACCCATAGCGTTCAGTTGTAGCCAAATGAAGCTAATTGAGGATAGCAGTTATAGCAACTAATCTACAACCAGGGACCATAGTTGGAATTCCGAGTTTGTGTATCATAGCAACCAAAGAGCCAATCAAGCGTGAGGGTGTTGAAGGTACTCGTCTATGGGTCCACTATACAACTTTTCTGGTGTTTGTTTCCATGGAGATGTGATTGCTTTTGCCTAGACCAGGGGTGTCAAACTCATTTTGGTCCGGGGGCTGTATCCAACCTACTTTGATCCCAAAGGGGCCAGATCAGAAATCTCACGGTATATATACCCCAAAAATAGCAATAAGTCCAAATATTTGAGCAGAGAAACTGCTATTACAGACTGCCGTTTCTTCAGTCCCAGCAATAATTCGTTTATCTTCTGTCTTCTCAATTCTCCGTTCAAGTTATTGTATTGTTCGAAATGCCATGTCTCGTCGTGGCGTTTAAGATTATATTCCTTGAGCACCGCCACTTGTTGCAAATACACCGAGCATACAGGTTTCCCATTCACCTCTGTGAACAAATAGGAATTAGTCAATTTTTATTGGAAAATCCTGCACTCGACTTCCACTTTTCTAATTTTTGACATTTTGCTGATGAGGGTGTCACGGTCAACAGTCAAAACGATGGTCCTTTAAAAGCGTTTGGAAAAAGTCTTCATTTGTGCCGCTGTGGTGGGAGGGGCCACGCACAGAGGCACTGGGGACGCTGCTATGCTAAACTGCGCAGAAAAGAGGCGTAGAAAATTACCAATATTTCAATAGAAAATTTAAATCAAATAGAAAATCAGTCAAGGACCAGATTAAAGGTCTTGGAGGGCCAGATCTTGCCCCTGGGCCACATGTTTGACACCTCTGGCCGAGAATGTTCCAGTATGGTATAATGGTGGTGTCATCTGTTTGTCTTCACGGCGATTGATATGTTTAATGCCATACTGTGGGACATTCCAGGAAAAGCAATAACAGCTGCATGGTGTTCTGGATGGGTGTTAAAGTGTTAAAGTTAGGCAAATGTTTTCCTTTGGAGAAAATGTTTATATATTTATGTTTTGTCTCTTTTGAATTATGTAATGAATATTGATTGTTAACTGTATTTTGCTTTTATTTCTAGGGTGAACAAGGACTACCTGGTGCTGCCGGTCAGGACGGACCACCTGGACCTATTGTAAGACACTTAATTAATTATACATTCATTATTTTCAGGTGTTTACATGTTCCAAAGCCCATTATTTTAACCCCATACTGCTTTTAAAAGGACATATTGCGATTTCCAGTGGAGTTTAGCCTGAAGCGATTGTTGCCGTCTCCCAGCGTGGCACCAAATGAACTGACACTTTAAATGCAGAGCTGTGCGACGGCTGTCACTTCGAAATCGCTCCATTTATTTCTCTGTCACTTAGTGGAATCCTCTGCTCCACAGGGCCCTCCTGGACTTCCCGGGATGAAGGGTGACTCGGGATTCAAGGGAGAGAAGGTAAGTTGACGTTATTACGATGTTAATCTCAAATTGCTTTATTGTGTATTTCTCATATCTGTGGTGCGTCTTATCTGCTCCTCTGAGTAAGCAAACATCTCCAGACCCTGTGTCTCTGTTCACTCTCTCCAAGTGCAAAACGCAAACTTTCACTCAAGGAAAGTTTGCATTCAGCACATACAATCAAATACCGGTAGTATTTTTTATTTTTTTATTTTTTGTGATTTTCTCTTTGGAGGTAAATGAACACCTTAGCATTTACATTTTGTTAATTTTATTTTTATTCATAATGTCCTCTGTAATGAATAGCATTAAATAAGATAAGATAAGACTTTATTGATCTCACATAGGAGAAATTGACTTGCCACATTAGCTCCAGACAGTTTAGTCCAAAATAAAGTTTGAACAAGAAAGTGCAAGCAGACAAGTTAAGAAATAATAATAAAACAAGTAAATAAAAGAGTATAGGAAAAAAAAAAAAGGCACGTTTGTACTATACAGTGGAGTTATACAGTCTGATGGTGGTGGGGATGAAGGATCTGCGGTAGCACTCCTTCTTGCACTGGGGGTGCCTCAGTCGGCTGCTGAAGGAGCTGCTCAGCTCCTCTACAGTCCGGTGCAGAGGGTGAGGGGTGTCATCCATGATGGACTTAAGTTCAGCCAATACCCTCCTCTCAGCCACCTCCTCTACAGAGTCCAGAGGACAGTCCAGGACAGAGCTGGCCCTCCTGACCAGCTTATTGAGTCTCTTCCTGTCCCGCTCTGTGCTGCATGTGAAGTTAACAACAACGTTTAACATCTCTGACAAGCTTCTACAGTGGCCTCAAAAAGTTTTTAGACTCCCTCTTAATTTCTTATTTGTTTATATTTATTTTTTTAACCATAGTGCAGCCACAAACTAGAGTCTATCTCAAAACACTTAAAAGATAGACTGGTTTACTCAATGTCCACTATAAAGGACACAAATGAATGTGCTGGGTCTCAGGAGGATAGATATCTTATGCACATGTGTTCAGAAAGTTACATTTACATGAGTAATTTTTCTAGTGGCATACTTTTACTCCTACTACTTTTATTGAAGTAATAGTACTCTTATTTGAGTAAAAGTTGTGGTTCCTCTTCCCACTGTGAGTAAGTCTACAAGTGACAAAAGCTTTATGTTGACAATATGAAATGATTTGTGTTTCTTGCACCGCTTCTTCAGATATTATTTAGTTTTTCCTCATTTGTGCATCTGTCCTTTGAAAATACCAGATTTTATAGATTATTATTTATTAAAATCTTCAAATTTCATTAACTTTAAATTATAAATCAGATGTTTCGTCCCAACATTTAAGATATTACTGGAGTAGTAGTTTTCCGAAATACTTTCTTGAACCAGTACTTTGTACTTCTTCTTGAGTAATATTATTTTGAAGTGACGTTACTCTTACTTGAGAACAATTTTGGGCTACTCTACTCTACCCACTCTGCATTGTGAATAATCAATAGAATGATTACTGTCCATGCGTTTCAGAGATGGGTAAGTTACAAGAGTAATTCACAAATATTCTGTCTTTTGAATGGTCATAAATCAATCAATCAATCAATCAATCAAACAATATTTATAAGGCGCTTTTCATACAAAATTGTAACACAAAGCGCCCTACAGTGGTCAAGGATTAGAAGATTGACCTTATTTGATCTCGTACAGGAGAAGTTGTTTCTATATTTGACCCGGGGACCATCCCCATGATTTTGTTTTGTTATTTAGGCTTTGGTCAGGCCCTAAGCTGAAGCTAAATCCTCAAAATGGCATCCATAACAGGAAAACATGATAAACTAAGGTTGACTTATGGTAATTTTTCATTTATTTATTTATAAGACTGAGAATAATGGAAAATTGTGAGAAGTTTAGGACTCTCAGCGGCCAACCAGTGTGCATGAAATGACCCAACAAATGCTAACAACTGTTCCAATATCAGCTTCTATAACCTCTGAGTGCACAAGGTAAACAAATACCTTCACAAAACTAAAAGATGGCGGCGCGTGAAGACGCAGCGGCCCCTCGTCCGGCCGATAGCGTAGTGTTTTCACCGTCTTTGTCTAGTCTATCTTGTTCGTCTTCAGTGTTTTCTAACAAGTACAGTAGGCAGTTCTTGCTGGACATAGGCAGAACTGGCCAGCACAACTCCCTGGACACTGTACTAGAGGAGAAGCTGGCGCGCTTCGGACTACTACGCCGGCCTGCTGCTAATGCTGCTGACGCTGCTACACCGGACTCGCCTGCCGCCCCCCGCCCGGAGAGGAGACGCCGCAAGCGGTGTGAGAGGAGGCAGAAGCGAGGCCGGCGCGGCGGTATCAGAGCTAGGCTAACGGCTAGCCCGCACCGGCCGGCCATTCCATCCATTCTCCTCGCCAACGTGCAGTCTCTGGACAATAAAATGGACTACATCAGACTGAGGGCTGCCCAGCGCGACGTGAGGGAGTGCTGTGTTTTTGTTTTTACGGAAACATGGCTCCATGACAACATCCCGGACTCAGCGGTGCGCCTGGACGAGCTAACATGCTACCGCTCGGACCGAGCTAGCGGTGTCCCCGGAGTTAAATCCCGCGGAGGGGTTTAATAATTTTTCTTCGGGACACTTATTGTCGGGACGCTGTGGTGGTATGTAGACACTGTTCACCCCTAGTGGAGTTTATGATTCTGAAGTGCCGGCCTTTTTATCTCCCGCGTGAAATCACGGCAATATTGCTAGTGGTTGTTTACGTCCCCCCATCACCGAACAGCGCTGATAGGAGGGAGGCACTGTATGAGTTGTATAACTCTATTAGCGAGCAACAGACTGCTCACCCGGACGGATTTTTTATCCTTGCCGGGGATTTCAATCATGCAGACCTCAAAACTGTCATGCCACAAATGCATCAGCATGTTGATTTCCCAACCAGGGGAAACAACATTTTGGACATGGTTTACACTACACACAAGGGAGCTTACAAGGCTTATCCCCTCCCCCACATAGGCCTCTCTGACCACATCTCTGTTGTGCTCAGACCGGCATACAGACCCCGTGTAAGGGTCTCTAGGCCGGCTCTGAAGCAGATCCAGGTGTGGCCAGAGGGGGCCTCGTCTGCACTACAGCACTGCCTCGGTACAACAGACTGGGCAGTGTTCAAACAGGCCGCCACATACAACAATCACACTGACATTGAGGAGTACGCAGACACTGTGACCTCCTACATCACCAAATGCATTGGTGATGTCACACACACAAAAACAATCACCACCAGGGCTAACCAGAAGCCATGGCTGACAGGGGAGGTTCACAGGCTGTTGAGAGCCAGGAACGCTGCCTTCAGAGCTGGGGATGTCCCCCATCTGAGGGCAGCAAGAGCCAACCTGTCCCGTGGAATCAGGAAAGCCAAACACAAATACACACAGAAAATAACCGGACACTTTAGAGATAGCAGGGACACACGGAGTCTGTGGCAGGGCATCCAGAACATCACGGATTACAAACCCTTGCCACAGACCTGTGACAATAATATCACCCTGCTCAATGACCTCAACAGCTTCTTTGCACGGTTTGAGGCAGGAAATGACACCCGGCCCCAAAAAACTCCACCACCTCCCCACGACCAGCCCCTGTGTGTGTCTGCAGCCAGCGTGAAGAGGACACTCTCCAGGATCAACACCCGCAAGGCTGCAGGCCCGGACAACATTCCTGGTCGTGTGTTGAAAGACTGTGCAGAGGAGCTCAAGGATGTCTTCACAGACATCTTTAATGCTTCTCTGAGCCAGGCTGTCGTTCCCTCCTGCTTCAAAACCACTACCATCGTTCCCGTGCCAAAGAAGCCCACTCCGGCCACTTTTAATGACTATCGCCCTGTTGCACTGACCCCCATCATCATGAAGTGCTTTGAACGGCTAGTCATGGCACACATCAAATCCATCCTCCCCCCACCCTAGACCCATACCAGTTTGCATACCGGGCCAACCGCTCTACCGAGGATGCAATCTGTTCTGCACTTCACCCGGCTCTCACCCACCTAGACAATAAAGACTCATATGTGAGAATGCTGTTCATAGATTTCAGTTCAGCATTCAACACTATAATCCCACAGCAGCTCATTATCAAACTGGACCACCTGGGGCTTCAGACCTCACTGTGTGATTGGCTGCTGGACTTCCTCAGTGAGAGGCCACAGGCAGTGCGGGTCGGCAGAAACACCTCAAGCTGCATTAGACTGAGCACAGGAGCCCCCCAGGGCTGTGTGCTCAGTCCGATGCTCTTCACTCTGCTGACCCACGACTGCTCACCAGCGTTCAGCACCAATCACATAGTGAAGTTTGCGGACGATACGACTGTGGTGGGTCTCATCTCTAATAACGATGAGACAAACTACAGGAGTGAGGTGAGCCTTCTGACCCAGTGGTGCAGCAATAACAATCTCCTTCTTAATGTTGAAAAGACCAAGGAGATTGTTGTTGACTTCCGGAGAGGCCCCACCCAGCACCCCCCACTGTCCATCAATGGTGCTGCTGTAGAGAGGGTGAGCAGCACCAAATTCCTGGGGGTGCACATCAGTGAGGACCTCTCCTGGACAGTGAATACTGTATCACTGGCAAAGAGGGCTCAGAAGCGCCTCTATTTCCTCCGCAAACTGAGGAGAGCTGGAGCCCCTCCACCCATTATGACCACCTTCTACCGAGGCACCATTGAGAGCGTCCTGACCAGCTGCATCACTGTGTGGTACGGGAGCTGCACTGAACAGAACAGGAAAGCCCTGCAGCGCATAGTGAATGCAGCTGGGAGGATCGCTGGTGTCTCTCTCCCCTCCCTCCTAGACATTTTTAACACACGGCTCACCCGCAGAGCGTCCAGCATTGTGGGTGACCCGAGCCACCCCGCACATAGCCTGTTCAGCCTCCTGCCCTCGGGGAGAAGGTACCGGAGTCTCCGGGCCCACTCCACCAGGCTTTCAAACAGCTTCATCCACCAGGCTGTCAGGAGGCTGAACTCACACCCGAACTCACACCCGAACTCCCACCTTACCCATGTCTCACCCCCACCCCCCATATTGGCATAACCTGTATTCCATAAAAAGACCTATCACTCTAGACACTTTAAAAAACTGCTGCTAAGGACTACTGTTGCACTGTTGCACATTTACATTTACTACTGGATTTTACTCCTGTTGCACTGTTGTTTACTACTGTTATTGCACACTTACATTTACTACTGGAATTTTTAGTACTGTTGTTTACTCCTGTTATTGAATTTTACCCCCGTTGCACTGTCGTTTACTACTGTTATTGCACATTGACTACTGGAATTTTAGTACTGTTGTTTACTCCTGTTACTGCACTAGAATTACTACTGTTGCACATTTATTTTTATTTTATCTTAACTCCTATGCACATTCTACTGCACATGACCAAGTCACTGCTGTATCTTCCATTGCACATTTTTGATGCACACTGCACACTTTGGAAATCTGGATATAGTATAGTTTATTTATTATGTTGCACTGTTTTAAGATTTTAGATCGTAGACTTTAGTTTTAACTTAGATCTCTGTCTTAGATAGTTTTTTGTTGTGTTTTGTCTTCATATTGTATTTTGTACACTGTCTTTTGCACTACCTGGCCAGAGAGAAACAAAATTTCGATTCACTGTATGTTGAACACATATGGCAGAATTGACAATAAAGCTGACTTTGAACTTTGAACTTTGAACTTATTTTAACTCTGTATTCTTTACCATCAGGGTCATCCCGGTTTGATTGGACTGATCGGACCTCCTGGTGAACCTGGAGAGAAAGGAGACCGAGGACTGCCCGGACCCCAAGGAGCATCCGGAGGAAAGGGAGAGGCCGTAAGTCTGTGGCATGGCCAAGATCGCCAAGAAGCCATTACATTCCAGCCGAATTTGAGTCTAACTGAAAAACTTCATTTGTACTCTTCCATTCTAGGGCTTTGGTGGTTCTGCAGGTCCACTAGGTCCTCCTGGTCCTCCCGGTATTCCTGTAAGCCCACTTGCTATTTAATTTATATTTTTTGTTGACATTATTGATTGTGTAGTCTTTGTCATCATGTTAATTTGTCATTCCACTAAATATAAGGCATTTGTTCATATGTTTTCTCTTTAGGGAACTCAAGGACAAAAGGGTGCTAAGGGATCAACTGTAAGTGATTTTTCAGATTTATCAACTTTCTTTTTATTATACTTGATTATTACTGTTTATTTGTAATAACACCGACTACTGTTTTAGGGTTCTACAGGTCAGAAGGGAGACCCAGGAATCATCGGACCACCAGGACCACCTGTAAGTGTTGTGCTAATGTGAAATTTTATAAAGTATACATAAAAAAAATAATTAAGTTACTATTTGGTTACACTATACAGGTATAATCTTAAGTTGTGAAGAAGAACATTGGGTTTACACAAATGCAAAAATGCAGAAATAGGTTAAATAGACCATTATTATTAACATTATTAATGCATTGTTAGTTGGTAAATGGTAAATTTTCCATTAATATATGTGTATTTTAATTAAAATATTATACAATCATAAATGACTAGCTGAAAGAGGACTGGACTTTTACCTTGATTATTTCTATGCTCACAATCAGATATAGGAATTTTGCTGGCAGTAAGCAATGTTTTTTTGTAATTTCAATATTTTTTTTAGATATTTGTTGAAATTTTAACAAATCAAAACAAAATAGCACACACAATTTAAAAAGCAGTGAAGATCTTGAAAGAACAAATACAAAGGCACAAACTAATAAACCAGTAAATAGGAATAAAATTAGATACCGTAATTTTCGTACTATAGAGCGCACCTGACTATAACCCGCACCAACCAAATAAAAAAAAAAAAAAAAAGATTTGTACATATATAAGCCGCACCTGACTATAAGCCGCAGGTGTCCACATTGTACCTTGAGATATTTACACAGAAAGATGGTACACAAATGGATTTTTTTCAGACAGCGCCTACGGCAGTAACATGGCAGAAACACGGCAGTAAAACAACTGTAAAATGGCCATCCTGTAGCCTCTGGAAGCATTAAAATAAAGTTTCAAGTTTAACTTTAAGGGTAAACCTCCTGAACTCAATCTCACGGAACTGTTGATACCTGACGTGCAGTGGAGCTCGGGTTACGCGCTGCATTCCCTGTCTTGATAAAGAATTAATCCATACATAAGCCGCACCTGACTATAAGCCGCAGCGTCCGAAGTGTGAGAAAAAAGTAGCGGCTTATAGTCTGAAAAGTACGGTACTCATTTGATCAGGTATCGATACTAAAAAAGTCACATTCATAGGACAGAAATGAACCTTTCCTGAATAGATTTAGAATGATCTTGAGCTGTATCAGAACAAGTATAAGAGCACATAGACTAGTACTGAGGGATTACACAGATATAAGACAACCTGGTAAGAAAACACAAGAAAATACTATTATTAAATGTTGAAAATGGTATTGAGTGTCAAGTTTAATCCTTAGTATTGAGTTTAAAATGTCAGGACCATGACAACACTATCATTAAGTAAAGTTGTTTTTCTTGTTTTTCTTGTAGGGTCCTGCTGCAGATATGATCCAGCCTCTGCCCATCCAACAATCGGGAAAGACCAAGCGACATGTGGACGAGCAGAACGACGACGCCATGGTGGACTACGGCCTGGGCGAGGGCATGGAAGACGTGTTTGGCTCTTTGAATAACCTCAAACAGGACATCGAGAAAATGAAGTTCCCCCTGGGCACTCAGGACAACCCTGCCCGCACCTGCCAGGACCTGCAGCTGAGCCAGCCAGACTTCCCCGATGGTAAGTGACCAGGAGCAGAGATGGATGGATGGATAGGTGGATAGGTACATGAATAGATAGATGGATTAGTGGATAGATTTTTTTGTCCTTTACGTTAAAGGGCTTGTACCCATTTTTCCCCACATATTCAAGCAGAATTAGGCTGTGTCCCATTTCTCTGTCTTACCCCTTCATCTTACCCCTACCCCTTGGTTTTGCGCGTTCATGTGAGGGCAAGGGTGTCCTGATTCTAATTTTGATCAGTGGCTAGAGGTACGACCGAGGGCTACATACCCCTTGAAACGAAGTAAGCTCTCGACCAGACTTGAAAGGAAGGGGTACGCCTACAAGCTCAGGCAGGTTTTGGGATCAGGATGGCAGCGTCACATCGACCAGCCAAGGAGTCTCATAAATCTAATTTCAGCAGTTGTAATTATCGATTAACAGTTTAGCAGGTTTACAATTATGATGCTTATGTTCTACGTTACTTTTAGTGAACTGATGTTGCGGTTTTAATTGTAGTGATGTCTGTTTAGCCGACGTTATCGTTTTCATCGAACTTTCATGTATAAACAAGCTAGATTTTTTGGCGAGCTGAGGTACCCGATAATCCTTGACATTTGTTTACGTTTGTTTGCGTCAATTGTTGTCGCCTCTGTAGACGTAGCAGCTCAGGTTGAGGCGAGGGATGATGACGCAAACGGTAATCGAGTGGCGTCCCATTTCTTAGGGGAACATTCGTACCCCGGGCCCTCTCAGCTCGTTATCGAGATGTAGATAAAGGGGTAGGGGAAGGGGTAAGACAGAGTAATGGGACCCACTTATATTCTATAAGCAGCTCTCGAGGTCCAAATACATTGTGTATAGGCCACACCTTTCCCATTGTTATGTATTAATTTAAGATTTGAGACATAGGCCCTGTCCCCACGACAACGTTTTTTGGTGGAAACGGGGAAGTTTGTCTTCGTTTGGGCCTGTCGTCCACAAGGCGCCGGTGTTTTTGGGGGGGTGAAAACGGTGTTTTTCAAAAACGGGTTCCAGAGTGGAGAAGTCGGAGAACGGCGGGGGTCGCGTTGTCGTGTGGGCGGCAAAATACGCGACTTTTGGGAAAATGATGACGTCGCGATGCCGTAATCATCACGTGATCAGTGACCAGAAGGTAACCCTGCGCACAGTACGCACGACACACGAGTGTTTGCCAATTCAAAGCTAAACACGTATTTTAAAACTGGAAAAATCCCGTCAATGAAAAGTCAGATAGTGGACAATGAGGAGCCCATACCAATTTGAGGGTGTTGTGTGCTGTAAATAAAAAAATAGAGCAACCATTTCTTGTCTTTTTTATTGAATGAAAATTTACCTTTTACAAACAGGCACATGCAGTATTTTTGCAGCACAAAAATATATGAAAGCATTTCTGTTTTCTTTACACAAATTCACACAACTATATAGCTGCCCGTTGGTGATGGTCCCGGTTGTATATTCTCGCAGAAAAGCCAACATAATGTCCGAGTATGTTTAACATTCCCGTATTAAGATCCAAACAAGCATTTTGCGTAAATAACACGAGCAAGGTTAACGAGAGTTCTACTTCTTAATGTCTATCTAATAAAATGATAGCAAGTAATACTAAGTATCGATTTATAGGCAAAAACTCTGCTCACGCAGCGCAAATCTTTGTTCTGTGGCGTCTGTCTATGTTAGGGACGGTCAACATTTTCACATTACCGGAGTAAGTCCCTGCTACATTGGTGGAGCAGGGGGACAAAATAAATTCGCTTTTTTTGACGGTCCCTAAAGTACACGTGTTTGCTTGTTTACAAAAGAGAAAGGACTTTATGCGCATGTGCTCTTTGTAGTCTTGCGTTTCCGGCGGCTCTGGCTCTTTCCGGTTTACAGCGCCACTTATCGGTGTGACATATGTACTACATCGTTTTCACTCAGCGCTCCGTGCTCATCTTGACGCGAATGTTTTCTGATCCAACACGTGTGTGGACGAGACTTTTTTTCACCCCGGGTAAAAAAAAACAGGAACGTTGTTTTGCGGACAGGGCCATAGAGAGGAGAATAAATAACTTCTATGGCTAAATATTGGTTCATCCTGATAATGATACAGTATATTTAAAAATGTGTTTACTGGGATTATCCTGCTTTATTGTTTTTGTATTAGTCGCATAAAGTAGTTTCAATCTTAAGGTTTATCGCAGTATTTCTCTGTATATCGTGCTTTAACATTTGTTGTTGTGACTGGCCTAGCTGCGTAGTGTCTGCGTCATATTGGAAAGCATTTTACTGTGCGATAATCAGGAAGTGCACATTGGCATGCTAGTTGTTATTAGCTTTACTCTCTCTGCAAAACAGAATGCATAAGATAAGTGAGGAATAACTTTGGACCACTGCAAGCTGTTTCAAATGAACTAGTTCTGTTTTTCAAGTTCAGACAGTAAAAGATAGTATTTTCTATTTGTGTAGTCTGTTCTTTGGGAAAACAAATGAGATATCAGATACCTGTACATATTCGTGCAGTGCCTTCATTAGACAGAGCAGTTTTTGTGGTGTTGTGTTGACGCTGAGCTCTCTCAGGTGAATACTGGATCGATCCAAACCAGGGCTGCATCGGAGACGCCATCAAAGTCTTCTGTAACTTCACAGCAGGAGGAGAGACCTGCATCAACCCAGACAAGAAGTCCTCAGGGGTAAGACTCAGGCTTAACTTTATATGGCATTTTTGTAATATGGTCTGTTTATGGAAATTTTATAATATTTTGAGTGGCTGAGTATACCTAATATTGTTTATTCTACTAACACCTATTTTACCTAATATTGTTGATTCTACTCATGTCTTGACTTTACCCAAACTCTTTGATGACCTGCCTGCTTTGAATGTTCCACAGTTCTTTATTATAAAGCAATACCTTGAAAAATGTGGCACCAAATGCTTGTCTCCATGGAGGTAGTTAAGTTTAAGCCATACTGTGGAACATTCCAGGCAAAGCAATAACATGAAAATATCAACGCATCTTTATGTATTTATTTAATTGCTATGAGCGGCATATTGGACCTGTATGTTTATTATATTTATACTGGGACAACGAACAATAAATATTGACCAAAATGCTAATTTCCACTTGTGGTCTCTGGGCATTAACAAGTTTGAGATTTCTTTAAAGGCTGGATTGTGTAACTTTTCCTGGTGGAGGGTCTGTCAAATGCTTTTCTCTGTGGAAATGTGAAAATTGCTTTGTCTGGAATGTTTCACATTATGGCATTAAAACTTTCTATCTTCATGAAGACCAAACCAGAACAAGTTACAGGTCAGATCTGTGGAGAGACGACCCCGCTCTCAGTCAGAATGCCTGTTTTTCTAAGTATTTTTGCGCTATAAAATTACGTGTAATTGAACAAATGTAAAGAAGACCTGTTTAATGTCATACTGTGGAACATTCCAGGCAGAGCGATGATATATCCATAGAAACAAACAAACAGAAAAGTTACGCAATGCAGCTTTAAGATATTTTCATATTTTTGTTTTATTTTAAAAATGTATTTAACCAGGGAAATCCCCATTAATTATTAAAAACCTCTTTTTCAAGGGAGCCCCGGCCAAGAGGCAACAAAAAAGAAAAAATAATTACAACACAATTAAAATGACATACAAATTAGTTAAAACAGGTACAATATATGGAGGCTGTCTCAAGTGCTCTCAGTCTGGATTTAAAGCCATTCAATGAGATAAGTTCCGTTAATTTCCAGTCCTTTTGTAGCTTGTTCCATGTCGAGGGGGCAGAGAAGACAAAAGCCCTTTTTCCCCAACTCCAAACAAATGGAACAGAGAGAAACAACTGATCATTGAACATGTGGTGGAATTTTTGTCATAATTGAGCTGGATTTATTTGTTTATATTAACCATGTACAAAATCACATCTTACCTGAACATTAAAATGATATGATTAAAAAAAGGTCAAATATAATGATACAGGTTGAGTCCCTGTTTGAATGCGCTTGTTGATGGGCAAGTACTTAACCGTGATTCCGTATAAATGCAATTACAATTCCCATTTTCTTTTATTTCAGGTCAGAATATCCAACTGGCCCAAAGAGTCAGCAGGTTCATGGTTCAGCGAATTCAAACGAGGAAAGATTGTGAGTACTTACTCCTTTCACAAACTACTTTTCTCTCATCCAGGGCAACTTTTAAATCCTTTTATTTCATCCTCCTTATCACATTTATGCTAGCACTGTATTCTCCATTGGACTGTCTATCTCTCTTTCTTATCAATTTCGTTCATAATTTCATTTTCCTATCTCTCCTAATCCCAACTGCACCTGCGCTGAAATCTCTGGGCCTTCCTTTATTTATCAGATAGGGTTAGTTTCAAATATTCATCTTACCGGAGAAAAGATTTACAAGCTTTTTGGACCAAGTAACCTAAATATTTCAAACTATAAAGTATTGAACTCTAACCAACAGTAATTCAATCCAAAGAATACATTGAACTAAACCAGACTGGTCACTCAAAGTATTAGTATTCTGATTATATGTTCAGAATTTCGTTATTTCCCAATATACTGTAGTTATTTCCTGTTTTATCTTTTTTATCTCTTCACTCTTTTGGCTCCATAAACCAAGGTCAACCATGTGTGCTCATTCCCTGTTGAAAGATTGCAAACTGAAATGAAAAAAGAAATATTGCAAACCTAAATCGACTTTGTCCTTCTTCGGAAAGGACACGCATTTGCTGTTCTATATTATAATGTTGTTTCCTCATCACAAACACACCTGGAGTTGTGTTTTGTTTCATTCACATGTTTAACGCACAAAGCTTGTTCCTCCCTCAAACAGAAAACTTGTGATGTTTTGTGATAATACAGGAAGTGCTCCACTGTGTTTTTATAGGAATTTGAATGATTCTAGTTCATCTCTACTGAACTAAAGGTAAATTGTAGCTGTTAACTTGAAAACTACATGACATCACAAGGTGGAACTGAATGAAAACACAACTCAATATGTTTTTGATTAGGTAACAACATTCTAACATGGCTTAAAGCTCACACGATTCAATTTGTAATATGCAGCTCTGGAAACAAATAAGAGACCACTGCAAAATTATCAGTTTTTATGATTTTACTACTTATAGGTATGTGTTTGGGCAAAAGGAACATTTTTGTTTGAGTCTGACAAAATTTCCCCCAAAGTCCAAATTAAAATATTATCGTTTAGAGCATTTATTTGCAGAAAATGACAAATGGTCAAAACAACAAAAAAGATACATGTTTTCAGACCTTAAACAATGCAAAGAAACAAGATCAAATTCATTTTAAAACAACATAATACCAATGTTTACACTTAAGAAGAGTCCAGAAATTAATATTTGGTGCAATAAACTTTATTTTTAATCACAGCTTTCATGCGTCTTGGCATGCTCTCCACAAGTCTTTCACATTGTTCTTGGGTGACTTTATTCCACTCCTGGTGCAAGAACTGAAGTAGCTCAGCTTTGTGTTTGTGTTGGAATTCAACAGACGCTGGAATGGAATGGCTGTAATACATGTAGAGATGCTGATTTCAGAAAAAAATGCAGTGGTGTCTTATTTTTTTTCCAGAGCTGTAGAACCTTTAATACCTCAAACACACTTGAATAAAACTTGCTGTGTGTCCTCAGCTGAACTACGTGGACATCTCGGAGAGTGAAATCGCGTCGGTGCAGATGACGTTCTTGAAGCTGCTCAGCTCTTCAGCCAGACAGAACTTCACGTACATCTGTCACCAGTCTGTGGCCTGGTATGACGCCAAAGCAGACAACTACAACAAGGCCCTGCGCTTCCTCGGCTCCAACGACGAAGAGATGTCCTACGATAACAACCCCTTCATCAAAGCTCTCACTGACGGATGCTCGGTAAGATACACTCCACTCCTTTTATGACTATAAGGGGCTCTGAGATTAATGGCAGTTGTCGTGTATTGCGTGTTCCATCAGAGACGACCAAGATTCAAAAAGGTTCAATTAACCAAAAGTTTATTATTATTCCTAATACACAGCTCCAGGTCAAAATCTGCGCTCCAGTGCTTAAAGGAAAAGTAACGTTATTTTACAATCTGAGCCTTCTTTCGGTAATAAAACAAGTCGTTTGACTCACCCATAGCACGTTGGTGTCATTTGGAGCTGTTTGGTAAAAGTTATGTTGTAGCGTATCCGTTAGCGTGAGTACTCGGGGCATTACTTTGCGGTCTCCAAATAACACAAACTTTAGCACTTTTCAAATCATAGAAGCCCGATGTCTTAATCTACGATTTCGTTTGAAGCAAAAGTGGCCTGTAATCCGAGATTTATCCATAGTTTTCAGCTTTGCGTTTCATGTTTGGGTCCCGGGAGCTGAGAGCACAGTCCGCACATGCACACTGGCGTCCTCATCTACTCGAAACTATGGCTAAATCTCGGATTACAGGCCACTTTTGACCACACGAAATCGTAGACTAAAGACATCAGGCTTCTATGATTTGAAAAGTGCTAAAGTTTGTGTTATTTGGAGACCGCAAAGTAATGCCCCGAGTACTCACGCTAACGGATACGCTACAACATAACTTTTACCAAACAGCTCCAAATGACACGAACGTGCTATGGGTGAGTCAAACGACTTGTTTTATTACCGAAAGAAGGCTCAGATTTTCGTTACTTTTCCTTTAAAAAAAGTGCGTAAAAAGTGACAACCCCCCCTTTTCCCTCAGATATCACATACATTCATGAATATGCAAATTATGTATCAAGTTTCGTATCAGGTTTTCGGCCACTCCTCGTCCCCTTCGGAGATAATGTCCATCCTGGTGCCTGCCCACAAGAACACACCCCCAAGACACAGAAAACAGTTATACGCTTCATTGCTCATTCAAACAATACACAAATAAATGTTAATATGTTGTGTGATATACAAATATGATAAGTGATAAGTATACGCATGCATCTAAAGAAAAAACTTTATTAGTTCAATATTTCTTCAGTCAAATCAAATTTTGAATGAACACTATTAGTAAATCGCAAAGTACCACAATTTCACCCACAAACAACAATATTTCCGGTCTTATTCTGCACAAAAACTGCTAACCCTTTAGTTTAGGTCTGTACAAACCATAGAATATCTAAAGAAGCGTTCGGGTCCAGTCAAATGAAGGTTTTTTTAATGACAAAATAGCAAAATAAAACTCCCAGGATCATGTAAAGCGGGTTAATATGAACATATTAAAGCCAAAATGACACAGAGGGTTAGGGTTAGGGTTGTAAGTCAATGTAAGTCAATTGGAGCCAGGTGAACTTCCTATTTAGAAACCGGCGGCTTGCACGTTAGTTATATCCAAGATACAAACATATTCTGAAATTCTTGTATTAGTTCGTATTAGTTGCCAGTTCATATTTCAGTCCTTTTGTCAGAGTTTAAAATGTGAATCCTATTATTAAAACATAAATCCCAAATCGAATCATAATGCTTGTCAGAAAGAATTTTATATTTTTCCCAAACCTTTCACTCCTAATGTAAGTGTGATACTGTGAAATTGGGCATGAAGATGGGTGTAATAGAGATTCTTTTGAGGAAATTATTCTGTATTATGAAAGCGGAGAAAGTAGAAAAGACTCTGGGACTACAATTGTTTAATAAATATTGTGTATTTCCTCATAGCGCACTGCGGTATGCAGATAATGTCTTTTATTGTTATTATTGTTGGAGAAAATTTACATTTCTTGGGTTATTCTCAGGTAATGTGTAGTCAGGTACAATAAATAAGACAAAACCCTAAAGGCAGTTACTTCGTGATTTGTATAGTGGCATTTTACAGTACGTAGAGGATAAAAGGATAAAAAAGGTACTTTGTGATAGGAAAAATAACGCATTGAAAGAGAAGAAATTGTTTAGGATTTTGTTTTTTGTTTTTTATTACTTTTAATATTCACTAGTCAATATCTCTTAAATGAGAATACAGTGGTCCCTCGTTTATCGTGGTGGTTACGTTCTAAAAATAACCCGCAATAAGCGAAATCCGCGAAGTAGTCAGTTTATATTCTACAATTATTCAACACGTTTTAAGGCTGTAAACGCCTCACCACACACCTTATACACTTTTCTCAGACTGGCATTAACATTTTCTCACATTTCTCTCTCGTTTAAGCACTCAAACGTTCGTATATATTTTCGTCCTGGCGCCGCTCCGCCTTGGTGCAGACGTCTTTTTCCGAGTGAAGAACATGGTTATGGGGAGTTGTTGGCACTCTTTTTTCTTTTGGGCGAAAAGATTCTTATAAACAGACATGCCACCTTCGATTATATTTGAGAACGTTTCGTCGACATTGTGGGTTTTGTCGGGGAGAAAACTTGCAAACAAACAGCACTTCAGAGTCACACTGCACTCGAACATTTATATAAATTTGGCAAACTGAACGCATTCTGTACTGTACAGGAGACATGGCACGGAGGAGAATGACTGACAAATCAGCAAAGGTCTACAGTCCCTTAGCTAATCAGGACGCAGAACACAATGCACGTTGATACACTATAAAAAAATTAATGGAATAAAAAAAATCTGCGAAGCCGCGAAAGGTGAACCGCGTTATAGCGAGGGACCACTGTATTTGTCTAATTTTGTATACACACAATCTTTCAAAATGATTTCAAAATGATAACACTGTAATCTGTAATATCCCATGGTGTAGATATTCTCAAATTAGTAAAGGTTAAGGTGCACTTTTTTAAACTTTTGCGGTGGAGGGTCCGCCACCTGCTTGTATCCATGGTGATATTATTACTTTATCTGGAATTTTCCACAGTATGACATTAAAGGGAACATATTACACTATTTTCTGATCTGTTATAAAGTTGTTTCCTCTTTACAAACATAACTGGAGTTGTGTTTTGTTTCATTCACACATGTTTAATGCACAGACGCTGCATATTTAGGTTCTTTCACTACTTTCCACCTTGTGATGTCATGTGATAATACAAGAAGTTCTACACTGTGTTTTTTAACTCCATACACTTTCATTTGGATCATTTCTGTCCTGGAAATGCCAATCTCTACTGAGCTAAAAGTAAAAGGTAACTTGAAAACTACCGCTTTGTGACATCACAAGGTGGAACAGAGCATTTTGAGCTTTGGAGATGTAGACAGATTCATAATAATGGGTTACGCTAACATGTGAATGAAACAAAACACAACTCCGGGTATGTTTTTGAGAAGGACATTACATTAGAACATGGCTTAAGGCCTTCCCCATTGTCATAGCGCAGAGAGCAAGACGAGGCTGGTGACTTCTCAAAATTAAACAAAATAGTCCACCAAAAGTCAACAACTAATTTTGAGTAAAAAGTGTGTCGGCGGTGGCGAAAGGACGGTAAGAAGCCCGGAAGAAACAAAATGCCCAAAACCCAAGAGAAAAGCATAGGATTAGCAAAAACTAGCCAAGTAGCCAGCGAGCTAGCTGCGCCCAACATCACGACGAGTGACCTACTCCAAGCAACTGAGTCACTCAAATCTGAAATGAAAAAGGACAACGAAAACCTGAGAAAGGATATTGTCACACTGCAACAAGATCTAGGCAGAAAACTCGATGACATAAAACAGGTCATGAAAGACCATGCCTTAAAGGGATATGCCACCCCCAGGTCAAATTTGGGCATCTCCCCACAGTCCAGAGACTAAAACTTTCCTGCTCACCCAGCCATTGTCCGAGTCTGTCGCCACTGACCGCCGCGGTATCTGCAGCTCCTCCGCCTTAGACTGGAGTCTAACGTCGCCAGAGAAAGATTTCGGCCAAAAGGAATTCATTTGCTCGATGCGTTTCCCAATTACTTTCTCTGTAGTGCGCATTCATATCGAGTGCAAATAAATGTGCAAATCAACACTCATTTTGGGTGGGAACTATTTTCCAGTGCGGAAGAATACAGCCGAATCACGCACCACGTTGTGCAACAGGGGAACTCCCTTCCCGGTGCGTAACTGGGATTCCCCTGGCAGCGTGCTGCGTGATTCGGCTGTATTCTTCCGCACTGGAAAATAGTTCCCACCCAAAATGACCAAGGCAAGCTCTCCGTGTTGATTTGCACATTTATTTGCACTCGATATGAATGCGCACTACAGAGAAAGTAATTGGGAAACGCATCGAGCAAATTAATTCCTTTTGGCCGAAATCGTTCTCTGGCGACCTTAGACTCCAGTCTAAGGCGGAGTAGCTGCAGATACCGCAGCGGTCAGTGGCGACAGACTCGGACAATGGCTGGGTGAGCAGGAAAACGCTTTCCACCACTTATTTTAGTCTCTGGACTGTGGGGAGATGCCCAAATTTGCCCTGGGGGTGGCATATCCCTTTAAAGGGATAGTTCGTTTTTTTTTTTATGTGAATCTGTATGGCGTCCCATTCAGCAGTGCCGTCCATTAACACTGACTTACCGCTGACAGTGTCCTCTGAGCCGAGTTCTGCTCCGGTTCTGTAGCTCACGAAAGTAGGTCCGGCAAGTTATTGGGGACAGTTAATAAAGCTTGTTTTTGTTCTCAAAACAATATTTGTCCAAAAAGTGATATCATGATCTCAACTAGCACATTCTGCAAAAAAACAAAAATCACAAATTTTGAAAAAAAAATTGTAAAAACGCATGTATCTAAGATTGCCTAATCCCTAGTTGTGCCCTCAAAGTCCGTGGTGCGTCACATATTTGCGTCACAAAACAGTTGTCCGCGAAAAATTCAGCAGTCGGAATCACTTGTTGCTATTTTCTCTCGAGTCGTATCACTGCACGCCTATTAGTATTATTAGCCTGTTCACTTGTAAACATCCACTAACAAGTTTCACAAGAGTCAATTTTGCGTAATATAGGACCTTTCAGCTCAGTATGCCACGCCAAATACATAACTAACCATTCCTGTTTGTGTGTCGTGTGCAGATGAAGCAGGGCTACTCCAGGTCAGTGCTGGAAATCAACACGCCGCGCATCGACCAGCTGCCCATCATCGACGTAATGCTCAACGACTTCGGCGACGCCAACCAGCGATTCGGTTTCGAGGTGGGCCCCGTGTGCTTCCTGGGTTAGACGCCCCCCTCCCCGCTACAGGACAGGGTCAGACCCAACCGAACCCCACCAGCCTTACCTCAAAAGCAAACCTGTGTCCAAGATCCAAGAGGAAGACTGTCCCAGGACTCCCTTTTAGAAACCCCAGATAGACCCACGTCCCATGACCAGACCCTGTCCGGAAGCGCAGACGGGACACTGCTCCTCGACCCTTGTAGGGCCACTCCACATGTCGGTGAAGGAGAGACATCAGGAAAATGGACAGTAAAGCTGCGGAGGACTATGGCGCACTCAGAGCAAAATGAAAGGATGCCTCGGCCGATGCGAAGGATCTGCTCTTTCTTTGCCCTTTTCTACTTTAACCCCACCCCTTTTCATCGACCTCCCATCTTCCGTCATTCGCTTTCATATTTAGCTCCACCTGTTTCACAAATGCCACGCCCCACTGCCAAAATAAATGTGAAATTTCATCTTGATTTGGCTAGATCTAACTTAAAAACAGAAAAGAAAAACAAATGTATTCACGGTAACATATTAGCAGCACTACTTCCTCATTCGCAGAGGATAAAACGCCTCACAACCGCTTCATCATCTTATGCTTATACTGCACCACGCCTTCACACTTAAGCCCCACCCACTTCCATGTAGCATCTCCCCTGACCACACCCTTTCACCGCTAACTCCACCCATTTCATTATCATTCCATCATTTCATTTTTTGGTAGCTTTTAAGGGGGAGGATCTTGCTTTTGACTCCATTTGTTCCATTTGTAGCTCCACCCACTCCGTTTTAGCCACACCCCCTTCATCATCAAGCCCCTCCCTCCCTCGACCACACCCTGTTGCCTTTAGCTCCACCCATTTCATCGAACCATCGCGTTGCTTTTTTGATCGCTTTCGAGTAACGGGGAGGATCGAGCTTTTAACCATTCGCCCACTAGCTCCACCCACTCTGTCTTTAGCCACACCCACTTCATCATTAAGCCCCTCCCCTGGCCACGCCCCTTTTCTCCAGCTCTCGGTGCCGCCTCGAAAACAACCACAGATGTGCTTTGTGCAGAACCACAAAACACAAAAAAGGTGCTAAAAAGTGCTTTTGATAAACTGTAATTATTATTATTATTTTGTACAATAATGTTCCTTCCGAATCCACTCCAAGACTTGCATGTGCCCCGTTTTTCAAGTTTTTAAATATTTGGAAAGATTTTTATTACAACTCTTAAAATTTATAATGTTTGAAAAAGTGTCATTTGTAATTATAGAATAAGTCTTTGTAAATAAAAAATAATTTCATGCAAACTGGAACAATCATTATTTTATTTTATAGATTTTGATGGTAGTTAGAGGAAAAGATTTACTCTGGTGTTACCTCAGTGGATTTATTTGGCAGTTCAGTCATGTTTAGACACTTGCAATTAAATTTTTCACTACAACAAAAAATCAAATGTGTAATTACAAATTTCTGGTTAATTATTTTTTCCTTGTAAGATTGAACTATTGTTTCTATGTGCCTTAAATTGTTCAAATATTAAAACTGGATTCTGAAAAACTGGATTCTTTATTTTTGCTGCCAAATATGCACCCAGTATATGTTACACTTCAATGTTCACAATAAGGATTCTGCATACTACTATTGTGTCACTTGAGTAACTTTTAAAATAAGGCTACGTTCATATGATGACGGTCTGAACAGAAGACGCAAAAGTGGCGTCGCATCTTCACTTTTTATTCCGCGTTTAGACGGGAGAAAATCTGTGTGCATACGGCGATGCAAAAGTGTGTGGAATTCGATTGGGTACGCATGCCAGGCAACTAGGTGGCGCTGTGATACATTATCACTATGTCCACACGCATGTGTAGAATCTTCCTTCTTCTCATCTGCGCCGTGAAAAGCAAAACAAAACATGGCGAAGAAGTTAAACTATTGCTTCAGACCACGTTAGACTACAAAGCAACGAAGGTGCAACAAGGGCCGTTTCCCAATTCAGCGACGGCACACTTGTGAGTGTCCTTGGAAGGGGATGTGCGTCATATCCGGCGCAACAAGCGCCATTCCATTCGTTTTTTTTCCCCTGCACCGTTAAGATGAGCTCTGAACGGCGCCGTTGTTTCCATGGAAATCGGGGCGTGGACCAAGCGTGCAAACATGCACACTTCACACACTTAAACGCCCCAGCATGCACAGCGCGGGAGGATATGTGGCCGTTTCCCAATCCAGCGACGGCACGCTTGTGAGTGAGCCGTCGGGCTGTCGTTGAGACGGCGCACACTCGCTCTGTCCTTAGTGCACTACGTTTCTCACATGGCCGTCTGCGAAATGGAACAAGTCCCGCCTCAGCTCAATGAGCCGGGTGGTCTGCTCCTTGTTCCCTAAAGACAAAAATATTATACTATTGCGACTAGTAATACTTGGAATTGGGACATGGCCAATGTTCCCCCTAATTTTTAATGTGTCTGAGCAAACACACACTAACTCCACATCCGAAATGCGCCCCCCCCCCCCCGCAGATATTAAAAAAATGACCCTGCGGCTGAATAAAAAGCGGAGATCCGCTAAAAGCTCTTTCATCCCTGATTTACAGTGCGCTGCATAAGTTTTCTTGTGCGCTGAGAATGTGCGAGCAGTGCGCAGCTTAGAGTAAACGTTGGACATGGCTACACTGTAGAATATCCAGCATTACAACAGCAAAGGAAATATAGAAGTGTAAGGGGAAAAGCATGTGAACGGTAATACAGGTGTCGTGATCTATGCCGTTACGGCTACCGTCACACATGCTTAGCGTAGTTTATGAAGAGTTTCATGTAGCATAGTTGTAGGTGAGGTGAACCAGTACGTATATTTTATAGTGACGTCGCAACTCTCACTTGTGGATGTCGCTGGCGAGTCGGTCTTTGTAGTCATATATCCTGCCACGCTGTGCATGCTGGGGCTTTTAAGTGTGTGAAGCGTGCATATTTGCACGCTTGGTCCACGCCCCGAATTCCATGGAAACGACGGTGCCGTTCAGAGCTCGTCTTAACGGTGCAGGGGGAAAAAAACGAATGGAACGGCGCTTGTCGCGCCGGATATGACGCACATCCCGTTCCAAGGACGCTCACAAGTGTGCCGTCGCTGAATTGGAGAGAGTGGATGTTTGCTCAGACACATTAAAAATTAGGGGGAACATTGGCCATGTTCCAATTCCAAGTATTACTAGTCGCAATAGTATAATATTTTTGTCTTTAGGGAACAAGGAGCAGACCACCGGGCTCATTGAGCTGAGGCGGGACCTGTTCCATTTCGCAGACGGCCATGTGAGAAACGTAGTGCACTAAGGACAGAGCGAGTGTGCGCCGTCTCGACGACAGACCGAGTGCACACTCACAAGCGTGCCGTCGCTGAATTGGGAAACGGCATAGGTGTGGTGTGTGTACACTGATACCGACCGATGTGACCTAAACGCGTACGCGACGTCAGCAGATTTGACCAGAGTTTTGCGTCTTGGGCAGTGTAGACGAAAACGCTACAGCGGAGCGTATTCAAGTTTTCCACTTTGGAGGGCGGTTTCAGTTTTTTGCGTTTTTAAAGCCCCCAAAACGCCGCCACCGTCTAAATGAAAGGCACTTCCAATAAAATATTTTGTCGTTTTTACCTGTTAGCGTTCTCATGTAAACAGGCCCTAAATTGTACTTCTCAGAGTACTTATCTACTTTTTACATACTTTTAAACCTACTTGACTTGTTTGTACTTGTACTTGTAGTTATTGTTTACTGAAGTAAAAGTATGCTTATTTGAGTAAAACATTTGGTTACTCTTCCTACTATAAGAATAATTGCATATAATATGATAAAAGGAGAAGTTCAATTTGTCAACTGGACAAAGTTTGTTTGGTTGAAAGCCTCTCGGATGAGCGGCGAAACGTTTTCAACCAAACAAACTTTGTCCAGTTGACAAATTGAACTTCTCCTTTTATCATGGATTCTACCTGGACGACTGAGGGACTTTTCATACATATAATATACTGTAATATATGATAAAATATAATTGCATGCAAACAGTAAGGTATTAGATTAAAAAACAACAACTTTAAATCCAGTGTTGTGTAGTAACGAAGTAATAATACTTCACTACTGTACTTAAGTACATTTTGGGAGACTTTGTACTTTACTTGAGTTTTTAAAAAAATGATGACTTTTACTTTTACTTCACTACATTTCCGAATTTAATTACATACTTTTACTCCACTACATTTTCAATGTGCCGTTTAGTTACTCATTACAAAAAAACCTCTACTGACTGCAGGGAAGTCAGGATGTGCCTGGGCTTGTTCGCTACTTGCGCATGACAATCAGCCTACACCTGCTGGTTTCATGCAGCTAGTTTAGTCAATCAACATCCCTGATGGAAGAGGAGACAGCATCCATCGAGGTAAGTTCTAGATTAATGTAATTGTTAGCGTCTATATTCCAATTTCAGTAACCATAGCATGGACTTTCTAGACACCGTTGTGAAACCTTGAGCATAACATGTAGAAATTAACTTTTTGTGACATTGTTTCGGTTACACAAAGCGTATTTGATGATGTTGGAGCTAACAGGCTACCTAGCTTTTTCGGCTCAAGGGAAGGCATAGCTGTAGGCTAAGTGTAACGAATGAGAAAGGGCACACAAGGACAAAAAATAACATTAACATGTGCCTACTTTTAAAAATGTAAACAAGCACTGTGTGTTTGTGCTATCTAAGTAACAAAGCGAGAGTTAGCTTCAGACTGCCTTTGCTTGATACTTTTACTTTTAATTACATTACTTGAGTACATTTATTTTTACATTACTTGTCGTACTTAAGTACAAGAGGTTCCAGATACTTTAAGACTTTTACTCAAGTAACATTTCAGTCAGTGACTTCGACTTTTACCAAAGTCATTTTTGGGAGGGGTACCTATACTTTTACTTGAGTTTGATTTTCCAGTACTTTATACAACACTGTTTAAATCACTCAAACTTTATTTATGGAGCACTTTACAAGACTCAAAGTGACAAAAGTGCTTCACATTAAAATCAACGCAATATAAAAACAATAAACAATGAAATAGAACTAATTGGAAAGACTTTTATTACAACTTTTACTGAATATAAATTTGTATTGTACTAAAATTTGATTCAGAAATTAAGGAATAGACTTGATACGCAATAGCAATTCTGATACCGCATTGATAATAAAAAGCTGTATTTCTAAATCGTAATAGTACATTCTTTTATGAGGTCTGATATCTATAAGTTCCACAGTGGTCCATGGGCGTATTTGTTCAGATACAGCTCAAGATCATTCTAAAACTATTCAGGAAAGGTTCATTTCTGCCCTGTGAATGTGACTTTTTTTGTGTTGATACCTGCGGAAGTGTCTAGTTTTAGTTTCAGTATCAATTAGCGTCTGATTTTCGTTATTGTTGAACTGCAAAATACACAAGTCAGATAGTTTCGCGGCTGGTTTCTATGCAACAACTCAACAAACAAAAACTAAATATTTTCTTCTTTTTTTTGAGAAGACAGAGAGAGTGAGCTTAATTGAGCCGTTTCAAAGCTGCCAGAGTGTCGACCGGCGCCATCATCTCGTACCCGTAAAGCATGTCTGTCTGTTGTGGTTTCCCAATCGCGGCGTTGTCACTGTCACTGTCACCGCACTGTGTTTAGTTTCATCAGCTGCACTGTCTCCTCAACACCAGCTCCGGTTCGAAGACGCTCAACTTTAAATCACCCCAACTTTTCCTGAGCAACAACCGACAGAATCTACGTCATGGAGAGGCTGTTTAAAACCCGTACAAACATGTGGAGTTTCTCTTGTAATTAAAATGTGTGACGGGAGCAGGTGTAGATCAGGAGTTTTTCACGAAGGGTTATCTACAGGCTCTGTTCACGGTTACCGGAAGACGTTCGGATGGCTTCTGGTGTAGTTCCCGACACCAGGCATGCGATAAAACAATAAAACCGTGGATTCAGCAGCAGCGTCTTCACAACCTGCCAAAACTTTCCATGGGGGACGTGGCTCTAATCTCATCTTTCGAATATGACAGAACGCTTTTTAAAAAATTATTATTAAGCTAGACAAAGACAAAATGAATGAATGGCATTTTATAAAAGGAAAAAAAGAATACAATGACATCTAGATGAAGAAAACCGGGCCATTTTCTCAGTTTTCCGAGATTTAACTGTTACATTGTACTTTAACAAGAAGCAAATCTGTCAAATCTTAGTGTTCAAGGACAAATTATTAATAATAACGTACAAGAAGTGAAATATTTAGGCCTGTATTTAGATTTAGCCCTATCCTGTGATAAACAAATTAAACATCTAAGTAAAGTTATGAAATGTAATATTGCAAATCTTAGACATAATTCAAAACTCCCTAAACACTGAGGCTTTTCTTCATGCCATGATTTTTCTCACTTTCATTATTGCTTCATCTGTTGGCCTCAGGCAGGAAAGACCTTCAAAAAATCAACTGAGATTCTTTTTAAGCAAGCCCTCGATGTTTTTGATAGAAAATCATTGACTTATCATTATTGTAACGTACTGAACAGACACAACCTGATCATTTTTTTATTCTGAGATGCGGCTGCTCCATAGATTTCTCCACGATGCTGCTCCCTCTCCTTTAAGACGCTTCTTCCAGATCAGAGCAGATGACCAGAACATCTCGTTCATCTGTAAATTCTGAATTGACCATCCCCTTTAAATGTACAGCGATGTCAAACCTAAATCAAAACAAACAAAGAAAACAATAGGACTGGCCAGGTCAGGTCCAGAGGTGTGAAAACACCCATTATGGTGCTGAATGGGTATGCTAAACAAGATCCCAGACAAAAACTCAAAACAAAGAGGTGGGATAGTTTCATAGTAATTTCATTGTAGCTAGCTCCTCCCTTCAGCTAGATATAAGCAGTGTCCATCAGCACTCTAACCAGAACTGACGAAGTAGCTTGGATGAGCTGCGAAACGTTTTCAACCAAATAAACTTTGTCCAGTTGACAAATTGAATTTCTCCTTTTGCCATGTATTGGTAAATGTACACATTAGAGGATATTGATGACAATGAATTTTTTAGAAGATAATGATGAATTTGAAATGTTGTATTTATGGAAATTAGAATAAATGAATTTTGATTCTTTTTAAATGTTTAACAATGAATTGGATAGTGGTTATTTTAAGGAGACACTGTTAAAGTGTGAAGAATCCCTCAGTCGTCCAGGTAGAATTCATGGCAAAAGGAGAAATTCAATTTGTCAGCTGGACAAAGTTTATTTGGTGGAAGACGTTTCGCAGCTCATCCAAGCTACTTCTTCAGTTCCAAATAAACTTTGTCCAGTAGACAAATTGAATTTCTCCTTTTGTCAGAGACACTGTTAATGATGAAATGTTGTAGCTAGAGTTGGTCTAACGATAATAGTTTCTTTAAAGATCCCATGACATGGTACTTCTTGATGCTTTTATATGGCTCCTTAATGGTTCCCTAATACTGTAAATGAATCCTTCTTCAAAATCAACACTCAGTGCATGAGAAACAGAGATAAGATGAGAAAGAGTCATAAATATCTCTCTCAAACACTTTATTCTGGGCGTTGTTGCTTGAATGCAAATGAGGAGAAAAGAGCTGGCCTATAGTAGAGGGTGGGGGCGTGGCCAAACTCTCCACTCTCCGCTGTCAGCTCTCAGCTGATCCATTTCCGTGTTTTTGCACGGGGGGAGAGATTTGAAGCGTTCCATTGAAAAATAAACACATTTCCACAGAAAATAAAATTAAACCACTGCTGTTCAAAGGTCCAGAGGCTCAGATAAAGGACTTCCGAGCCTAGAAACACTCGGACGTGCCTCCAGGCAAATAAAAAAACGCATTTTGCATTGCCTAGCGCATTCGCAGTCCAAACTCTCTGGGCGTGATTTACAGAGACGCTGAGTACAGACAGACGGGGGTGGAACTGCATTTGCATTTCTTTTTTCGATCTGACGTCAATAAGGTGCCTTGTTCAAAATCGCCCGTTTGAGCTCCGATTTTTTGTAACGCAGAAAAGGATCGCAAATGCTCAGTTTAGACATTTCGCAACTTTTAACCATGGGGGGGGGGGCCTAAACAGGGTAGGGGAGCTCACATTAACGTTCAAAAACCTCAGAAAGTGAAAATTTCATGCCATGGGACCTTTAATGTATGTTGTACCTGCCCCAGGACTGCAGACGGAAAGGAGGTTGTAGCTAAATCTGGCACAGAGCGTCTTTTCTCACTGAGATTAATGTTTTCTGTGAACTGTTAAATAAATACATTCAGAGTTACTATCGCCCACACAGCCCAAAGGAAGTCGTCATCCGCATGTTTCAAAACGTCTTCCGGTTTTGTGACACAAGCCTGAATTGAGCCCATTGAAACTGTGAAAAGTGGGGCCTTGTTTTGACTTGGGACTTGACTTGGACTTTCCTGTTTTTGACTCAGGACTTGATTTGGACATGAGTTCAAAGACTTGAGACTTACTTGATAAAGCAACGACAAACCCACCTCTAATACTAAGGCACAGATTAGACTGAGCCACCAGGCCATGATTCAGACTTAACCTAACAAGTGCACACTACGATGTTGGATAATACGTAAATAAAGTTTTTTTTCTGACTTCTTACTAGTAAAAAGCACTTCATTCGGTATTTTGGGCCAATTCACCAAGAGGCCTCTGACTCCCGGCAATAGTGTGGAGATAAACCTGGTGTAGACCAAGAGAGAAGCTCCATGTGTTCTCTGTTTGAAATGAAAGGTCCACAGAGCCTGAGACTGAACGTAAAAAAACATGTTTGTGTTACTGAGAAGACGCGCAAAGAGTCCACAGAGATACAGACAAACCAGTGAGTCTCATGTTCACAGTGTGTTCAGTGTGCGTTTGGTGTGTTCAGTGTGCGTTTGGTGTGTTTGGTGTGCGTTTGGTGTGTGTTTTTGATGTGTTTGATGTGTTCGGTGTGCGTTTGGTGTATGTTTGGTGTGCGTTTGATGTGCGCTTGGTGTGTGTTTGGTGTGTGTTTAGTGTGTGTTTAGTGTGTGTTTAGTGTGTGTTTAGTGTGTGTTTAGTGTGTGTTTGGTGTGTGTTCAGTGTCTTTTTAGTGTGTGTTTGGTGTATGTTTGGTGTGTGTTTGGTGTGTGTTTAGTGTGTGTTTAGTGTATGTTTCGTGTGTGTTTAGTGTGTGTTTGGTGTATGTCTGGCGTGTGTTTGGTGTGTGTTTGGTGTATGTCTGGTGTGTGTTTGGTGTGTGTTTGGTGTATGTCTGGTGTGTGTTTGGTGTATGTCTGGTGTGTGTTTGGTGTGTGTTTGGTGTATGTCTGGTGTGTGTTTGGTGTATGTCTGGTGTGTGTTTGGTGTGTGTTTGGTGTATGTCTGGTGTGTGTTTGGTGTGTGTTTGGTGTATGTCTGGTGTGTGTTTGGTGTATGTCTGGTGTGTGTTTGGTGTGTGTTTGGTGTATGTCTGGTGTGTGTTTGGTGTGTGTTTGGTGTATGTCTGGTGTGTGTTTGGTGTATGTCTGGTGTGTGTTTAGTGTGTGTTCAGTGTCTGTCTAGTGTGTGTTTGGTGTGTGTTTGGTGTATGTCTGGTGTGTGTTTGGTGTGTGTCTGGTGTGTGTTTGGTGTGTGTTTGGTGTATGTCTGGTGTATGTTTGGTGTGTGTCTGGTGTGTGTTTAGTGTGTGTTCAGTGTCTTTAGTGTGTGTTTGGTGTGTGTGTCTGGTGTGTGTTTGGTGTGTGTTCAGTGTGTGTTAAGTGTATGTTTGGCGTATGGTGTATGTTTGGTGTATGTCTGGTGTGTGTTTGGTGTGTGTTCAGTGTGTGTTTAGTGTGTGTTTGGTGTATGTCTGGTGTGTGTTTGTTTGGTGTGTGTTCAGTGTGTGTTTAGTGTGTGTTTGGTGTGTGTCTGGTGTGTGTTTGGTGTATGTCTGGTGTGTGTGTGTTTGGCGTGTGTTCAGTGTGTGTTTGGTGTGTGTTTGGCATATGTTTGGTGCATGTCTGGTGTGTGTTTGGTGTGTATTCAGTGTGTGTTTAGTGTGTGTTTGGTGTATGTTTGGTGTGCGTTTAGTGTGTGTTTGGCATATGTTTGGTGCATGTCTGGTGTGTGTTTGGTGTGTATTCAGTGTGTGTTTAGTGTGTGTTTGGTGTATGTTTGGTGCATGTCTGGTGTGTGTTTGGTGTGTATTCAGTGTGTGTTTAGTGTGTGTTTGGTGTATGTTTGGTGTGCGTTTAGTGTGTGTTTGGCATATGTTTGGTGCATGTCTGGTGTGTGTTTGGTGTGTATTCAGTGTGTGTTTAGTGTGTGTTTAGTGTATGTTTGGTGTGCGTTTAGTGTGTGTTTGGTGTGTGTTTGTTGTGTGTTTGGTGTGTGTTTTGTGTATGTTTGGTGTGCGTTTAGTGTGTGTTTAGTGTATGTTTGGTGTGTGTTTGTTGTAGGTTGCACTCAGATCTATGGAGGGGCAAGCACAAAACAAGAATATCTCCAGGGAAACGAACCCGTGAGCTCATATCCTTCAGACTGTTACTTTTCACAGTTATTGCAGCTGTTTTCAGATACGCCAGTGGTTACGGTGTCCCTAAAGGTCAAAAAGAACAAAACCCAACAGCTAAAATCAAATCAGAAAATTTGTGAGACTTGCAATAAAGTTTTAATATCAGGATTTCAACCAAATAAAACCAGAAAACCCCAGATCTAACATTATTTACTGTCTTTACTGCACTGAAATCTGCCAGTGTCTGCTATGAAGAAACCCAGAAAAAAATAAGGCTGACAGAAAAATACAATAAAAATACTTGTTGAAAGCTACAACTGCACGAATTCTCTCAGTCTGAAAACCAGCGCTGGCAGCTCCTGTATTGACCGCTGCCTCTATTGTGCACCATAATTGAAGGTACTGTTAATATTTTCTGAAAACTACAGCAAACACTGCAATTATGACTTACAACTTCTCAGCTCCAGTCGATTGATTCTCCTCACTTAATAAATACACTCTTTGTTAGAATTACAAAGTGTTTCTCGGGTAAAGAGCTTTTCTGTCATGAGCCACAGCCTGTTCACACCGATGGAAGCACAAAGGTGTCATTGTGATCCAGAATGCACACTTTTAAGGGCACACTTATTAACATCTAACTACCTGCTAATTCATGAAAATGGCCTAGTATCATATTAATAAGCAGTATTAAGGAGTTTCTTAATAGGAAAGTGGTTGTAAATGTCTAACAGCAGAATACGTGTATGCAGAATTAGACATTAAGGCTATGTTTGTATGATGATGGTCTGAACGAGAGGAGCTCGGAGTAGAGCCGCTGCTTCTCCACGTCGAGAGGAGCAGCTGAGGTGGCTCAGGCATCTGTTCCAGATGCCTCCTGGACGTCGGACGGGAGGTGTTCCGGGCATGTCCCACTGGGAGGAGGCCCTTGGGAAGACCCAGGATACTCTGGAAGGACTATGTCTCCCGGCTGGCCTGGGAACGCCTTGGGGTCCCCCCGGAGGAGCTGGAGGAAGTGTCCAGGGTGTAGGAAGTCTGGGAGTCCCTGCTTAGACTGTTGCCCCCGCGACTCGGCCCGGGATAAGTGGAAGAAAATGGATGGATAGTCTGAACAGAAGACGTAAAAGTGGCATCGGGTCTTCACTTTTTATTCCGTATTTAGACGAGCGTTTTCAGGAGGAAATCTGCGTGCATACAGTGACGCAAAGTGTGTGGAATTCCATTGGGTATGCATGCCAGGCGGCTAGGTGGTGCTGTGATACATTATCACTACTATGTCCACGCACATGCGTAGAATATTCCTTCTTCTCATCTGCGGCGCGAAAAGCAAAGCAAAACATGGCTACCGGGAGCAAAAAAAATTGTATGGTCAGACGAAGAAGTTCAACTATTGCTTCAGACCACGTTAGACTACAAAGCAACGAAGGCACAACAAGGTGTGGACTGGGAGTCCTGCCAAACAAAGTACACTGATATATGGACCGATGTGACGTAAACGCGTACGCGACGTCAGCAGATTTGATTTGAGTTTTGCGTCTTGGGCAGTGTAGATGAAAACGTTACGGCGGAGCATATTCAAGTTTTCCCCTGTGGAGGGCGGTTTCTTTTTTTTGCGTTTATAAACCCCCAAAACACCGTCACCGTCTAAACGAAAGGCACTTCAGATAAAATATTTTGTTGTTTTTACCCGTAGGCGTTCTTGTGTAAACAGACCCTAAGAAGAGCTGAATAAATACTTTTAATAACAAATTAATAACAAATTTACCACTGACAACTAAGCAGGTGGTTAGATGTTAATAATTGTACCATAAAATAAAGTGTTAGCAAAATGAGTATTCAACTGGAACGGCTCTCGCAGAAAACAATCAGGAAAAGGTGGAGCCTCGAATATTTGAATCTGATTAGTCCGTTACTCCGCACAGTTTTCACAAATAAAATAGCAGTACTGACGCTATTTTCGGCTGAAGTACGTGGTTTTGGTTCATGTGATTGTTCGCCATGTGATTGGTCCGTCTAATAGAGTCTGGGCCCTGTCACACCAGCGAGTTTGTGAACTTACAAATATTGCGAGAAGCCGTTTTGTTGTGCAAGGTTAAATACATAGGCCTATAGCAGGAAAAATAAAGAGAAAAAGGAAGGAAAAAAGGTCACACGGGGACTGAAAAACTAAAAAAAAAAAGCGACCAGACTGATGTCCCTCTGTTTAAAAAAGTACAACAAAGCACACAGAGATGATTGTGGATTCACCAGGCTGTAATAGGACAGGACTTTTCTGTTATAAGACAAAACCAAGTGAGAGTGATGGAAGTGCAAAGCAGTGGGGCTTCTGTTGTTTCAGAGGGATCAGGAGCAGAGTCTTTGTGAATGCCGCCGGTGACTGTGAGAGAACTCTTTGTAGCCCGGTGCCAGGGAGGTGTCAGTCCTCGTGCCTTGAGTCGAGTTTTAGTTCAAAGTGTGAGCTGCATCCCCCCTGAGCTCAGCTTTAGCTTTAGCTTTAGCTCCGACCTACTTCCTTTGCAAACAGATGAGGGCCCCTGACACACACACACACACACATACAGCAAGACACTTTTATGATCACAGTTGTTATTACAGTTACACAGAGTTCAGATGTCTCCGCTCCTTTTCTGTCACCTCATTTCAGAGCCTATTAAATGTTTAAATAATCCCTAATATAACTTTAATATAAGAGCAAATGTAATGTTGTTGTTATGTTTGATTTTGAGTGTTTGAATAAAGGTTAGCATTAGCACTGACTCCACCATGTCGTCAGTGTCCACCCTCACTGCCCGATCTGTCATTATTTATTGATTTTAGTGTGACTCTGGATAAACCTCATAGGAATAGATAAATCAATGTCTGCTTAGAATAATCTACCAAGAGATTTCATTTTTGGCAAATACTAAAATGTCAATTTAAAGTACTCCTGAAAAGGCACAAAAAGAAAACCTCTAATCTTTTGCGTTGCAGTGAGTGATATCTGTCTTTTGCACTTGAACTGAGTCCTGTGGGTGTTTGTGTTTGTCTGTCTTTGTGCATGCGTGCGTGTGTGTTGGATAAACAACAGAATAAAGAAATACCAGGTGCTCAAGGAAGAGCTGGAGAAGGCCTGGAAGGTGAAGGCATCAGTGGTGCCCGTGGTGATCGGAGCAATCGGGCTGTAACCCCCAAACTGGAGGAGTGGTTACAGCAGATCCCAGGAAAAACATCAGACATCTCAGTCCAGAAAAGTGCTGCACAGGAACAGTAAAGATACTGTGCAGAACTCTCAAGCCCAAATAATTGGACTTGAGAGTTCTGTGCAGTTCTGTGGATCAATAAGGTTTGTCTAAGTTTAAGTCTAAACTCCCAGACCTCTGGTAGACGGCCCGGGCTGGATGAGTGTGAGACAGACCAACCACCGTGGAAGGTGAGGAACACATTATATACAAATACTGTATATGAAATGATGAGTGTGCTTCCACAGCTCATGGAGATCAAAATAAATACGAAATAGAACAGGAGTGGAAATGGCAATTAGTAAAATATAAGAAGTTATTATATATAATAATTAGTGGTGTCAGGCGATTAAAAATATATCTAATTAATTACAGGATTTGTAATTAATTAATCACATTTTAATCACGTGAGAGAGAGAGAAGCAACCCACTTTGCGATTGAGTTTGTCAGTTTTTCTGTGGTTGTTTTACTCATTCGTTTCCCAAATTCTGCAGCGTGGTTTGGTGGTTTGTTGAAGTGCACTCTATCACCGGTAACACTGGAACTTGTCCGGATGTGTTTATCGTTGAAATGATCCGTCAGGCTGGAGCTGCGATCAAAAAATTCTATTTGACAAAAGCTCCAAATCACTGCGTTCTTGTTGATCGTCCCGTCTTCATTCTTTTTATAAATAAACTTGCCGTTCAAAGGCCCTGGCAGCGATTTGCTCGCTGCACGCCAAATTAAAAATGCACGTGCATTGAATTGCCACTCATAATTAATTTTTATAACGCGTTAATTTGCAGTGTAATTAATTAATGTAATTAATGCATTAAACTAACAGTCCTAATAATAATACATTATAGACATTTTTAATCTCAATATTGATATAAAATGACTTTAGAAAATTTGAAATTTGAAAATTGCAGTCCCCAGTGGGAGACTTAAGCTGGTCAGCAGGGCCAGCTCTGTCCTGGGCTGTCCTCTGGACTCTGTAGAGGAGGTGGCTGAGAGGAGAGTGCTGGCTGAACTTACGTCCATCATGGATGACACCCCTCACCCTCTGCACTGGACTGTAGAGGAGCTGAGCAGCTCCTTCAGCAGCCGACTGAGGCACCCCCAGTACAAGAGCGCTGCGGCAGATCCTTTATCCCCACCACCATCAGACTGCATAACTCCACTGTATAGTCCAAAAGAGCAATAGTTTCTATATTCTCTTTTTACTTATTTTATTAGTATTATTACCATCTCAACTGTCTGTTCTAACTTTCTTTTGCACTAAACTGCCTGGAGCTAATGTGGCAAGTGAATTACTCCTTTGTGAGATCAATAAAGTCTGATCTTATCTTTAGTCCTGGTTTAGTCCTGGTTTAGTCCTGGGTTAGTCCTGGTTTAGTCCTGGTTTAGTCCTGGTTTAGTCCTGGTTTAGTCCTGGGTTAGTCCTGGTTTAGTCCTGGGTTAGTCCTGGTTTAAATAGTATTATCAATGTTTAATATTTTAAAGGAATCTTTAGGAGCTTAGATTGACTAAAAAGATTCTGGGCGTGTTCTAAAAATCCAACTTTATGGATGATTGGCAAAGCTCGTTTTTGTAATATAATCAATGGATTAATTGAACATTGGGAAGTGTTCCAAAGTGTCGTAAAAGAAGCTCATTGTGCAAAATTAGAAGAGGGCATGGGATTAAATATGTTTTCTTCTTCCCACTCTTTTTGCTCCACTACAAACTTTTGAAGAACACTGAACACTTAAACTGAATGAGTTTTGATATTTTGAAAACGGTAAACTTCAGGCACCTTTAAAGACGGGGTATTATGTAAAAATTGATTTTTTTTTTGTGCCGTGTTTCATGTTTTAACCCTGTTCCTCATCAGAAACATGCCTGAGGAGGTTTGAGAGTCGTCCACGTGTGAGGGCCGGATCTTCTTGCTCCTGATTGGCTCATCGGTTGCTATGACAGGCTGGACCAGAGTGAGACTGAACGATAAACTGAGAGGATGAGCTGTTTGTGGAAAGTTTTACATCTGATTTCACGTGTTCATATTTACGAGAAAAACCACAAAGGATCAAGAGATAAGAACATGTTAAATAAGCAGGATGTTCAAAGATCAGATTGAGACCGGGTTCCAACCCAGTTCAGACCTGGCTTAGACCTATTTCAGACTTTGTTCAGTCCTGCTTCAGTCCTGGTTCAGCACTGGTTTAGACCTGGATCAGACCTGGTTCTCGGACATGTTCCTCACGGTGCTGCTCTTGTCCCTCTGGTGTTCGGGTGAGTTCTGATTCTTCTTCTTCATAAACTTTAAATGATATCACACAATCTGCTATTTTGAGGTGGTTTTATTTAAAAAAGTGATGTCTTGTGTCAGTTTTGAGACGTTTTTCTCACACTGGGCTAAATGCAGGGCATTTTTTAACTGAATCAGTTGAATTGGCTATTGCCTATTGACGTAAAATGAATAGGTTCATTAAAGCCTAAACTAATAAATGGTGGTTGCTACGTGAACCCGGGGAACACCACTGTCTCTGGAACCGCTGGTCCACAGTTCTTTAGGTACGCACCCGATTTGCCCTAATACTATAATAACAGGCCAAAGTTCATCTGAGGGACAGAAACAGAGCAAAAAGCATTTTACATGAATTATACTTCATACTGTATATACTTGTTTACTTTTACCATTTTTATACAAACCCTTAAAATGTGTCAACATAAATATTCAAAATTTGGGAATGGAGGCGACTGGGGGCAAAAGTGAAGAGGAATATAATGTGATTTCTCTGAGAAAACTTTACAATATCACAAAATATAAACAATCCAGAGAAATGAGCCAAAGCACAAATGTGAGACCAGATACATACATGAGACCAGATACATACATGTGACCAGATACATACATGTGACCAGATACATACATGTGACCAGCTTTAAGAACATTTCCAGTTGTGTTTTATTTGTTCATTGAACAGGAGATTATGAGACTGCATTTGTGACAAAGGAAAAGTCCAGATTTTGAGGTTTAACTGGACAAAGCCTCACAGGAAGCTGAGACCGCGACAGTTTCCCTCTTCATCTACGGATGTATTAGACATTTCACCATGAATTATATTTTGTTGTGAAGCTCAAATTCAGTTTTGAGGTTAGAACACTGTATTTTCCATCTTTCTGAACAGAGAAACAAGTGAATATGTGTATCTCAAAAAATTCAAAACATTCATTTTTCATCATATTCACTGCGTGCACATGGTAGGATCGGATTGGATTTCTCCAAATCCGATCCCTCCAACACACAACCTCCAACACACAACCTCCAACACACCAACAACCTCCAACACACCAACAGACAACCTCCAACGGAGGAATACACAACCTCCAACACACAATCTCCAACACACAACCTCCAACACACCAAGACACAACCTCCAACACACAACCTCCAACACAAAACAACACAACCTCCAACACACAATAACACAACCTCCAACACACAACCTCCAACACAAAACAACACAACCTCCAACACACAACCTCCAACGGAGGAATACACAACCTCCCCATTGAGAAGTGTGTGTGTATGTGTCTGTGTGTGTATATGTGTGTTGTGTATGTGCTGTGTGTGTGTTGCGTGTATATGTGTGTGTCTCTGCAGAGTCGTACAGTCTCAGGCTGGTGGGAGGGGCCA
The DNA here is from genome assembly GCA_036785185.1 of Paratrypauchen microcephalus. Lineage (NCBI taxonomy): Eukaryota > Metazoa > Chordata > Actinopteri > Gobiiformes > Gobiidae > Paratrypauchen > Paratrypauchen microcephalus. The sequence goes on from JAVJIX010000088.1 coordinate 1,510,188, forward strand.
GTCGTTGTTCTGGGACTGTGGGTGTGGATCACAGAGGAGAGTGGAGACGGGTGGAGTCCTACAGACGCTGGGATCAGGAGGACACAGCTGCTGTGTGCAGAGAACTGGACTGTGGCTCTGCTGTTTATGGAGAACAGAGAGACGGTTTTCCACGGGGTCCAGTGTGGAAGGTCCCACGTGACTGTGTGAAGAAGTCTTCAGTGAGACGATGTATCGATGGTTCATACTCCTCTACCTGGGGTGTGGAAGTGATGTGTTCAGGTAAAAGTCGGATCTTACATTTAATTACTCCAGAAGAATGTCACACACACACACACACACATACACACACAACACACACACACACACACATAGACACACACACACACACACACACACACACATACACACACAACACACACACACACACATAGACACACACACACACACACACATACACACACAACACACACACACACACACACACATAGACACACACACACACACACACACACACACAGACAACAGTAATATACATATTTACCACACATATATATATCTGCACTACAGCGGTGATGTCACACATGTGTGCGTCCTGTTGCCTCAGAGTGGTGATGTCAGGTGTTTCCACAGACTCGGTGCGGCTGGTCTCGGGGTCCGGTCTGTGCTCAGGATTGGTGCAGATTTTGGACGGGTCCTGGACTGGGGTCTGTGACGGGGACTTGGACCAGCGGGGGGCAGAGGTGCTGTGCAGGGAGCTGGGCTGTGGGGCTCCTCTCCTCCAGGGGGCGCTCTCCCCTCTGGGACAGATGTTCCACTGTGAGGGCAATGAGTCTGCTCTGATGGACTGTCCCCGCTCAGGCTCAACGACCTGCTCCTCTGGAGGAGCCGCTGTCAACCTCACCTGCTCAGGTAAAGGGGCGGGGCCTCTGGTGTAGGGGCGGGACCTCGGGTAAAGGGGTGGGGCTTCAGGTATAGGGGCGGACCCTTACGTAAATGGGCGTGGCTTTACTGCTCAGGTAAAGTGGCGGGGCTCACTCTGTATCTTGTCTGTCCAGAGCTCAGGCTGGTGGGAGGGGCCAGTCGTTGTTCTGGGATGGTGGAGGTGGAACACAGAGGAGAGTGGAGACGGGTGGAGCCCGATGTACGTTGGGGCCAGGAGGACACAGCTGCTGTGTGCAGAGCCCTGGACTGTGGCTCTGCGGTTTATGGAAAAGAGAGATATGGTTTTCCACAGGGTCCCGTGTGGAGGGTCCCACGTGACTGTGTGAAGAAGTCTTCACTGAGAGGATGTGTCTCTGGTTCATTTGCCTCCTCTCTCTGGGGTGTGGACGTGGTGTGTTCAGGTAAAAGTCGAACCTTACATTTAATTACTCCAGAAGAACACACACACACACACACACTGATCTGTCCAATCACGTCTCTCCTCAGACCTCCTGAATCGTCCAATCATCTCTGTGTCTGTGTCTGATGGGATCTCCAGGGCCCGCCCCCAGGGGGTGCAGGTGCAGCTGGGATCAAAGTTCAGGGTCAAATGCTCCGTGGAGTCACAGTACCCGGAAGGCTCTTTCCGGCTCCTCTCTCCCAGTGCACCCCCCGCTCAGAACCGCACCCTGCCCGCCGTCAATCACTCCGCCCACTTCCTGTTCTCTGACGCTGACCACGGCCACAAAGGAAACTACACCTGTGTTTACCTGTTCAACCACAACTTCTCCTCTCAGAGTGCCACCCTCCAGCTCTCAGTGGGAGGTACACACACACACATAAGATTCAAGATTGTTTATTTGTCATATGCAGGATCAGCACAAGGTCAACAATGCAGTGAAATGTTTAGGATCAGAAGAACCCGTTGACTCACTAAGATAGTCAAGAAGTACTAATAGCAGCAATAAAAATTCAAGGGAAAAGTAAACAATATAATAAAAAAAAGTAATAAAATATAATAAAATACAAAGGTACAGGTAGGATTAAATCGGGTGTAAGTAGAGTATTTCACAGATACTAATATAATATAGTATAGTATTGCACATGGATTTTGTATTGCACATAATATAGTAAGTGCAAGTGCAAAAGGTGAAAAAAGTAATTGAAAATAAAATTAAAATAAGATAAAAAGTGAATTGACATGGAGCAGTTGATCAGTGCGACCATCGTGCGGCGCATCTTGTTGACGTATCATACACACAGACACACACACACACACACACACGCACACACACACACACACACACGCACACACACACACACGCACACAGACACACACACACACTGATCTGTCCAATCATGTCTCTCCTCAGACCTCCTGAATCGTCCAATCATCTCTGTGTCTGTGTCTGACGGGGTCTCCAGGGCCCACCCCCAGGGGCTGCAGGTGCAGCTGGGGTCAAAGTTCATTGTCAAATGTTCCGTGGAGCCACAGTACCCGGGAGGGTCCTTCCAGCTCCTCTCTCCCGCCACGCCCTCCGCTCAGAACCGCACCCTGCCCGCCGTCAATCACTCCGCCCACTTCCTGTTCTTTGACGCTGACCACGCCCACAAAGGAAACTACACCTGTGTTTACCTGTTCAACCACAACTTCTCCTCTCAGAGCGCCACCCTCCAGCTCTCAGTGGGAGGTACACACACACACACACACACACACACACACACATACACATATGCACACACATATACACACACATAAGATTCAAGATTGTTTATTTGTCATATGCAGGATCAACACAAGGTCAACAATGCAATGAAATGCTTAGGGGTCAGAAGAACCGTTGACTCGCTAAGATAATCTAGAACAGGGGTCAGCAACCTTTACCACTCAAAGAGCCATTTGGACCCGTTTCACACAGTACAGAAAACACTGGGAGCCACAAAACCCTTTTGAAATTTAAAATGAAATAACACTGCATATAACGGCTTTTTTTTTTTTGCCTTTGTGCCATAGAATTACATTTTGAAAATGAATGAACTACAATAAAATACATTTGAATTAAATACAGTGGTCCCTTGCTATATCGCGGTTCACTTTTCGTGGCCTCGCTGTTTTTTTTATAGTGTATTAACGCGCATTTCTGCGTCCTGATTGGCGAAGGGACTGTAGACCTTTGCTGATTCGTCAGTCATTTTCCTCTGTGTCTCCTGTGAGCGTGTGACTCTGAAGTGCTGTATGTTTGTTTCTCCCCGACAAAACCCGCCACAGCGAAGTGGTCATAAGAACTGTGAAATACACACAAAATACACTTTGGTTTCGTTCTACTGTGTACATACTGTGGTTTTTTTGTTGAAAATCTACGAAAGGTTGAGCGTTTAAACAAGAGAGAAATGTGAGAAAACGTTAATTCCAGTCTGAGAAAAGTGTAGAATGTGTGTGGTGAGACATTTACAGCCTTATAACATGGAGAATAATTGTAAAATGTAAAGCTGACGACTTTGCAGATTTCGCTTGTCGTGGGTTATTTTTAGAACGCAACCACCACGATAAATAAGGGACCGCTGTACTGTGCCGCATCAGAGGGATCAAAGAGCCGTATGTGGCTCCGGAGCCGCGGGTTGTCGACCCCTGGTCTAGAAGTACTAATAGCAGCAATAAAAATACAAGGGAAAAAAGTAAACAATATAATAAAAAAATATGTCATAAAATATAATAAAATACAAAGGTACAGGTAGGATTAAATAGGGTGTAAGTAGAGTATTTCAGAGGTACTAATATACTGTAATATAGTGTAGTATTGCACATGGATTTTGTATTGCACATAATATTGTAAGTGCAAGTGCAAAAGGTGAAAAAAGTGATTGAAAATCAAAAATCAAAAGTGAATCGACATGGAGCAGTTGATCAGTGCGACCATAGTGCTGTGCAGCTTGTTGACGTATCTCACACACACACACACACACACACACACACACACACACACACACACACACACACACACACACACACACACTGATCTGTCCAATCACGTCTCTCCTCAGACCTCCTGAATCGTCCAATCATCTCTGTGTCTGTGTCTGATGGGATCTCCAGGGCCCGCCCCCAGGGGGTGCAGGTGCAGCTGGGGTCAAAGTTCAGGGTCAAATGCTCCGTGGAGTCACAGTACCTAGAAGGCTCTTTCCGGCTCCTCTCTCCCACCGCGCCCCCCAGACAGAACCGCACCCTGCCCGCCGTCAATCGCTCTGCCCACTTCCTGTTCTTTGACGCTGACCACGCCCACAAAGGAAATTACACCTGTGTTTACCTGTTCAACCACAACTTCTCCTCTCAGAGCACCACCCTCCAGCTTTCAGTGGGAGGTACACACACACATACACAACACACACAACACATACACATATATACACACACACATAAGATTCAAGATTGTTTATTTGTCATATGCAGGATCAACACAAGGTCAACAATGCAACGAAATGCTTAGGATCACAGGGAACCGTTGACTCGCTAAGATAGTCAAGAAGTACTAATAGCACCAATAAAAATACAAGGGAAAAAAGTAAACAATAATAAAAAAATATATCATAAAATATCATAAAATACAAAGGTACAGGTAGGATTAAATTGGGTGTAAGTCTCAGAGCCCCAGCCTCCAGGTCTCTACTGTGGGAGGTACGTCCAGCTTTAGCCTCAGGGTCCAGGTCTTGGTCTTGGTCCTGGTCTTGGTCTCGGCCCTGGTCTTGGTCCTGGTCTTGGTCCTGGTCTTGGTCCTGGTCTGATCTGGGTTCTTTTGCATTTCAGAGTTAGACTCAGACCTGATCATCAGAGCCATGGTGATTCTTCTGTTGAAGCTCCTGTACATCCTCCCAATGTACTACTGCTACTGCAAGGTACTGACCTTTAGACCTGGTTTAGACCTGGTTTAGTCCTGGTTTAGTCTTGTTTTAGACCTGGTTTAGACCTGGTTTAGTTCTGGTTTAGACCTGGTTTAGTTCTGGTTTAGTTCTGGTTTAGACCTGATTTAGACCTGGTTTAGTCCTGGTTTAGTTCTGGTTTAGACCTGGTTTAGTTTTGGCTAGCCCTGGTTTAGACCTAGTTTAGACCTGGTTTACTTCTGGTTTAGTCTTGGTTTAGACCTGGTTTATTTCTGGTTTAGACCTGGTTTAGTGCCGGTTTAGACCTGGTTTAGTCCCAGTTTAGACCTGGTTTAGTTCTGGTTTAGACCTGGTTTAGTCCCGGTTTAGACCTGGTTTAGTCCCGGTTTAGACCTGGTTTAGTCCCAGTTTAGACCTGGTTTAGTTCTGATTTAGACCTGGTTTATTTCTGGTTTTCTGACCTGTGTCCTGTTGTTTCAGGTCGGGGCCAGAGGCGGCGCTAGAGAGAGACCCCAGCGGAGAGTGAGATCGGTTCAGATCTGAATTGGTCCTGTTTCGGACCGGTTCAGGTCTGAGTTGGTCCTGTGTCAGACCGAATTATTAGCATTGTTGTTAAAGGGATATGCCACCCCCAGGTCAAATTTGGGCATCTCCCCACAGTCCAGAGACTAAAATAAGTGGTGGAAAGCGTTTTCCTGCTCACCCAGCCATTGTCCGAGTCTGTCGCCACTGACCGCCGCGGTATCTGCAGCTACTCCACCTTAGACTGGAGTCTAACGTCGCCAGAGAAAGATTTCGGCCAAAAGGAATTAATTTGCTCGATGCGTTTCCCAATTACTTTCTGTGTAGTGCGCATTCATATCGAGTGCAAATAAATGTGCAAATCAACACGGAGAGCTTGCCTTGGTCATTTTGGGTGGGAACTATTTTCCAGTGCGGAAGAATACAGCCGAATCACGCAGCACGCTGCCAGGGGAATCCCAGTTACGCACCGGGAAGGGAGTTCCCCTGTTGCACAACGTGGTGCGTGATTCGGCTTTTTTAAATTCCTTTTGGCCGAAATCTTTCTCTGGCGACGTTAGACTCCAGTCTAAGGCGGAGTAGCTGCAGATACCGCGGCGGTCAGTGGCGACAGACTCGGACAATGGCTGGGTGAGCAGGAAAACGCTTTCCACCACTTATTTTAGTCTCTGGACTGTGGGGAGATGCCCAAATTTGACCTGGGGGTGGCATATCCCTTTAACATTGTTAGCATTGTTAGCTTCCTTAGCATCATTAGCATGTTTGAATGTATTCACTGACTGTGGATAATCCCAATCCCAAAATGGTTTATAAATATTTAGATGTTTGTGTGCTTCTTGTGTGTTTATAATAATTTGTTTGTATAATCATAAATTTAATGAAAAAAACATGTACTGTAACCCCCAAACTGGTGGAGTGGCTACAGCAGATCCATCAGACATCAGACATCTTAGTCCAGAAAAGTGCAGTACAGGAACAGTAAAGATACTGTGCAGAACTCTCAAGCCCAAATAATTGGGCTTGAGAGTTCTGCACAGTTCTGTGGATCAATAAGGTTTGTCTAAGTTCCCAGGCCTCTGGATGAGGGTGAGACAGACCAACCACCGTGGAAGGTGAGGAACACATTATATACAAATACTGTATATGAAATGATGAGTGTGCTTCCACAGCTCATGGAGATCAAAATAAATACGAAATAGAACAGGAGTGGAAATGGCAATTAGTAAAATATAAGAAGTTATTATATAATAATATAATGTTATATAAGTCATATTGTACTTTTGTCCGCTCTAGTACAAATCTAGATGCACCTGGATCGTTATGGACATTTAAAATCTTAATATTGGTCCAAAACGACTTGCGCATAAGAAAATTGCAGTCCCCAGTGATAGACTAAAAGGTATAGTGTGTTTTTGTTGTTGTTGTTTTTTTATGTTAATCTGTATGGGTTTCCTTCTAACAGGTTTGTGCATTAACACTGGCTTACCTCTGACAGTCTCCGGGACATGAAATAAAGCTTGTTTTTCTTCCCAAAACAACATTTGTCCCTAAAGTAATATATTCGCCTCCCAGACAGTTGTCCATTAAAAATTCAGCAGCGTATTTCGCATTCGCATATTTTCTCTCGATTCGTATCAATGCGCCCACGTTAGCTCCATTAGCCTATTCACTTGTAAACTTCCGCTTCCGCTACACATATGCTAAAAAGTGAACTTACCGGACCTACTTACGTGAGCTCCAGAACGGGAGTATAACCGGGCTGAGCCGAGACTGTCAGAGGTAAGCCAGTGTTAATGCACGAACTTGTTAGAAGGAAACCCATACAGATTAAACATTAAAAAAACCCCCAAAAAAACGCACTATCCCTTTAATATTTTAAGGATTTACAAAATAAAATTGCAGAACAAACAAAGTATACAGCAGTGGGTGTTAAGGACGTCTCGAATACAGGAGAATAGAGATGACTCAAGTATGCATGAATTACTTTAAATACAACTTCAGAGGGGAAATTAGTGGGGAAACAACTATGACATGCTTTGAATTGGTGCATGTGTTGCTGTTCACAGAATATAGATTAGAAACTATATTGATACAAAGCACTATCAGACTTTGCTCGTAGTAAAACCTGCCTTGATACAGATCTTAAGTTCCTCTTCTAAGTCCTAACACCAGCATAATCACACCGCCTCGGCTTTCCTAAGTAATCTGTAGCACCAAAGTTAACCTCTCTCCTATAGCGCCCAACCCTGACACTTCAATGGAGGCCGCTGTCTCACTCGCTTTCTATCAGTGGGTGAAAGCTAACAACTAAAGAGCAAAGTGTCCATTTTGTAAGGATGGAGCGAAGCTGGAGGGGCATACCAAACCGCGGCGCCTTCTATGGGATGGGTGGAGCACTGATCGCAGGGTATAAGCTGAAGGTGACTCTACCATCACAGCCAATCACAGCTTTTCAACAAGCGGCTCTCAGGGGAACGGGGCTAAATGACAGTGCCCCAGTGCACAGACTGTTGATAAGGTGCTCAGAGTGGACGGACAATAGAAGTGAGGAAAATAATGAAAATAATAGAGATTTGGGATGATCTGCAAAGTGAAAGAGAAACGGTATTTGTCCCACTTTCCACCATGGGGAAAGTGCAAATACAAGAACAGCAGAGGAATAACAAAACATCATTTTCCGTGATGCCCGTTTTATTAAATTTTTCGCCGGACCGGTCGATCTGGATCCCGGTTGTGGGACTTTTCGTCGATATTAAGGGGGTCAAAATCGTAATCGTTGTGGCAGGAAAAATAAAAAAATAAAAAAATAAATAAATACAAATAATAATAAAAATAATAAAAATTTAATAATAATAAGTAAGAAACTCACAAAGAACAATAACCCTCACCAGTGACAAAGCCAACTAAAATATTCTGCATGTAAGGATACAAATTATCAGGGATGTACCGATCCAGCTTTTTTAGTTCTGATAACGATTTTGTTACATAGTTTATGTATCTTATCTTATCTGCCGATACCCGATACCAACCAATATTAGTGCAAAGACAACAATATGTATTTCCTTTAAAGAAAAATGAGATAAGACAAAACTGACCCAAATGTGTTATGTAGCTGTTATTTATCTCTCAAGTAACTACAGAACATCTTTGTGTAAATAAGTCTCAAACATTATGATACTTTCTGGATCAGTAAATTCTACTAAAACTTTTGCATTAATGTACAGCTCTGGAAAAATATAAGAGACCACTGCATTTTTTTCTGAAATCAGCATCTCTACATGTATTACAGCCATTCCATTCCAGCATCTGTTGAATTCCAACACAAACACAAAGCTGAGCTACTTCAGTTCTTGCACCAGGAGTGGAATAAAGTCACCCAAGAACAATGTGAAAGACTTGTGGAGAGCATGCCAAGACGCATGAAAGCTGTGATTAAAAGTAAGGGTTATTGCACCAAAAACATCAGTATTATGTTGTTTTAAAATGAGTTTGATCTTGTTTCTTTGCATTGTTTGGGGTTTGAAAACGTGTATCTTTTTTGTTATTTTGACCATTTATCATTTTCTGCAATTAAATGCTCTAAATGATTATATTTTTTGGGGAATTTGGGGAAAATGTTGTTTATAGACTCAAACAAAAGTGTTTGGGCAAAAGGAACATTAAATGTTCCTTTTGCCCAAACACATACCTATAAGTAGTAAAATCAGAAAAACGGATAATTTTGCAGTGGTCTCTTATTTTTTTTCCAGAGCTGTATATGTCCAACCAAATATTGGCTGAATCGATACTTGAAAGCCAATATCCAATCCAGCAAATCTGCTGTCACCCACCCTCCCACCCCCCCGCTCTGTGTCAGGCACATGACCCCACCCCCCGCTCTGTGTCAGTCACAAGACCCCACCCCCCGCTCTGTGTCAGTCACATGACCCTGCGCCGGTTCTTCTTTTTGCACCTGACCATACCTGCACCTGCACTGCTATATCCTTGTACTCTGCTACTCTATTTTATTTTATTCTATTTTATTTATTGCATGTTAAGTGTTGGTTTACATTCTGCTTCAAGCACCGCAGCAATTTCCTAATGTTGTGAACTTGTTCAAACATATGGCATTAAAACCTTTCTGATTTTCTGATTCTGATCAGTGCATATAAATTATAGCCCTATTAAAAATGAATTAGCAATATTAAAAAAAACTGTGTTGGAGATGGTGTTGTGCAGATTGGCAGCCTGGCTTCTGTCAGTCCGCCCCAGGGCAGATGGCAACAACAGTATGTTACATGCCTGGCAAGTGTAGAACGATGTCTCTGTGTATTTTTAAACAGAGATTGATATCGGACTGGTCCCCACCCCCTCTGTTGCATCTCAGGCCTGACCAAACATGATCGTGCAGTCAGATTTGTTTATTTCAGTGAACCGGAAAAATATCTCACCTCAGATGAACAGACTTTTAATGATTCTGCAATGTTTTTCAGCCCCTTGTGATACTTTTTTCCATTTGTTTTCGATATGGGTAGTAGGTTACCATCACCAAGTGTAGACTGAATGAATAATGCACCATAAATACCTTTGGGTGTCTTCAAATGTGCAATATAAATACAATACCTTATATGAATCCTATAATAAAAAAAAACATGAAAAATGTTGCTAAAGCTCTTCTATATTTGACCCTTTGTTCTGTTTTGATTTTAAACAACCAGTCTCTCTCTCTCTATTTTAAGGCTAATCCAACTCCGTAAACAAGCTTTAAGTCCATGTTCTAATGCTGTTACCTCCTCAAAAACACACCTGAAGTTGTGTTTTGTTTCATTCACACATGTTTGAGAAATCCTGGTTTATTAGTCTAACAGGAGCCAGGACAGTCCCAGTTTTGAGCCCCGTGTTCCCTTTTCAAACAGATTTATCCAAAAACCAATGATTTGTCCCAGTTTTACACAATAAATGTCCCAGGTGTCCCTATTTTGGATCAATCTGATCTTAAAAATAGGAGACCACTGCAAAATTATCAGTTTTTCTGATTGTTTAGAGCATTTATTTGCGGAAAATGACAAATGGTCAAAATAACAAAAAAAAGATATATGTTTTCAGACCTCAAACAATGCAAAGAAAGCTCTCAACTTTTTTTATTTTTTTTTTTAATTCCATACTTCTTCACTGCAGTCATTAGGATAATTTAAGCCCTGGAATTGCCAATCTCTACTGAACTAAAGGTAAAAGATAGCTGTTAGCGTAAAAACCTTAAAAAAAACAATCACTTCATGACATCACAAAATGGAGCAGAGCATTAGACAGACTAATAAACCAGGATTACTCAAACTTGTGTGAATGAAACAAAACACAACTCCTGGTATGTTTTTATGGAGGTAACAATATTCCAACATGCCTTAAAGCTCACAAGAGTCAGGTTTGTGCAATATAAGACCTTTAAACAGAATCGTCAGGTTTATATTTGATATTAATAATTTTTGTATCTGGATTGTGCTTCAAAAATTGTTATCGTGAGAGGCCTAGAGCTTTCTGTTTAGGTTGCTTCCTAGTCTGCATCTACAGCTCTGGAAAAAAAATAAGAGACCACTACAAAATTATCAGTTTTCTGATTTTACTACTTATAGGTATGTGTTTGGGCAAAAGGAACATTTTTGTTTGAGTCTATAAACTACTGACAACATTTCACCCATATACCAAATAAAAATATTATAATTTTAGAGCATTTATTTGCAGAAAATGACAAATGGTCAAAAAGATAGGCTCTAAAAAGGTCCTATATTACGCAAAATTGACTCTTGTGAGCTTTAAGTCATGTTAGAATGTTGTTATCTCCTCAAAAACAAACCTGGAGTTGTGTTTTGTTTCATTCACATGTTTGAGTAATCCTTTATTATTAGTTTGTCTACATCTCCAAAGCTCAAAATGCACCTTGTGATGTCATGAAGTGGTAGTTTTCAAGTGAACAGTGACCGTTTACCTTTAGTTCAGTAGAGACTGGCAATCCCAGGCCTGAAAATCATCCAAATGATTCTAGTTAATAGTAGTAGTTAATTATAGCACATAGTTTAATTTAATTCCTTTATTTAGACTTGCATTTTCTCATCTTGGGTGCACACATTTTAGTTAATATAAGGCTGAATTATTACTTACACTTATTATTTATCTATTTATTTATTTATTTGAGTGGCCAGGCTGAAAACCCTTGGAAGAGACCATCGACGCCAAACAAAGGGGGAGCACTATTCAGTTAATTTTTAAGTTAGTTTGTTTGAGGTTACTTTGTTATTGTTTGTTATTTTCTGTATTATACAGCTCTGGAAAAAAATAAGAGACCACTGCAAAATTATCAGTTTTAGGGCAAAAGGAACATTTTTGTTTGAGTCTATAAACTACTGACAACATTTCCCCCAAATTCCAAATAAAAATATTATCATTTAGAGCATTTATTTGCAGAAAATGACAAATGGTCAAAATAACAAAAAAGATACATGTTTTCAGACCTCAAACAATGCAAAGAAACAAGATCAAATTCATTTTAAAACAACATAATACTAATGTTTACACTTAAGAAGAGTTCAGAAATCAATATTTGGTGCAATAACCCTTATTTTTAATCACAGCTTTCATGCGTCTTGGCATGCTCTCCACAAGTCTTTCACGTTGATCATGGGTGACTTTATTCCACTCCTGGTGCAAGAACTGAAGTAGCTCAGCTTTGTGTTTGTGTTGGAATTCAACAGACGCTGGAATGGAATGGCTGTAATACATGTAGAGATGTTGCCTGGAAGAATCCATGACTCATCGCTGTACCAGCGAGTGAGTCTGGTAACGCTTGATCCACAGAACGCGCTGCAGTTGGCGTAGACAGACAGCTAAGTGAACCAATCAGAGATTGCGCCATCTTGATTCAAAACTGAGGTGGAACTTCCGCTGCCTAAGAGTGACTTTGCGGGCAAAGGCGGGTGCACTGACGTCACCATCTTTGAACGAATCAGAATCGCGGAGTCCGTTTGTAACCGGAGGAGCGAGGGTGGATGGAGGGTGTCCATATGGTATCGCGCTGTATAGGAAATACAGAGAGATATCATTTGGCTGGCCAGGTAAGTAGAGATGCTGATTTCAGAAAAAAATGCAGTGGTCTCTTATTTTTCTTCCAGAGCTGTACATTTTACCCTTTGTCCTGCTGTGATTTTCAACCAGTCTCGCTCTAAAGTTTAAGGCTTATCCAGTTTCTCCATCTCTCTGCACGAACATCATAATAATAAAACTTTCACCAGGACAATCAAATATACCAAGTGTCTGCCATCACTCAAAAGAACTCATTTTGAAGTTGTTAATGAAGAGTCCACGTGCTGAAGTTGCTGTGCTAATCATGCTCGGAGATATGAGCAGATATTTCAGTGCAGCTAATGGGGCTATTAGCGCTATAGTGGGTCTAACCTTATCACGCAGAGAGCACCGATCTGACAATCCAATCTAGCACAGTCCTTTAATACACCGCTCTATTAACCGCGGACAATCTTCTAGTCTTTTTCTTATTGGCTAAAGTGACACTACTGCATGTCTTATTATTAAATGCAGTGTTAAAGTGTCAAAAGAAGCTTCGAGTGCACTGGTTAACCTTACTGGTGGATGGTCTGCCGGCTTCTTGTCTCCACAGATGCCGTTCCTGTGAATGGAATTATACGCCATATACAGGAGACACAATCTGGCCAAGATAAAGGTCCTACATTACACAAAATGAATTCTCGTGAGCTTTAAGTCATGTTATAGTGCTTTTACCTCCTCAAAAACATACTTGGAGTTGTGTTTTGTTTCATTCACACGTGTTTGAGAAATCCTGGTTTATATATAGCTCTGGAAGAAAATAAGAGACCACTGCATTTTTTTTTCTGAAATCAGCATCTCTACATGTATTACAGCCATTCCATTCCAGCGTTTGTTGAATTCCAACACAAACACAAAGCTGAGCTACTTCAGTTCTTGCACCAGGAGTGGAATAAAGTCACCCAAGAACAATGTGAAAGACTTGTGGAGAGCATGCCAAGACGCATGAAAGCTGTGATTAAAAATAAGGGTTATTGCACCAAATATTGATTTCTGAACTCTTCTTAAGTGTAAACATTAGTATTATGTTGTTTTAAAATGAATTTGATCTTGTTTCTTTGCATTGTTTGAGGTCTGAAAACATGTATCTTTTTCATTATTTTGACCATTTGTCATTTTCTGCAAATAAATGCTCTAAACGATAATATATTTATTTCGAATTTGGGGTAGTTTATTTATTGTCAGTAGTTTATAGCCTCAAACAAAAATGTTCCTTTGCCCAAACACATACCTATAAGTAGTAAAATCAGAAAAAAAGTGATAAATTTGCAGTGGTCTCTTATTTTTTTTTCCAGAGCTGTATTAGTCTAACAGGAGCCAGGACAGTCCCAGTTTTGAGCCCCGTGTCCCCTTTTCCAACAGATTTATCCAAAAACCAATGATTTGTCCCAGTTTCACACAACAAATGTCCCAGGTGTTCCTATTTTGGACCAATCTGAACCCCTGCCAACAGTAAACGGGGGAATATATTGTCATTTGTGAAGCTAAAATATAGAAAACCGTGCTTAAAAATGTACCCACAAGTGAGTCGAGAATGAACAATGTTACTCTTTTCACAGTTTTATCAACACCGACCATCCCAACCCGGGTGTGTCTCAAACTGTTGTAATTTTGAAAATCTGGTCACCCTAACCTACTCGAATTATTATTATTATTATTATTATTATTATTATTATTATTATTATTATTATTATTATTATTATTATTATTATTATTATTATTATTATTATTATTATTATTATTATTATTATTATATTTCCAAGCAATAAAACACCTTAGATTAGAATTAGCTGTTCTTTTAGTCAGGTGTTTGTAAGTAAGAGTGACGTTACTTCAGAATAATATTACTCCAGCAGAAGTACAACGTCCAAGAAATGACTCAAGTAAGAGTAACTTAAAGAGAAACTGTCCGGATGTAACTAGACCTGCGCGATTTATCGATTAAATCGATTAATTCGACTTTACAGTTCAGGACGATGTGTTTTTATGAAAATCGATTTTTTTGTTATTTTTTACATGTGAGCGGAACTAATGCGTTTTACACGGGTAAGTTAGTGGGGCGTACCCAAACATTGTACGAGCAAGCACGGCTAGCGAGTGAGGGTAAGTCGGAACTTGTACCAAACAAAGGTGTCGCTACATCTGTTATATGGAACTGGTTCGGTTTTCTTGCGTCGGACTTAGAACAAACGAGTGCTCGCTGTAAGGTCTGTTCAAAAGCTGTTGCAGCACGACAAATGTATCCTAGCGCCTAAAGCAGCGGAGTCCCCACAGTGCGAGCACATATTGTAAAAGACATGGTGCCCATATATACTGTGGAAAAGCCCGGATTCATTAACATGGTGAAAGTTTTGGACTCGAAGAATGTGCTACCAAGCCGCAAATATTTTTCTGAAGTTGCCACAGCTGTATACAGACTGCACAAGCTAACATACATGAACACAGACAGTGGCTCCCTCTTTTCTGCATCACTCGAGGAAAAACTAAAACACAACACTACCCACTCCAGTCCATCTTTCTCACAATCAGGGAATAATTTAGCTCCATAAAATGCTTCATTATAAAAGAAAGAACTGTGATATTTTTTTTTAAAAACAATAACAGCTTAATTGATGCAAGGTGTAATGTATTTGTTTTATAAAAGAATTGTTGCATTATTTTGAGCCATTTGTCTGTCATCTGTTATTTGTTTTTGAGTAGGGCAGAGAAAAATCGATTAAACAGGAGTTTTTAACAGGATTTTTTTTTTTTTTTTAATTGGAGATTTTATTTTTAGGCCATATCGCCCAGCTCTAGATGTAACATCTTAATTACAATTTGAAGTTTAAGTTGAAAGACATAAAATAATGCACAAATCTGGTATTTTCAAATATCATGTAGTAATACATGCTCTACTGTGTTTTTAAACTGCACACACCTTAACTAGTGTAGTGGACCAAACGAAAATTTTAAATTTAACCCTAGATCACTGGGTGATTTTCACCTGAGCAAAAGTATTTACATGATTTTCAATATGTTGCATTTTTGTGAGTATCATGGGTCCCTGGGTAGATTCCCCAGAGCATCACAAGACGCATGAAAGCTGTGATTAAAAATAAGGGTTATTGCACCAAATATTGATTTCTGAACTCTTCTTAAGTGTAAACATTAGTATTATGTTGTTTTAAAATGAATTTGATCTTGTTTCTTTGCATTGTTTGAGATCTGAAAATATGAAAATCTTTTTTTGTTATTTTCACCATTTGTCATTTTCTGTAAATAAATGCTCTAAATGATAATATTTTTATTTGGAATTTGGGGGAAATGTTGTCAGTAGTTTATAGACTCAAACAAAAATGTTCCTTTTGCCCAAAAACTGATAATTTTGCAGTGGTCTCTTATTTTTTCCAGAGCTGTATAATACAGAAAATAACAAACAATAACAAAGTAACCTCAAACAAACTAAATTAGCAAAATTAACTGAATAGTGCTCCCCCTTTGTTTGGCGTTGATGGTCTCTTCCAAGGGTCCTCCGCCAGGCCTGGGATTGCCAATCTCTACTGAACAAAAGGTAAACAGTCGCTGTTCACTTGAAAACTACCACTTCATGACATCACAAGGCGGGTTTTGAGCTTTGGAGATGTAGACAAACTAATAATAAAGGATTACTCAAACGTGTGAATGAGACAAAACACAACTCCAGGTTTGTTTTTGAGGAGATAACAACATTCTAACAATATAGGACCTTTTTTGAAGCCTACACTATCCTACTGCGTCTTCATCTGGACTTTTTTTTCTTTTTTCTTATTAAGACTATTCATTTCACATTCTTGGTTTGCTTTGTCAAAACTCATAACTCATGTAAATAAGAGCGACATTACAATCACATTAACTCCTGTACTGAAACGGTAACTGAAGAATTTGTCACGGCCTCTGAAGTGACACCGCGTTACTTATTTTAAAATAATGGATGACATGTAAATACTGTTTTCTCATTTGCACCCAGAGCCATTTTTCCACCTACAAGACTTATGGGTATTGTCAGGGCTTCTTAGTCAAGATGGAGTTCAGATTTATAAGTGATTTGTAAAGCATGAAAGCTGAACGTCAGTCGGTGTAAACTTTTAATAGCTTGTGTGTTTTCTTTTTTCATATCTTATTATCAAAACACCTTCCATATGGTTCTGTATTATTGCAATACATCATAGGCTTATTACTGGAGCGTTTGATCAGTGCACTTCACCTCAGGCTCAATTTGTATAAGTCCACTTAAAGTTCATTTCAATCATGGGAGATTTTGCAGCCTACTGTGCTAGTTTGTTTATAATATTATGTTTTATGTATTTGAAGTGGTGTGCTATTTGCAATTGTAATGTAAGTTCTGCAGTGATGCCCATGAAATGTACTGTATATTGCATTGGTTTCACCTTCGTGTAATCTGAATAAGTAGACTATAAAAAACAATTCAAAATTATTCTGATTTTATGGCCAGTACAAAGTGGTGTGTATGCTCTTAAAGATTTTTTGGGGGTGTATGTTTGAGTCTGCTATTTAGTTCAATGTACAGCTCTGGAAAAAAAAATAAGAGACCACTTCAAAATGATCAGTTTTTCTGATTTTACAACTTATAGGTATGTGTTTGGGCAAAAGGAACATTTTTCTTTAAGTTTATAAACTACTGACAACATTTCCCCCAAATTCCAAATAAAAATATTATCGTTTAGAGCATTTATTTGCAGAAAATGACAAATGGTCAAAGATGCGTGAAGAGTCCCTCAGTCGTCCAGGTAGAATCCATGATAAAAGGAGAAATTCAATTTGTCAACTGGACAAAGTATGTTTCGCCGCTCATCCGAGAGGCTTCGTCAGTTCTGGTTCTAGTGCTGGTTAGACCCTGTTTATATCTAGCTGCATTGAGGAGCTCCCTACACTGAAATAGCTCTGAAACTATCTCCACTAATCTCTCTCTTTGTTTTCCAAATTACTCTGGCGACTAGTTTAGCCTCCCTATTCAACGTCTAACGACCCTCTCCACCCCTCTGCCCTGGATTGTCTGCCCTAATGTTTCTTTGTCTGTTTTTGACTTGGTTTGAGAATCAAATTATAAATGGGAGACAAGTTATGTCTAACTCCCCCATTTCTGTTTAACGACGGATTCTCTTTTTTGACAAAAATTGCCTCTTTAACTCCCCTCTCAAACCAGTTCTTTTCCCTGGCTAAGATCTGAACCTCACTGTCCTCAAACGAATGGCCCGTGGCTTCTAGGTGAAGATGTACGGCAGATGATGGTCCACTCTGGCACGCCCACCTGTGTTGGTACATCCTCTTGTGAAGTGGCTGTTTGGTTTCCCCAATGTAGCGCTCTGCAGTGAGCGCTACATTGTCTCCCATTTATAATTCGATTCTGAAACCAAGTCAAAAATAGACAAAGAAACATTAGGGCAGACAATCCAGGGCAGAGGGGTGGAGAGGATCGTTAGGCTTGAATAGGGAGGCTAAACTAGTCGCCAGAGTAATTTGGAAAACAAAGAGACAGATTAGTGGAGATAGTTTCAGAGCTATTTCAGTGTAGGGAGCTCCTCCCTGCAGCTAGATATAAACAGGGTCTAACCAGCACTAGAACCAGAACTGACGAAGCCTATCGGATGAGCGGCGAAAAGTTTTCGACCAAACAAACTTTGTCCAGTTGACAAATTGAATTTCTCCTTTTATCACAAATGGTCAAAATAACAAAAAAGATACATGTTTTCAGACCTCAAACAATGCAAAGAAATAGGATCAAATTCATTTTAAAACAACATAATACTAATGTTTACACTTAAAGGGATATGCCACCCCCAGGTCAAACTTGGGCATCTCCCTACAGTCCAGAGACTAAAATAAGTGGTGGAAAGCGTTTTCCTGGTCACCCAGCCATTGTCCGAGTCTGTCAGCACTGACCGCCGCGGTATCTGCAGCTACTCCGCGTTAGACTGGAGTCTAACGGCGCCAGAGAAAGATTTCGGCCAAAAGGAATTAATTTGCTCGATGCTTTTCCCAATTACTTTCTGTGTAGTGCGCATTCATATCGAGTGCAAATAAATGTACAAATCAACACGGAGAGCTTGCCTTGGTCATTTTGGGTGGGAACTATTTTTCAGTGCGGAAAAAGAAAGCCGAAGCACACACCACGCTGTGCAACAGGGGAACTCCCTTCCTGGTGCGTAACTGGGATTCCCCTGGCAGCGTGCTGTGTGCTTCGGCTTTCTTTTTCCGCACTGAAAAATAGTTCCCACCCAAAATGACCAAGTCAAGCTCTCCGTGTTGATTTGCACATTTATTTGCACTCGATATGAATGCGCACTACACAGAAAGTAATTGGGAAACGCATCGAGCAAATTAATTCCTTTTGGCCGAAATCTTTCTCTGGCGCCGTTAGACTCCAGTCTAAGGCGGAGGAGCTGCAGATACACTGCAAATACAACTTTGAGAGGATAAATGAGAAGGGGAAACATCTATAACATAGTTAAAAGCTCTGAACAGTTAATTTTGCGTAATAGGTCTGCTTTACTATTTCTGTTTCGATCCTATTAAAGTTTGTTCCTTTCAAATGATTGGAAACTGTATGTGCAACATTTTAGACTCATATATTTATCTAGCCAGACAGAACAAAACTTTACAAAGGTGAGTGGGTCTGGAACCGTGCCCTAATGTCTACCAATTCCAGAGAGTGCGATTGATGGTCAGATTAATTAAAACAACATAAAAAAAAAAGAAAAAAAAATATATAGAGGAGAGAATAACAGAAAAGGACTGAGAAATGAATTTCTGCAGAATCGGCAAACGCTGCACCCAACTATGACTTATCTCAGGTAAAAGAAGTTATATATTTTGATCCAAATGTTACGAGAATTTCAATGAGGAGCTGACGTTCGCATTTTCGAGACACGTGCTACAAATTAAGGACTGTGATTGGACCATTGGACCAAATTAGGATGGAGATTTTTCACGCTCTATGATCTGAGTCCATACTCTTCTGGATTCTAACAGAATTTAGAAGGGGCTGGCTGATCAGGCAACCTACTGAATATGACATTACGGTGGTGGCACAGTGGCTCACAGCGAGAAGGTTCTGGGTTCGATCCCCGGGTTGCCTGGGCCTGTCTTTGTGGACTTTGCATGTTCTTATGTTCTCATGTTTTTAAAACCCGGCTCACCCGCAGAGCGTCTAGCATTGTGGGTGACCCGAGCCACCCCGCACATAGCCTGTTCAGCCTCCTGCCCTCGGGGAGAAGGTACCGGAGTCTCCGGGCCCACTCCACCAGGCTTTCAAACAGCTTCATCCACCAGGCTGTCAGGAGGCTGAACTCACACCCGAACTCCCACCTTACCCATCTCCCACGCCACACCCCCCATATTGGCATAACCTGTATTCCATAAAAGACATATCACTCTAGACACTTTAAAAAACTGCTGCTAAGGACGACCGTTGCACTGTTGCACATTTACATTTACTACTGGATTTTACCCCTGTTGCACTGTTGTTTACTACTGTTATTGCACACTTACATTTACTACTGGAATTTTTAGTACTGTTGTTTACTCCTGTTATTGATTTTTACCCCCGTTGCACTGCTGTTTACTACTGTTATTGCACATTTACTACTGGAATTTTTAGTACTGTTGTTTACTCCTGTTATTGCACTAGAATTACTACTGTTGCACACTTATTTTTATTTATCTTAACTCCAATGCACATTCTACTGCACATGACCAATTCACTGCTGTATCTTCCATTGCACATTTTGATGCACACTGCACACTTTGGAAATCTGTATATAGTATAGGTTATTTGTTATTTATTATGTTGCACTGTTTTAAGATTTTAGACCGTAGACTTTAGTTTTAACTTAGATCTCTGTCTTAGATAGTTTTTGTTGTGTTTTGTCTTCATATTGTATTTTGTACACTGTCTTTTTGCACTACCTGGCCAGAGAGAAACAAAATTTCGATTCACTGTATGTTGAACACATATGGCAGAATTGACAATAAAGCTGACTTTGAACTTTGAACTTTGAACTTCCCGTGTCTGGGTGGGTTTCCTCCGGACATGCCTGTTTCCCCCATCAATTCAAAAAAACATGCTCCACAGGTAAAAAACTTTTTTTTTTCTTCAGTAATGCCAAGTAAGTGCACAGTTGATGGGGGGAGATAGAAGGTAGGTGAAAAAAAAAAAATCTGAACCACATGCATGAATAACACCATTATAACATAAAAGGCTCAGTGGAGTAGATTTTGCATCTTTATTTATTATTAGACTTAGACTTAGACAAATTTTATTGATCCAAAAGGGAATTTATTTGGGTACAGTAGCTCACACATCACAATATAATATATAACAGAGAATAACAAAAAATAGATGGAATAACAAAAAAGATAGCAAGAGACCAGTGTTAAATGAGACATAATTATAAAATAAAAATAATAAATGTATAAGTACAAGTCAAAATAAAATTGAAAAATAAGTTGTAAAATATAAAATCACAGCTATATATAAGCAACAAGAACGGCAGTGCAATAATGTACTGATTGACAGAGCATAAGCTTATTTGTTACTTAAAACTGAGCTGTTGTACGAGTTATATCTATGATATAACTATGATACGAGATATATCATAGTTATATCACCTACTTACCTCCATGGAGGTAAGTAGGTGATGCCACCGGGCCAGTTACAGGTCAGATCTATAGAGAGGCGAGCCTGGTCAAAATAAGAAGCTAAGATCTTTTTCTGGGCATCTGCACGTGGATAAATAATAAATACAAAATATAAATAAATAAAGTCTAAGGCCATACTGTGCAACATTCCAGGAAACTTAGACTTAGAGAAACTTTATTTATCAGATTGATCAGATTACACATGTAACTGCTCGAATTATTACACTTCCTGTTTGCACACTATCTCAACCATGTTTGCACACCGTTTTACTACCAACAGTTGCACATAAAACTAATGTTGCACATTACAGTATCTGTAAATATGTACACAGCACCTAGCCTATATTTTCATAGTGTATATTCTGTAAAGATTGTTTCTATTTGTTTGTTTTTTTACATGCTTTTCTTTATTTTATTTATCTATTTTAATTTTTTCCATGCTCTTGGCATCCAGGGTGGGCAGCAAAGTAAGAATTTAATTGTACAGGGAAACATGTTTCTTTACTGTGCATATGTCAATAAAAGCTTTGAATCTTGAATCTTGATCCGAAAGGGAAATTATTCATCACAATATAATATATAACCGAGAGAAACAAAAATAGATGGTATAGCAAAAAAAGATGACAAGAGACCAGTGTCAAATGAGACATAATTATAAAAATAAACATAATAAATGTGTATGTATATGTCCAAGTCAAAATAAAATAGTAATAAGTAATAAAATATAAAATAAAAGCTCATTGTTGTCGACTCTTCATTCCACCCAGGCCAGTCTTCAGCCGTCCTTGATAAGATAAGATAAGACTTTATTGATCTCACAAAGGAGAAATTCACTTGCCACATTGGCTCAAGGGCAGTTTAGTGCAAAGAAGTTAAAACAAAAATGTACATACAAACAAGATAAGTAATAATAATAGGTAAATAAGAAAATAGTAGAAAATTACACGGTTGGTAATAATGGAATAAAGAATGTATAAAAACAAGTATTTCTTATGTACACCGAAAAATCGAGCGCTCTTTGGGTCATTCGAGAATTGGAGGACATTTTACATCCCACCCATCAAATATTAAATAATCCACATACAAAATACTAAAACATAAAAATTTCTGAGTGAATTTACTTGTCCTGAGACCAAATCTAAAAAAAACTAAGAGAAAAGAATGCTTGAAAATAGTTTTTAAAATACCAAATAAGTCTGGAATACCCCCCAAAATGCCATTTTCCTCTTGTCCCACCCCTCTAATGACCAAATTGAATCTCAAATAAAACAGTTAAATTTTTTTTGTATTTTTTGTTTCATTGCCATCTCTTGTAACTGTGGAACATTTGTTTTAATAGACATAATATTTCAAATAGTAGTTATTATTCATGGAACATGTGTCCCATAACATGCACGCAACCCTGTTACCAGAACATTTTTAGCCTGGTAGAAGAAGAAACCAGTACCACATGATCCCCTGGACTTGACATCATCAAAGTTTTCCAAAAGAATGGGTAGAGCTTGATTAGCAGTAACAGCTAAACAGCTTCTACTCTTGAGATAAAGCTAACGTTAGTGCAGATCTGCAACCCTGTTACCTGCAACCCTGTTACTGTGATTAAAGTAAATAAATAAATAAACCAAATAAATCATGCAATAAAAATTGTACCATTGATCCGTAAGCTGAGCTAATCAAGCATTTGATAGTTTATTACCTATTATCAGTGGTGAAAGTAAAGCGGTGCGCACCGGAACGCAGCACCAGTATAAAATTCACAGCCGGTACGCAGCACCGCTAAGAGAATATGGGCAATGGTGGCCAAAACCCACATTTGAAAAAAAAAAGTAAGGTGCGCTATTTAAGTAGAAAACACAAACAACCACACTATGCCATTCGAGAATAACTGAAAGCTACCTGAAACTCTCGTGCAGAGATATCTGCAGTCTGTTAAGCAAGGATTGTCAAAACTTATCTGACTGTAGCCGTGAAAGTAGCCTAAACCATTGCGAGGCGGTGCTGCGCACTGGTAGAAGATTTAAGGCTGGCGCGCTGCCCCACAAAAATATGAAATAATTAAGTATATTAAAAAAGTTATTTATCTATGAAAAAGGTGTAAAAGGTAAAAAAAACCAAAAAAAAAAAACGGGTAAAACGATTATTTTTATTTATTTATTTTTTAAATGGTAAAGTGATGCACTGGACATTATAGCACCTGTAAGAAAACTCTTTTCACCACTGCCTGTTATTGATGAATGTGTAGCAGAAAATCAGAAAAGTGAAGGTTTATTTTTCAAGAATTTTAAAGCCCAAACGTCCTCCAATTCTGGAATGACCCACATACAAACAAGATAAGTAATAATAATAATAATAATAATAATAATAATAATAACCTCCTGAGACCCAGCCCATTCATTTGTGTCCTTTATAGTGGACATTGAGTTAACCAGTCTGTCTTTAAGTTTTGAGATAGACTCAAGTTTGTGGCACTATGATAAAAATAATAATAATAATAATAATAATAATAATAATAATAATAATAATAATAATAATAATAATAATAATAATAATAATAATAATAATAATAATAATAAGTAAAATTAAGTAAATAAAAAAGTAGAAAATTACACAGTTGGTAATAATGAAATAAAGAATATATTTAAAAAACAAGTATTTCTTATGAACACGGAAAAATCGTGCGCGCTTTCCCGTGCCCCTCTCCTGCGCGTGCCCGCTGACAGCACGAGCACGCGCGGCGGTAGACCCTTTTAAGAAGCCGCACGAGGAGCGCGAGCCTCGCAGTCTCGCGCCACTCCGCTCGTCCCGCGTGCCGCTACACCTGCGCGAGCGCGTGCAGCTGCGCAAAACATCAAACACACAT
This sequence comes from Paratrypauchen microcephalus, assembly GCA_036785185.1. Lineage (NCBI taxonomy): Eukaryota > Metazoa > Chordata > Actinopteri > Gobiiformes > Gobiidae > Paratrypauchen > Paratrypauchen microcephalus. Next base: position 1,534,117 of record JAVJIX010000088.1, read on the forward strand.
CAAAGAGCCGCCCGCCGCGCGAGACGCCCCCGTGTTTTCCCGCCTCTCGCGTGTAATGCCGCCAAACTTTTCTCTCCTCGCGCTGAAGAAAAGCCTCCACCACTTCCACCTCCTCTTCCTCCACCACCTCCTCTTCCTCCACATGGCAAGCGGGAAGGGGGACGCGATTAACCGGACCTGCCCTCTTCGGAACACCGCCTAAAGGACGTAAAGAGACTCGATAAACGAATAAAAACTTGCGTATTTTTGTCTTACAAGGTGGAGCAGGTGGAGGGACGTTAAAATGTGGACGCTGTCCGTGGTGCTGAACCCGCTGCTGTTTCTGCTGCTGTTTGGATACTGCCCAACTGTGGTAAATTTAACGTTTTTAACCATATTAACTTTTCAAAACGCACGATTTTAAGACACGCAGTTGCATTGGTGTTGGATTTAAAGCTACACAATGGAGTTTTTTTCTTTTCCTTCTTTCTCATTAAAGGTGCATTGTGTAACTTTTCTGGTGGAGGGTTTCCATGAAATGCTTTTCTTTTGGAGATTATTACTATTATTGCTTTGTCTGGAATGTTTATTGATTGACTTTATTGATCTCACGCAGGAGAAATTTACAGTAGCTCCAGGTAGGGACAGTTTGAACAAGAAAGAAACGTGCATGCAGCCAAGAATGGCATAAAGATAAGTAATAATAATAATAATAAAATAAGTAATAATCGAATAATTAATAATAATAAAACAGTGACAGGGAGAGTATTGATTGGTCTCTTCTTGGAGACCAAACCAAATCATGTTACAGGTCAGATCTGTGGAAAGGCAACGTTCAGTCATTCACAAATACCTAGAAAAAAAGTCACACAGCCTTTTTTCTAGGTATTTTTAAGCGATAAAACCACCTGTAATGGAATAAATGTAACATAGAGCTGCTTAATGTCATACTGTGGAACATTCCAGGCAGAACAATGACATTTCCATAGAAACAAGCATGTGACGGACCAACAACCAAAAAGTTACATAATGCACCTTTAATACACTGCAATTTAAAGTTGTCATTAGTATGATTCTGCTAATAACTTCAGTAAAATAACTTACATTTGAATGGTTGCAATTAGAAAAAGAATTAGAAATGTTTTTAAAGTAGCGTAATTTCCTCTTCAAATGAATTATGTTTTAAAACCTGTTGTGGTGGACCTTTTTAACATTCTGAAATACACGTCTATTACTGTAGTTAATCTGTTCAGATCTGTGCATATTATATATTTTTCCATTCATTTTTCCAAAGTAGGATTTGTAGGAACTGCTGTTTTCAGAGCTGCATTTGTAAAATCAATGAAATTCTATTCGATTACAAGGAATCCTATTAAACTCTTGTTCTCAAATTCATTTTACTAATTATAAATAGTAAACTTTGCTAGGTTTCAGAATTTTGCTCTATAAAACTTTATTTTAAAGGTGTACTATGCCACTGTTCGCGCGGGGGGTCTGCCACTTGCTCCATGGAGATATTGCAATGCCGGGAATGTTGCCTGGAATCTTACTATATAGTAGGATTTTAATTGCAAAAAATACATCAACAGAAATGCGTGTTACTGTGACCGAGATCACCTTTGGCCTACTCTTGTCACCTGCTTGTCCCCATGGAGTTAATGAGTGTAGTCAGTACTGTGCAGGTGTCAGACCCTCCAACAGAAAGCTACGGAATGCACCTCGAGGGGGGATTACATGTCGATGAGGTAATAACTTCTCAATCTCCATGTTACCTTGTTTTTTTTTTAAACCAAAAACAACGTATTAACATGTTTTGCTCGCTGCGTGAAGTGCTTTTATAGTCAAACTCTCACACTATCACAGTGTTTCCCAACCTTTTTTGTCTTGTGTACCCGCTGAGCCTTTTTGTCATACCTCGAGTACCCCCTCACTCATACGTGTTGATAATTCTCCAAAAGTAGAACGTGACACAACGGATTATTAAATGAAAATCATTTTATTTCATCTCCTTAATTTGAAAATTTAATTCTCAGGCATTTTCTCTCTTTTCTTTAAAAAATCTCCCCCTGCTCCTGGCAGCGACACTGTTGAGTACCCTGAGTGTGCTCGCGTACCCCTAGGGGTACTTGTACCCCTGGTTGGGAAACACTGCTCTATCACATTACAATTTGCATTCTGCTAATGAAACCGCTGCATATTGTGTCCAGTTTTGTATTGTGCTTTTGTATATTTATGGAAAATTGCCGTTGGGGAGCATGGATGACGTAGGCTTGAATCGTACTTTAGAGCCTGGGAGAGATCATTAAATTACTCCTACATGCATCTAAAACCTAACCTAAAATGTTTTTTATGCCTGAACAATGCTATAACATAGTAGCAACCTATTTGGATAATAGTCCCGCTTTAATGAAACATCTGATCAGTTTAATTGTGCTTTAATAGTTTGTGGTTAGCTAACTGTCCAGGCATTGTTACTTTCTATATCATTTTTCACAACAATAAGCTTAGGCTGCATCCCATTACTCTGTCTTACCCCTTCCCATTCCCTTACCCCTTTATCTACATCTTTGTCTTGCCCCTCGATACCGAGCTGAGAGGGCTCAGGGTACGAATGTTCCCCTAAGAAATGGGACACCACTCAATTACCGTTTGCGTCATCATCCCTTGCCTCTACCTGGCTGCTACGTCTACAGGGGCGACAACGATTAATGCAAACAAACGTGAACAAATGTCAAGGATTATCGGGTACCTCAGCTCGACAAAAAACTAGCTCGTTTACGCATGAAAGTTCGATGAAAACGATAACGTCGTCTAAACAGACATCGCTACAATTAAAACCGCAACAACAGTTCACTAAAAGTAACGTAGAACATAAGCGTCATAATTGTAAACCTGCTAAACTGTTAATTATGAGACTCCTTGGCTGGTCGATGTGACGCTGCCATCCTGATCCCAAAACCTGCCTGAGCTTGTAGGCGTACCCCTTCGTTTCAGGTCTGGTCGAGAGTTTACTTCGTTTCAAGGGGTATGGAGCCCTCGGTCGTGGCTCTAGCCCTTGATCAAAATTAGAATCGGGACACTCCTTGCCCTCACATGAACGCGCAAAACCAAGGGGTAGGGGGTAAGACGAAGGGATAAGACAGAGAAATGGGATGCAGCCTAAGTGTTATTAAAAAGAATATACCACGGAAATAGACAGTTTTATAATGACAATATTTTGAGTATATCAGGCAGCACTCCACTTGTAGCTGAATGAATGTATTACGAGCTGAATTAGTCTATCAGAATTTAAATGATGTGAAGGACGACTCTGCTGCTGGCTTGCTCTTGTGTTAATTGCCTACACCAACATTTCTCTGTTATCGACCCTGGACCGTAGCCAAAACATGTACGTTGCTTCAACACAGCTCTCCATTGAAGTAAAAATACAACAATTCAAAAATACTGTCCAAATCGAGAGGCTAAAAGGGTTAGAAAATATCACACCGAGGGAGCATCTAGACCGGTCCGATGATAACATGACTAAAGCTAATATTAGTTGCTTTTCAATTAGTTTTTTTAATTAGCTGTTCATATTGACCCTTAATCTTAACCCAGTTGAAACCAATTTGCTAGATAAGATGGATTTAAAAAGGTGAAAAAAGTAACTAGAGCTGGGCGGTATGACCAAAAATTTATATCATGGTATTTTTCAAAATTATATCGGTGTCACTGTATTTGACTGTATTTTTTTTTCATGTATTAAGTGGTACCATGTCTTTGGCGAAGTGGACAGTAATAGCGTTGGTAATATCGTTCCACAGTTTGCTTTTCTTGTCGTAGGCAGTTCCCCTTAGCAAACGCGTCTTTGAGTGACGTCTGAGTGGCGTTTTGGGTTGCAGCGCCAACTTGTACTCTCCCTGCAGACGTGGAAGAGGATGCAGATCTTAGTTTCATGCATTCTTCATATTCCAGGACATGTTTGTGACGGAGGTGGTGAAGCAGATCGCTCGTGTCGCCTCCTGCGGCTACAACTTTAGCCCGACAACATTTACAGAATACGGTTGTTTGATCAGTGTCAGATTTTTTAAATCCGAAGTTCTTCTACACGACTGACATGGCTCCTCTTTTCGGTATAAGTCCCTCTGTGTCTGTAACATTTTCTCCGTCCATGTTGTTCAACGCTCAACACACAGTGTAGCCGTGTCCCAATTTGAGAGTTATTGATCCGTGTGTGTAATTTGCGTGGTACGTATTGTTAGCATTAGCATTAGCAGTGTGTCTCGGTTGCTGGGCAACGAGAGCGGCTCTTTGGGCTGGACCTGTCCCATTTCGGCAACGGCCTTGTGGTTCGCGGAGGGTAGTTCGAGGGCTGCAACCTTTGCAGCCTTTGGAGCGGCCGAAAAAGCAGCGGCGTGACGTTCCGCTGCTCTGTGTTCCCGATGTTTTGTACGCACACTCTCACCGGTATTGGGGTATATGAAAAATTCATATAAAATAAAAAAAATAAAAAAACACCGGTATTCGGTATGAACCGCTATACCACCCATCCCTACTTGTAACTTAACTTGTAACTTCTAATTCACTAAGAAACCAAAATGAAGTCTGGCCTGTTTCACCCTCTGTAAGTAAACATACTGACTTCCATTGTTGTGTCCTTGGGCAAGGCCCTTCACTCACCTTGCTTGAATGTGAATGTGGTGTGTGTGTGTGTGTGTGTGTGTGTGTGTGTGTGTGTGTGTGTGTGTGTGTGTGTGTGTGTGTGTGTGTGTGTGTGTGGGTGTGTGTGTGTGTGTGTGTGTGTGTGTGTGTGTGTGTGTGTGTGTGTGTGTGTGTGTGTGTGTGTGTCAGTTAGTGTGTGTTGTGGTCAGTTAGGATTTAAAATGGGACCAAAATACTTAAAAAACGGAATAAGAAATGGTTTTGCTGGTCTAATTCATTAAGAAAATCAAATCAAATCTGGTTTGTTCCACCTTATGTAAATAAATCTACGGACTATTGTTGTGTCCTTGGGGAAGCTACTTGACAAAAATATTTTAAACTCAGTAAGAAATGGTTTTGCAGGTCTAATTCACCAGTAAACCTAAATCAAATCTGGCTTGTTTCACCCTATGTAAATAAATGTACTGACTGCTGTTGTTGTGTCCTTGGGCAAGGCGCTTCACTCACCTTGCCTGAATGCGAATACGATGTGTGTGTGTGTGTGTGTGTGTGTGTGTGGGTGAGGGATTGGTGTTGGTTTGAGGAATGTGAAAAGGCTTTAATATTGGCTGCATTCTGTTATTACGTTGGACTTTTTTATGGGTTCACTAGGCCTGTCGCTATAATTACTATATTGACTTATCGTTTAATATATGACAAATGGGACAATATATTTTGAGGGTCAATATTTATCGTTTCTTTGCACCAGTGGGGAACCTTTTGTTATTTTTCTGTTTCTACGGTGATATTTGAGGTATAGCTGGTTGAATAACAAAGTAGTTATAAATACAAACTTATACACACTTCCATTCTGCTATTTATTTATTGCAATTAATGTTTTTAACCATACATATTATTTATTATTTTGTCAGTGGCATAAATTCATTTCACTAGTGTCATTTTCCTCCGCAATGTATCAGTTTGTTATTGTGACAGGCCTAGGGTTCAGCTTAGTGTTACATGTGATATTTTGATTATTAAAAAATGTATTGATGATGACGGTCTGAACAGAAGACGCAAAAGTGGCGTTGCGTCTTCACTTTTTATTCCGGGTTTAGATTAGCATTTTCGGGAGGAAATCTGCGTGGATATGGTGACGCAAAAGTGTGTGGAATTCGACTGGGTACGCATGCCAGGCAGCTAGGTGGTGCTGTGATACATTATCACCATGCACATGCGTAGAAGCTTCCTTCTTCTCATCTGTGCCACGAAAAGCAAAATAAATATGGCTACCGGTAGCAAAAGAAAATTTATGTGGTCAGACGAAGAAGTTCAACTATTGCTTCAGACCACGTTAGACTACAAAGCAACAAAGGCGCAACAAGGTGTGGACTGGGAGTCCTGCCAAACAAAGTACACTGATATATGGACCGCTGTGACGTAAACGTGTACACGACGTCAGCAGATTTGACCAGAGTTTTGCGGTGGAGTGTATTCAAGTTTTCCACTTTGGAGGGCGGTTTCAGTTTTTTGCATTTTTAAGCCCCCAAAATGCTGTCACCGTCTAAACGAAAGGCACTTTTGATAAAATATTTTGTCGTTTTTACTCGTAAGCGTTCTTGTGTAAACAGGCTCTAATATTTGATATTGTTAATCGCTGTGGCAATGGTTCTAATTTATTATCATTCTGAAAATCATTGATAGGAAAATTCAAAACAAAACCACCACATTTGTTCTCAATAGTTTGTGGTCATCCTATTATAGAAAATGATTTTCGATAGAGGAAAAGGGGGCCTAACTCGATAGATGGATAGATATTTTATTGATCCAGAAGGAAATTCAATAATAATAATAATAATAATAATATACAGTATATGCATATTTTTTACTTTTATTGCCACAAATAAATAGGTAATTCACATCAACAATGTCCTGAGACCGTGCCTTCACACAGTGTACATATTTCCTTTTTTTTCCCTAGATAAAATAAAGCATGTTAGGGCATAAGTGTCTTATTTGAAAAAGTCAATATTGGACCCCACTTCTTTTCAAAAATTGGCACCTTTAGCTGTAGTTGAGCCGTTAACAGTTCCAATGTATAAACATGTGAATTTTAATAATTATAACATGGATAATTCACGTTTTTTATGGAGGTAATTGAATAATGACCCCACTTTTTTTAAGCAATCGTGAATAGTTTAACATTTTTACCTTTGTGTAGTCAAAGGAGACTGATTGAATTTTGTACCAATTTTCGTTTCACTTGGATAAGCCCGGTAATTACGGATATTAACCATAGACCAGGTGAAACCATCTGCTTTCTGACAGTTGTTAAATTTCTCCATAGATTTTTTTACCTGCTATTCAGCCATCCATTTTAAACCATCCATGGGTTTCAGAATGATGGAAAATTAGGAGTGTTGCTTCAGTGATTAACGATTTCAAACAAATATCTTTGAAATGTGGAAAAAGATCCTCAGAATGAACAGACAGCTTAGAACAGGGGTGTCAAACATGCGGCCCGGGGGCCAGATCCGGCCCTCCAAGACCTTTAATCTGGCCCTTGGATGATTTTCTTGCACCTCTTTTCTGCGCAATTTAGCATAGCAGCGTCTCCAATGCTGTGCGTGGCCCCTCCCACCAGAGCAGCACTAATGAAGACTCTTTCCAAACGCTCTTAAAGGACCATCGTTTTGACTGTTGACCGTGATGTGGACGCCGAGTGCAGGATTTTCCAAGAAAAATTGAACTAATTCCTATTTGTTGACGGAGGTGAATGGGAAACCTGTATGTTCGGTTTGTTTGCAACAAGTGGCGGTGCTCAAGGAATATAATTTTAAACGCCACTAGGAGACACGGCATTTCCAACAATACAATAACTTGAACGGAGAATTGAGAAGACAGAAGATAGAAGACAGAAAATATTATAATATTTTGTAAAAGAAAGAGTTTGCCAAATAAAAAAACATTTCTGTAATAGATTTGCATTTCTCTGCACAAATATTTGGACTTATTGCTATTTTTGGGGTATATTTTCCATGAGTTTTCTGATCCGGCCCCTTTGGGATCAAAGTCGGTTGAATACGGCCCCCGCACCTAAATGAGTTTGACACCCCTGGCTTAGAATGTTGTGATGTCACGTGAATCCAAACCAATATGAAAAATGAAGACCATAGCGATTAACAGTTTAAAACACAATATTATATCTTTAGAATGGTGAAAAGAGCTCAAAATGCTTTCTTTAAACAAGAAGTTAAAACCTGTGAATAGCTTACCTCTTTATACATTCTAGATTTTGAAAGTTTGACTTGCTTAAGCTTGGTTCTTCCAATCCAGATGCACACTCTCTACTTATGTGCAAATCATCTCAGTTTGCTCAGCTGCCTCCTCTCTTCCTCTCTTTTGTTTATTTCTGCACTTCTGACTCTGAATTTAACTTGAGTAGAGCTAACAGCAGAGACCACTTTGCCCGTTGCTTTCAGGAGACGTTGGCAGTGGGGTTTTGAAGTGTGCCTGGGCGAGAGGAACCTAATTGACCATTGTTTTTGCTCAAATGACTCAGTGCTGTGAAAGCTGCTGCTCCTCATTTGTGACATGGCCTCCTCGTGCATCCTCACACTGAATTAGCAGGAGCTGTCTGACAAAAAGATCAGTGCTTCTATAATAATAGTAATGAGTTTTAACCCAGATTTTGTGTCATTTTAAGCTAGTTTCTATTCATATTTTACTCTAAATTTGATATATTCTATAACTACTTTGCCATGAGACTTGATTTTTCCCTTCCTTTTGACTCATATTAAATTGCTTGCAGCTTTAATAAGCTAATCCTCACTTTCCTAACACTTACCTGCCTGTAGCATCTTAATTATTTACCACAATGAGTTTATAAGCGTTTCACTATTTTCAGAGGGTCGCAATGTTCACAGTAATGCTAACAACAACAACTAGCATGCTAACAGCGCACCACTGTCACTCTCTGGTTCTCAGCTGATAAAGCAGCACACATTTTGACGGAAGAGGTGTTTTTGCAATAACAAGTTTGACTTGATTAATGAAAAATGGGTGCAGCCAAGGTCAAAACCAGGTCTGATTTTAAACCTTAACTAGAGTGAAACAAGGTGTGAAGCATATATTTTTAGCTCTAAATTAGAATTAAATATAAAATTCCACAATAAAACTGGATGCTGAAACTCTAAAATGAAAATAAACATAGAAAACAGAGAGACATCTTCATGAATTTTACATTTTTTGAAAGCAAATGAAACGCGTATAAACTAGGAGAAAACACAACTGAACCCAATATTTTCCTGACTCATGTACAAGCAGCAATAGGTCTAAACCATTCAAAACAAAACCCCATCACAAATAGACCTCAAACCAGGACTAAAAACCAGGATGATTTCAGCAATTTCTTTCAATGCCGAAAGTCTCAAATTGTTCCATAAAAGCTGCGGTCAATCTAAACCAACCCAGGACCTCTCCCGTCATAAGAAAGAAATAACACTCCGCAGTGATAAGAGCGGACAGCTGTGTGAATTCAAAGTCTGTATCTGAGCCGAGTTGGAGAGCGTTCATCTGCGTTTGGCCGTGCGACAGATTAATTCAAAACCTGAGAGGAGGATGTGCGTCACTCACGTCAAGAGACAGAAGAGAAAGAAGAGAGGAGCGCTTTAGTAGATTAGTGCAATCAACGTCTATAGCAGCTATTCACACTGAAGGAGGAAGAGTGGATCTGACTTTTGTGAGGGAAAAGGAGGGTCTTTAAAAAGGGATTGAACACTAAATCATTTTTTTTGCTACCAAACTGTCCATGGCTTTTTATAGCTTTGACTACTGTAAAATCGTAATGGTCAGTTTTTGCCCATTTTAATGCAAACTAGGTACATTTGTGGCTTGCTGGTCAAAATGTGTGTGCTCCCTCTAGAAACCACTGCCATTTCAAGTACTATGTGATATTACACTGTACGGACCAATTTGTTCCCGTTTATTTGAACAAAATTTGTCTTGCCCCAGTGCAGATATATTGTATAAGCAGCTCTTAAGGTGAAAATATGTTTTATATGTTTTTATGTTTTATAATCTGTTTAATTGTCCAGTAATCAGGTGTTCAATTGTGTTAGCATGCCAGTTGTGGTTAGAGTTTCCTTGATGGTTGAGAAGACCATTTATAAACTCATTGCAGTGAATAATTAGAATCAGAATCAGAAAGACTTTTACTGCCATTGTCAAGTGAACAGAATTCACAAAAACTGGGAACTTGTCTCAGTGATAAGGTGCGAACATAAAACACTAAATAATAATAGTAATAACTAGAGTATAGACACTAAATAATAATAATAGTAACAATAGTTCCAAATAACAAAAAGGTTCAGATGAGCAGCATCAGAACAGTAGTGCAAACATGACTTAATTAAAGTGAGGGTGTCTGGAATGCATAGGATACATGAGGAATAACTTTGGATGACTGCAACCATTTCAAATGAAATTCAAGTTTTTGAAATGTTTTTCAACACCTGGCTTCAAAAAAGTTACAGTCACACAGTATCCTGTATAATAAGATAAGATAAGACAAGACAAGACTTTATGTGAGTTTGGCCAGCACCCTCCTCTCAGCCATCTCCAGAGGACAGCCCAGGACAGAGCTGGCCCTCCTGACCGGCTTATTAAGTCTTTTCCTGTCTCACTCTGTGCTGCTCAGGGCCCAGCAGACGACAGCGTAGAGCAGAGGCCACCACAGTCATAAAAAGTCTTGATCAGAGGCTTGCACACTCCAATCACCCCTATCCTGTCATATTCCTTACTTTACCCATCCTAATCCCTTAATCTAACTAGTCTTGAAATTGTCACAACATCTAAAATCCTTCCCTGTAAAATCTGAGTGTGTGCTGCCTGCAATTTCAAGCAGTTGGTGACATCACACAAGACTGCCCTGATTACAGCCAGGTGTTTCTGATTAGAAACAGCTGAGTGAAGGGGCAGAGTTTGAAGTGTGGATTCCTGATAGACCAATCACACTGCTCCTCATATGTCCAAACCCCACCCCTCCTCTACCTTCAGTCTCTTTAATACTGCCCAGTTTAGTACCTGTATTTGGAAATGTGGTTGTAGATGGAGTTTAGATTTTTAACCCCACTTTAATCCAGAAAGTAGTGATGGTGAGATGAATCCCTATGAATCATCGATACTTTCAGTCAACTGTGCTGGCACATGTACCGACACTTCATAAGGATTCATTTACTCTATGGCGTCATCAAGAGGTCAATAAAATGTACTACACTAGAGACACTTCACCTGTGGCAAACACACGCATGCACAAAATGGTTTATACGTGAGCACTGAGCAGACATTGTGTAATTTTATAATTATTATATAAGACAAACCTTATTGGGAGTGATCAAGTCAAAGTACTCCCAAACAGGGGAAAACTTTATTTTTTTCACTGGTTCCATTTTTTAAACACTCACAGATTAGCCTGGGAATTCCCAGGCCGCTTCCGTTCGTTTCGAACTGGAAGGCGGCCTGGAAACTCGTCCAAGCGAGAGTCCCAGATTTAGGGCCCCAATCAGAGAGCGGGGGAGGTGTGGCAAGACGGTGACGCGTACCACATGACAAACGGAAGCTTGTAGTTTGAACTGACAACTGACATGATTGGCTATGGACTTACGTATACGCTCAATGATAGACATTCATAACGCCCAATAAACGGCCGTTGGCAATCGCTAACCACACCTCCGCTACGGGATTTTTCGAAGCGAGTTTCCAGACCCATATCTCACTTGTGATATGGTCAGGTGTTAACCAGACTACTCACAGATACTAACCAAACACCAAACCAAACACAAGATGCGCGGTTCGACTACATTGTGTTTCGCTGTGCCTTATATTTCAAATGACACGCGATTCACACGCCAAACCAGCAAACCACTTCCTGAATCAGTCACTGCGTGCACATGGACGAGTGTAATCCGATTGCAAACGGATTGGGATCGTATCAAATTCATGTGCACAGGCTAAGGATCGTATAGGGATTGGTTTCCCAAATCCGATTGGAACCCCTGGCTTAGGCCGATAGTAATCCGCTTGGTGCCGCCTTGTGTACGATATCGGATCAGATTGGCGTACTGCGCATGCGTGGGAATTTTTGCCAGGGATTTCACACAGAAGTGGCAGGAGGCGCCGACACCGTCATAAGTAGCGATTGTTCCCGGAAAAGTCAGACGAAATCATGGCTGCGAAGAAAGAATGCACAACATGTACACCAATGCTGCTCCGTCAAACTCCTCGAGCGCCATCTTTGTATACCGCCACATAGTTTGTTGTGTTTTTATTGAGTAGCCATCACCCGGAAGTAGTTGGACTACAGGGCCACATAGCGTGTCCGATTACACGAGTTTCATGTGCACTGGGATCTAAGGAGAGACCACCTGCTGAGTAACGGGATCAGATTTGGAGAAATCCAATCCGATCCTACCATGTGCATACAGTGAGTCACGTGGTACGGTGCTTCAGGAAGGTTCGAACATCATCAATTACGTCATCAAACCACGCTCCGAACCACACTTCACCTAGATTTTTGCTGATTACTTGACACACACTTCGAAGCCTTGACACAGACCGTAACATCACTAACAGAAAGTGCTCCATTGTGTTTTTAAAATCTGTTTATGTCAGCTGGCAAGGCTGGTGAAGTGTCTAGCCCAGGGGTCGGCAACCCGCGGCTCCAGAGCCGCATGCGGCTCTTTGATCCCTCTGATGCGGCTCAGTACAGTGGTCCCTTGTTTATCGCGGGGGTTACGTTGTAGAAATAACCCGTGATAGGCGAAATCCGTGAAGTAGTCAGCTTTATATTGCGTGTATAAATATGCGTGTATTTCACAGTTCCTCTGACCGAGGCGCCTGGTGCCTAGTCTGGTTTATACCAGACCATATCGGAACGAACGAAAGCAGCCTGGGATTTCCCAGGTTACCTGGCGCCGCTGCACTGTTGCGGGGTTTGTTGGGGAGAAAACTTGCAAACATACAGCACTTCAGAGCAGTGACGGACTGGGATAAAAAAACGGCCCTGGCATTTTGCACCTACAAGCGGCCTCGTAGACCGTGGAACGGTCTAGCCCTAGGACACAGCAGCAGTATATATTTGGACAGTATTCTTCAAATATATAAATTCTATATAATGTAATATCATCATGCCCACCCTTATCACTTTGAAAGTAATTATAATCCACAAATTGTCTAAATACGTATCCACATCAGAGAGAATGTTTGAAATCTTTCCTTGTTAAATTCTTTGGATATGGCTAAATTGTAAATTGAGTTTCATTCTGGCATGAAACATGCAAATTCCAGGTAGAAATAGATAAGTCCATATTGCTCGGGTAATAATGAAAATCATTTCCTCAGAATCAGATAAGAAAGACATGAGGGAGCGAGCTGGGACAGATACAACGGACAGATAAGACTCCTACAAATGTTAAAGCGACAAAAATAAATTATGGACATTTCTGAGTTTCTAAAGAAGATTCATTTGAATAATGTTGGATGTCAAAAGATTTAATTGAGGTTGAAACATCCATTTCAAATCATTGATCAGCCTGGATCTTCTAATGGAGAGGTCTACAGCCAACCCTCAGTACTTCAGACATTGGATTAAGAAACAGGGGGTATAGTAATTCTTAAGTCTGTATATTTTAGATTTCGGAAATTAATATTGCTTTGCTTAAAGGTGCACTATGTAACTTTTTGGGGTTCCATGTCATTGGTTTGACATCCCATTAGTCCGAAAAAGAAAAAGAGGTCCATTAGTCTGACCATACACAGTAGATATTGTGGGTGGCCCGGTTTGGTTGTGCAGATGTGAGTGTGAGCCATAGAACCCTACAATATCGTGCTTGACCACAGCACAGTTCTAAAGTCCTGTGAGTGCGCGGTTAAAGGGATAGGTTTTTTTTTTTTTATGTGAATATGTATGGCATCCCCTTCAGCAGTGTCTTGCATTAACCCTGACTTACCCCTGACAGTGTCCTCTGAGCCAAGTTCTGCCCCGGTTCTGGCGCTGACGAAAGTAGGTCCGGCAAGTTAGCGGGGACAGTTATTATTATTATTAGCCTGTTCACTTGTAAGTGGCGATGTTCACAAGTGAACAGGCTAATAATAATAATAGGCGTGCAGTGATATGACTCGAGAGAAAATAGCACCAAGCGTGTGCAACTGTTTTGTGACGCAAATATATCACTTTTTGGACAAATATTGTTTTGAGAAGAAAAACAAGCTTTATTAACTGTCCCCGCTAACTTGCCGGACCTACTTTCGTCAGCTCCAGAACCGGGGCAGAACTCGGCTCAGAGGACACTGTCAGGGGTAAGTCAGTGTTAATGCACGACGCTGCTGAAGGGGACTCCATACGCAACGCAATAGTTACTTTCACTGGTAACTAGTTACTTTTATAGTGGAGTAACTCAGTTACTTCTTGGGAGAAGTATTTAGTAACTATAATTACTTTTTCAAAGTGGAGTGTCCAACTCTACTGATACAGTACTTTTCAATCACTTTACATTGAACTGTGGCTGTGTTGGTAAGTGTTATGAGTCACTGCATTTTTATTTCAAAACCACCATTATGAAAGTCAGTTCTGTCTATTTTATGCTTTGACGTCTTTCTGATTTTATTCTATTCCATTTTCGTTGTGGGATTGAACAAAACAATCACAATTGCTCTCTTAAAGGTCCCATGGCATGAAATTTTCACTTTCTGAGGTTTTTGAATGTTAATGTGAGCTCCCCTACCCTGTTTAGGCCCCCCCCCATGGCTAAAAGTTGCGAAATGTCTAAACTGAGCATTTGCCGTCCTTTTCTGCGTTTGAAAAAAACACAGCTCAAACGGGCGATTCTGAACAAGGAAACTTTCTGACGTCACATCGAAAAATGCAGCTCCACCCCCCGTCTGGATGTCTACCCACCGTCTCTGTAAATCACGCCCAGAGAGTTAAGACCGCGAATGAGCTACGCAATGTGAAATGCGTTTTTTTTTATTTGCCTGGAAGCACATGCGAGTGTCTCTAGGCTCGGAAGTCCTTTATCTGAGCCTCTGGACATCTAAAACAGCAGTGGTTTAATTTTATTTTCTGTGAAAATGTGTTTTTTTCATTGAAACGCCTCTCCTTTCTTCCTCCGCGCTTAAAACGCGGAAGTGGGAGACAGCGCTAATCCAGGAACCAGCCCCCCACCCCCACCCGCTCCTCTAACCAATCTCTGTCCTTCTCATTTGCATTCAAGCAACAAGGCCCAGAATGAGTTGTTCAGAGAGATATTTTCTGACTCTGACTGTGTACATGTGTCTTTCTCATGCACTGAGTCTTGATTTTGGAGCAGGATTCATTTACAGTATTAGGGAACCATTAAGGCGCCATATAAAAGCATCAAGAAGTACCATGTCATGAGATCTTTAAAAATGCAAATGCAAGCGTCAGTCAAATTCTGCAGTAGTTAATATTTTAAACTAAAGTTAAAGAAAATACCTCTCTTCTCTCTGTTGAACACTTTTGCATAGTTCCTTTTCCTCTTTTACTTGCTGGATCAATACATCTCTTTTTGAACTGTGCTGTGCTTTCTAATGCATTTGGTGTTTTTCCAAAGGCTACAGCACATTCACCAGTCACAGGTTTCAGCTCTGGCTCCAGACTTTCCCATTTACATTTCTGGCAAAACAGGCCTTCATTGTTCAATCTGTGTATTATTTTGACCTCAGGAATCTTAATTTTAGAACTTTTAATTAACTTAACCTTAATTATCCTTAAGTGCACTATGTAACTTTTCATGATGGGGTCTGCTTTATTGATTTGCCTAGAATGTTTCACAATATGACATTATTTTTTTATTTATTCCATTACTGTGTCTTTATTGCTTAAAAATACCTTCAAAAACATGCATTCTTACAGGGAGCTTTCCACAGATCTTACTAATTGGGCCTTGTGGTATCAGCTGGTTGTGTCCATGGAGATGGATAAGTTTAATGTCATTGTGGAACATTCCAGTAAAAGCAATAACATCTGTATCCAGATGACAAACACTCCACCAGAAATGTTACAGACTAGTGAACAAAAAGTGTATTAAAAATTAATTAAGGTGGCCATACCTCCTTGTCAAAACTTGATCTTATCAGATCTCAAAAGTGAAGCAGAGCCGGGCTAGAAGTCTGCATTATGTTTAAGGAAAAAAACTTTTTATTTGCTTTTAATTAATGAATTGATTAAGACAAAAATTAAATTAAACCTATGAATGAATGAATGAAATAATAGTAGGTAAAAAGTCATGATAACTCTTTTTGTTGTATCACCCTGAGGTTAAAGGTGCACTGTGTAAATTTTTGGTTGGTGGTCCAACATCTTTTTCTATAGATATGTCAAGGAATGTTCCACAGTATGACATTAAACAGCTCAACTTTAAATTTATTCAATTACGTGTGGTTTTATAGCTCAAACCCATCTCCAGATCTTGAATTTGGCTCGGTCAAGACTACTGTAGATTGAGAATTTAACTTGCTGTACACGTTTCTGGGTTGATGGCTGCCCTGAGGAAACTTACCTAGACATGGGGAGAAACCAAAAATCTGCCCCCTCCTTTATCCTTACTCTCAGTCTCTAACCTCTTCTGCTGCAACCAAGACCGATAATGTAAAGCAATATGCTAATATTCGTTCAAAATAAACGAATAAATGCATAAGAAAAGTGCATACTCGCACCCTCTACACAGCTCTACGTTCTTGTATAATGCTGGCCTCTCTTTGATACCTCCGCTTTGTTCCATGGTGCAGCGAGGCGTGTTAAATGTAATAAAGAACAGGAAAAGCCTCACACAAATCAGGGTTATCAGCGGTTCCCAGCAGGACCTTCCAATGCCGACCTGGACAGGCCTGAGCGCTGAAATCCTGTGGCTCATCAAGGACAATACCGTATTTACGATTGGAGGGAAATACACAAGGGAGGAGTAGCACCAAGAGGGGAGCACTTCTTCAAAAGGCAAGGCCAGAAAGGGGGAGAATGGACAGAATTTGAGAGCAGTTTCTAAAATATTTACGTTAAAGAAAACTAGAAAAAAGAACACACCTGCAAAGTTAAAAAAACAAAACAAAAAAAATAACAAGTGATATGGTGCCTTGTAACTGTATGTGAGTGTGGCTGCGAGATTAATCAGGATCAAATCAACATTTCCATTCAAGTGTAATCATGAAACAACAAAGGCTGCAATTATTTTGTGTTATAATGTACAGAGAACTAAATGACCAGTCTCTGCAGCCTTATGAAACCTGTTAACCCTGGAGTTATTGTTTAAGTTTAGCAGTTCATTTTTCAAACTTTAAAAACGACTTTACTTATTTAATGATGGTGATTGAATCTTGAATCTTGTAATAATAATAATAATAATAATAATAATAATAATAATAAATCAAACTACAATTGCAAGATCTGAGGGGTATTCCACGAAAGCTACTAAGCGCAAAGCCCGGCTTTATTCGTCAGTTGGCGCTAGTTTAAGTGAGAGTTCGGTTCCACGACGCTCGCTAAACTTAGTTCCCGCTGAGTTACTGGGGCAACATGGTCTTAGCAGATAGTCTGGTCGGGGGGAGGCTAAAGTTCTGTCTTACTTAGGCCGTGTCGCAGAGAATACGTACCTGACGTAAACAGAGTGTCAAACACACCGTTCCGCACACCTCCCCGCATGAGTATCTGTGTTGTCCGAAAACAACATCAGCAAAAAAACAAATTACCTTACGTTCTCTGTTCTTGACAATTCTCCGGTAATCTAAACATATGCTTTTCAACCGCTGTCTTTACGACATTGACATATAGAAGAATTCCAGTGGTATTTCAGAGACTAGCTGTGGTCGAGTGGTTATGTGCTTTGACTCTCGTGTGGGAGGGCCGGGTTCGATTCCCGCTATTGATCTATTGATGCCCACGTCAAATTTCAGTTAAATTTTCACGCATTTATATTTGCAACATATTACAGAAATGGAAATGAATTTAACCTACAATTACTGTTATCATCACATAACTTATATCAGTTAGTCCTAACATCACTCTCACTTGACGACATTGACACTTTATATTTTATGTGACATCTCTATCAAAGAATACAGTTACAGGTAAACCTTTACTTTTAAAACAAAATGTAGCCAAATAACAGGCACGCTCCATGATGCAACATTTCAATGATTCAACAAATTTGCTTCAGAGATGCTGTGCAAGTCTTTTTAATGAAATCCTATTTATCAATTTCCATCAATAGGCATAAAACAATAAAAGACATTAGGTATGACATTCTGGTGTGAGGCCACTGCTGGAGGACTGCTGAGGGTTAGGCAAGGCACTGCTGGAGGACTGCTGAGGAGTGTCCAAGTGTACACCATCTTCAGTAACTTGAATATACTCTTCAGGAGTATACTTCCTACTCTCGCAGGAAGGATCTTTGATGGGGTCCCCCCTTCAATTACCTCCACCAGTGGGTGACCCCGGTTTAGGGCCAGTGCCAGCTCCTCTGCAGGTGAAAGGCTCCCACCTCCTGTGGCTTGGTAGCTACTGTTCATTTTAAATTAAATTAAGGTACCATTTCAACAGTATTACTAATTTCACTGAATAATAATATTAATATTAGCTTACTTACCACTCTGCAAAATGTTATTATGCTGTCTTTACCTGCAAAACAGTCCTCTTCACATTATTCCTGCTCAAAGACAAGATAACACAATGTAACGTTAGTTACATTAGTTGGAGCAAATACTTTTACACAGTAAAAATAAATTACAACTGACAAGACTGCTATACAAATATATAACAATTATGCCATCAACTGCCCACCATGGGTATCGAACTCACAATCTCCCGCACTCCAGACGGTGACTTTTCCCCTGCACCACAGATCAGCGTTGACATCATTGGTGAAAAACAGACTTAAAAAACTCAATGTCCAGCACTGTTATAGGACTTGACTTGCGTATTTAAGCGTTCGGCGAGCTTCTTCCACGCCATGTCTCTGGCCTTGGTTATTGCAAATGCAACTTCTGTTCTGATGCGCTGAAATAATCGGCCCGAATCTTCGACATGATCGCGTTTTCGACAGTCGCTTGTTCAGGGCTTCTTATTTACCCCGGGCACGCGTCTTGGCCCGGCCTGATTAGGCCAGACTGAGCTTAGCTCTGACTAGGCGCAGCTGAAATGCGTTAGTGGAACGGGTTCAAGCTTTTGTCTAAGTTGTGTCTCAGCCAGGCGAGAACTTAGCACTTAGTCTAAGTTTAGCGACGTTCGTGGAATACCCCTCTGGTGTTCATATCTAATTAAAGTACAACTAAACACTAAATCATAATCATTGTGTATATTGTCAAAAGTTCAAGATATGTGCAGCTTCCAGGTGCTGGTAACAGCAGAAACATTCAACAATTCCAAAAAAAGAGAAGCCATCCATCCATCCACCCATCTTCTTCCGCTTCTCCATTTCTGGGTCGCAGGGGCAGCAATCCACACAGATCTACCGCCCAGAACCCAATGATCCTTCCACGGGTGCTGGGTCCACGGGAGAACGGCCCACGTCACAACTGGCCTTGATGTATCTTCTGTCACGGGGGCTACCAGTGGGGTTAAGTGAGGTGGGGTGGGGTTAAGTGTCTTGCCCAAGGACATGACGGCAGCACTCATTTGTGGGAACTGGGATCTCACATGGCCAACCCGTCGAGAGCGGAATACGAACCACCAACCCCTGGATCAAAAAGCTACTTCTTCAGTTCAGAACTGAAGAAGCAGGATGAACTGCGAAACGTATTCGACCAAATAAACTTAGTTCAGTTGACAAATTGAATTTCACCTTTTGTCATGAATTCTACCTGGACGACTGAGGGATTCTACACACACAAAAAGAAAAGGTTTACGGCACACTTGCTTGACTTTATTCTTTATTAGGCTAGAGCGAACAACGCGTTTCGCCTCTACAGCGTCATCAGGTAGCGGTTTAATAGCATTTTAATAACATTGTCTCCTGTACCTTTTTGGCAATTTTAATGCAAAGCTGGTAAATAGGCAGCTTTGTGTTCAAAAAGAGTCAAAAACTTGAGTGTGTGCTGCATCCGGTAGCAATTTCAAGTACTGCGTGACATCACATAGGACTGGATTGGTTTTGCAGTTTAGCAGCACTATTTAAAAAGCAGTTGTGGGTGAAGTTTAAATGTTCATTCTCACTTTAAATTAACTGAATCATTATTGTCTCATCTAAAGTTTTTATTTCTTCAAAATCCCCTATCGATTACATTATCTTCTCTATTATTAGTAATATTAAAGCTTTTATTTGCATCGATCTGTTGTATCCAGATGTTTATTTTGCAGAAGTAATACCGCTTTATAATTTCTTTGTAGCTTTCAGATATATTTAAACCTTTTGTGTCCTCTCGTGAAACGTGAAGACAAATCATTTCAGACAATTGGCTTTTCTATACTCAGACGCCACTTTCATCAACTTTAATTGTATTTTGATAACACAACGAGAAAGAGGTTATTTTCTGTAAACAAAAGGGAAAATATGTCAAATTAAATGCAGCTGGCCAAAACTGATAAAGCATTGTAAAAACTTTAGATTGCTGTTGAATATTTGTGAATAACATGTATAAATAATAGATAGATATTTATTGTTGTGAACCATTTGATCCACACATTATACTGTAAGAAACTTTTGTGTGGTAGGGATTTGAAAAGGGTGATGTGTGCCTGCAGTGTGTTTTTAATGAGCATTCCCAAAACTCTGGTGATCAATAGTCTTTTTATTTGTGCATGTTTGAGTTATGTTTATTCTTCTGTATTGAAGCAATCATTCTTCAATCTGCCCCTGTTTTCACCACCAAGGATACATGCTCAAGAGAGTCCTTTTCTTCTGTGAATGCTATGCTAAGAGCTGCAGATTGCTGTGAACACTATCAATTTGACCACAGAAGTCTGGTGATGGTTTATGGGCTTAAAACTGTGTAGGAGAAGTCTGGAGTTTGATCGATGACGCAGCTTACCCTTGTGTGTGTGGTTTCTCAGACAGTGCGTCCAAAGGAGGGCTGGCAGGTGTACAGCTCAGCGCAGGACGCAGACGGCAGGTGCATTTGTACTGTGGTGGCTCCAGAGCAGAGCCTGTGCTCCAGGGACGCCAAAGGGAGGCAGCTCCGGCAGCTACTCGAGAAGGTAAGGAACATTTAGACGACCATTGTGAGCAAGGTGTAATAGGAGTGCTGCATAAATTGTATCGCAGTACTCATAGTATTTGCAATTAATAATTCATAGCATTTATAGAGCGCCTTTCATGACACCCAAAGCGCTTTACAGTTCTTTGTTCATTCACTCCACACTTGGTGGTGGTAAGCTACTTTTGTAGCCACAGCTGCCCTGGGACTGACTGACAGAAGCAAAGCTGCCAATCTGCGCCATCGACCCCTCCGACCACCACCAACACTCACACACACTCCACTTTCATACTAGGGGCCTGTTTACACGGGTAAAAACGACAAAATATTTTATCGGAAGTGCCTTTCGTTTAGACGGTGACGGCGTTTTGGGGGCTTAAAAACGCAAAAACTGAAACCGCCCTCCAAAGTGGAAAACTTGAATACGCTCCGCCGTAGCGTTTTCATCTACACTGCCCAAGACGCAAAACTCTGGTCAAATCTGCTGACGTCGCATAAGTGTTTACGTCACATATCTGTGTACATCCACACCTTGTTGCGCCTTTGTTGCTTTGTAGTCTAACGTGGTCTGAACAGTTGAACTGACCACACGTAAAAAAAATTTCTACCGGTAGCCATGTTTTGTTTTGCTTTTCATGGCGCAGATGAGAAGAAGGAATATTCTACGCATGCGCGCGGACATAGTGATAATGTATCACAGCACCACCTAGCTGCCTGGCATGCATGCCCAATCGAATTCCACACACTTTTGCGTCACCGTATGCACGCAGATTTTCTCCTGAAAACGTTAGTCTAAAAAGTGAAGACACGACGCCACTTTTGCATTTTCTGTTCAGACCGCCATCATATAAACGTAGCCTAGGCAATGTGGGTGAAGTGTCTTGCCTAAGGACACAATGACACAATGTTTTTTTGCGACTAGCGCCCCACTGTGGCACCTGGAATTGCCAGCGGTCTCCCATCCAAGTACTAACTTAGCTTCTGAGATCTGGCTTTGACAAGCACGATTTAAAAAAAAAAAAAAAAAAAAACAGCAGTAAGCACTTGACTAAACGCTGACAATTATACATCTAGGTTTAGTCTCAAACATTGATTTAACCAAGGTACAGAGGAATGAATAGTAACTGAACAAAAATGACGTCTGTACAGGTCTAAACAGGGACTACACCAAACCAGAGAAAAGCACTGACTTGGAACTCGGCCATTATTAATCAATCATGCACTCTCAGTAGGCAGTGTGGATGGAGTGTCTTGCCCAAGTACACACCAACTGCATGCACGTATCAGGGCTGAGATCAAATACCATCTGAACCACTGCTACTCTAAGTACTAAAATACACCTTAAAACAACACCTTAACTAAAGCTAAACTTGTTCTAAACCAGGACTAAACCAGGTCTCAGCAAGCCAATGGACTCCTGACTAACATAAGAATAGTCTAGGTACCATTAGTGTGTGAACCAGTCATCATGGAAACACAATTTGACCCACCTACAGTACTAGGGCTGCAGGATTAAGTGCAATCAAAACAAAATTGGAATATGAATGGACGCAATTAGCAAATTATCAAGCAAAATACCTTATTTTCCTCCACAAAAACTAAATATCCTGCATAAAAACGCTAACCCTTTAGTTTAAAGGGACAGTGTGTAAGATTTTTACCCGTTAATTACTGAAATTGAAGATACCCATTCAAAAATACATTGTTTTCCAAGCCTTTTCACTTCCATCATGAAATCAAAGTATTCTTTTGGACTTAGATATAGTCACATAAAAGGGGGATCTTCCCCATGCAGAGGCAGCCATTTTGAATACGAGAGCCGCAGAAGGACATTTGGGCTCCGCCTTCGCCTTCGGCAAGGCTCGTGGTTTTGGGTAAACAACACAAGCATGCTGCCGGATCAGACGTCGTAATGGATCTAACACGTGTTTTGGACTAAATTGTTTTACTGGATTTTATTCGCTGGATCCTTACGGACAAATTGAGAGCAAGTTTATGGTGAAATACAGAGTTTGACCTGTGCAAAGCATTCTAAGGTAAGCTAACCTCGTTTTGTGCTTTTCTGTATAAAAGCCCCATGTGCTCGGGGAGTGATTGTTGTGCAGGGAAATGAATTGCATAGTCAAAAAGATGAGACTGTAAGGTTTCATTTGATGTCATAGTCATAGTCATAGTCACAGTTTGCTTTATTGTCGAAAAACAATCATGTACATGTACATAGAATGAATTCGAAATTTCGTTTCCCCACTAACCAGGCAGGACAGTGATAGAGTGGGCTAGGGGAGGGGCCGCTGCACTTGCGCGCGCCGTGTAGAGTGTCATGGTACATGATCGGGAATGTGTGTTTTCATGAGAAAAAAACAAAACAAAACGTTTTATTTATACAGTAGCGGCGCGCGACCCTCGAGGTCTGCCGTAGCTAAAACAGAAAGTGCAATAGCACCATCTACCTATGCGCCACGAATCCTACACACTGGGGCTTTAAATCTGCACAAACGTATTCTAGTTCAAACATGTTTTGTTTTATTTTATTTATTTTTTATTTTTTGGCAAATTTTCTTCATGTATTTGTATTTAGATTCAGTTAACAATGACTCCACCTTCAGTGCAGCTGATTGGAGTACACTTTAGTTTTAAATGCATTCCCATTCCCTGTTCGAAATCAGTTTACATGACAACACACATATTCTGTACGCAACCAGCATGTGTCACACCAGAATTTAAAAAAGAACCCACTGATTTCTATCTTTATTCATGTGTCTTTGTCTGTTTAATCCCCGGAGAGATTGCCTCAACCCTGTCCATAACCCTGGTTTATACTTGAGCATAAATTACATTAGATGACTAGCTTGTGGAGATGAGAAAGCTGTCACTCTCACTTAAATCTACGTAAACATGACAATTTTCAAAAACAAGTCTGTTCAAAGTGATTTAAATAGTAGCTCATATGAATATATCATAGCATTGACATTTTAGAGGCCTATTTAATAAAAATTTGCATTTAAAGGAGCGAGATTGAACTATTTGGCCTAAGATACTTTGAAGAGGTACTAAAAAAGCTAAAATGGGTAACCTGTGTATTACACAAACGAAGATGCTTGTCACTCACTACCAGTGGTGAATGTACAGTGGTCCCTCTATCGCGGTTCACTTTTCGCGGACTTGCTGTTTCACGGATTTTTTATTTATTTTATTATTTTTTTTATTTCTATTTTTTTAAATAGTGTATCAACATTGTGTTCTGCATCCTGATTGGCTTCTCCTACGTGCCATGTCTCCTATACAGTACAGAATGTGTTCAGTTTGACACATTTATATAGATGTTATAGAGGGGGGACCCGGGGGGGAGCGGAGACATGAGTCACTGGATCCGTGTGAAGTCCAGACCGGGACTAAGACATGAGGACCAGACTGGGACCAGACCGGAACTAAACCAGGAATAAACCAGGACTAAACCAGGTCTAAACCAGGTCTAAACCAGGTCTAAACCTGGACTAAACCAGGACTAGACCAGGTCTAAACCTGGACTAAACCAGGACTAGACCAGGTCTAAACCAGGATTAAACCACCGCATGCGTCTCTTTGCCTTGTTTCGTGCGGCTCTTGTGCGTGTTCGCTTCGACTGCGTCCACTGGGAGAGGCACGGTCCGGGCGCTGCCGGCCTCGGTCTCGTGCTCGCAGCCCCGGGTGGGACGCACGGCCTCGCGCCGGTCATGCTGCTCACGGAAATGTGAGAAAATGTTCATTCCAGTCTGAGAAAAGTATATAATGTGTGTGGTGAGGCATTTACAGCCTTAAAACATGTCGAATAATTGTAAAATATAAACTTGTCCTACTTCGCGGATTTCACTTATTACGGGTTATTTCTGGAACCTAACCCGTGCGACAAACGAGGGACCACTGTACTCATGTGCTCAATTATTTTTCTTAACTAAAAGTACAGATACCGAGGCAAAAAGTGACTCAACTAAAAGTAAAAGTATTGCATGAAAAAATCTACTTAAGTAAAAATATTAAAATCTGTTTTAAAATGTACTTCAAGAGTAAAAAGTTAAAGTATTTCACACAGATTTTGATAAAGTGTTATTCATTTGTTAAAGGATTAAATGTAGTTATATTGATTTTTAAAAGTATACAGATTCTGAACAGGAGCAATACAACTCAATTTCTTCTTCTTTTTCTATGAATTTTGTGTATTTTATTTTTGTTTGCAGAAAGCCGAAACTTGAACTCAAAAGCTTTAGTCAGGATGGTAAAAAATATAGTAAAAATAACCCATAAAATCATCTGAAAAGTACTTTTACTTTTCAGTCCTGTTGTAAAATGTAGTGGTAGTCAGTAAAAAGTATGAATACCTGCTCTCAAATGTAGTGAAATAAAAGTAAAAAAATACCGACTGTAAAAGTAAAGTAAAGTACAAATACCTAAAAAATCTGCTTACGTATAGTACTTTGTTACCTTCCACCACTGCAATAACCCTATATACAATAGAATGTCATTTTCAAAGCAAAATACTGTATTTCTAGTTTCTTTCATAATTTTGCATAGTCTTATACAAGATTAAGACAATTCAGAAACTATACAGAAAATCTGTGATGTAAATGAATTTCTTTCTCTAGTTTTGATACTAGTTTTAGTATTGATTAGTATCTGGGTATCAGAATTACTATAGCGCTATAATTAAACTAACAACAGAAGCAATTAAAATACCTATGCATGGTCAAAACTAGTAGGTCCCTCTCTGTTGCTTTGAGCCTGATTGCGGATAATTCTCAGGGGTCTAAAATAACAGATGGTATTTTTTTTTCCTTTCGCTAGCCACACATCTCTACAGCTTTCCCAGTTTAACCCTCTTTGCTTTATTTTTTTAATCAAATCCATCAAGGCATTCTTTACACGTCACATCAATATTGGGACTGAAACCGGACTAAAACAGAACTAAACCAAGTCTTTCAGGCCAAAATTTTGCTCAAGTATAAATGCACCTACTGTATATACCAGTGGTTCCCAACCTTTTTTGGCCTGTGACCCCGTTTTGACATCACACATTTCTGGCGACCCCATAGACTGTTTTTTTTTTTTTTTTTTATCATAGTGATGGGCAAATGGAGCCTTGTGAAGCATTGACACCTCAGTCGCAATATTGTGTCAAATGGTTCGAAGTGTCTGAGGCCTCGGAGAAACACTGACCTCTAGTGGACAGATTTAACCATTGCATTTTAACAATGATCGCTTTTTTTCCACTTGTAGATGCCATTGAAAATGAAACAAATGCCAAAAGTTTGCCAAAAGTCACCAAAATCACCACTAAGGTCACACAATACTTCTCACTACCCAACATTTTTAAAGATGGTACTTATTGATGCTTTTATATGGCGCCTTAATGGTTCCCTAATACTGTAAATGAATCAAGACTCAGTGCATGAGAAAGCCTCATAAACACAGTCAGAGTCATAATAAATATGTCTCTGAAACGCTTTATTATGGGCGTTGTTGCTTGAATGCAAATGAGGAGGACAGAGACAGGCCAGTGCAGCGGGTGGGGGTGTGGCCAAACTCTTTAGCGGTGCGATGTGCGCTGGCCCCACTTCCCCGTTTATGTGCGGAGGAAGATATGAGACGATTTCCATTGAAAAAAAAAACACATTTCCACAGTTTCCAGGTTTGGAGGCTCGGATAAAGGACATCCGAGCCTGGAAACGCTCTCACGTGCCTCCAGGCAAATAAAAAAATGCATCTCGCATTGCGTTGCTCGTTTGCAGTCCAAACTCTCTGGGCATGAATTCCAGAGACGGTGGGTAGACATCCAGACGGGGGGTGGAACTGCATTTGCATTTTCCCTTGTTCAGAATCTCCCATTTGGGCTGTCTTTTTTTCAAACGCGGAAAAGGATCGCAAATGCTCAGTTTACACATTTTGCAACTTTTAGCCATGGGAGGGGCCCTAAACAGGGTAGGGGAGCTCACATTAACGTTCAAAAACCTCAGAAAGTGAAAATTTCATGCCATGGGACCTTTAAGGAAATATTGGTGCATTTTTTTTATACTGTTGCAGTTTAGCGCTTGTCAAACCAAGGAAGCGCGTTGAACACTCTGAAGCACTCTGAACCAATCGCAGAGTGGAACATTCGCTGAGCCAATGAAACACTTCGATACACTGAAGCGATTGACACGCAGAGCGAAGCAGCGGGGGGGAGGGACCGACACTTTGGTCACGTGAGTGGCTGCTGCGAGATTTGTTTCAGAAAGAACGAGACGTGCTCCGGAGCTCCGTCTCATTTGCCCATCACTAATACTAATACTAATCACTAAAACAATACTATTGTGACTGCACTGCTCCGTACATTTCAGACGACCCCATTTGAATTCCAGGCGACCCCACGTGTGGTCGTGACCTGAAGGGTGAAAAACGCTGGTATAGACTTTCCCAGGGACTCGCCAGTACTTCTCATTTGATATTTGAACCGGAAACCCTCCAGTGTGTGGATAAAAACTCACCCACCATCGTATCAAAATCTTCACCCGACATAATATAGCTTTAATCCGTTTGCCCATCACAATATCGCCCCTAAACTTAAACAGCTAAAACATCGAATTAAAAGCACAAACAGCCAATTTTCTCTGCAAATGTGATCTTATTTTCCTCTGACAGATACAATTTATTCCTCTTCAACACCACAAACAAACAGTAGATCAGACGCAGCACGTGGGCAGTCCTGCTCTATTAGCCCGCCACATCACAACACACATTTACTGAGGTTAGCTTTGGGCTATTCTCTGTCATTCACCGACTGTGTGACGCTAATGTACTCCACGCCTCGGGCCTTCAATCGGGCCATTTCTGGATCAGCCAGACTCCAGTGTAGCTAAAGCACCGCGCACAATACGAGACAAAGAGCGATGGTTTCAGCTATAACGTTCTTTCTATGGAGAAGAGACAGAAGAGGATGCATTTGCCCCATAAAACTACTGCAGACGCTTTATTTGGATCACTTAAGATGGTGGAGTTATTTTTAACTTAACAACCAGAAGCTGACTGGTTTAAACACAAATCACAGTACATGGCTGGTTGCAGAAAAATATCTAATTAGAGAAAAACCAGTAGCAGCAGTGGAATGGGAAGCAGTGAATTACCAAAATAGCAGATCAGTTGGTTTGTAATATTGGTTTGATATATGAAGCTGTTTGTATTTAAGTAACCATTAATAATTAAACTCCACACACTAATAATACTAATGCATTGGAATAATACTGTGCCTTTCAAAACAACCAAAGTGCTTTACATTCCATTATCTACTCACTGCACACTTTGTAGTGGGTGGTAAGCTTTTATTGTTACTTTGCAGCTGATGTATTAACACAATCTGAACATAAAGAACTGTCTTAGCTAGATCTACGACAAGTGATTTCTCCTGGTAAACAAGTCCACACAGTCCTCACATAACATTACGGTCACGGTAGCTGAGTGGTTAGCGCTCTTGCTTCACAGCAAGAAGGTTCTGGGTTCGATACCCGGGTCGCCCAGGCCTTTCTGTGTGTGTTCTGTGTGGAGTTTGCATGCATGGTCTGGGTTTGCATGTTTCTCCCTGTGTCTGGATGGGTTTTCCCCGGGCACTCCGGTTTCCCCCATCAACCCAAAACATGCACCATAGGTACCTCCAGCTGAGGTCCTGACCAAACCGAAGCAAGAAGATCATGGAGATGGTCCCCGGGTGCCCTAATGTAAGATAAGATAAGATAAGATAAGATAAGACTTTATTGATCTCACACAGGAGAAATTTACTCGCCACAGTAGCTCCAGGACAATTGGACAGGAGGGAAAAAGTGCATGCAGGCAGGGAGGGGATAAAGTAAGTAATAAATAGTGCAAATAGTAATATGTAATAATAATGGAAAATAGTAATAATGATAATAGTAACAACAAGCATCAACATGAAAAGGAGGATATTGCACGTCTGGCCTATATGTTAGAATTATACAGTCTGATGGTGGTGGGGATGAAGGATCTGCGGTAGCGCTCCTTCTTGCACTGGGGGTGCCTCAGTCGGCTGCTAAAGGAGCTGCTCAGCTCCTCAATAGTCCGGTGCAGAGGGTGAGAGGTGTCGTCCTTAATGGACATGAATTTGGCCAGTACCCTCCTCTCAGCCACCTCCTCTACACGGTCCAGAGGACAGCCCAGGACAGAGCTGGCCCTCTTGACCAGCTTATTCAGTCTTTTTCTGTCCCGTTCTGTGCTGCTCGGGGCCCAGCAGACGACAGCGTAGAGGAGAGCAGAGGCCACCACAGAGTCATAGAAAGTCTTGAGCAGAGGCCTGCTCACTCCAAAGGAACTCAGTGATGTAATGTGTAATGTGTGCTGCCCATTGATCACAGGCTTCTGAAAATGTGCTGTTTATAACCATTTTGTATTTTTCAGATGTTAAAACATTTTGAATAGTTATGTGTGCATTGTGTCATCATGGAGACTGCTGAACATTCCCCCATAGACGTACATGAAACACCCCCAGCGTGATGTCACTGCAAAGTGTCTATAGAGCGTTTTCACTGACTCGAAAAATCCGACCATGACCCAGATGTGTGGCCATGTTGGAGATATTGCTCATTCAAAGTAAACATACTTATAAAGCAACTGTGCAGGGAAAAAAAATCTAAATTTCGCGATAAACTTTCCACATCGGAATCCAAAACTTCTGATACAGTTAACCAGTTGTATAGAGAAAGTTGGATGCCAAAGAAAAGAAGAAGAAGCAACTTTATTCATCTCACACAGGAGAAATTCTTCTCTGCATTTAACCCATCCTGTTATTAGGAGCAGTGGGCAGCACATTACTGCGCCCGGGGACCATCTCCATGATATTCTTGCTTCAGTTTGGTCAGGACCTAAGCTGGAGGATTTTTACCTATGGTGCATGTTTTGGGTTGATGGGGGAAACCTCAAAGTTCAAAAGTTCAATGTCAGCTTTATTGTCAAAAACCATATGAAAAGGTTGCACACACAGGATTTGAAATTGAACAAACTCAAATTAATTGGGCAAGAAGATCCATATGAAGATGGATTCAAGTTTGTTCAGTGACAGAGGCAATTTGTCAATTCTGCTGCTGTAAGTGATCCCGATATTGTCAACTACCTGGTCTTCTCCCCAAGCCCTGATACAGCACAAAACACCTTCAGAGCTCTAAAGGTCTGGGGGCAACAACCAGTTTTTGTGGCTGATTCGAGAGCGCAAAGTGCAGAAAATTGTAGACAAGCGTATTGTGATGGCAAAGGTCGGCATACTTGTGTTACATGTCTAACGTGTTTAAGTACGAGTATATTGCTTTTTATTCATGTTTTGCAAAGATTAAAATATTAACATTGTTATATTAAAATGAATATGAATACAATTTATTTAGGGGCTAATGAAGTAAATTGGTTTACAATTAGCAATCACTATGCACAGTATGAAACACCTACTGGCTGCGAAATGAGCTGAGCATATGTGAATGTTGTCATGATTTTTCTCATTCAAGTTCTGTTTGAGGCTGGCAATCCACAATCGCCTCCTTTTCTTTGATAATTGCTGTCTGTTCACACTGGTTTAGTCCTGATTTAGTCCTGGTTTAGTCCTGGTTTAGACCTGGTTTAGTCCTGGTTTAGTCCTGGTTTAGTCCTGGTTTAGTCCTGATTTAGTCCTGGTTTAGTCCTGGTTTAGTACTGGTCGATCACTACTTTAGGTAAACAATAGAACTGTAGGTGTTTTTCTCTGTCTCTTGTTTTGCTGCTTTTTTTTTTTTTTACTTGGCGGCATAAGTGCACTGTTCGCTTTGTTTCGAATATCTCCAACATGGCCAACTTCCGGATTATGACGTCACGTTAAAACGCTCTATTGTAGCCACAGCTGCCCTGGGGTAGACTGACAGAAGCAAGGCCGCCATCTGCCCCTCCAACCGCCACCAATACACACACACACACTACATTCATACCAATAAAGGTGAAGTGTCTTGCCTCAGGACACAACAACAGTATACCTTAGTGCCACTGATGCCCCACTCTGGCACCTGCCTATTAAGTGTCCCCCTAAGTGTCACGGTACTAAACTTGATTTCAATACCAATTAATATATTTGATACTCAATACCGATTCCGATACCACAATGAAAATAAAAACACTCTTTCTTTAGACAATAGAATCTGATTTTCAACATGGAAATTAGATCAAGTCCTACAACCTGCACAACGCATATCTCCTGTTAAGGTTAATGTAGACGGTGCACTGTCCCTGTCTTATAAATAAACTAACTAAATAAAAATAGCTCTGTCTTTTATATTACCAACATGAGGTTTTATTCTGTGTAATGCCTTAATTGTTCAGATTGGTTTGATAGTCGTCCATGGGCGTTTACTAGTTTATGTGTTCTTATACAGCTCAAGATCAGTCTAAAGCTGTTCAATAAAGGTTAATTTCTGTCTTGTTGCTGTGACTTTTTAGTTCACTTTTTCAAATTAGTATCTAGTTTCGATATTAGGTAGACCTGGGTGGTATGACCAAAAACTGATATCATGGTATTTTTAAAAATTATATTGGTGTCACGGTATTTGATGGTATTTTTTTTCATGTGGTACCATGTCTTTGGCTAAGTGGATAGTAATACCGTTTCCTTAGCAAACAAGTCTTTGAGTGACAGTGTCTGAGTCGCGTTCTGTGTCGCGGCGCCAACTTGAATGTTCCCTGCAGACGTGGAAGAGGATGCAGGTCTTAGTTTCATGCGTTCTTCATATTCCAGGACATGTTTGTGACGGAGGTGGTGAAGCACATCGCTCGTGTCGCCTCCAGCGGTTACAACTTTAGCCCGACAACATTTACAGAATACGGCTGTTTGATCAGCATCAGATTTTTTAAAGCTGAAGTACTTCCAAACAACTGACACGGCTCCTCTTTTCGGTATAAGTTCCTCTGTGTCTGTAACATTTTCTCCGTCCATGTTCAACACACAGCAGTTTCCACCGCTCTCATGCCACTGCAAAACAGTCCCCCTCTCAAACAATGTCCCACGGTGTGACGTTCTGCCACTCTTTGTTCCTGATATTTTGTACACACACACTCACTGGTATTGGGATATATCCTGGGACCCGAAGAAAAAAGTGTATCTGAATTATTATTATTATTATTATTATTATTATTATTAAAATTTTCTATTTGGAGGTAAATGAACACCTTAGCATTTACATTTTGTTAATTTTATTTTTATTCATAATGTTTTAACGTGTCTTCTGTAATGGACGTTAATCGTGTTAAATCCAAGTGAAGTTAACAACCCAACGACCAACGTCTCTGACAAGCTTCTACAGTCGCCTCAAAAAGTTTTTAGATTCCCTTTTAATTTCTTATTTATTTATTTATTTATTTGCTTATTTATGTATTTATTTATGTATTTTTATTGTATTTATATTTTTATTTCTTATTTATTTGTTTGTTTACTTATTTATGCATGTTTATTTATTTATTTTTTATTTATATTTTATTAATTATTGATTTATTTGCGTATTTATTATTATTATTATTATTATTATTATTATTATTATTATTATTATTATTATTATTATTATTATTATTATTATTAATTTATTTATTTTATCATAGTGCAGCCACAAACTAGAGTCTATCTCAAAGCACTTAAAAGACAGACTGGTTAACTCAATGTCCACTATAAAGGACACAAATGAATGGACCAGGTCTCAGGAGGATATGAAAAATTAATATCTTTAAAAAAAAAAAAAACACAGGTATTCGGTATGAAGCAGTATACCGCCCAGCTCTAATACTAGGTTTAGTATTGATAAGTATCTGATTTTCAGTACTTTTGATAACCCTAATTCCCAGCAGTCTCCACCCAAGTACTAACCCGGCCCGCTCTTGCTTAGCTTCCGAGATGTGACGAAATCAGGCATTGACAAGCAGCTGCGGGCGCGATAAGCAGGTATTTGGCAGCAGAAATGCCCCTCATCCACTGATGGTGGCGGTGGCAACGGTGACCTGTTTTTGAGAAGAGAAACCAAAGACCCTTCCCTGAGCTGTGAGGACGTTTTAATCTGAGCGCTGACACAAAATCAATGCTTGTGTTTGTTTGTGTGAAAAGGTGCAGAACATGTCTCAGTCCATCGAGGTTCTGAACCTTCGCACGCAGAGGGACTTTCAGTACATTATGAAGATGGAGAGTCAAATCAAGGGTCTGAGGTCAAAGTTCAGGCAGATCGAGTCCGAGAAGAAGACGCTCGTCAACAAGAACTTTCAGGTACCTTTAGAGATTTTTCCCTTTATAAGTACAAAAAATATTTACTGTAATTCTATCTATCTGATCATAAAAGCAATAAATAGCACCTAAGAATATGCTTTTCTAGGTATTTTTGAGCTATAAAACCACCTGTAACTGAATAAATGTAAGGTAGAGCTGTTTAATGTCATACTGTGGAACATTCTAGGCAGATCAATGGCATATCCATAGAAATAAGCAGGTGATGGACCCCCAACCAAAATGTTACACAGTTCGTTCGATTTTTCTTTGACATTTATAATGATTGAGCTCTGTCCATTGAACATCTAAGGTCGCCAAGCCTCACAAACATTTATATATTTCATTATTCTTTCTACAGCTCAAAATAACCTTAAAAAACATGCATTCTGACTTGCCTGTCCACAGATCTCTTCTGTACCTTGGCCTCGTAGTGTCACCTGCATTTGGGACATTCCAGGCAAAGCACCTCAACCACAGAAATATATTTTATTATTGAACAAAGAATTTCTACACTAGTTTCAGGTTGTTTTAGGAGCAGAACATTCTCTATTTTTAAGCAGGTTCTTGCATCATGAATGGATTAAACCGCCTGTCTACATTCACTATTCTGTGTGGAGAGAAACATTTATAACTTTTTTTCACCCTGTGCCCTTGTGTTTTTATCCAGGAGCTTAAGGGTAAGATGGAGTCTCTGCAGCCTCTGATCCCAGTGCTGGAGCAGTACAAGACGGACACTAAACTCATTGCTCAGTTTAAAGAGGAGATCAGGAACCTTTCTGGGGTCCTGATGGGGATCCAGGAGGAGATGGGCGCCTACGACTACGAGGAACTACAGCAGAGAGTTCTGAGTCTGGAGAACCGACTGCGCAGCTGTATGAGTAAACTCAGTAAGTAACACAGGCAGAAAGTGCAGTTGAATTAAAGGAAGGATATATGATTTATTCCCCCATGTATTTGCCTTGCCCCAGTACAGATAATATATATTGTATACGTTGCTCTTGGGGTTACAATGCTATCTGCATCTAAATTCTAAAGTGTTTTATTTTCTGATAATCAAGAACTGAGTTTCTAAACATGTGGTGAATAATTAAGATGCTTGGAATACGTTTGGGCCCCTGCAAGCTGTTTAAAATGAATTATTTCTGTTTTTCACAACAGCATTTAAAGCTACAGTCGGAACTTTTCTGGTGGAAAATACAATATTGACAAAACTGGCAAAACTCACTAATTATATTCAGATTTTATTTTTCAAAATGCATCAGGAATGTGCTAAAATGTGCCTCTGTTAAGGTTCAAGTACTGCACAAACATGAAGGGGACTTAAAATTAATGACAAAAGTGCAGAAATATGATTTCAGTCCTGGAATTGCCAATCTCTACTGAGCAAAAGTTAAAACTTGTTAACCTGAAAACTACAATTTCATGACATCACAAGGTGGAACAGAGCATTTTGAGCTTTGGAGATGTAGACAGACATCAATATTAAAGGGTGTGGATGCAATAAAACACAAGTCCAGGTATATTTTTGAGGAGGTAACATTATAATATTGCGTAAAGCTCACAAGAATCCATTTTGTGTAATATAGGACCTTTAAACTGCTTCAATTTAGTTAGTATAGTTGCAATTTAATAATCGTTACAGATAGAATATGCAATATCAGAATAGGTAAACTTCACTGTCCCTGTAAGGAAATTTGTCCTCTGCATTTGACCATTCCTTCAAATCAACTGAGACAACCTGTCAGGAGCAGTGGGGGCCCAGAGACCCAGCTCCACATCCTGAGTTTAGATCATCTTCCCATTTAGTGTGTACTACGCATACTAATTCAAATATCAAAAACGCACTTTAGTTCACCTCGTGTATTAGCATTTGCTGCCTAAAGTCATCACGTTCCACTCACCAAAATGAATGTATCTCTTTCTGTTCAATGGAGCAGATTTCCTCGGTCAAAATCTATCCAACACCCAAAGCCTGAATTTCCCATCTGACGGTTTATCAATACAGACGTAGCTTGTCAAAGTGTCAACATAAAGACTAACATATGCATACTAATGACATCAGAATAACAGCTTGTTTAATCCCGTAGCCTCCATTACATTCAGGCTATGATTGATTAAGTGAAAGCCAGTTAAATACTTAATAGAGAAGTTTTAGGATGTGGGTGAGAGTGATAGGAAGCTGATGTCAGGTGCAATTAAAATGTCGGGTAAGATAAATTAGGCGCTCTTCAAGTGTGTAAAATATTAAACGGTGCATGAGAAATGCGTATTGGTAATTAACACCTGGAAATGTGAACAGCTTGTTGGACTAACTGGTATTTATAGGTAACTTGTGTTTGTGGTAATAGAGGAGATGCTTTTCTCCAGTGACATCGGGCTATGGTGGAATGCTCAGCTGTTACCATAGTGGCGCTTTTCCACCTTCAAGGCACTTTACAACAAGGAACCTCACACGTATTGGGTTAAGTGTCTTGCCCAAGGACACAACGACAGCATTCATCCGTGACAGCTGGAATCTGACCTCTCAATCAATGATGTTTTTATCAAGTGTGGAATTCAAACCACCAACCTTCAGATCACTGGATAAACGCTCTTACCAACTGAGCTACTGCCACCCCAAACAAACAGGGCAGAAAAAATAATCAAAATCATCCCTCTTCTAAAAGGGTCATCCCTTCTTCCATCCCCTGTGGCATTTTATCAATCAAGCATGAAAATCCCTCACCTTTTGGCGAAATTCGCTGTTTTGAAGTAAAAATAGCCAGTGCCAAGTGCCAATCATAGGCCGAACTGCGCTCTAGCTTCCAATCATGTTGCAGTATAATTACGCACCGATCGTGCTCCCGCCAATCATGACGATTTGCGCTGTTGTGTTTGCGCCTGTTCGCCGATCAGCTGTGAGCGAGCCTCATGAAAATATACGCGGCATTTCCAGAGAAGAAGAATCCTTAACTTGCTACGTTAATGCTACGTAAGAAGAAACTCTCACCTTGGGACACGGGATACGTTCGGAATATGTTCGTTTCTCCAGAGCCCCGGATTATTAATGACCATGGATATACCCGACGCGCGCATACACGTGGATACGCAAACTATCGGGAGTGACCGCGTTCTTATGGGTGAGTCATATTATCAGATTATTTCTGCATCAAAGGGACAGATTAGCTGACAGGACTAAACCGGGTCTAAACCAAGGCTAAACCAGGACTAAATCAGGACTAAACTGTGTCTAAACCGGGTCTAAACCGGGACTAAACTGGGACTAAACCAGGACTAAACCAGGTCTAAACCAGGTCTAAACCAGGACTAAACCAAGACTATACCGGGTCTAAACCGGGACTAAACCAGGTCTAAACCAGGACTAAACCAGGTCTAAACCAGGACTAAACCAGGTCTAAACCAGGACTAAACCAAGACTATACCGGGTCTAAACCAGGACTAAACCAGGACTAAACCAGGACTAAATCAAGACTAAACCAGGTCTAAACCGGGACTAAACCAGGACTAAACCAGTCCTAACCAGGTCTAAATCAGGACTAAACCAGGTTTAAACCAGGTCTAAACCAGGACTAAACCAGGTCTAAACCAAGTCTGAACCAGGACTAAGGTGTGCGTGTGTGTGTGTGTGTGTGTGTGATAACATATATCCTGTGCATTATTGAATTACTGAATGATTATATGGACTTTTTGTTATAAAAGCATTTCCATTTTAACAAAGTACCTTCTAACTCTGACCTGCCCTGGAACACCACAGTGATGTCAGTGATGGGGGAGGGCTTAGCTTAATGTCAGGCAAATGAGTTCCTTTCTGTTCCACAAGCAGATCTTTAATGGGGAATTTCTCAGATTGTTGCCTTCAGAATGTACTGCTTTCACCAGGGGGGTTGTTTCTTTCCGATAAATAGTATTGTCTTGTGGAGGCCATGCAACTGAGAATGCAAGCTATGAATAAGATGGGATTTAGGATTTGCCATGTCTAGCAAGTCTCCCTAAAATGGACTAGAATGCAGGAAATTGCATTTAAGAAATCCCAAATTTTCTGTGGAGGACACCCACACCCCCCGCTGGAAAATATGTCACATAAATGAAAGATTTCACCATCCCCCCGGTTTCATTTTACAACTCGACTACTGCCTGTAACTGAACAAATGTAAGGTAGAAGGTAGGTAGGTGTAAACTAGGTAAGGTAGAGCTGTTTAATGTGATACTGTGGAATATTTCAGGCAGAGCAATGACATATCCATAGAAACAAGAAGGTCCATCCACCAGAAAAGTTACACAATGCACCTTTAAGCAACACATTTTCATGTTTGGGTGAGAGTGACTAACTGAAAAACTGTTGGCTTGTTTAACACCTCAAATCAGCTCATCTGTTGTAGTTACAACTAAGTCAGTTCTTTACGATGTGATTGTGTTAAAACAAAGCTCAGATAAAAGTTTAACTTGAGTAACAGCCTCAGACAGAGCAGTGACTCAAGTTAGCCTCTCTCATTCATCAATATTCCCTATTGAGGCCTAGGGAATGTTGATGATATCACCTGCAAATATCAATATAAAAATGAATAAATAGGCTAAATAGATCTTTTGTATGGTGGTTTTGTGGTTTTTATATGCAATTATTTCATTTTAAAGCTTTTCTACTTTGAATATGCACTATATATATCTTTCTGGTGAAGGGTTGGCCACCTACTTGGCTCCATGGAGATGTTCTTGCTTTGTCTAGAATGTTCCACAGTATGGCGTTAAACTAAAAGTTACAAAGTGCACCTGCAAACATTACAATTCTTACATAAAACTTGACTGGAAAAGAGGGAATTGCTAAAGAGGTAAACAATAATTCAAAATATTGTTGGTATTTTATAATTATTCACAAACCTCCACTTAGATCAAGTGGGCCACAGTAACTTTTTAAAACAATAATTTGTTTGGATTTATCGTTGTTATTCACAAAAACATCGATGAAAGATCCACCCAAACATTGACCTAGACATTCTAAGTCTCCAAATAATAATCATTTTTAAAATTCACAACAAAAAATACGCATGAGAACTTATCGGACATTTTGAAGGACTTTGGAAAGATAAATTGGGCTATTTTCCATAAAATTTCATCATTTAAAAGTATGTCTTGTTTACTGACCCAGTACTGGAACATTTTTATTTAGATTTTGTGAAAGAAATAGAATCATACATTGACAGACATAAATATTAGGAAAAACAAATACATTTTTTGCCCAGCCCTAGTTTAACCGAAGCTGTATTGTGTCCTCAGCGTGTGGTAAACTGATGAAGATCACGGGGCCACTCACAGTGAAGACGTCCGGGACTCGATTCGGGGCCTGGATGACCGACCCTCTCGCCTCTCTCAAAAACAACAGAGTAAGATGGGTTTATTATGCCTACCAAACTGTCTGGCAAGTATAAAACAAGTACAGTGGTCCCTCGTTTATCGCCGTGGTTACGTTCAAAAAATAACCCGCAATAGGCGAAATCCGAAGTAGTCAGCTTTATATTTTACAATTATTCTACATGTTTTAAGGCTGTAAACACCTCGCCACACACATTATACACTTTTCTCAGACTGACATTCACATTTTCTCACATTTCTCTCTTGTTTAAACACTCAAACTTCCGTAGATTTTCAACAAAAAAAATAAAAGCACAGTATTATAGAATGACACCAAAGATCCAAACCTGTTTTCAGACCCTAAACATTTTCCTATATAAAAAAATAATATGAGAGGGGTTTTTTTTTTTTTTTGGCCAAATATATTTTATTTTATTTTTCCATTTCAAGCAAGAAAAAAAACCATCCTTTCTCAAATCAAAATCAAACCTAAAAATAAGAACACAAATAAAAACAAAACAGAAAACAAAGCAGCCTCTCTCCATGTACAAAACTGTCCTCATCACATTAGGCATTTTCTGCAGGGGATTTACAAGTCGACAAGGCCGTCTTCAATGTTTTGACCTTTTACAAATTTTATAAATGGACCCCAAATATTTTCGAATATATTTTGTTTTGCCTTTTGTATATTTATTATTCTCTCCAGTGGCAGGCTAGACAACACTTGCCACTTTAACCACTGGAAGGCACTTGGTCCGTTAACACTTTTCCAGGTGAGAGCAATGCATTTCTTAGCTATTAAGGCGCTGATATTAATAAAGGTACACTCATTTTTACTGAGCTTATGTTTCTTTGGGTAAAGAGCCAATAAAAATAATGAAGGTTCCAGAATGATCTTTTTTTAAATGATTTTCTCTATAATATATATATTTTTTTATTTCTATCCAAAATGATTTTACTTGGTTGCATTTGGAAATAACATATTAAATGCTCAACCTACAAGCAGGGACACATAAGAATTTATTAAAGGGATAGTGCGGGGTTTTTTTTCTGTTAATCTGTATGTGTTTCCTTCTAAAAGTGTCGTGCGTTAACACTGGCTTACCTATGACAGTCTCGTCTCGGCTCGGTTCTGCTCGCGTTCTGGAGCTCACGTAAGTAGGTCCAGTAAGTTCGCGGGGACATGAAATAAAGCTTGTTTTTCATCACAAAACAACATTAGTCCAAAAAGTGATATACATTTCCGTCACAGACAGTTGTCCGAAAAAAATCCAGCTCCCTAATTCGCATTCGCATATTTTCTCTAGATTAGTATCACTCCGCCCACGTTAGCCCTATTGCCTGTTCATTCATAAGCGGATGGTTACGGCAGACGCGGTACGGCAACGGCGGATGTTTAGAAGTGAACAGGCTGTAGGCTAGGCTACGCGTGCAGTGATACAACTCCGAGAGAAAAGGGAACCATGCGAATTAGGCTGCTGGATTTTTTCAGACAACTCTCTGTGACAGAAATATACATCACTTTTCGGACAAATGTTGTTTTGCGAAGAAAAACAAGCTTTATTACCTGTCCCAGCGAACTTACCTGACCTACTTATGTGAGCTCAAGAACGCGAGCAGAACCGGGCTGAGACGAGACTGTCAGCGGTAAGCCAGTGTTAACGCACAACACTTTTAGAAGGAAACCCATACAGATTAACATAAAAAATAACAAAAACAACGCACTATCCCTTTAATAGTGACTCTCACGTGTATTTCACAGTTCCTCTGACCGAGCCTCTTCGTCCTGGCGCCGCTTCGCTGTCGCAGGTTTTGTCGGGGAGAAAACTTGCAAACATACAGCACTTCAGAGTCACACTGCGATCGAACATTTATATACGAGGGGCATTCAAAAAGTTCTAAGACAAATGCCATAAATTCAAAATGAGTCGAACTAGTTCAACAAAATGACCTTGAATCGTACCAAAATGACCTTGAATCGTGATGACTGATAAACGCATTTGACAAGTTTTGGCATTCTAGATTTGTTATTCAAAGAGTTGCGTTACATATTGCACAACCCACTTTTTTGACCCTCCAAAATGAGCCAATCTGAAGTCCGAGCAAACATTACATTTCTAAGATAAAAGAGGAAATTCAATTTGTCAACTGGACAAAGTTTGTTTCGACCAAACAAACTTTGTCCAGTTGATAAATTGGATTTCCTCTTTTATCATGGATTCTACCTGGACGACTGAGGGACTCCTCACGCATCTTAAGAACAATTACATTTCTAAGAAAACTTCAATGGAAACCTAAAGAAATTATTGAAGATTTGCACAATGTTTATGGATGTTTTTTTTTTTCCTATTTCCAAAGTTGACGGAACATATAAAAGGAACAAGATTTCAGTCCATACTTGAAGCGAAGAGGGAGGTTGTGACCTGGTTGACTAGACAAGCTCCAGAATTCTATCGAGAAGGAGTTTTTCAGTGGAAACATCGCTTGCAGAAGTGTATTGACTTAGGTGGATGTTATGTAGAAAAATAATTTTGTTACTTTCAAAAATAAAGTTGTTTTTTAATTTGTCTTAGAACTTTTTGAATGATCCTCGTAAATCTGGCTGAACGCATTCTGTACTGTACAGGAGACACGGAGACTGACTGACAAATCGGAAAAGGTCTACAGTCCCTTAGCCAATCAGGACGCAGACCACAATGCGCGTTGATACACTTTTTTAAAAAATCTGCGAAACAACTAGACCGCGAAAGGTGAACCGAGATATATTGAGGGACCACTGTATTCAAAAAGTCTGTTTTCTCCTGTTGATATGGGAGAAAAGATGTGCCAATACCAATAGGAATTTTTACTTACTTAAAGAGGAACTGAACACTACATATTTTATCAACAAAAAGAAAGAACAAAAATCCTTCTAATCCTCCTAAATCAAATATAATAACCATGGATTATGTGTCTCTCTCCTCAGGTGTGGTACATGGACAGCTACACCAACAACAAAATCGTCAAAGAGTTCAAATCCATCTCCGATTTCGTGTCTGGCGTTGAGTCTCGAACCTACAACCTCCCGTTTAAATGGGCCGGGACCAACCACGTGGTGTACAATGGCTCCCTCTACTACAACAAAATGCAAAGTAACATTTTAGTGCGCTACAGCTTCGAAACGGGGCGGGTAGTTACGCAAAGAGCACTGGAATCCGCCGGGTTTCACAACGTCTATCCTTACACGTGGGGTGGGTTTTCCGATATCGACCTAATGGCGGATGAGATCGGATTATGGGTAGTTTACGCGACCAATCAGAACGCAGGAAATATCGTCATCAGTCAAATCAACCCGGACACGCTTCAGATCCTTCAAACCTGGAATACCGAATACTCCAAAAGGAACGCGGGTGAATCCTTTATGATTTGCGGGACGCTGTATATAACGAATTCGCATCTTACCGGCGCAAAGGTTTACTACGCTTATTCAACTAAAACTTCCACATACGAGTACACGGACATACCATTCCACAACCAGTATTTCCATATGTCGATGTTGGACTATAACGCCAGAGACAGGGCGCTGTACGGCTGGAACAACGGACACCAAATTATCTTCAACGTAACGCTTTTTCACATCATAAAGACAGAAGACGATTCCTAAAAATATCTCTCAAATCTACTCTTGTGTCTGAATGTTAACTTGATTTTTAAAAGTGCACTATGGAACTTTTTGGTTGAAGGGTCCGTCCGCAACCTGCTTGTCTCCGTGGAGATGTTACTGCCTTGCTTGCAATGTTCCACAGTTTAGCTTTAAACATACGTATCTCTGTAATCATTCACTGCGTGCACATGGACGAGTGTAATCCGATTGCAAACGGATTGGGATCGTATCGGATTCATGTGCACAGGCTAAGGATCGTATAGGGATTGGTTTCCCGAATCCGATTGGAACCCCTGACTTAGGCCGACAGTAATCCGCTTGGTGCCACCTTGTGCACGATATCGGATCGGATTGGCGTACTGCGCATGCGCGGGAATTTTCGCCAGGGATTTCACCCGGAAGTGGCAGGAGGCGCAGACACCGTCATAAGTAGCGATTGTTGCCGGAAAAGTCAGACAAAATCATGGCTGCGAAGAAAGAATGCACAACACGTACACCAATGCTGCTCCGTCAAACTCCTCGAGCGCCATCTTTGTATACCGCCACATAGTTTGTTGTGTTTTTATTGAGTAGCCATCACCCGGAAGTAGTTGGACCACAGCGCCACATAGCGTAGCGGAGCCGGCCAGGTCGCTGACCATTATCCGATTACACGACTCTCATGTGCACTCGGATCTAAGGAC
The DNA here is from genome assembly GCA_036785185.1 of Paratrypauchen microcephalus. Taxonomy (NCBI): domain Eukaryota; kingdom Metazoa; phylum Chordata; class Actinopteri; order Gobiiformes; family Gobiidae; genus Paratrypauchen; species Paratrypauchen microcephalus. Next base: position 1,576,862 of record JAVJIX010000088.1, read on the forward strand.
AGACCACCCGCAGAGTTAACAGGATTGGATTTGGAGAAATCCAATCCGATCCTACCATGTGCACACAGTGAATTATATATTATAAGATAGAACTTGAGCTCTGTTGCCGTGGCAAAAGCAGCAGCCACTTTGCGAGTGGAGGACACTACAAAAACTAAAATGTACAGTAGCCAAGTTAAGATGACTTGAATCAAGAAAGTTTGATCATGTCTTGAGTAAATTTCACTTGACAAGTAAAATGATCTGTCAGTGGAGACTTTTTGTACTTAAAATATGAAATTACACCTTGTTATGCTTAGAAAAACACACTTATTCCATTAGTAGATCATTTTACTTGTCAAGTTGAATCTATTAATAAACTAAAACATTCTTGATTTGTCATTTGCTTTTTGTAGTACAAGAGCAATGTGAATTCAGAAAATATTATTAAAAAAAACAGAAAATGTATTGACTGAAGGGTTTAAATGGACATCTAATGTAATAATGCAGGGAACTGTAGCTCTCTGGACATTTTTTCTCCAAATTAAATCAACAAAATCACCCAAAAACACTGCACTGGTCTATATTTTAGGCAGAATGAAACTATATGTCAGTACAACCCTATTAGTATAAAAGAATAATTTATTACCCAAAATGAAAAATAGTTTTCAGTATTTGTTCACATACAAAAAAACCCAATTATGAAAGGGAAAATGGAAAAGACCAGCCCTCTGTTAGTTTGTATGAGACGTATCTGCTGGAACAGGGCATTCTTTATTATAGGTTACCATGGTGATAATCTCTAGTTCTTTATTTATATCACATCAAGCCAAATTACAGGTTTTGCAAGCCCAACGAATGCAGTTTGTTTCTTTCAAGGTGCTTTCGAGTGACAGAAACATATGCAAGTGAATAGGATTCATTGTAAGATGCATGTTAAAGCCATATTGTGGAACATTTCAGGCAAAGCAATAGTTACTCCAGACAAACAGGAGAAGGATCCACTAAAAATGTTAACATAATGCACCTTTAAGATATTAGTTACAGTATTTGTACATAAATGTGCTGTTTATGTAATTGTTCGCTGACACTGAGCCACCTACAGTCTCAATTATTTCAAATAGTTGGGAGTTTGTGTAAAAAATGTAAATAAAATCAAAATATACTGTATATTATTTTATTTTACAATTCATGCTTTATTCAGAGTGATGACAATATTTCGGTGTACTCTTTGTGCCTGTCCAAAGCCTGGATAAAGTTGAGGAAAAACGTGTCCGTGGCATTCAAGCGATTCCGCAGAAAGACCCACAAATCAAACGTAGCGCCGTCTGGCCGGGAGGTGACAGGCTTAACCACGGTGCCACCGTGCTGTAATCAACGGTTGCGTTTTTGGTTGTTTTCTCAGAGGCAAATATTGATGAGTGAAGTATTGCCAATGGGCACAATGGAAGTACGAGCTTGGTTGGAATTCAAACCTGAAACACTTCACAAAACATGACAGAAGTTGGTCTAAAATATCTATAACCAGTTCGGCATACTTAAAGGTACCGTGAAACTTATCCGGTGGGGGTTTCTTACCATTTCTGCAGTGCCTGGAATGTTCCGCAGTATGGCATTAAACGTATCTATCTTGCATTCATTCAGTTAGGTGTTTTACTGCTTAAAAATACCTTTAAAAAGATGAATTCTCACTAGCGCCGTCACAATACTAGAATATCAAACTCCATGAAGGTGAAAAATGCTACTTTTTAAGAATGTATTTTTCCTTACAAAATAATTGTACTTTCTATGTTACCATGTGGTCTTTTCTGACAAACCTCAAATTCATACTAAACCAAATTTTGTCTTTTACAGTATTGATATTTGCTCAAATGAGTATCTAGTTTCGATACTAGTTGTAGTATTAGATTAGTATCTGATTCCCAGTACTTTTGAAAGGTCTAATTATTATGTGATGGGTCACCTCTCCACAGATCTGACCTCGTGGTGTCACCTGCTTGGCTACATAGAGAAAGATAAGTTTAAAGCTATATTGTGGAACATTCTAGGCAAAGCAATATACAGCTCTGGAAAAAAAAAAAAAAAAGAAAGAAACCACAGCAAAATTATTGTTTTTTTTCTGATTTTACTACTTATAGGTAGGCAAAAGATAAGATAAGATATGCCTGTATTAGTCCCACAGTGGGGAAATTCCAGTAAAAGGAACAAAAAGGAACATTTTTGTTTGAGTCTATAAACTACTGACAACATTTCTCCAAAATTCCAAATAAAAATATGATCGTTTAGAGCATTTATTTGCAGAAAATGACAAATGCTCAAAATAACAAAAAAGATACATGTTTTCAGTCCTCAAACAATGCAAAGAAACAAGATCAAATTCATTTAAAAACAACATAATACTAATGTTTACACTTAAGAAGAGTTCAGAAATCAATATTTGGTATTCCACACTGCAAGAACTGAAGTAGCTCAGCTTTGTGTTTGTGTTGGAATTCAACAGACGCTGGAATGGAATGGCTGTAATACATGTAGAGATGCTGATTTCAGAAAAAAAAAATGCAGTGGTCTCTTATTTTTTTCCAAAGCTGTATCTCCTTGGAGACAAACCCACCAGATAAGTTACATGGTTCCTTTAAGAAGAAGAAGAAGAAGACAGACTTTATTCATCCCCGTAGGGAAATTATTTCTCTGCATTTGACCCATCCTTCAGGAGCAGTGGGCAGCTCGTCTTTCAGGCGCCCAGGGACCCATCACCATGAGCTTATTGCTAGGCTTGATCAGGACCTAAGCTGGAGGATTTTACCTGGAGCATGTTTTGGGTTGATGGGGGAAACCAGAGTACCCGGAGGAAACCCACCCAGACACGGGGAGAACATGCAAACTCCACACAGAAAGGCTCAGGCGACCCGGGGATCGAACCCAGACCATGCACACTAAACATCCACGAGGACACTAGTAGGTTGCATATCCTCTACAAGAAAAGTTACATAGCACAGCTTTACTTTAGCGTAAATAGTTGTACACTGAAACTCATTTTAGCACTTTAAATCTGTCCCAAAAAAAATCAATTTTGTGGCTGAGTTCTAAATATATTCAAATTAGTTGTCACATTTCATGTTATTTCTGATTACATTAACGATTTCTCTAGCTCATTCTCATTCAGCGTGTGTTCTCAGACTGTTCTTTTTGTTCCTTTTCTCTATTTTTCATAATGTCCCCACAATTTATTCCTACTTTTCATTTTGCTTTTTCATTTTCAAACTTATTAGCACTCGACCTTGTGCCAGATAATGGCAAAAGTGATGGACCATTTTGTACCTGTATGATAATTACAAGTGGATTTTTGTTTTTCAGGCCGATTTTGTGAACAATTTCAGAGTATAAAATTAATTTGAGAACATTGTGAAACCACGTTGTTTGCCTTACCGGGTGGAGTCATTTATTTTAACCAAAGTTGTGCATGAATGTTTGTTAATAGCATTTTTACTTTCTAACTGTACATTTGTATTTTGCACTGATTATTTATGTATTTGTTTATTCAGTGTGGTGTTAAAGGAAATAGTCCGTGTGTGTACAGATATCAGTGTGTTACTTGTGTTGTAAATAGGTAATTCTGTAAATACATATTAAATAAAGTATTGTTTTCAGTAAAATGTGTGTGTGTGTGTGTGTGTGTTTGAATGGGCAACTATTGCATATATTATACCAGGGGTGGGCAATTATTTTTCCCCAGGGGCCAAATGAGAAGCAGAAAATATTGTGGAGGGCCGGGCCAAAAGTTTGAATTCTACTCTGGTTATTACTTTTGTTTCTACGTTGAAATCAGTAAATGGCATTGTTTACAGAAGCTGGTATTTTATGTTTATTATTAAGTAATGAGAGAGTGAGGTTTAACAAAAACTGAATTTATTCAGTAAAATAATTCAAAACAATGGTAAACGTGAAACATTTGTAACTCATTAACCCCACAATGCTTTCTGAGTTTAACTTTGTATTATGACACCCAGTACTCGAGTTGAGGGGGGATGGGGGGGGGCGGGGGCCCCAGCTTCCAATCATGTTGCAGCATAATTACGCACCGATACGCGCTCCCGCCAATCATGACGATTGCCGCTGTTGTGTTTGCGCCTGTTCGCCGATCAGCTGTGAGCCTGATATTTACGCGGCATTTCTAAGAGAAGAAGATTCCTTAACTTGCTACGTTAATGCTACGTAAGAAGGAACTCTCGCCTCGGGACACGGGATAAATTCGGGATTATGTCCTTTTCTCCGGAGCTCCGGATTATTAAAGACAACACGGCAAACTGTTAGAATGGAGCTGACCGCATTCTTATGGGTGAGTCATATTATCAGATTATTTCTGCATTTATTTCGGCACTAAACCAGGACTAAACCAGGTTTAAACCAGGACTAAACCAAGACTAAACCAGGTTTCAACCAGGACTAAACCAAGACTAAACCAGGTCCAAACCAGGACTAAGCCAAGACTAAACCAGATCTAAACCGGGTCTAAACCAGGACTAAACCAGGACTAAACCGGGACTAAACCAAAACTAAACCAGGTCCAAACCAAGACTAAGCCAGGACTAAAACATGTCTAAACCAGGTCTAAACCAGGTCTAAACCAGGACTAAGCCAGGACTAAACCGGGACTAAACCAGGACTAAACCAGGACTAAGGTGTGTGTGTGTGTGTGTGTGTGTGTGTGTACGTGTGTGATAACATATATCCTGTGTATTATTGAATTATTGAATGATTATATGGAGTTTTTGTTATAAAAGCATTTCCATTTTAACAAAGTACCTTCTAATTCTGCCCCCCCCCCCCCCCCCCCCCCCAGTTTTTTGTCCAACTGCCAAACTGTGTAGAAAAAAAAGACAAATTTAGCATGTTTTAGTGTTGTTGTTTTGTTTTGTTTTTTTCTTGATCAGTGAGGAAAAATCTAGCCTCTGTTGAGCTTTAACAAGTGCATTAAAGTCAGGTTCATGTTTGAGGAGATGTGAAGCACGTCTGACAGATGATCATCAGTACAAATGCATTATGTACAATTTTGAAAGTAGGTTTTATTTTCTTAATTCCAAGCAACCTTTCACGGGCCGTTCAGAGTCAGCTCGCGGGCCGTATTTGGCCCCCGGGCCTTGAAATGCCCGGGACTATTATAGTACATTCAGGATAAGAAACGGTGCAATTCCAATTTACTGAACAGCTTGTTTTAGTTACAACCAACATATTCATTGTCCCAACACTATAATTAATGGCTATGATATATATATATATATTTTGTTTCCATTGCAGCTCTGTGTGTTGATGTAACGGTCATTATAAGTGTATTGTGTGATTGAACTGTGATCACAGCCAGACGTATAGACCAGAGCTCGCTTTTTCCTCCGGTGAGCTCCTTCACAAAACAGAAATGCCAGAGAGGAAGAAAAAGAGTAAATATAAGAGCCATGTAAGCCTTAGACGTGTACAGTGTAATTCAGAAATTGTAATTCAGAAGAGTGGAGAGATACTGGTAACTCCCGAGCTACAGGTTGGTGATCCCTGTTAGACGCTCTGTCTCTTTTCTCTTTCCTCGCTTCCTTCTCCTTGATTCCTCTCCTCGATTGCGCAGGAAATGGGTGAGGAAATCCCACCCACGGAGGAGAGACAGGGAGGAGAGAGGAACAGAGGAGAGAAGAATGGAGGAGAGAGGAGCAGAAGAGCAGAGGCGAGAGGGGAAGAGGAGAGACAGGGAGGATAGAGGAAGAGAGGAACAGAGAGACAAGCAGATGAAAGAGGAACAGAGGAGTGACAGGGAGGAGAGATGAGCAGAGAAGAGACAGGAAGGAGAGAGGAGGAGAGGAAAGAGGAGCAGAGGAGAGACAAGCAGATGAAAGAGGAACAGAGGAGCGACAGAGAGGAGCAGAGGAGAGACAAGCAGATGAAAGAGGAACAGAGGAGAGGAACAGAGGAGCGACAGGGAGGAGCAGAGGAGCAGAGGAGAGACAGGAAGGAGAGAGGAGGAGAGGAAAGAGGAGCAGAGGAGAGACAAGCAGATGAAAGAGGAACAGAGGAGAGGAACAGAGGAGCGACAGGGAGGAGAGAGGAGAAAAGGAGAGACAGGGAGGAGAGAGGAGAAGAAAGAGGAGCAGAGGAGAGACAAGCAGAAGAAAGAGGAACAGAGGAGAGGAACAGAGGAGCGACAGGGAGGAGCAGAGGAGGAGCGGAACAGAGGAGAGATGAACAGAGGAGAGATGAGCAGAGGAGCGAGGAGAGACGAGTAGATGAAAGAGAAGAGGAGCAGAGGAGAGATGAGCAGATGAAAGAGGAGAGAGGAGAGATGAGTAGATGAAGAGAGATGAGCAGAGGAGAAATGAGCAAATGAAAGAGGAGGAGAGGAGAGAGGAGAGAGGAGCAGATGAAAGAGAAGAAGAGGAGCAGAGGAGAGAGGAGAGACGAGCAAATGAAAGAGGAACAGAGGAGAGGAGGAGCAGAAGAGATGAATAAAGGAGAGACAAGCAGATGAAAGAGGAGCAGAGGAGAGAGGAATAGAGAGAGGAGCAGAGGAGAGATAAGACACGAGCTGAAGGTGAACAGAACAGGTCCTGGTTCTGACCAAAATGACTCAGGACTTTTAATCTAAGCCGGATCAACTTCTTTATTGACATTTTGGACAAACTGAATGTAATTTACTGTGTTACATTATTGTATCACTGTAGAGCATTCTACAGGTCTACAAAGCCACACACAAAACACCACACACTTTAAGTCTTTATCAGTACATATTGTGCATGAAACTACATTACCTGTGACGTTAACATTGTAGTTCCTGAAGCCCTGTGGCCATGAGTTCAGTCTAAAATATTGCAAAATAACGTCTTTTACTTGAAATAAGGAATAATTTAATGTTTTGATTGTTGATTCTGCAAAAATACACGCTGTTTCTCAGTCCTTTATGTTGTGTTTTTCTAGCCTGGGAATTCCCAGGCCGCTTCCGTTCGTTTCGAACTGGAAGGCGGCCTGGAAACTCGTCCAAGCGAGAGTCCCAGATTTAGGGCCCCAATCAGAGAGCGGGGGAGGTGTGGCAAGACGGTGACGCGTACCACATGACAAACGGAAGCTTGTAGTTTGAACTGACAACTGACATGATTGGCTATGGACTTACGTATACGCTCAATGATAGACATTCATAACGCCCAATAAACGGCCGTTGGCAATCGCTAACCACACCTCCGCTACGGGATTTTTCGAAGCGAGTTTCCAGACCCATATCTCACTTGTGATATGGTCAGGTGTTAACCAGACTAGTGTTTTTCTCCTTTTTTTACGTTTTATGACGCAAACTGAGCATGCGTTTCCTGTGATTGGGAAATCCGCCTGTCAATCACGCCCTCTGAAATCAGGAAGACAGATCTGAAATCAGACCCAGGGCCTGTTTACACATACCCGGGTATCTGTAAAAACCGAGACTTTTCCCTTCGTTTGTGCCTTTCGTTTACACACAAACAGAGATTTTTCCTCTGAAAACTCCAGCAAAAGTGGAGCTTTTGGAAAACTCCGGTTTCACGCTTGCATGTAAACAGTTTTAGGCAGCTGACGCACCAAAACTGCGATTCTGATTGGCTTGCAGAGCGTCCTCCTTAGTTTTCAGAGGCGAATTCGCCATTTTGCCTGTGAAAGATGGGTACATGTCTCAGTTTTTAAAAATACCAGTGTATGTGTAAACGTGGCCTCATTTTGGAAAACGGAGGGAGACAAATATTTGTTTCTCAACATACCCGGCTAGGTGTAAACATAGCCTTAGACCCACTTATCTTTGTGAAGTTTTGTCAAAGCGTGTGGTTCTGGTTGGTCAGGTAATTGTTACGAAAGTGAGGAGAAATATCACAAAAGAAAACCCAAAATACTTAAATATGGCGATAGTGGCTAGCCAAGTGATCAAGTCGTAGTAATGGACAGAGATAAAGAATTTCGCATCTGTGAATGTCTTGGTGTCCAACCTTCTTGCCATTGCACATTTCCACATGCACTGGCTTTCACCACCCACAGAGTATAATGTAAGGCACCTTTCAACTCTGATCAATAAAGCTGGACCCCAGACCATTATCTCAAAGGTCAAAACTGCAGAATATGTCCACTTAACCTTAAAAAAAAAGATCTAAGTACAAAAAAGAACCCTCACAGTGGTACAGAGACTGTAATTGGCCCAAGCCACTAATAGAGAAAAGGGTTGTCTGTATAGGTTTAGTATTAGCATATTTCACATAATATTAATATTTAGGGGGGGAAATAAGAGACCACTGCAAAATTATCAATTTTTCTGATTTTACTACTTATAGGTATGTGTTTGGGCAAAAGGAACATTTTTGTTTGAGTCTATAAACTACTGACAACATTTCCCCCAAATTCCAAATAAAAATATTATCATTTAGAGCATCTATTTGCAGAAAATGACGAATGGTCGAAATAACAAAAAAGATACATGTTTGCAGTGGTCTCTTATTTTTTTCCAGAGCTGTATATACTGTAAGGTGTGTATCACGTTTAGCCGAAGCACCTTTCTTGAAGCATGAAGCAGCTCGATTCATAGGATTTAGTTTATATACATACAGCAATAAAGAGAGTCATTGATTACATTTTAAACAGTACATGTTTTGTTTTATTTTTTCATAAAGGGTAATGTTTGGAGAGTCTTTAGCGCTGGTAGTGCCTGAGCGTCCTCCTCCTCCTCCTCTGCTCCTCCACTACATCCGCACCATTCGGCGAGTGGATGGCTGTGGTCTTTTACAATCAAACTTCAGGAAACGCAGCCCCTCTTGTGCTAAGAAGAGTTCAGCAGACAGCTCCTGAACCTTTCCTGGACAGTTTCTCATCATCTCCACCAACTCCAGTACCAGTGGTTAGTAATAAAAACACCTGCAATTGAATACGTATATACAAGATACAATATTCTAAGCACTGCATAACATCTCTATGGAGACCAGTCGCTGACCTAGGCTACTCTCCTTCAGGCAAGTTCAAAAACACTATTTTTCTCTCAATTTTGTATGAGGAAAGTGCAACTCATTTGTAACATCACTTGTCCTTTATCTGACTGGTGTTACAATCTCACAATGCACCAGCAGTAAATCGGTGCTATCAAAGCGCTCGTTTCCTGTGTATAAACGTTCTCTGACTGGAGTATTGACAAAGGCTGAAGTTTTAATGACGTCCACAGGCACTCGGATCAAAACTAAAGTCTGAAACTAAACAGAAAATGTCACATGTGCTAATGGCCCCTCATGTGGAGAGAAAATACTGCAAATACTGACAACAAAATCAAGGCTTTTTAAAGTGATAGTATGGAACTTTGTGGAGGTGGGAAGTCATCTGCATGATTCAATGGAAATAGAAAGTTAAAACCATACTTTAGAACGCGTGAAAAGTCCCTCAGTCGTCCAGGTAGAATCCATGATAACAGGAGAAGTTCAATTTGTCAACTGGACAAAGTTTGTTTGGTTGAAAACGTTTCGCCGCTCATCCGAGAGGCTTCGTCAGCTCTAATAAGAATACTGGTAAGACACTTGCTTATATCTTGCTGTAGGGAGGAGATACCTAGCTAACTACTTTCCGGAACTATCTCATTGGTTTCCGTCTTTTGTTTCTCTGGCGTCTAGCTAACGATCCCTATTCATCCCTACACGCCTGTTTTTCACACCTCTGGCCCTGACCTGGCTCTAGCCCTATTGTTTCCCTGTTTGCTTGATCTAGGCTTAAGAATGTAATTGTAGATGGGATGCAAATTATGTCTGACTCCACCATTTCTGTTCAGAGAAGGATTCTCTTTTTTGACAAAAATAGCCTCTTTAACTCCCCTCTCAAACCAATTCTTTTCCCTGGCTAAGATCTGAACCTCACAGTGAGGGATCGTTAGCTAGACGCCAGAGAAACAAAAGACGGAAACCAATGAGATAGTTCCGGAAAGTAGTTAGCTAGGTAGCTCCTCCCTACAGCAAGATATAAGCAAGTGTCTTACCAGTATTCTTATTAGAGCTGACAAAGCCTCTCGGATGAGCGGCGAAACGTTTTCAACCAAACAAACTTTGTCCAGTTGACAAATTGAACTTCTCCTGTTATCATACTTTGGAACATTCACCACGGACATTAATATGTTTTATGCCATAATGTGGAATATTATAGCCAAAGGAACAACATTTCCATGGAAACAACCAGGAGGAGGCCCTCCTCCAGATCAAATAAGGTTTGTGGAGATGCAAGCCCACCCAGAGTAAGGATGTTTTTCAGTGTAATAAAACCATCATAAATACATGCTTTTATCTGAGTCAACACAATGTTAATGTGTCTTTAATAAAACAATAAATTGGCACCTCCAAGGGCAAAATGATCATGAACACGATCAGGTTTTCAATATGCTTGAACTTGGGGCAGTAAAACATCAGGGGGTGACCATTATCAGAAGGGAGTTAGAAGGATTCCAGTACTTTCTCCAAAGACGTGAGTCTGGTCTCAACGGATGGGAGTGATTGACAGGTGGATTAGCCAATCAGGTTCACAGATGGTCTGTCAATACCCAAACAGATATCAATCAATGTATATTATATTGTATTATATTATTATATTATATATATTATAATAGCTGTCGATATGGAATGTGTGAGAATATGGAGCAGGAGTAAATAAGTTTATACTTCCACCTGCTCCATTTTGAGCAAAAGGAAGTTTGTATTTGTGAAATTACATTTAAATGGAACCTGCAAGTTGCTCAAATAAACATAAACAATCAATGATAAAAGGAGAAGTTCAATTTGTCAACTGGACAAAGTTTGTTTGGTTGAAAACGTTTCGCCGCTCATCCGAGAGGCTTCGTCAGCTCTAATAAGAATACTGGTAAGACACTTGCTTATATCTTGCTGCAGGGAGGAGCTACCTAGCTAACTACTTTCCGGAACTATCTCATTGGTTTCCGTCTTTTGTTTCTCTGGCGTCTAGATAACGATCCCTATTCATCCCTACACGACTGTTTTTCCCACCTCTTACCAGTCTTACCAGTATTCTTATTAGAGCTGACGAAGCCTCTCGGATGAGCGGCGAAACGTTTTCAACCAAACAAACTTTGTCCAGTTGACAAATTGAACTTCTCCTTTTATCATGGATTCTACCTGGACGACTGAGGGACTTTTCACGCATAAACAATCAATCAAAACTTTATTTATAAAGCGCTTTTCATAACCACAACCACAACCCACATTTCCCTCCACCCAACCAACCAGCCAGCCCCACAGCTGCCCGACACCACACAACCACACAACCCAAACAGTAACACGCACACGCACACACACACATGCTAATATGCTATAATACATAAAACTACACACAGTAGTTTAAAAAAATAAATACAAATTTCAATCAAAGGCCAAGCTAAACAGGTGAGTCTTGAGCCCACTCTTAAAAACATGAACGTTCTCTGCAGCCCTGAGCTCCTCCGGCAGGCAGGAGCTCAGTAGTACTGAAAAGACGCCTCTCCGTGAGTGTGTGTCCTGACTTTGGGAATGACCAGGAGCTGCTGCCGGAGGAGCGCAGGGCTCGTGAATGGATATGGATATTTACAAGGAAAAAAGAAAGGGAAAAAATATCACTGGGGACTGTGATAAAACACTGAGTCAGAGTCTGTAAGTGACGCACTAAACTCTGTTTATCTGAGGTGAGATCTTTTGTGACTCATGACCATTGAGCTCCTTTGTTTCACAGGCGACACTGAAATAAACAAATCTGATTGGATGATCACGGTTGATCGGGCTGGAGACGTGAGCCAGAACAAGAGAGATACAGAGGTGGGTAGAGTAGCCAAAAAAGTAAGTCAAAAATACTGAAGTAAGGGAAATGTTATTAGTTATTAAATATTATTAGTCAAGTAGAAGTACAAAGCAGTGGTGCAAGAAATTACTTAAGTCATGTTTTGTTTTGTTTTTTTTCTCAAGTATTTTGGTAAAACTGTTATTCTAGTAAGAGTAATGTGAATGATGTGAATGTTAATTTGAAGGACAAAGCACTAAATAATGCATAAAACCTGTATTTTCAAAGAACAGACACAAAAATATTTGAAGGAGCGCTGCAAAAAACACAAACGTTCAAATCATTTCATGTTGTCAGCAGAACGTTTTTGTCACTTGTAGACTTACTCACAGCGGGAGGAGGAACCAAAACGTCTACTCAACTTAGAGTACTGTTACTTTACTAAAAAAATATACTCAAAGTAAGCTGCTAGAAAAATACACAAAAGGTACAATTTTGTAAAAAAAAGATACTCAAGAAAATGGAACTGAGTGGTCTACTACCGCCTCTGGAGCGATATCATTCTCGATATACACGGCAAGCGCTTTACTGTGTTACTGGGCAAGACACTTCACTCCAGGACTATTTTTTAATGATTACATGTACTTATTTTCAGCAGTGACAGCTGGAAGTGCACTTTTGTCAACATTGCAGCTCCACATATTTGGTTTTGTGCTTTATCCTTAAGAAATGACTTTTTTTCTTTAATGTTTGTTTGGTGCTCAAGCTAAATTGGACTCAGATTGTAAGTCACAGCTGGTGGTTCTAAAACATTTCCACAATCCTGGTTTTCATTTAAAAGTCTTTCTCTTAGCAGGTGCAACTGTTTACCACCAAAACAGTCAATATGACGGATGGATTTTTCATGTTAAGATGCTGACAGTTTCGGATATTTCTTTTGTTTTGTTTATTTGACACAGTTTAAAAGCTGTTTTTTGTTTTCATATTCTTGTCATCGCCTGATACACCTGGAGGACAGGTAAAGGGGTGTGTTGTACCGGGCCCCAGGGTCCGAGGGGCCCATGATTGGACCCTCCTCCTGTTCTTCTTGCCTCAGGCCCTCAAATTTCTGATGGGTTTGGTCAAAAGTATAGAAAAGCAGACAGGGGCAGTGCCAGGGGGCGGAGAGGCTCGAGGGGCCCTGTAGAAACGCCAGTGCTAGTACTGAGTATTGAGTCCGATCTTTAGTATCGAAAACAAGTTTGAAATGTTAGTATTGTGACACTTTCATAATTGATATGGCGAAACTTCATATTGTTTTTATTTGCCAAATATTTATTGATGTATTTATTTATTGCAACATGTCGCGTGACGGCAGGTCCCTTAAGTCTGCACTGTGGGTTTTGGTGGAGGGTCTGCCACCTGCTGGAAATGTTTGGCCTGAATAGAGATGTTTTGCCACAGGTAGGTGAAGCCCAGTGAGCGATAATAACAGACTAGAGAGACCATTGCCATGGTAACCTACAGTAAGAATGTCCATTTCCAGCAGACATGTTGTGAGTGGAGAATTTTCCTCAAGAACTCAGACAAATTAACAGAGAGCTAGACATTTTCATTGTAATTTTCCTTTAATAGCCTATTAAAAGTGCCTTTTTGTATTTGCACTTTATCTAATGGCCATATCTCTACCAAACTAATGTTAGCAAACACTGTCAACAACACATTTTCATGAGCCTGTGATCAATACGAGTTCATGTTCATGGTCGTGATCAGGTGTTGCCTAATGCGAGCAGCTTGTGACTGTAATAATGGAAAATATAATAAGATCTGGAAGATGAACCCAAGACTGGCATTGTGTTGTTTTCATTGGCCTGTGCTCATTGGTGTAAATGCCAAAACAAAGTCTTTTGTCCACACGTGTGTGTGACGTCAGCCAATCAGAGCACTACCAGCTTATGCAAACACAAAATATCAGATCATTACAATAGTTTAAATCTGCATAATAGACCAGTGCTGCAGTGTTTTGAGGGTGAAGATGTTTTTTTTTTTGTTTTTTTTTAATTCAGAGAAAAAAATGTCCTGACAGGGTCAGGTAGCTCCTTGTATTATAAGGACCACAAATGCACCATTTCACTTTTTTAATCAGTGAATTCTGGTCCTGGATTTACTTTATTTTCAGTCTGAATTTGGCTCTTATTTCTCTCACAAGACGCCTGCCACATTTGCCATGGCAACAGAATCCACGTTCTACCTAAGCCTTATATCACTGGTAAAGCCACTAGACCAAGTTACAGGTCAGATCTGTGGAGAGGGGATCTCACTCACAGTAAGAACTGAATAAAGCTATGTTGATTACCAAAGGGTGGAACATAGAAACAAGCAGGCAGCAGACCCCGAGCCAGAAAAGTTTCACAATGCAGCTTTAAGTCTCATTAGGGCCCATAGAATAGTTCTTTTCAGAGTTTAGGACTGATTTAAACTTGTATGTTTTTTCTTTTCAAAAGAAGTCAGTTACAAGTCCATCTTTTCCATCATGTGGCTCTGATATAGCCCGAGCAGTTTATCTCACTCTAAATGCAAATGACCACAGTCTGGCACCAAACAACAAGAACCAAGTTCTTGTACAAGTTGTACATAAATTTAGGGAGCTAAAATGTTGTGTTAGGTTGGTTTTGTTAATCTACTTTTCTGTAAAATGAAGATAAACATATAAACACCTTCAACAACACTGTTAACAAAAACAGCAATGGTGATCGAGCCTCCAAATTCGAGTAGGTTTTAGAAAGTGACTATTACTATGGAGCTATGACTTTCATGTAATAGCTCCATGAAAGTAGACCCATTCATACATGCTGTACAGAATTTATAGATACACAACGGTGAGGTTTGAACCGACAACCCTCTGGTTCTTAGGCAGATGCTTTTTGTTTGTCGTTCATTGCTGCTATTTTAGTGCCTAAATTGCCCAAAATGTGAGTCACGGGTGAGCCTCTCCTTTTCCAGATGAGTGGATTACCCAGTCAGGGACACACATAGTCCGCCTTTATCAAAACAAATATAGTTGCTTACGAGGAAATAAGCAAGGAAAAATAAATATATAATAAATATCTTACTCTTAACATAAATAAATCATTTGTAGAGTGGTCAGATCCACTGCCCCGCAAGCTGGTGGTGAGATTCCAGGTGGAAAAACGTGACCATTCACCAACATACAGTATGATCATAATAGGTGACACAGGCAAAAACAATGTACAGTTCTGCAGTGAGTTCGAAAACCTGGATAATACATAATGTTGTGCACAGAAAAGTTCCAGAGAGGTGCTTTAAACAGGGCAGTGGTTGGGACAGAGCCAGTGTGTTAGTGCTACAGTGAGCAGAATTTGAACTGTCCACTCTGCTTCACATTGAGTCAATACAGCAGCAGGTGATGGACCACTGCTGTCCACTCCACACCGCTTCAGCACTGCTCCGGGTACTACACTTTACAAGTACACAGTGTTGTAGTAGTAGTAGCAGATGTAGAAGTACAGAAAGACTACAGTTGATATTTTGCAGTGACGTATTGCACACATTAGCAAACATTCCCCAAAAAGTTTTAAAGATCCCACACTCAAAAAAATATTTCCTTGGATTTAATTAAAAAAGTTGCGTCGTACGGTTCCACATAACTGTGTTACATAGCTTCTATGATATTATGTTCTTTAAAATGGGCTCAATACAATGTAGTAAATCCTACAAAACTGAATTGAGAAGATTCAAAGTAACTTGGTTAAATCACTTGTGTTTAGTGTTCTGATATTAAGTCAAAATGACCCCGTTAGGTTCAACCAAATTGACATGGTTAGGTTCATCAAAATTGACACCGTTAGGTTCAATCAAATTGCTGATGTTAGATTCAATCAAATCGACAATGTTAGATTCAATCAAATTGACACTGATGGGTTCAACCAAACTGACACGGTTATGTTGAATCAATTAAAGCTGCCTGGTTTAGAAATACACTGTCAAATTAGTCTACTTTCATGCAACACAGTTGTGTGGAACCATACGACGCAAAATTGTTAATTAATACAAACACAGCATTGTTGTGTAAAATCAGTGATTAAGCTGTAGAAGGAAACCACACACCATTGTCAGAAACTATAACTGCATTTATTCAAATTTGAAGTTATTGGTGAACACAAGAAAATAAGTGCTGAGGCATTTTAACACACTCTTTTAAAGATCCCATGACATGGTACTTCTTGATGCTTTTATATGGCTCCTTAATGGTTCCCCAATACTGTAAATGAATCCTCCTTCAAAACACTCATTGCATGAGAAACAGATAAGATGAGAAAGAGTCATAAATATCTCTCTCAAACACTTTATTCTGGGCGTTGTTGCTTGAATGCAAATGAGGAGAAAAGAGATGGCCAGTAGTAGAGGGTGGGGGCGTGGCCAAACTCTCCGCTCTAGCTCTCAGCTGATCCATTTCCGTGTTTTTGCATTGTATTTCCATTGAAAAATAAACACATTTCCACAGAAAATAAAATTAAACCACTGCTGTTCAAAGGTCCAGAGGCTCAGATAAAGGACTTCTGAGCCTAGAAACACTCGGACGTGCCTCCAGGCAAATAAAAAAACGTATTTCGCATTGCCTAGCGCATTCGCAGTCCAAACTCTCTGGGCGTGATTTACAGAGACGCTGAGTACAGACAGACGGGGGTGGAACTGCATTTGCATTTCTTTTTTCGATTTGACATCAATAAAGGTGCCTTGTTCAAAATCGCCCGTTTGAGCTCCGATTTTTTGTAACGCAGAAAAGGATCGCAAATGCTCAGTTTAGACATTTCGCAACTTTTAACCATGGGGGGGGGCCTAAACAGGGTAGGGGAGCTCACAATAACGTTCAAAAACCTCAGAAAGTGAAAATTTCATGCCATGGGACCTTTAAAAAATACATAGATGAACATTTTAGCAAGTGCTAAAAGTGACACAGACCTGAATAACAACACTTAAGACTCAGAGCGATGTAAGAAAACAACACATACATAAACTGTATTCACTGAACATGCCTGAGTCTGAAGTGGATGAATAATGCAATGTAAACTTCTTTGAGTTTGAAAGATTGAAATCCCAAAAATCCAAAAGAATCCTCAACAACAGGACTGTTTACCCACAAAGTTTGTTTTTGAGAACCTGAACTTTGTCCGAAAGGCAGTGGTCACCGATTTTCATCAGCACCTTCTGAAAAAATTCAAACGTGTACCTGAGGTCAGAAGGGTAGCTGAGGTTCAACACGTAAATGACACCAAAGAGGAGAGCGGTGGCGCAGGCAATGTTGTCAATGTTGTTGAGGACCGTGAGTCCTTCAACAATGATGCCCACATCCTCCGGTGATCAGTGTTGTCGCCCCCCTCATGTTTGATTGTGTAAATCCCAATGGTGGTCTTTCCCATAGCAGCTTCAGCAAAATCCACGTCCTATATTTCAAAATCAGAGAAACATTGTATGAGACATTGGATGTATGAAACATATTTAACATATATTTAATGGTGTTTAAAGGAGAGAGAGAGAGAGACACAGAAAGAAAGAAAGAAAGAGAAAGAAAGAATGTTTGTAGGAAAGAGATGGTGGTGCATGCATGAGGTGATGTGTGCCTCTGATCTTTTAAGTCAACGGTTTGGACCATTACAGTTAGACTCCCATTTAACCCCATTCATACCTTTAAAAAAAAAAAAAAAGCTTATAAAAACCTATGCTAGACTTAGGAAAACGTCCTCATCTCCTCAGGATTTCCTGAAAAATGCTGAATGCGGGCCGCCAGTTGCCCATCCCTGTTCTAAGGATTCATTATGGCTTGGAAATTTTGCATACATGAATAGGTGGAAACTCTCAATGTAAATCTGCCATTTTGAATAACCTTCACATCTTTGGCTGCTTCACCTACTCTGGCAAGACCAAGGCAAATATTAGTTTATTTACTTAGTAAATATTCCTTAAAAAGTTAAAATTGGTGAATGGGCATACATTTTGGAAATAAACTACAATTACACGGTGGACCTTTAATATCTAAGGCTATGAAACACATAGAAACATGAAATAAATTGTATTGAAAAGGTAAGGCTCTCAGCTTATATTACAACATACTCCTTCGGCAACAAATCAACAATGCTACGCTACGTAGCAGCTGGCAGGAGGCTCAAAGCTGCAACCGGCAGGTAGAGCAATGTTGCGCTACGCAGCATCCAGTATAAATGGGTTAAGATTGTACAATGTTTGCCTCATTTTTTACATCATAGACTTTTACTTACCAGGTATTCTTTTATGAGCTTGTCTGGGTCTTCATTCAAGTACACAAGCAGGGCTTTTATGTTGCATGCCCTCCGTGTGGCGACACTGGGATTCTGCAAGAGGGAAAATGTTATAGTAATTCATTTCCATGTGCATGATAAGCACCCAACATAATATAGCAAAATAAGATCACACAAATGTTTGTCGTAGAGATATGAATGTCTGAAGATTCTCATTCATCCATGTCATCTTAGTCAAAAGAGTTTAGTTGTAGGCAACTGGCCTTCTATTTGGAACTTTTTGGAGCATTTTGTCTCTTCACAAAGATTTCATCAGTTCTAATTCTGATGTGGGAATCAGATATTCTTTATCTCTAGAGAGAGGGAGCCATTTCCTCATCCATTCCCTGGACTTGGAATGTGTTACCACCTAAATGACTGTCAGGCCAATTCACACCTTGACATGTGACCCGTCATGTGAAGAGGGGTGAGACCTGGTCCTGCCCCCACACCTTCAAAGACATCCTAGAAAAACACTACAAGTTGCCTACAACTAAACTCTTGACTAGATATGGATATCTGACCTTGCACCTATACATATCATTAAAGAATTTGAGTTAAAGAAGAATTCCGGCAGTTTTCTAAATGTATCTCAGCTGTTTGTGTTCAAGGGAAGTTGTCAGTAGCGAAAAATGCAAGAAAATTTCATACGTTCCACTTAGTTAGGCTGATGCACAGATTTCCACAAAAGCAGTTGATACAGGGCAGCCTTTTAACATCCTTTTAGCAGGGATGAAAGTGGCCAATCATGAAAAAAGAGGAAAGTCACGGCACACCCCCCCCCCCGGCTGGAAAATTTTCAATTTCTGAAATTTGGATTTCTATATGCTATATAATAAAGTAAAACTGTACATAAAAGTACAAAAAAAAAACCACATTTTATTAACAGGTGGGCCTACTAGTAGCATATATTGGATTTGTTTTTGCTTTGCACTTTGTCTAATCAGAGGCATTGAGGAGGAGCTTATGCGCGCTGAAAGAGGCAGGTGAAAAAGCGAAGGAGCGACGCGTTAAGTGAGGCACGGGCAGGTAGGATGAGGTATAGGATGTTTTATAAAGTTTAACCTGTGTACACGCAATGGTACACGCTGTTGCGAGAGCTGCGCTCACTCGCTCGGTCCGCGGCTCCAGACATGGGCTCGCGCGGCCCACGGTATAATACGGAGTTTAATACGAGATACACATACTTTTGTTCTGAATACGGGACGATTCTGTTTTTCAAGGGACGGTTGGCGACCCTAAACACAACTACACATTTTATTTATATATTTATATATATATATATATATATATATATATATATATATATATATATATATATATATATATATATATATATATACACACACACACACACCCAAAATCTTTCAACGAATTTGCACAGATGTAAAAAAAATAAAAAATATCCCGCGGCTGAAAAAAAAAGCCGAGTATAATACAACATTCAAAATACAAAATACAACATTCAGATAATAATAAAACTAGCCTTGATGGCAAACACATTACACCTGAAATTCTTGTTGAGCCTTGATGAATTGATTTAAAAGCAAAATGAAATGTACATAGACATCGATTATTTACAATGAATCATGTTAAAACTAAAAGACATTTACCTCACTCTCGGAGAACAAAGCTGGCCATCTGTCTTTGAAATCCGCGATGAAGGGCAGGTCTCGAACCACTTCTCTTCTGAGGGCAAAGGTCCATTTTGTGTCTGATGACCTGTTGGTTGCTCCTCCTCTTCATTTGCATTCAAGCAACAAGGCCCAGAATGAGGTGTTCAGAGAGTTATTTTTTTACTCTGACTCTGTACATGTGTCTTTCTCATGCACTGAGTGTTGATTTTGAAGAAGGATTCATTTACAGTATTAGGGAACCATTAAGGAGCCAAATAAAAGCATCAAGAAGTACCATGTCATGGGATCTTTAAGTTTCAGGTCTTCCACAGCTTCTGGTATTCAAGATCGTAGGATCAATTTTTCAGAATTGTTTTCTCCCAAGATAATTTGAAGCTTGACAGAGTCCGTCATTTCTTGCCCACTCCAACTCTTACTCTACAAAAACATACAATACATAGATTTAGCCCGCAAAATACAAATCACACATATTTTACTGTGCAAACAAACATCACATACTTAAGTGCAAGTATGCATGAAATCCCACACACCAAAATTCTTGTCTACTTTGATTTTAGACCTGCGAGATTTATCTATTAAATCGATTAAATCGACTTTACAGTTCAGGACGATGTGTTTTTATGAAAATCTATTTTTTAGTAATTTTTTACACGCGAGCAGAATTCATGCGCGGCCACGTTTTACACGGGTAAGTTCTGCACAGTTTTATTAGCATGGGATCTGCTTAGATGACTGTTGAAAGCATTCTAGGATTTAAAAACACAAGGGCAATGAGTATGTGCACATGGGTATGGGTGTCTACGGCCAAAGTGACCATGAGCCAACCTGTAATGTTTTAACAGCAGTGACCTCGATGACACTGTGGTCTGACAATCCTTGCACTGCCACATACAAGTCTGTGGAAGAGAAAAATAAAAAAGGTTACAATAACAAAAGCACTCACAATTCAAGGATCTAAAAAATGTCTATACAACAGGTTTCATGATTTGAACTAAATTAGCAATTAAACTTAACTCTAAAACACGTTTAAAGAACAGGAAACGAACCGACATTTGCACTCGACTGCATTCTAAAACACCTGATTAAAATCAGGCTACCATTTACCATTGACTTGCACTAGCCTAGCAACAGAAAACTCTGCAGCTGGAAAGACTGCATGACATTCGCTAAAAAAGTGTCTCCACATCTCTGCAACAATCTGGCTAACTCGGAAATGAGCCCCCATGTCAAAAATCCTGGAATATCCCTTTAATCTTTACACCCCTAGTGCTCGTCCCTCTGTGCTCACACTGCGTTTGAATGAGAAGCAGTCCGAGCCGCACCGAGCTCCGGGGCCGGATGCACGAGGACTGGAGACATGAGTCACTGGACCCGTAGGAAGTCCAGGTCTAAACCTGGACTAAACCTGGTCTAAACCAGGACTAAACCAGAATTGCGCTCTTTGCCTTGTTTCATGACCACGGGTGCACATGCCGCGCGCGCCCCGGGTGCACATGTCGCGCGCGCCCCGGGTGCACATGCCGCGCGCGCCCCGGGTGCACATGCCGCGCGCGCCCCCCCCACACGTTTCCCTATTAATACGTTTTGTTGAAAATCTACTAAAGTTTGAGTGTTTAAACAAGAAAGAAATGTGAGGAAAGGTTAATTCCAGTCCGAGAAAAGTGTATAATGTGTCTGGTGAGGTGTTTACAGCCTTAAAACATGTAGAATAATTGTGAAATATAAAGTTGTTCTACTCCGCGGATTTCTCTTATTGCGGGTTATTTCTGGAACCAAACCCCCGTGATAAACGAGAGATTACTGTACTGAAAAGCTAGGCTAGTTTCATAGCCGACAGCGACCACATATACAAAAAACAGATATACAAATTGTCTATTGTAGTACATGTACTGTTTTGTTGAATATTGTAAAACAATTATTGAACTTACCACAAAATCGACGGATGATGATGGATTTTACAGGACAAACATTCTCCACTCCAGAACAACGCCTTGTTCGCAAAATGAGGTCAGCAAAAAGCGGTTGTCCTTTTGCCTTACTGAGCATGTGCGAGAAAGTACAGAAAGCGGACTGGGACAGCCTTCAGGCAATTTAATCAGCTGTATTACATAGATTCAATTCAACAAGGTTTCGTAATTACAGCAATTGATGTTGTTGGGTAAATACAAAGAAACTCTCTTGATTTCATCGTCAAAATTAGACACATTAAGTATTTTTAAATGATAAGAGTTATTTAATGCCAACAATATCCATGTTTCACTTTTTTGAGTGCATGACATGGTACTTCTTGATGCTTTTATATGGCTCCTTAATGGTTCCCTAATACTGTAAATGAATCCTTCTTCAAAATCAACACTCAGTGCATGAGAAACAGAGATAAGATGAGAAAGAGTATTTTTTTCTCCCTCAGAACAGGTCATAATGGGCGTTGTTGCTTGAATGCAAATGAGGAGAAAAGAGCTGGCCAATAGTAGAGGGTGGGGGCGTGGCCAAACGCTCCGCTGTAGCTCTCAGCTGATCCATTTCCGTGTTTTTGCACGGGGGGAGAGATTTGAAGCGTTCCATTGAAAAATAAACACATTTCCACAGAAAATAAAATGAAACCACTGCTGTTCAAAGGTCCAGAGGCTCAGATAAAGGACTTCCGAGCCTAGAAACACTCGGACGTGCCTCCAGGCAAATAAAAAAACGCATTTCGCATTGCCTAGCGCATTCACAGTCCAAACTCTCTGGCCGTGATTTACAGAGACGCTGAGTACAGACAGACGGGGGTGGAACTGCATTTGCATTTCTTTTTTCGATCTGACGTCAATAAGGTGCCTTGTTCAAAATCGCCCGTTTGAGCTCCGATTTTTTGTAACGCAGAAAAGGATCGCAAATGCTCAGTTTAGACATTTCGCAACTTTTAACCATGGGGGGGGCTAAACAGGTTAGGGGGAGCTCACATTAACGTTCAAAAACCTCAGAAAGTGAAAATTTCATGCCATGGGACCTTTAAGATCATCTGAAAACTCAAGAAAAAAATCTAGTCAAACATCACATTTTCAGGAGTCAGTGATCAATAAAAGCATTCAGGGTTTAGGTGACCACATGATATTACAAATTGGAACAGTGTTTTCAGTTTGAGAGAAGAACTCATCCCAAACATGCAGGTTTTGTGTGTTAAAAGTGTGACTGAAACAAAACACAACTCCAGATATGTTTGTGAGGAAACAACATTTTATCATATCTCAGAAAATACTTTAATATGGACCCTTTAATATGTCAAACAAAATTTCTAAGGCTACGTTCAGGGCTACTGCAGGGCTTAAAGCTCAATTTGGATTTTTTTGTGAAATCTGATTTTCTTGTGAGGTTGTTCACATTTACAAGTAAATGCGACTTGTATGTGATCTCCAGTGTGAACTTTAAACGCCCCAAAAGTGTCCCGCATGTACATGGGAGGACACGAGGAGGTCGCATGCAGGCTGAAGTTTTAATGATGTCCACGGGCACTCGGATCAAACCTAAAGTCTGAAACTAAACAGAAAATGTCACATGTGCTAATGGCCCCTCATGTGGAGAGTGAGAAAATACTGCAAATACTGACAACAAAATCAAGGCTTTTTAAAGTGATAGTATGGAACTTTGTGGAGGTGGGAAGTCATCTGCATGATTCAATGGAAAAAGAAAGTTAAAACCATACTTTGGAACATTCACCATGGGCATTAATATGTTTTTCTGCCATGTGGAACATTGCAGCCAAAGATAAAAGGAGAAGTTCAATTTGTCAACTGGACAAAGTTTGTTTGGTTGAAAACGTTTCGCCGCTCATCCGAGAGGCTTCGTCAGCTCTGGTTATTGTACTGGTTAGACACTGCTTGTATCTAGCTGCCGGGAGGCGCTCCCTACACTGAAAAAGCTCTGAAAACGATCCCCCCTAATCTGTCTCTTTGTTTTTCAAATTACTCTGGCGACTAGTTTCGCCTCCCTATTCAACATCTAACGACCCTCTCCACCCCTCTGCCCTGGCTCGTCTGCCCTAATGTTTCTTTGTCTATTTTGATTTGGTCTAAGAATTTTTCAGAGCTTTTGTCATTGTCGGACGCAATATAAGCAGTGTCTAACCAGTACAATAACCAGAGCTGACGAAGCCTCTCGGATGAGCGGCGAAACGTTTTCAACCAAACAAACTTTGTCCAGTTGACAAATTGAACTTCTCCTTTTATCATGGATTCTACCTGGACGACTGAGGGACTTTTCACATTGCAGCCAAAAGAACAACATTTCCATGGAAACAACCAGAAGGAGGTCCTCCTCCAGACCAAATAAGGTTTGTGGAGATGCAAGCCCACCCAGAGTAAGGATGTTTTTCAGTGTAATAAAACCATCATAAATACATGCTTTTATCTGAGTCTACACAATGTTAAAGGAGAATTAACGTTTTTTTTACAATCTGAGCCTTATTTTGGTAATAAAACAAGTTGTTTTACTCACCCATAGCACTTTGGTGTCATATGGAGCATTTCCGGAGATTTTTTAGATTTGCGATCTCCCTAATGGGCGTTCTCGGGGCATATGTTTGCGGTCTCCAAATAACACAAACTTTAGCACTTTTCAAATCATAGAAGCTCAATGTCTTAATCTACGCTTTCGTTTGAGTCAAAAGTGGCCTGTAATCCGAGATTTATCCATAGTTTCGAGTAGATGAGGAGGCCAGTGCGCATGTGCGGAGTCACAGCTTATTTCACTCTCAGCTCCCGGGACCTAAACACGCAATTTACACGCAAAGCTGTAAATTATGGATAAATCTTGGATTACAGGCCACTTTTGACTCAAACGAAAGTGTAGACTAAGACATTGAGCTTCTATGATTTGAAAAATGCTAAAGTTTGTGTTATTTGGAGACCGCTCGGGGCATATATTATATGCCCTGAGAACTTGCACTACGGCTATCGTTAATCTAAAACATCTCCAGAAGTGCTCCATATGACACCAAAGTGCTATGGGTGAGTAAAACAACTTGTTTTATTACCGAAATAAGGCTCAGATTGTAAAAAACGTTAATTCTCCTTCAATATGTTTTTTGCCATGTGGAATATTACAGCCAAAGGACCAACATTTCCATGGAAACAACCAGAAGGAGGCCCTCCTCCAGACCAAATAAGGTTTGTGGAGATGCAAGCCCACCCAGAGTAAGGATGTTTTTCAGTGTAATAAAACCATCATAAATACATGCTTTTATCTGAGTCAACACAATGTTAATGTATCTTTAATAAAACTATAAATTGGCAGTCCCAGCTCGCTCCGCCCCCAATCCAAGGGCAAAATGATCATGAACACGATCAGATTTTCAATATGCTTGAACTTGGGGCAGTAAAACATCAGGGGGTGACCATTATCAGAAGGGAGTTAGAAGGATTCCAATACTTTCTCCAAAGACGTGAGTCTGGTCTCTCAACGGATGGGAGTGATTGACAGGTGGATTAGCCAATCAGGTTCACAGATGGTCTGTCAATACCTAAACAGATATCAATCAATCAATCAAAACTTTATTTATTACACTTCAGGCTGCAGTCTGAACGTAGCCTAGTTGATTGTTGCATATTTCACCATCTCTTTTTGTCACTGTGCTGGACATTCAAAACTATTCAGACTATTATTTCAACTCATCAAAAAAAAACACACACACAAAAACCCCCCCACAGACACATCTGTCAGAACTGTTGTAAATACGACGTCCTTTGTGTCCAAGACAAGATGGAGGAGACATGGGCCTTTTGTTCAACCGTCTATAAATACCTCCATCTGAATGCTCAGTGATTGGCGACTAGGATGGATACGGAGAGCCATTTGGGCCAAAAGTAATTTTAAAATGCGCAATCACCATCTTCTCCCATCATGCAACTGTCCTGGACTCGAAATGGCAGCACGAGTGTCGGAGAGCGCCTTTTAAATGTGTTGCCGTAGATACGTAACCTTCAGTGACTTGTGGAGACTGCAAACTGCCCCCAATTAAACTGAACTTAGAAGCAGCTCTCATGGTCAAAACAGGCTTAAAAAGGATTAAATACTGAAAAGGAGATAGAAATGGGCCTTCAGTTTGGAGATTTTAAATGTTGGTGGGGTTTTTTGTTTGTTTTGTTTTTTCTTTTCAAGTACACTGCCATTTGGAAATTTCAGTCTCCAACCTTGGTTTTGGTTCGTCAGACTGGTCTCTACAAGGGATCCAGCTTTTTCAGTTCCAATATCGATTTCAGTATGCTTTAAGTAAAACGGCATTTATTTTCTTTATACAAATTTAGACAAAACTGATCAAAATGCTTTATATAAGTAAGGATTAAACAACAAGGAGCTGTGCGTTATGCAGTTTTAACACGCGTTTTTCCTTTAAAAATCAGTCATTAGATGAACTTAAGATCAAAATTGACCAAAATGAAATAGAGCAAGTAAATGAGTTTAAATATCTAGGTGTGGTTTTAGACACAAAGCTCAAATTTGATGGGCACATTAAAAAAGTGTCCAAGACTATAAAAACAAATATAAATTGTTTTCGGTTGATTCGGCCATAGGGGCGGCAGTAGCTCAGTTGGTAGAGTGCTTGCCTAGTGATCCAGGGGTTGGCGGTTCGAATCCCGCTCTTGACGGGTTGACCGCGTGTGATCCCAGCTCCCACAGATGAGCGCTGCTGTTGTGTCCTTGGGCAAGACACTTAACCCCACCTTGCCCCCAGTGTCTGTGGACACTGGTAGCCCCCATGGCAGAAGATACATCAAGGCCTGTTGTGACGTGAGCCGTCCTCCTGTGGACCCACCATCCACGGGATGGTGCATTGTGCATTGTGTTCTGGGCAGTGGAACACTGCTTGGACTGCTGCCCCCGTGACCCAGAGAATGGAAAAAGCGGAAGATGATGAATGAATGAATGATTCGGCCATGTTTATCTGTTCAAGCACGCTTGAACAGCACACTTTATGATCTTATCTCACATGTCGTATTGTGCCATTGTCTGGGGCAGGCCACAGGCCACAAATTCTGTCATGAAACAATTAGTGTCTTTATATAAACAGACATTTAAAATATTTGATAGAAAACCCATTATCATTATTGCCTAATCACTACAAAATACAATATGATGAATTTTGAAAATTCTATAAATTTCTCCTTTTTAAAAAACATTTTTAAGTCTCTGAATAGTCTCGCTCCGGATGTAATGTGTAAACATATTCAGACTTATAGCACTGAAGGTGTGCAGACTCGAGCTGCTGTGAGTGGGAGCTGCAGAGTGAGGAGGTGCCACACACCTCTGGGTCAAACATCATTCTCAGTGAAGGCTTCACATCTGTGGAACTCTTTGCCTCTGGAGTTCAAGTCACAGACGGATATTAGACTTTTCTCCACAAAAGTAAAAAAGTGGTTTAAAGATCCCATGACATGGTACTTCTTGATGCTTTTATATGGCTCCTTAATGGTTCCCTAATACTGTAAATGAATCCTTCTTCAAAATCAACACTTAGTGCATGGGAAAGACACATGTACAGAGTCAGAGTCAAAAAATAACTCTCCGAACACCTCATTCTGCGCCTTGTTGCTTGAATGCAAATGAGAAGAACACAGATTGGTAAGAGGAAGGGGGGGGGGGGCGGGCAAATGCGCCGCTGGTTCCTTGTGTTAGCGGTGCGCTGTGCCTGGCCCCACTTCCGCGTGTGTAAGCGCGAAGGAGAGGAGAGCCTTTTCAATGAAAAAAAACACATTTGTACAGAAAATAAAATTAAACCACTGCTGTTTCAGAGGTCCAGAGGGTCAGGTAAAGGACTTCCAAGCCTAGAAACACTCGCACGTGCCTCCAGGCAAATAAAAAAACGCATTTCGCATTGCGTAGCTCCTCCGTGGTCCAAACTCTCTGGGTGTGATTTCCAGAGACAGGGGGTGGAGATCCAGACGATGGTGGAACTTCTTTTTTCGATCTGACGTCAATAAGGTGCCTTGTCCAGAATCGCCCATTTGAGCTGTGTTTTTTTCAAACGCAGAAAAGGATCGCAAATGCTCAGTTTAGACATTACGCAACTTTTAGCCATTGGGAGGGGCTAAACAGGGTAGGGAAGCTCACATTAACGTTCAAAAACCTCAGAAAGTGAAAATTTCATGCCATGGGACCTTTAAGGAAAATCAGAAATGTGAACACTAAAACTGGATATAGTAGGGACAAGTGGGACCAATGCTTTTAATGTTCTTTGTGTAATGTTTTGTTTTTGTCCTGTGTTGTTTTATGTTTTTAAAAGCCTAACCAGGGCTACAAGCCTTATGTACATGGACATCAGTGACCTATATGGTGGCAATGTTTTCAATGTACTGTCCCTGTCAGATAAATAAATAAAAACACATGCCGCGTCGCAAAGTAGCGG
The DNA here is from genome assembly GCA_036785185.1 of Paratrypauchen microcephalus. NCBI lineage: Eukaryota > Metazoa > Chordata > Actinopteri > Gobiiformes > Gobiidae > Paratrypauchen > Paratrypauchen microcephalus. The sequence goes on from JAVJIX010000088.1 coordinate 1,604,950, forward strand.
GAGTTTTGTTTCATTCACACATGTTTAACCACCTGCATATTTATACTTGAGTTCTTCTCTCAAAAGGAAAACCCTCTCTTCCACCTTGTGATGTCATGACACAGGAAGAGCGCCACTGTGTTTTTAACAGGGATGAAAGAGTTCCGCTTTTTAGCGGATCTCCGCTTTTTTTTTAGCCGCGTGGTAATTTTTATTTTTTATTTTTTTCAAATACGTTGAAATTTTGGGTGTGTATTATTGTGTATAATTGTGTTTAGGGTTGCCAACCGTCCATTGAAAAATGTAATCGTCCCGTATTCAGAAACAAAAGTACATGTCTCGTATTAAACTTGTACATGTGTGCGGGGCCGCGCGAGCTTGTGTGCTCTTCTGGTGCTGCGGACACCGCACGCCCCGAGCTGCGCCGCGAGTGCGCTCTCTCGGCTCGTTATCAGACTTTGATGTCGCAAAATCGGGGTCAGTGCCGTGTTTTGATATCAACTTTCAAATAAAAACCACTACAATTGTTTAAAAATGTGTTTTATTGCTATTTATTAAAGCCCCCCCCCGCCGTGACTTTCCGCTTTTTTCATGATTGGCCACTTTCATCCCTGTTTTAAACTCCATACACCTTCACTAGAATATTTTGGATGATTTCAGTCCTGGAAATGCCAATCTCTACAGAACAAAAAGTAAAACAACAGTTTACATCACAAAGTGGAACAGCATTTTGAGATTTGGAAATGTTGACAGACTAATAATAAAGGGTTATGTATGCATTATGTGGGTATGTTTTTGATGAAGTAACAACATTCTAACATGGCTAAAAGAGTAATTTTTGCATAATATACTGTAGGACCTTTAAAATGTGAGAAAAGTAAGCAAGTAAGTCAATTTATGTAGCAGTTTTCACAGATACAAATCAGAACATTCTTTACAGAGAGCTGGTGCACCCAATTCAAGCAATATTGCGATTGCCAAAATGCATGAACAATTGGATTCATTTACATAAAAAATAAAATATACTGTATATACTGTATCACTCTAAGGATGAAAGTTTGTGTGAAGATAAGAAAACAACATTCTTTGTTTCTTTGTGATTACATTTTTGATTAATGTATCTTTACTTGGTCCTTGTTCAAATACAGCAAACTTCTCAAACAATACTTTTTAGTTTGATCAAATCTGAAAATATTCCGAGGTGGGAAAGGTAGCCACAATTTGTACTCAAGTAAGAGTAAGTTTACTTTAAAATAATAAATAATTATTATTATTTAGTAATTATTATTAATAGTAATAATTACTCAATTAAAAGTTGTCCCCTTTCCCACCCTCTCGTAATGTAAACCAAACAAAAAGACGCCTCATGTTAAACTGTGTCGCTGTGTTTTGTCCTGTGTGTTTGTGACTGTTGTTATTGATTGTATATTATTTGATTGTATCTGCATCTTTTATTCCGTTCATGCTCTTCTATTTAAGATGGCGCTGCTCTGCTGGCGACATGGAGAAGGGCTCTGGTTGCACATTCTGTCTGTACAGTGGTCCCTCGCTATATCGCGGTTCACTTTTCGCGGCTTCGCTGTTTCGCGGATTTTTTATTAATTTTTTTTTTTTTGATAGTGTAACATTTTTTTATAGTGTAACATTGTGTTCTGCGTCCTGATTGGCTAAAGGACTGTAGACCTTTGCCGACTGATGTTATAGATGGGGGACGCGGGAAGGACCGGTGTACTGTCGAAATGGGCCGCTTCGTCTACTGCGCATGCGCACCACCCCTTTAAGCGTTGTTTAAAGTTTAAATGCCGTTTAAATGCCGTCGAGCTGAGTTCTCGAGGCAGAAATGGAGTTGTTTTCAACAGTGACAACGCAAGTAAGTAACATTTTAACAGTCTATTGGTTTTATTGTATGTTTTAACCAATTAAGCATGTAACGAACGATATGTGAATGTTAGATTTGCGGCAGAATATCTACGTCAGATGATAATAGTTTGGATTCAACAATTGACTGCATCGTTATTTTTGTGATGTGAACGTAGAAAACGTTGTATATATATGTTATATTATGTTCTCATTACATTTGTTTAATGTTCCCTGCAGTACAGTTTTTTCATTACACACTTAAAGGAAAAATTACATTTTTTTTTACAATTGGAGCCTTATTTCGGTAATAAAACAAGTTGTTTTACTCATCCATAGCACTTTGGTGTCATATGGAGCACTTCCAGAGATGTTTTAGATTTGCGGTTAGCCTAGCGCGACTTCTAGCCATAGCTCGGGGCATATAATATATTCCCCAAGCATGTAATATGCCCCGTGCGGGCTCCAAATAACACAAACTTTAGCACTTTTCAAATCATAGAAGCCCGATGTCTTAGTCTACGATTTCGTTTGAAGCAAAAGTGGCCTGTAATCCGAGATTTATCCATAGTTTACAGCTTTGCGTTTCATGTTTGGGTCCCGGGAGCTGAGAGCACAGTCCGCACATGCGCACTGGCGTCCTCATCTACTCGAAACTATGGCTAAATCTCGGATTACAGGCCACTTTTGACCACACAAAATCGTAGACTAAGACATCGGGCTTCTATGATTTGAAAAGTGCTAAAGTTTGTGTTATTTGGAGACCGCAAATAAGTGCCCCGAGAACTCACATGATGGAGATCGCAAATCTAAAACATCTCCGGAAGTGCTCCATATGACACCAAATTGCTATGGGTGAGTAAAATAACTTGATTTATTACCGAAATAAGGATCACATTGTAAAAAACGTTACTTTTCCTTTAATTGTTCTCTAACAGGAACGCGTTCATCAGCTCAGTGAAGACGTCTTGAAGGCTCGACTAGAGGTCGCATGTGCTCCTAGACGCATCATCATTGTGATAAATTTCCCTCCTTGGATGTATATACTGTATATATTTTTGTAAATAAATGTTTCTTCTGTTGTCCCTTTTCCTGTCCTCATAAATCATGAATAAGAGACAAGCCCATAGTTTTAAATTGAATTGCATGAAATTGTCCCATCTTCAGTGTCCCCTGTATCACAAAGGTGAGGTATACTACTTTTAGTGGATGCATTATATGGGTAAAGATATATGTCTGTCAAGACATAGGCTATCTCTTCACATATTCATATAAATGAGTAAATAATGGTGATTCTACAGTGGCAGCACTATTTAATGGGTCAAGTGGGCTGTCAAAATGAGCTCCCTTCAGTTGGAGCCTGATTTGATAGATAATATAAGCATGTCGAAATGAACTGCCTACGCATATATAAATGAGTTGGAATTTTACATGACTAAAGACAATGCAAACAGCTCAATAGAATCACCATTATTTACCCATTTATATGAATATAGGTAAAGGGAGCTCATTTCTACATGCTTATATTATCTATCAAATAAGGCTCCGACTGAAGGGAGCTCATTTTGACAGTCCACTTGACCCATTAAATAGTGCTCCCACTGTAGAATCACCATTATTTACTCATTTATATGAATATGTGAAGAGGTATGTCTTGACAGACATATCTGTGCCCATATAATGCATCCACTAAAAGTAGTATACCTCACCTTTGTGATACAGGGGACACTGAAGATGGGACAATTTCATGCAATTCAATTTAAAACTATGGGCTTGTCTCTTATTCATGATTTATGAGGACAGGAAAAGGGACAACAGAAGAAACATTTATTTACAAAAATATATACAGTATATACATCCAAGGAGGGAAATTTATCACAATGATGATGCGTCTAGGAGCACATGCGACCTCTAGTCGAGCCTTCAAGACGTCTTCACTGAGCTGATGAACGCGTTCCTGTTAGAAAACAATTAAGTGTGTAATGAAAAAACTGTACTGCAGGGAACATTAAACAAATGTAAAGAGAACATAATACAACATATATATATATAAAACGTTTTCTATGTTCACATCACAAAATAACAAAATACGATGGAATGAAAACAATAACGATGCAGTCAAATGTTAAATCCAAACTTTTATCATCTGACGTAGGTATTCTGCCGCAAACCTAACATTCACGTATCGTTCGTTACATGCTTAACTGGTTAAAACATTACCTGGCCAGCCAAATGATATCTCTCTGTATTTCCTATACAGCGCGATACCATTTGGACACCCTCCATCCACCCTCGCTCCTCCGGTTAACAACGGACTCCGCGATTCTGATTCGTTCAAAGATGGTGACGTCAGTGCACCCGCCTTTGCCCGCAAAGTCACTCTTAGGCAGCGGAAGTTCCTCCTCAGTTTTGAATCAAGATGGCGCAATCTCTGATTGGTTCACTTAGCTGTCTGTCTACGCGCAACTGCAGCGCATTTTGGACCAAGCGTTACCAGACTCACTCGCTGGTACAGCGATGAGTCATGGATTCTTCCAGGCAAGTTAAAACATACAATAAAACCATAGATTGTTAAAATGTTACTTACTTGCGTTGTCACTGTTGAAAACAACTCCATTTCTGCCTCGAGAACTCAGCTCGACGGCATTTAAATGGCATTTAAACTTTAAACAACGCTTAAAGGGGTGGTGCGCATGCGCAGTAGACGAGGCGGCCCATTTTGACGAAGCAGCCCGTTTTGACAGTACACCGGGACCAGACTGGAACTAGACCAGGATCAGACCGGGAGTAGACTGGGACTAGACCAGGACTAAACACAGACTAAACCAGGTCTAGACCAGGTCTAAACCAGGTCTAAACCTGGACTGGACCAGGAATAAACCTGGACTAAACCAGGTCTAGACCAGGACTAGACCAGGTCTAAACCAGGGTTAAACCACCGCATGCGGCTCTTTGCCTTGTTTCGTGCGACTCTTGCGTTCGCTTCGTGTCTTGGGCTGCGTCCTTGGCCGTGGACGCGGTCCCGAGGGGAGGCACGGTCCAGACAACGCCTCTGCCAGGGTGGGATGTGCGGCCTCGCGCTGGTCATGCTGCTTTATCACGGATTTGACCACGATGAGCGGGTGCACGTGTCTGGCTAGGGATGCAAATTATCGATTAATTCATTAATTGATAGTTGATTGACCTTACCGATCGATTAACGATTAACTGATAAGCGGCATTTTTCACCTGAATTTTAGTGTTTCAATAGGGTCTTTAAGAATATAAGCTATAGTAGGGTGACATCAGGTAATTTGAGCCACATTTTGGTTAATGTCTTAGGAAACTCGTAAAAAACACGATGACACTGGTTTATATTTATTTTAGTTAATAAATGCAATCTTTAATATTTTAGGGTTGAATTATTGTATAAAATTTAATCATTTAGGTTTTACAGCTGTCCCACATTTTTTTAACAATCAGTGTTCAGGTAAAATGAGCCACCCGGTCAGCTAAATTGAGCCACTTACCAGCTTAAATGAGCCACCAAAAATGCAAAGCAAAACATCAATTTATTTATCATAAAAACATATTAGTAATTCTAACACACAAAATAAAACATCACATAACGTGTGTGTGTGTGTGTGTGTGTGTGTGTGTGCGCGTGTGTGTGAGTGCACTTTAGACACACACTCACGGAGAGGCGTCTTTTCAGTACTATGGCCCTCGTTTATGGAACTGCCTGCCGGAGGAGCTCAGGCCAAAGAGAACGTTCATGTTTTTAAGAGTGGGCTCAAGACTCACCTGTTTAGCTTGGCCTTTGATTGACTTCGGTCATCTGTTTGCTTGTCTTTCGTTTGTTCTTTTGTTTGTTTGTCCACCTGTTTGTTTGTTCGTCTGCTTATTCGTCTGGTTGCTTGTTAGTTTGTTTGCTTGTCCGTTTTTTTTTCCCCTCTTACAGCACAGTGGCTGAGTGGCTAGCACTCATGCTTCACAGCAAGAAGGTTTGAGTCGCCCGAGGCTTTCTGTGTGGAGTTTGCATGTTCTCCCCATGTCTGGGTGGGTTTCCTCCAGGCACTCCGGTTTCCCCCACCAACCCAAACATGCGCCATAGGTAAAATCCTCCAGCTTAGGGCCTGACCAAGCCTAAATAACAAAATCATGGGGATGGTCCCCGGGTCAAATATAGAACAATTTCTCCTGTGTGAGATCAATCAAAGTCAATCTTCTAATCCTTAACCACTGTAAGGCGCTTTGTGCTACAATTTTGTATGAAAAGCGCTTTATAAATATTGTTTGATTGATTGATTGATTTATTGAACCCAAAGGTATATCCAGGAGGGATAAATAGAACAGAAGATGTGGATAAGCAGGTCTACATATCATCAAAATGCTATGCTAATAGCCTATACCATCAAAATATTAGCTAAAGCTAACTCTGAAGGTGGCTCATTTTAGCTGAAGTGCATGGCTCAATTTACCTCAGTACATTAAGGTAAATTGAGCCACCACCAAAAATACTAATTTCATGAAAAATAGTTTAGCTAAGCAAAAATTCAGCATCATATCTGATAAAGGCTGACACAACATGCATTTAGCCTATTTTTTTAGCTGAAGGTTGATTTTTTAATGATTTATCAACCTTATAAGTTTCAAGAAAGAACTCTGCCAGGCCACTAACCTCACAGTTCTCCTCAGCAGTATGTAAGTGTGGCATTGCCCCGCCCACCATACCAACCATACACCAATCAAATGTATTGTTTTCTATCAAGTACAGTTGTAGCATGCATTTGATATAGTTTGCAGCCATTGGCTGTGTAGGAGCCATTTCGTACATTCTGTGTTCTGGAATATTCTGTTTTATAACAGCACTTCCTGTCCCGCCTTCAGGTTCAGGAAATGCATTGTGATTGGTCCACTTTGATCTTTATTCCTTGTTCTTTTATCTTTGATCTTACCTATTATAAATAGAGACGTAGGAACCACACTGGCTCAGAGAGGACACAGACACCAAAGAAGGCACACCAGAAGACAGAAGACACACCACACCAAGACACATACACACACACAAGAAGAAAGGGACCATGCTACGTAGGTAGTGTGGATAGAAGCCGTGGTCCGGTGGCCAGGAGGTTACCTCGAGCCAAGAGTTGGCGGGGTATAAGGACGCCTCAGGCCACAGAAGCTACACAGTAGTGATGGTGAGATGAAGCCTCATGAGGCATTGAACCACTTGAGCCAATTGGTTCGAGAAAAGGTTCATTTCTCGAAGCTTCATGTGCGCACAAAACCACCTACTGGCCAAGTGTGTAATCACAGGCAGCTGTGTCTGAACCACAATGTGTGACGCATTGAATTTTTGTGTCTGTTGGGAATGACTATTAATTACAAAACATGTATGACCAAATAATTTCTGTACATATATTATCTCATATGTGTATAATAAATTTTGTACGTATTCTGTGTGTGTAAATTTTCCCAAAATGATAATATATGACAGCTTAAAGGACTACAGATGGAAATTAGCTTTCAAGCTATAATCTGATACAAGCATCTCTGCCTTTGGCATTATGTGGCTGTACATTGTCCTGTTAAATAAATAAAATAAAATGAAATGTTAAGCTGTTTTTCTGAAAATGACAAGGGCATAATCAGGCAGAGGAGTGAAAGTGCTTGTGGAACTAGGAAAAGGACACAGATTATGCTTGTGTAACTTGGACAATGATGTACAGGACAGGGGAATTTTTTTTGTATTCATTTTTATTCAGAAACAAGAGTTTCTCAAGAAGTTTTGGTTTTCAGATCAAAGTGTTCCCACACAGGGGAAAACCTCTTCCTTGCTGGCTCAAGTCTCACGCTTTGAGAGTGTGACACGCAATTCAACGTGTTCACACGCTCACACGCCACACATGGTATTTCTCACGCTGAAATTTTGGTAAGCAATTCAAAACTTTAGCCGCTGGTCACAGCACTTCTGTGCCCAGAAAACTGGTCTGTGTGGCTCAGTTATGCAGGCACCGCGCCATTTTCAGCGAAAAAACTCACTCGTACCCCCCCACTCCCCCAATATAAATCTCACTCCGACCAAACTTGAAAACTTGAGAGCCCTGCTATCACCTATCCTACTCTCCTCACTCTCCTAAATCTCTCTCCCTAAACTTTCCAAACTGTCTCCAAACTCTCTCCAAACTATATAAACGCTATGCAACTCTAATATCCAGACTCTCCAAGCTCTATCCAAACTCTCAACTAATGCAGCTCTCCTTCAAATCCCACATTTTGAATGGAGCCTGAGGGGTCTATACAGCTGGAAAAGCTCGCAGCAAAATCTGAACCGCTTCCCGAAGTAACCACGTGGTACAGGCGGGCAGCGAGGCTTCGAACGTGATCATTTTGACTCCTCCCCCAAATGAAGCGAGCCTCGAATTGCGCTTCGCAGACACGCCCCCTTCATTACTCGGCACACGCTTCGCAGCCTCGGCCCATCTTGTAACGTCACTACTACACAGTCTTTTGACCGTCACGTAAACGTCACGTAACAACGTCACGTAAACGTCACGTGAGGACGTCACGTAGGGAAGTCAAGAACGACGTTAGGTAGCGCGTGAGGACGTCATGAGGTCGTCATGTAACGCCGCGTAATTGTCACGTAAGTGTGTAACATCGGACGTCTCCCGGGTGACAGACTGGTACGCACCGCTACAAGGCACATACGGACAGCAAGGAAGGACGTCGAATAGCATCGCTAACAACGCAACATAGGGAGAGTCCTGTCGGGAGCCAAGAAGTACAAGGAAGCCCGATCTCCCAGTGACAGGCAGGAGCTCACCACTATACGACACGCAAAGACGTCAAGAAGGACATCACAACACATACAGAGCCTAACACAACACGCATAGGAAAACCACAAGCCTCAGAAATTCATCTTTCCATTTCCCTCTTTATTCACCTTATTTGTATCCACTCTGTATACCACTCTGTACCTTCACTTTAGTAAAGATAGAAAAGACAAACCTTTTGATTCAAGACTCTTTATTTACATTACGTGACGCGTCGGAAAAAAACTTCAAGAAACACCGAGGCCGAGGCTAGTGAGGCGGTTCGCTGCACTCACAGGCTGTTAACATTTAAAGAGCCAGGATGCTCAAACCTTAAATGTCTCATTTTAGCTGATGGCTCAAATTACCTGATGTCACCCTATACATAACACTGAGTCATAAATATATCATAGTATTATTATATTGTATATTCCTCAATTAATTATTCCTTAGTAAAAAGCAGACAAATGTATTGATGCTGAATAACAAAATACAGTAATCCCTCGCTCTATCGCAGATTTTTTTTTTTTTTTTTTTTCAATTTTTTTATTATAGTGTAACTTTTTTTTATAGTGTAACATTCTGTTCTCCGTCCTGACTGGCTAAGAGACTAGACCAGGACTAAACGTGGACTAAACCAGGCCTAGACCAGAACTAAACCAGGTCTAGACCAGGTCTAAACCTGGACTGGGCCTGGACTAAACCAGGACTGGACCAGGTCTAGACCCGGACTAAACCAGGATTAAACCACCACGTGCCGCTGCTGGTTTCGTGGTGCTGGTTTGTGGCTAGGGCTGAGACTACGCATTCCGGGCGCCGCGGTTCGATCTTGTGCTCAGCAGCCCCGGTGCCCGTGCGTACACCGGGCAGTGCCGTTGGCGCCTGCGTCCGGCTGTGAGTCGAGCTTGGCGCAGCGCGGTTGCCTTGTTTCGTGACCACAGGTGCACGTGTCCGCGATTAGCGATTCATTACAATTAATGCATTTTGTTCGACCAACAATCGATCAACAATTAATTGTAAGTCGATTAATTGTTGACATCCCTAGTCTGTGCGCACACTTCTCCGCCCCCCCCCACGCTTCACTATTAATAAATTTTGTTGAAAATCTACGAAAGTTTGAGTGTTTAAACGAGAGAGAAATGTGAGAAAACGTTAATTCCAGTCTGAGAAAAGTGAAGAATCTGTGTTGGGAGGCGTTTACAGCCTTAAAACATGCATAATAATTTTAAAATATAAAGTTGTCCTACTTCACGGATTTCGCTTATTGCGGGTTATTTTTAGAACCTAACCCACACGATAACTAACTTGACCTAACTTAACCTAAAAAGTAGAAATTATTCAAAGGTGCACTATGTAACTTTCCAGGTACAGTATGGTTGCTCGCTTGTGGCCAAACCTCCTTCTCTGATCTCAGTCTGATCTCAGAAACTCAGCAGGGCCTGGTCAGTACTTGGATGGGAGACTGCTGGGAACATCAGGTGCCCTACTGTGGCGCCAGTGGAAAAACTGTTGTTGTGTTCTTAGGCAAGACAGTTCAGAAATATTGCCTGGTATGAAAGTGGAGTGTGAGTGGTGGTGGTGGTGATCAGAAGGAACCAAGGGCAGGAACCAGGGCAGCTGTGACTGCAATAGTGTCTTACCACCACCAGGTATGGAAATAATGAATAATGCACCAATTTTAAAAAAAAATGTCTGGAAATGCTCTATATACAAATAATGCATTATTATTATTTTTTATTTGATTTGATTTTTTTATTGTCCTTGATTTATCCCTGTAGGAAATTATTCCTCTGCATTTGAACCATCCTTCAGGAGCAGTGGGCAGCAGATCTTTCAGGCGCCCGGGGACCATCTCCATGAGCTCATTGCTAGGCTTGGTCAGGACCTCAGCTGGAGGATTTTACCTGGAGCATGTTTTTGTGTTTTTTTTTTCTCTGATGTCTCGCCTGGTCTCGCTGACCCGGAACCCACCCAGCAGCTTTTCCTTGGCTGCCTGGGACGCTACCGCTATCTCGTACTTGGTCACCATGCGGAAGCCAAGTACAGTCCCACACACCTCCTGTGTAGCCTTCAGCAAGGCCATAGGGGACAGGCCCGCTCCACCCTCCAGCTCCAAAAAGACCATCAGCCATTTTTGGTATCCCACATTCTTATTTTTCCTCGCGTCGCCATCATTTTTCTTTGTAGTATCTTCCATCCCGTCCGCCCGGGGGTGAGCAAAGCTCGCGGGGAAAAGAGAAAGCGTCTCCCCCTCAGAAAGGAGGGGAAAAGCCAAAATAATCTAAAAAGTTCAAAGAAAAAAAACTTAAAAAAAAACACCAAAGACAGCTCTAGCGGAGCTCACCACACATACGTGCGCCTCCTTTGATGTCAGGCGTTGATGCCGGAAACCGGAGTGCCCGGAGGAAACCCACCTAGACACAGGAAGAACATGCTAACTCCACACAATGCCCGGGCGACCAGAGGATCAAACTCGGAACCTTCTTGCTGTGAGGCATGAGTGCTAGCCACTCAGCCACCGTGCTGCCTTTTTTAAAAATATATATATATATATTAGGTAACAGTTGTGGAATTATCTCTATATGTGTCACATCTGCTGCCCGTGTCCAACCAGGAAGTACAATTTAAAGGTAAAAACTTAACTAAAAAGAAAAACTAGATAAAAAGATATAAAAGTAAACTGGATAGAAAACTAGCAAGACTTTTAGTAGTCTTAAATAAAATTGTTGAGGGGGGGTATTTTACTACCTTACTTTTCACCTTTTCCCTTCAGAGCGCACATTACAGTCAGCATGCATCCCTCTTTTGAAACTTCTGCAAATTGCATCAGGTTTGTGAAGCTGTCATGTGTTGTTGTGTATCATGCTTTTGTATATTTATGGAGAACTGTCATGTGTTACAGACACAGAATCTTACAGCTGAACGTAAGGAGGGTTCAAATAGGGCTCAGGAGAGATCGCTAGATTACTCAAACATGCATTGATAACATCTAAAACCTCTTCAGGCATGTTTTTGATAAGGGAACAATGTTATAAGTTTGGAAAGCTAAAACGTCATAATATCGCTAATAATATAACTATGTTTGGGTGAAATGAGCCGTCTAACCTGTCACTTGGTCTTCTTGTGATCTTTCTCCGAGGGCCTCATTAAGCTGTGAGTGATTTTGACTCTGGACTTCCACCCCTTTGTCCAGGCTCCTCTGTGTAATGAGCCCTATTCAGTCACTGCTCCACTTGTCTATCGCCCACAATGCACCTCTCCCCGCTCTACATAGGCAAATCATACCTGTCGGATGGAATCATAAGGAAAGTCTCTGATTGTCTCTGAGGGAACCAATCAGAATTGAGCTGGTGGGCGAGCCTAAGGCAAAAACACGAGGCTGCAAATGAAACGGTTTTATTACTGTAAATGTTCAAAAATGTTCTGATTTGATGGGGCACTGTCATTTTCTGGAGGAAGGTTAGTATAGTTTTAAAGAGGGAGCTTTCTGCCACATTATAACATTGCTCCCTCATCAAAAACATGCCTGAATATGTCATCCATGCATGTTTGAATAACTGAGCGATCTCTCCCAGACCCTATTCAAACCCTCCTTACGGTTAGCGCTAAGATTTTGGGCAATGTTCCGCCCACAAGCCTACGTGGGCGGAGCATGATACAAAACTCTACCCAAATTCACAAACCTGATACGATGTGCAGTAGTTTCATTAGTGGGATGGACACTGATCGGGATGTGATAGCACGGAGAGCAAAGGGAGCGGGGATTTAGAGTGTTAAAAACTAGAGTGAAACTTATAAAACATGTTAACACTTTGTTTTTGGTGAATACAACATTTTCAAAGGTATCAAAGGTAACATGAAGTAAATTATGTTATGTGTTAGCACTTAATACACCATAGAAGTAAAACCCATCCATCCATTTTCTTCCGCTTTGCCGGAGCAACAGTCTAAGCAGGGACTCCCAGACTTCATTCACCCCGGACACTTCCTCCAGCTCCTCCAGGGGGACCCCAAGGTGTTCCCAGGCCAGGAGACGTAAGCCGTGTCTCAATTCTCAGAGTGCACAGTTCGGAGCATGGTTTTAAGGGCATGTATGTCACATGCGGCGCGACGACTGCTGTCCCATTTATTTTTTGTCCCATGCACAGTTAACATACAGTCTGAAGACAGCAGTCGTTTACATGGAAATCGGGGAGTGGGCCAACTGCGTGAAAAAGCACACTTCGCGCACTCATATATCCCAGCATGCACCGCGTGCTATTTCTTCTATGGGAGAAAATGGAGTTGGCGGCTGCATCTGGTAAAGCAAGTACGCACAAACTTGACTGCAGTCTGAGCCCCCTTAAAACCACGCTCCGAACTGTGCACTCTGGGAATTGAGACACGGCTATAGTCCCTCCAGCGTGTCCTGGGTCTTCCCCGGGGCCTCCTCCCGGTGGGACATGCCCGGAACACCTCCCGAGGGAGGCGTCCAGGAGGCATCCGGAACAGATGCCTGAGCCACCTCAGCTGCTCCTCTCAACGTGGAGGAGCAGCGGCTCTACTCCGAGCTCCTCCCGTGTGACTGAGCTCCTCACCCTATCTCTAAGGGTGCGCCCAGCCACTCTGTGGAGGAAACTCATTTCAGCTGCTTGTATCCGCGATCTTGTCCTTTTGGTCATTACCCAGAGCTCATGACATAGGTGAGGGGAGGAACGTAGATTGACGGTAAATCGAGAGCTTTGCCTTTTCGGCTCAGCTCCCTCTTCACCACAACGGTCCGGTACAGCAACCGCATCACTGCCGACGCTGCACCAATCCGCCTGTTAATCTCACGCTCCATCCTCCTCTCACTCGTGAACAAGACCCAGAGATACTTGAACTCCTCCACTTGAGGCAAGGACTCTCCACCCACCCGGAGAGGGCAAGCCACCTTTTTCAAGTCAAGAACCAAGGCCTCAGAAGTAAAATACCCCTCTTTAAGTTGTGGCAGCTTTTGCCGTAGTCAGTCACATATCTGTCAGGCAGTATTCATTTTCAGTTGTTCATTCAAGTGTTTGCACTGCCTTGCTAAAAACACCTTGTATGACCGATCCGCAGATCTGACCTGTAACTTGGCCTGATGCTTCCATTTGTTTGTCTCCTTGTTTGAAGTTTAATGCCATATCCTAACAACAATAACATGTCCTTTGAGACACTATACCAGAGCATCACATCAAAACATGGAGAAGGTGGTATATGAAAAAAAAAAAACTGTTTATTTGAACTTCATAAACAAATATGCCAGTCTATGACAGCCAGGAGACAGATTAGAATGTCAACACAATAAGATCTATCTACATGGTGTCATTCAAATGGTTTTCTAATAATGCGAGATGTGGGGAGAGTTGTTAATATCGCAGGTATAAATAACAACTTGACAGGAAAAATAAAGTAACAGTAAATTAGCAAACTGCACATAATATGAGACATCAGAATTCAACTGAAACACCAGCCCAGTGTTTGTGATACAGAGAATCAATCCATGTTTGTAACGGGTTGATGTTTGGAAAAATAGAAAAGATAAATATCCGAGTTTAAATTTAAAAATGTTGTACGTGAGTTGAATCATGATCGAACTGGGAATAAAACCAGGAATCTTCTGTTTTTTTCTGTCTTGCTCTCAATAAATCAAAAATAAATTAGCTATACAGTATACATATCTAATTATATAATTTAGCACCTTGAGGGGTTTCGACAACTCTGTAAAGCGCATAAAAAGTGTAAAGAATTATTATTAGATTAAAGATTACAAGATTACAAAAAGTTTAAGTTTAAGGTCCTGTATAAGATAATGGTTTCCTCATCAAAAACATACCCAGAATTGTGTTTTGTTTCATTCACACATGTTTGAGTAACCCTTCATTATAGTCTGTCTCCATCTCTAAAGCTCAAAATGCTCTGTTCCACCTTGTGATGTCATGAAGCTGTAATTTTCAACTTAACAGCTACCTTTTATTTTTAGTTCAGTAGAGATTTGCAATTCCATGGCTGAAAACATCCAAATGATTCTAGTGAAGATGTACGGAGTTTAAAAACACACACTTGTACACACTTCCTGTATCACCACATGACATCACAAGGAGGAACAGTGTGTTTACCGTTTGAGAAAAGACAAAAAAACAACACACAACTCCAGTTATGTTTGTGGAGAGGAAACAACATTATAACACAGATGAGAAAATAGCGTAATATGGGCCCTTTAATGTAAAAAAATATTGCAAAACTAAAGTGCAAATCGACAATAAATAAACACAGAATAGAATAGTATACTTACACATATGAACAAACCAGGTTACAGCTTGTGCTAACATGAAGGTCAACTGTCAGATATGTAAATCCAGTTGTGTGTTATGATGAATCTACTGGGCAAGTCGAAAAAGTGATGCGTTTCATTATGTTTTCCTTTTGGTGGGGCAGATTTTGATGTCTTTCCTCCCTGCAGCTGTTCTTCTTGTATCTTCGTCCTCTCCCGTCTGCTGCTTGGCAAAGTTTACGAACACCTGCAAGAGAAACACACACGCAGGTTGTGTGTTTGTACAAATATTGCTGCGAGTGAGCCACAGCTGTGCGTAAACTGCTATTTCTGTTGAAAGGGTTCATATTACGCTATTTTCTGATCCGTTATAAAGTTGTTTCCTCATCACAAACACGCCTGGAGTTGTGTTTTGTTTCATTCACACATGTTGAACACAGAAATTCTGCGTATTTAGGCTGAGTGTTCCACCTTGTGATGTCATGTGGTAATACAGGAAGTGCTCCACTGTGTTCTTAAACTGTGTACAGCTTCGCTTGAATCATTTGGATGATTTCTGCCCTGAAATTGCCAATCTCTACTGAACAAAAGGTAAACGGTAGCTGTTGACTTGAAAGCTACCACTTCATGACATCACAGCGTTTTGAGCTTTGGAGATGTAGAGGGACTAATAATATACAGTCATGGCCAAAAGTTTTGAGAATGACACAAATATTACATTTTCACAGTCTGCTGCTTCAGAGTTTTTATATGTTTTTTGTCAGATGTTTATATGTTATAATGAAATACAGTTAAAAGCATTTCATAAGTATCAAACGCTTTTATTTAGAATTACACAGAATTCATGCAATAAGTCAATATTTGCAGTGTTGACCCTTCTTTTTCAAGACCTCTGCAATTCTCCCTGGCATGCTGTCAATCAACTTCTGGACCAAATCCTGACTGATGACAGTCCATTCTTGCATAATCAATGCTTGGAGTTTGTCAGAATTTGTGGGTTTTTGATTGTCCACCCGCCTCTTGAGGATTGACCACAAGTTCTCAATGGGATTAAGATCTGGGGAGTTTCCTGGCCAAGGGCCCAAAATCTTAATGTTTTGTTCCCCGAGCCATTTTGTTATGACTTTTGCTTTATGGCAAGGTGCTCCATCATGTTGGAAAAGGCATTCTTCATCACCAAACTGCCCTTGGATGGTTGGGAGAAGTTGCTCTCGGAGGACGTTCTGGTACCATTCTTTATTCACGGCTGTGCTTTTAGGCAAGATTGTGAGAGAGCCCACTCCCTTGACCGAAAAGCAACCCCACACATGAATGGTCTCAGGATGCTTCACTGTTGGCATGAGACAGGACTGATGGTAGCGCTCACCTCGTCTTCTCCGAACTAGCCTTCTTCCAGATGCCCCAAACAATCGGAAAGGGGATTCATCAGAGAAAATGACTTTACCCCAGTCCTCAGCAGTCCAGTCCCTGTACCTTCTGCAGAATATCAGTCTGTCCCTGATGTTTTTACTGGAGAGAAGTGGCTTCTTTGCTACCCTCCTTGACACCAGGCCTTCCTCCAAAAGTCTTCGCCTCACTGTGCGTGCAGATGCCCTCTGGACTTTCTTGGGCGCCCTGGAGCCTGTTTGGCAACAATTGGTGAATGAAGAATGCCTTTTCCAGCATGATGGAGCACCTTGCCATAAAGCAAAAGTCATAACAAAATGGCTCGGGGAACAAAACATTAAGATTTTGGGCCCTTGGCCAGGAAACTCCCCAGATCTTAATCCCATTGAGAACTTGTGGTCAATCCTCAAGAGGCGGGTGGACAATCAAAAACCCACAAATTCTGACAAACTCCAAGCATTGATTATGCAAGAATGGACTGCCATCAGTCAGGATTTGGTCCAGAAGTTGATTGACAGCATGCCAGGGAGAATTGCAGAGGTCTTGAAAAAGAAGGGTCAACACTGCAAATATTGACTTATTGCATGAATTCTGTGTAATTCTCAATAAAAGCGTTTGATACTTATGAAATGCTTTTAATTGTATTTCATTATAACATAGAAACATCTGACAAAAACATAAAAACTCTGAAGCAGCAGACTTTGTGATGTAATATTTGTGTCATTCTCAAAACTTTTGGTCATGGATTACTCAAATATGTGGGAATGAAATAAAACAACTCCAGGTATGTGTTTGAGGAAGTAACAACATTTGAACATGACTTAGGCTACCTTTATATATGATGACGGTCTGAACAGAAGACGCAAAAGTGACGTTGCGTCTTCACTTATTCCGCGTTTAGACGAATTTAGACGCGTTTAGACGGTGACACAAAAGTGTGTGGAATTTGGGTATCAGGTATGCATGCCAGGCGGCTAGGTTCCACTTTTGATATATGGACCGATGTGACGTAAACGCGTACGCGACATCAGCAGATTTTTTAGTTTAGCCTCTTGAGCAGTGTAGATGAAAACACAACGGCCAACGGCGGAGCGTATTCAAGTCCCCCCCCCCCCCCCATCTAAATGAAAGGCACTTCCGATAAAATATTTTGTCGTTTTTACCCGTAAAAGTTCTCGTGTAAACAGGCCCTTAAAGCTCATAAGAGTCAACTGGGTGTAATATCGGCTCTTTAAGATAAGATTATAGGCTACTGGAACGCTGCACACTTCAAATCTGTTTCACCCTGGTACTTTTCAAACTTGGAATCAAAGTCGTTGCAAAGAGAAGAAGGGCTGAGGTGCTCCAGGGATTTATAGGGATATTATTTCACTGGACACTGTGCTGTAAAAGTTTCAAAACAGTTGCCATTGAACACTTAAATATGTCTATAAGAGGCAAAGACAGACTGAAGATTCTATCACAAAGAGTCCTTCTGGGTTTATACACTGAAAGCAACATAACTCCCTGGTTTAAATGATTTTCAATTTTTTTTTTGAGACCTGTTTTTTCTTTTCTTACCTCTGTGGTACAATTACATCATGGACTTGTTAATTTAAAGGTCCTATATTACAAATAATTATTCTTATGAGCTTTAAAAAAACACCTGGAG
This sequence comes from Paratrypauchen microcephalus, assembly GCA_036785185.1. NCBI lineage: Eukaryota > Metazoa > Chordata > Actinopteri > Gobiiformes > Gobiidae > Paratrypauchen > Paratrypauchen microcephalus. The sequence continues at coordinate 1,622,894 of JAVJIX010000088.1, forward strand.
TTGTGTTTTGTTTCATTTACACGTTTGAGTAACTCTTTATTAGTCTACGTTCAGACTGCAGCCTGAAGTGATCCAAATCCGATTTTTTCGCCTCTATGCAACCTGTATCTGATCTTCTAATGACAGTCTGAACGACACAGACCCGGTTTTTCCAAATGCGACCCAGGCCACTTGGATATGTGGTCCTAAAACCGATACATATCTGATCTTTTGACATCCGACCTTTTTTTCGTTTATTTGGAAGGGACAATACACGTACAATTTGTATAAGATCACACAAACCGACGTAAATATGCTGGATTTAGCACAGGGCTAATTTCCATCAGCAGGTACATGTGTTATGATCACATGTGTTATGATCATTTAGTATCATACACTAGTAGCATATAATTCAATAAATTAGTTAAGTTAATAAGTTTTGATTCCTTTTCAGCCATATTTTAGAGACTAAGGCTACGTTCACACTGCAGGGCTTAATGCTCAATTCCGATTTTTTTGTGAAATCTGATTTTTTTGCGAGGCCGTTCACATTTCCAGTTAAATGCGAATTGTATGTGATCTCCAGTGTGAACGCTAAACTCCCCAAAAGTGTCCCGCATGCGCCTTGGAGGACACGATGACGTCACACGCAGCGAACACGCTCAATGTTTACGGAAGTAGCCTAAAGTTGCTTTCGTACCGGAGCCAAAACATGTACAGCTTATTTGTTTTAAGGAGGAGACGGAGAAGGACGAGGTTTTTGGCCACAGCGTTTTGCGGGGCAGTGGCAGCAACGTGTGCAGAAAGGAACATGTGGGTGCGGAGTCACAGGCAGGAGGGGTGGGATTGCTACGTGCTTCGCCGCTTCACTGATACGAGTTTATATACTATTTTCGCATCACGAGAAGAACGTTTGTGCACATTTGTGAACGCCTACTTGTACCACTCTCATTGGAGGAAACACACTCAGGTCGGATGAATGCGACCTGGCCGTTCAGACTGCAGTCGCATGTCAAAAGATCGGATATGTATCGGATTTAGGACCACATATCCAAGTGGCCTGGATCGCATTTGAAAAAATCGGATCTGTGTCGTTCACACTGTCATTAGAAGATCAGATACAGGTCGCATAGAGGCAAAAAAAACGGATTTGGGTCGTTTCAGGCTGCAGTGTGAACGTAGCCTAATTCTGATTGATATAGGTATTGGGTAGGCAGGCAGAAATTGAACAGAACTGGACCATATTTTGGGAGACAAGCCCAGCGTCGAGCCGATAGATACTAAAGAGGAACCCTGCCCAAGTAGAGCCCAGGTCCTGCACCTAGCACAGCCAGCCCAGCTAGCCACTGCACCACAAAACGCCAAGGCCAAAAACCTTCTCCTTCTCATTCTGCTCCTTAAAACAAATAAGTTGTACATGTTCTGGCTCCGGTATCACAGCAACTTTAAAATCTCCAGGTGCTCAATGCTAGTCTCCATGTTTAGGCGACTTCTGTAAACACTGAGCACGCTCGCTGCACGTGACGTCATGTCCTCCAAAGCGCATGCGGGACACTTTGGTGGCGGTTAAAGTTCACACTGAAGGTCACATACAAGTCGCATTGAATTGGAAATGTGAACGACCTCGCAAAAAAATCAGATTTCACAAAAAAGTCCGAATTGAGCTTTAAGCCCTGCAGTCTGAACGTAGCCTTAGTCTGTCGACATCTCCAAAGCGCAAAATACTCTGTTGTAGTGGTAGTTTTCAAATGTGCGGTTACCTTTTACTTTTTTTTTTTTTTAATTATCCTTTATTTATCCCTGTAGGGAAATTATCCTCTGCATTTCACCCATCATTCCGGAGCAGTGGGCAGCTCATCTTTCAGGCGTCCAGGGACCCATCTCCATGATCTTATTGCTAGGCTTGGTCAGGACCTCAGCATGGAGCATGTTTTTGGAAACCGGAGTGAGGAGGAAACCCACCCAGACACGGGGAGAACAAGCAAACTCCACAAATAATTCAAGTGAAGGTGCGTGGAGTTTAAAAGCACAGTGAGGCAATTCCTGCATTGCCACATGACATCGCAAAGTGGAACAGTGTTTTCCATTTCAATTTGCAGGATGTGTGTGTTAAACGTGTGTGAATGAAAACAAAACACAACTCCAGGTGTGTTTGTGCCGAGGAAACATTATAACATACTGTAGATCATAAAATAGTGTAATATGGGCCCTTTAATGAATTCACTGCTGATGATGTCATTATCTTTTTCAATCTTTTTGACTCTTTGATCGAGTCACGTGAACAGACTACATCCTGACTTCCCTGGCAGCCATTTTACTCTTTTAACCTGCCCTGATGAAGGTGCAGTGAGACCCAAACACGTTTTTTTAAATTATTGACATGAAATAATCAAGACTTTGAACTTTTTTGCAAATCCCTCAGGCACCTCAGCCCTTATTTTCCACTTTGCAATATTTATAAGTAGACTTACAAGATATAGAAAACAATATTTTGTTTGGGCCATAACAAAGAAGCAGAAAAAACACAAAGAGTAAATAATGTAAGATTGTACAGAAAGCTAAGACTGCTTTGGGCAATGTCTGATGTCAACTGAAATTGTAATAAAATGTTGTATTTTCATCTACTTTCTCTTCCTTCCTCCTTAAAGGGATATGCCACCCCCAGGTCAAACTTGGGCATCTCCCCACAGTCCAGAGACTAAAATAAGTGGTGGAAAGCGTTTTTCTGGTGACACAGCCATTGTCCAGGTCTGTCAGCACTGACCGCCGCGGTATCTGCAGCTACTCCGCCTTAGACTGGAGTCTAACGTCGCCAGAGAAAGATTTCGGCCAAAAGGAATTAATTTGCTCGATGCTTTTCCCAATTACTTTCTGTGTAGTGCGCATTCATATCGAGTGCAAATAAATGTGCAAATCAACACGGAGAGCTTGACTTGGTCATTTTGGGTGGGGACTATTTTTCAGTGCGGAAAAAGAAAGCCGAAGCACACACCACGCTGACAGGGGAATCCCTGTTACGCACCAGGAAGGCAGTTCCCCTGTTACACAGCGTGGTGTGTGCTTCGGCTGTGTTTTTCCGCACTGAAAAATAGTTCCCACCCAAAATTACCAAGTCAAGCTCTCCGTGTTGATTTGCACATTTATTTGCACTCGATATGAATGCGCACTACACAGAAAGTAATTGGGAAAAGCATCGAGCAAATTAATTCCTTTTGGCGACGTTAGACTCCAGTCTAACGCGGAGTAGCTGCAGATACCGCTGCGGTCAGTGCTGACAGACCTGGACAATGGCTGGGTCACCAGAAAAACGCTTTCCACCACTTATTTTAGTCTCTGGACTGTGGGGAGATGCCCAAGTTTGACCTGGGGGTGGCATATCCCTTTAAAGGTGCATTGTGTAACTTTTCAGTTAGCGGTCCGTCACCTGCTCGTTTCTATGGATATGTCATTGCTCTGCCAGGAACGTTAAACAGCTCTACTTTACATTTATTCAATCAGGTTACGTTCACACTGCAGCCTGAAGTGACCCAAATCTGATTTTTTTTTCACCTCTATGCGACCTGTATCTGTTCTTCTAATGACAGTCTGAACAACACAGATCTGATTTTTTCAAATGCGACCCAGACCACTTAGATATGTGGTCCTAAAACCGATACATATCCAAACTTTTGGCATGCGACTTCAGTCTGAAGGGCCAGGTCGCATTCATCCGACCCAGGCGTGTTTCCTTCAGCGAGAGTGGTACAAGTAAATATACACAAAACTCGTCATGCGAAAAAAATAGTATATAAACTCGTATCAGTGAAGCGGCGAAGCACGTAGCAATCCCACCACGTTTGGCTGCGACGCCGCACTCACACGTTCATTTCTACGGACGTTGCTGCCACTGCCCCACAAAAACCTTGTCCTTCTCTTTTTCCGTCTCCTCTTTAAAACAAATAAGCTGTACATGTTCTGGCTCCGGTACGCAGCAACTTTAGGCTACTTCCGTAAACATTGAGCACATTCGCTGCGTGTGACGTCATCGTGTCCTCCAAGGCGCATACGGGACACTTGGGGCGTTTAACGTTCACACTGGAGGTCACATACAAATCGCATTTAATTGGAAATGTGAACGGCCTCGCAAAAAAATTGGATTTCACAAAAAAATCAGAATTGAGCTTTAAGCCCTGCAGTGTGAACGTAGCCTTAGGTGGTTTTATAGCTCAAAAATACCTAGAAAAACAGGTATTCTCTTTGTGAGCGGGGTGTCCTCTCCACAGATCTGAACTGTAACTTGGTCTGGTTTGGTCTCCATGAAGATACAAAGGTTTAATGCCATACTCCACGGAGAAAAGCAGGTGAAGGGTCCTCCACCAGAAAAGTTACACAATGAACCAAGATTAAAAAAATATATATATATAAAAATAAAATACCCGCTCCAGTACTGCCACTCACCTGGTCCAGCGTGGTCTGGGACACAGAGTAGTCCTCTATGCTGAGCCGCTCTTTGTTGGAGACGACGAGCTGAAAGATGCGAGCGAGTGAGGAGGAGCAGATCTCGTACTGCAGAGTGTTGTAGTGCTTCTCCCTCTGAACACAGCCGGGGAAACTGCTCTCCATAAACTGCTCCACCGGCTCCAGCTCTGGGCTCTGGCCGGCTTTAGCTGCCTTCATCTTCATGGTCACCACATAACCATCTCCAAACCTGATGACAGAGAGGGGCGGATTAGTGTTGTCGCACGACTAACATTTAAAACTCAATTTTCATATTAAAGGAGAATTAACGTTTTTTACAAACCTTATTTTGGTAATAAAACAAGTTGTTTTACTCACCCATAGCACTTTGGTGTGATATGGAGCACTTCCGGAGATGTTTTAGATTAGCGATATCCGTAACGTGAGTTCTCGGGGCATATATTTGAGGTCTCCAAATAACACAAACTTTAGCACTTTTCAAATCATAGAAGCTCGATGTCTTAGTCTACGCTTTCGTCTGAGTCAAAAGTGGCCTGTAATCCGAGATTTATCCATAATTTACAGCTTTGCGTTTCATGTTTGGGTCTCGAGAGCTGAGAGCGAAATAAACTGTCACTCATGCGGTTTGGTCTCCTCATCTACTCGAAATTATGGATAAATCTCGGATTAGAGGCCACTTTTGACGCAAACGAAAGCGTAGACTAAGACATTGAGCTTCTATGATTTGAAAAGTGCTAAAGTTTGTGTTATTTGGAGACCGCAAACATTTGCCCCCAGAACTCACGTTACGGATATCGCTAAACTAAAACATCTCCAGAAATGCTCCATATGACACCAAAGTGCTATGGGTGAGTAAAACAACTTGTTTTATTACCGAAATAAGGCTCAGATTGTAAAAAAAAAACGTTAATTTAAGGAAAAGGCTTTGTACTTGATACCCTTTTTGATACTACAATGACAAAAAAAAAACTTTGACATTTTCAGCATAGAATAATAGTGCTTTATTTAACTTTATTTAACTTTTATACTTTTATTTAACTTTTCAAAGATTTTGCCCTGTTTATGGATTATTTTTTCACTATCGATACTTAAATTGAGTATCTATTTTCAATACTGATTTTAGTATTGATTAGACCAAGTGACAGAGCAGATTTGATGACATGAAGGAGCAACACATGGAGAGGCAAGATTCACTTAAATGTGAGAATATGAATAACAATAAAAACATGTACTGTACTTTTCAGACTATAGAGTGCACCTGACTATAAGCCGCACCAACCAATTCTTTTTAAAAAAATTAAGATTTGTACCTATATAAGCCGCACCTGACTATAAGCCGCAGGTGTCCACGTTGTAACTTGAGATATTTACACAGAAAAATGGTACACAAAAGGATTTTTTTTTTCAATTTTAATTAATGTAAATACCGGTACGTGCTTTTTTCAAACAGCACCTACGGCAGAAACACGGCAGTAAAGTTTCAAGTTTAACTTTAAAGGTACACTGTGTAAGATTTTTAGCCGTTAATTACAATATGCAGACCGACCCTCCTCGTTAATTACCGAAATTGAAGATACCCATTCAAAAATAGTGTTTTCCAAGCCTTTTCACTTCCATCATGAAATCAAAGTATTCTGTTGGACTTAGATATAGTCGATTTCACCTGCATAAAAGGGGGGTCTTCCCCATGTAGAGGCATCCATTTTAATTACGAGAGCCGCAGAAGGACATACTGTATTTTGGGCTCTGCCTTCGCCGTTTTCTTTATAGCTGTCGGTACTGGCCCGTGGATTTCACATACTTTCACTTTCGGGTTAATGGCGGGTTACGCGTTGCTTGCGCATACCGCCACCTACTGGTTCCTGGGAGATTCTGCTACTTGTTACTGTTGTTTATGACCCTCGAAGTCTGCCGTAGCTAGAACCGGAATTGCAATACCCACCATCCACCAATGCACCACCGTCCTACACAGTGTACCTTTAAGGGTAAAGTACTCAAAGAACTGTTGATACCTGTGTAGGAGATTTTAAGTGGCTAAAACAAGGCTTCATTAATTCATGAACTCGCCTCACTTATTTACCATAGGTATTTTCACCTACCAGAAGTGGAGCTCGGGTTACGCGCTACATTCGCTGTCTTGATAAATAATTAATCCATACACCTGACTATAAGCCACAGGGTCTGAAGTGTGAGAAAAAAGTAGCGGCTTATAGTCCGAAAAGTACAGTATTTATAAAAGTGTTTCTTTTCTTTGAAAGCATTTTTATATCAAATTAAGGTTTTCATAATTCCATAGCCTCAGATCAGCAGCCATGCTTACATCATTCAGCTCCAGGGCAGCTGACTACTGGAGAGGCTTACCATCAATGACAGAGGAAAGGAATAACTAATACATGTTGTCAAAATGTAAAATGTATTTTGCATGTATAAAAAGACATAGTAAAATACTGCAAGTTCAATATAATTTTGTCATTGTCAAATACTTCACAGAAAGGGTCTTACTTGTATTTGAGGTGCTGAATAGTTCCCAGACATCTGAAGGTTCCATTGACCATGATGGCCAGACGAGTGCACAGGGCCTCACACTCCTCCATACTGCACACAAGCACAACACGTGGTAAGAAAACTGCTTTTATTTTTATTTATTTTATTATCCTTTATTTATTCCTGTATGTGTCTCTACATTTGACCCATCTTTTAGGAGCAGTGGGCAGCTCATCTTTCAGGCGCCCGGGGACCCATCTCCATGATCTTATTGCTGGGCTTTGGTCAGGACCTCAGCTGGAGGATTTTACCTGTGGAGCATGTTTTTTTGGGTTGATGGGGGAAACCGGAGTGCCCGGAGGAAACCCACATGCAAACAAGAACATGCAATCTCCTCACAGAAAGGCCCACGCAACTCAGAACCTTCTTGCTGTGAGGCTAGCCACTCAGCCAGCGTGCCTACATATTTCCATTTCTTTTCCATTTCTTTTGGTTCCACAGTTCCACAGCGGGTTTACTGAAACGAGGTTTGTACCTGTGAGACGTGAGCACCACAGCTCGCCCGTCCTGGATCACGCTCATGATCGCGTTCCACAGGAAGCGCTTGGAGTGAGGGTCCATCCCCGTCGTGGGCTCATCCTGAAATGAGACATGACCAGGAAATATACCACACCAACTCAACCAAGTTTACGTAGACCAGGCATGTCCAAACTATGGCCCGTGGGCCAAATGTGGCCCTCAGACAATTTTTTCTTGCCCCAAATTACATTAAGCAGAACTTTTGACTCCAAGTTTTTTGAAAATCTACCTTGATAACACAATATTTAATATTTATTGTGTGGTTTTGAGGATCTTAGCATGAATAAAGGACTGAAGCTCATTCTAACGTGTTAAACATGCATATATTTCAATTATTCACTGTACTGAGCACCAGTTTATGGCCCTCAATCGGCCCTCTGCTTCGTCTGTATTTAAATACTGTATGTGGCCCTGGATGAAAAAAGTTTGGGCAACCCTGACGTAGACAAATGGTAAGTTAACCCGTCTTGCCAAAGGACACAATGACAGAATCTATCTTTGGCTGTACAGTTTAATTCATCAGTGTCTGTAAGAAAGATTTATAGCTTGGTGGTGTGAGTTTAATTTTTAATGAATGCAAACTTATGCACATGTGGGTATTTTTTTCTTTTTTTTTTATTATTGATTGAATAATATTACATTGCATTATTTGAAGTGGTTTAAAGTAATAAAGCACAAAAATAAATGCATTTAAAGGTCCCATGACATGGTACTTCTTGATGCTTTTATGTGGCTCCTTATTGGTTCCCTAATACTGTAAATGAATCCTTCTTCAAAATCAACACTTAGTGCATGAGAAAGAGAGATAAGATGAGAAAGAGTCATAAATTTCTCTCTGGAACAGTCCATTATGGGCGTTGTTGCTTGAATGCAAATGAGGAGGACAGAGATGGCCTATAGAAGAGGGTGGGGGCGTGGCCAAACTCTCCACTCTTTCCTCTTCAGCTGTGCGCTGTCACCCACTTCCGCGTTTTTGCGCGAAGGGAGAGATGAGAAGCGTTCCATTGAAAAATAAACACATTTCCACAGAAAATAAAATTAAACCACTGCTGTTTCAGAGGTCCGGAGGGTCGGGTAAAGGACTTCCGAGCCTAGAAACACTCGCAGGTGCCTCCAGGCAAATAAAAAAATGCATTTCGCATTGTGTAGCTCCTTCGTGGTCCAAACTCTCTGGGCGTGATTTACAGAGACGCTGAGTAGAGACACAGACGGGGGGTGCAGCTACATTTTTCAATGTTACGTAACAAAGGTGCCTTGTTGAGAATCGCCCGTTTCAGCTGTGTTTTTTTCAAACGCAGAAAAGTATCGCAAATGCTCAGTTTAGACATTTCGCAACTTTTAGCCATTGATGGGGCCTAAACAGGGTAGGGAAGCTCACATTAATGTTCAAAAACCTCAGAAAGTGAAAATTTCATGCCATGGGACCTTTAAGGATTTTTATTTGAGTATACTTTACAGTGGATACTTTTTAGTCGCTTTTTTTACGTGATACTTTGACTTTAGTAATTTACTTGCTCTGTACTTTTAGTACCAAACCTGAGTACTTCTTCCGCTACTGTCTGTGAAAAGGAACCCACAGGCAAAACTTTAAGCACAAGTATGCACAGATTAGTAAATATATCGACGTATTGTTAAAAAAAAAAATCATATTTTAATTTTTTGTGTGGACAAGTAAATCTGCTGACAAATTTGCAAAAAATTGTATTCAGTTTGAGTAATTTGTTACTCCTCGGGCCACCTGTGCTACTGTCAGCATATGGGCACAGAGAACCAGTTGATTTGAATAGAGCTGCTCCTCCTCCTGCCAGAGGATTAGAACATCGCCAGGCTTCAGTGAGCATATGGGGCTCCATCTGCAGCTCAGAGCACACGCATTGATAAATCCTACTTTAAAGATGTATTTTGTAACTTAAAGGTTTAAAGTGCACTCATGATTTGTCTGGTGGAGGGTCTGTCACCTGCTTGAACGTTCCACAGTACGGCGTTAAAGGTCCTATAGTACACAGAATGGATTCTTGTCCTATATTATTCATTGTGAGCTTTAAGCCATGTTAGGAAGCAGTTACTGTATCAAAAACAGACCCTTTCATTCATGTTTGAGTAATCCTTTATTATTAGCTTCCGGTAAGTTAGTAAATTTGTCTCCACCTTGTGAATATTCAACAATTTTCAAGTTAACAGCTAGCTTTTACTTTAAATTCAGTAGAAATTGGCAATTCCAGAGTTGAAATCATCCAAATTGTAGTAAATGGTCACATTTACACATTACTGGGAACGAAGTTAAGTGGGTTAATGGCAAAAGGAGAATTCAATTTGTCAACTGGACAAGAGTTTATTTGGTCGAATACATTTCGCATCCAAGCTGTTTCTTCAGTTGACAAATTGAATTCTCCTTTTGTCATGGATTCTACCTGGACGACTGTGGGATTCTACACACATCTTAAAGGGATAGTGTTGTTGTTTTTTTTTTATGTGAATCTGTATGGCTTCCCCTTCAACGGAGTCGTGAGGTTAACACTGGCTTACCCATGACAGTGTGATCTGGGCCTAGTTCTCCTCCGGTAACGTAGCTCGTAAACATAGTTCCGGTAAGTTAGCCAGGACAGTTAATAAAGCTTGTTTTTCTTCTCAAAACAACATTTGTCCAAAAAGTGATATATTTGCGTCACACAGTTGTCCGCGCAAAAATTCAGCAGCATATTTCGCATTGGGGTTATTTTCTCTCGACTCATATATCACTGTGCCCAGATTAGCTGTATTGCTTGTTCACTTGTTAGCAGATGTTGCCGTACCAGTGGATGTTGCCGTACCGCATCTGCCGTAAGCAGATGTTTACAAGTGAACAAGCAATACAGCTAATCTGGCCACAGTGATATGAGTCGAGAGAAAATAACCCCAATGCGAAATACGCTGTAGAATTTTTGCGCGGACAACTGTGTGACACAAATATATCATTTTTTGAACAAATGTTGTTTTGAGAAGAAAAACAAGCTTTATTAACTGTCCTGGCTAACTTACCGGAACTACGTTCACGAGCTACGGAACCGGAGGAGAACTTGGCCCAGATCACGCTGTCATGGGTAAGTCAGTGTTAATCTCACGACACCGTTGAAGGGGAAGCCATACAGATTCACATTTAAAAAAAAAACACTATCCCTTTAAGTGGGTTAAGTGTCTTGCCCAACGATACAACGGCAGCATTCATCCGTGGGAGCTGGAATCGTACCGCCAACCTGTGGGTCAGTGGATCTGACCACTCAACCAATGACGGTTTTTTTTATGTCGAGAGCGGGATTCAAACCGCCAAACTTTGGACCAGTGGACTAACGCTCTACCAACTGAGCTACCTCCGCCCTTTACGACTGCTGTAGTGAAGGTGTATGGAGTTTAAAAACACGTTGGATCACTTCCTGTATTACCACATGACATCACAAGGTGGGACAGAGTTTTCTGTTTGAGACAGAACTGCATGTTTCTGATGTCACACATTGGAAGTCTCGCAGAAGAACTTCTTTGGGAATTTCGATTTCAACGAGCGGAGGCCATTGAAAAAAAACGACACCATCTTTAGTTTGTCGTTCAGATCTTATTACACTTCCATGCTGTAGCCTCACCAACAGAACGAGGGCGGGGCATCCGATCATAGCGATGGCCGTGGACAGTTTGCGCTTGTTTCCTCCGCTGTACGTCCCTGCGCAGCGCCCGGCGTATTCAGACAAACCCAGCTTCTGAATACCCCACTCTGCCACCTACAGGAGAACAAAAACAGAGTCCAGGTTTTAAAACACATTATTGTTTACAGAAAGGAAGGAATCTTTACCCTGAAACCCATGAGTATGTTCCATTGGTGCATCATTACAATGTCCTAGAATGTCTGTAGTTTTAAACTGAGCTGGAACAATAATGATGGGAGGTTTGATGACACAGTTTAAGAGCAAACAATGAAATGGAAAGACTATTCTCACAAAAGATATCAGGGCAGGGGCTAATGAAGCAAATGAACATGTACACGTATTTACAACTAACAAAGTTTAATAAGTTACTGATGCATGGACCTAAAAAATGACAAATAAAAAAATTCTGATAGAATCACTATGCATAGTATGAAATATCTACTGGCTGCGAAATGAGCTGAGCATATGCAAATGTTTTCGTGATTTTTCTCATCCAAGTTTTGTTTGAGACTGGCAATCCACAATCTCCTTTCCTTTGATAATTGCTCTGTCTGTTCACACTGGTTTAGTCCTGGTTTAGTCCTGGTTGGTCACTACTTTAGGTAAACGATAGAACTGCAGGTGTTTTTCTGTGTCCGATCTATTGTGACAGCCTAGGACCCGACAATAGTTGACCATTTTGCATAAGTGCACTGCTCGCTTTGTTTCGAATATCTCCAACATGGCCAACTTCGGGATTATGACGTCACGTGAAAAAGCTCAATTAATAGACTGTCTACATCTCCAAAGTGCCAAGTCTGTATAGAACTCATTTGTTGTCAAGGTGCAAAATTATACAAACCGATGATTGCGAAGTCCACGACAACTTCTGGAATAAGGTGAGTAAAATGAGTGGTCTAACCTGTCATAGGCACTTTAAAATAATGAAATGTGATGAATCAAATGTTAATCCTTCGGTGTTTGTTTAACTTCAAAATCCACTGGGGCGCTTCTGGGAATGAGCTGGAGAGTCACGGGTAGCTCTACTCACTCTGGGGATCTCGGACTCTGGGACCCCTCTGAGGCGGGCGTACAGGTGCAGGTGCTCTCGTCCCGTCAGCAGCTCGTCTATGGCGTCAAACTGAGGACAGTAGCCCATGTTCTGGTGCACGTCCAGGATCTGCGTCAGGATACTGAAAACACAATATGAGGTATACTCAGATGAATATGAACTGACTGCGTGGCGTGGTGGTGGTGTGTCCGCAGTGTGCCGTCTGCATCTAGGATCAGGAAGTGGGCGTTAGCATGTGATTTGTTGTTGGCTTTAACTTCGCTCTAGTCTCTGAGATTTGCGTAAGTGAGGAATAACTTTGGATGAGACTGTTTAAATTGAACGAGTGCTTTTCACGTTTTTAAACACAGTAAAATCAAATTGAATTTCAACACAGACGCAGAGAGAACACGTAAACACAATGACAGGCCGCACACAGTCCGACCGAGTTTCTGGTGTATCTACAGCGCCATGTTACCTCAAATATACAGGAAGTTTGTATTTAAGGTTTAAAGTTAATTCCAAATTGCAGTCCTTGCCCTTCATTACAGAACGTTGGCATCAGATTCCCTGCTCCAGCGCAAATTGATTATGACCTTTAAAAACTTTCAAATCGCAAAGCCCCAGTTTTTTGTATTGATTTGTTCCCTCATTGCTTCAGACAGGCACTGGCACATGGCCCAGAGTGCCCATAAATCCATCTGCTATTACCACAGTGAGAAGTACATCTTACTACACTGGATGGAGAAATAACTTTTTTATAGTTGTGTGTAATTGAGATGAGGGGGGGGGAATTACCATCATAATAATGCATTAGTCGTAGACATCGCTTCTCCAGACGCTCAAAGTCACTTTACAGTTTGGTGCATTATTTATTCACTCCACACTCTATGATGTTAAGATAGTATTGTAGGCACGGTTGCCCTGGGGCAGGCTGATGAAAACGAGGCTGGACCATAACCAATCACTCATGCACACACCCCATTCATACTTGACAACATGGATGAAGTATCTTGCCTAAGGACACACAACAACAGTTTTGCCACTTATGTCCCACCGTAGCACCTGAAATTCCCATTGGTCTCTCATTCAAGTACTAACCTTAGCCTCCGACAAGGCTTTGACGAGGAGGAAAAGTATTTGGGTCATTCCAGAAATGGAGGACATTTTACGTCCCACCCATCAAATATTAAATAATCCATATACAAAATACTAAATAAAACATAACATTTCTGAGTGAATTTACTTGTCCTGAGACCAAATCTAAAAAAAAACTAAGAGAAAAGAATGCTTGAAAATAGTTTTAAAAATACCAAATAAGTCTGGAGTACCCACAAAAATGCCATTTTCCTCTTGTCCCACCCCTCTAATGGCCAAATTGAATCTCAAATAAACTAGTTAAAATTAATTTGTTTCATTGCCATCTCTTGTAACTGTGGAAACATTTGTTTTAATAGACATAATATTTCAAATAATAATTATTTTTCATGAACATGATAATATATAATATATATTATACAATATATATAACATAGTTAGCCTTGATTGAATGTCTCACTCTACCTCATTCAACCCTGTTATGCACATGATCAGAAAAATACAATTATTATTTTTTCCTTTACTTATTTGCATAAATAAGTTTTTTTCTCTTGATTAGCAGTAACAGCTAAACAGCTAGCTTCTCCTGCTGAGATAAAGCGAACATTAGTGCAATTTTGCAACCCTGTTACTCTGATTAGAGTAAATAAATAAACCATATAAATCATGTAATAAAAATTGTACCATTGACCGTAAGCTGAGCTAATCAAGCATTTGATTAGTTTATTACCTATTATTGATGAATATATAGCAGAAAATCAGAAAAGTGAAGGTTTATTGTTCAAGAATTTTAAAGCCAAAATGTCCTCCAATTCTGGAATGACCCATTTATACTTTTATGCATTTATTTGTAAAAAAATTTTTTTTTTTCCTTTTTCTTTAACCTTTATTTAACAAGGAAAGTCCCATTGAGATTAATAATCTCTTTTTCAAGGGAGTCCTGGCCAAGACAGCGGCACAGATCAATAATTTTAACTTTACAGTGTTGTGTTTTTTAGTTGATTGTACATACTTATAATTATTATTTATCTTAATTTTGATGCATACTCATATTTTCCTACTGTTTCTGAAATTTGCGTTGTGACACTGCAATTTCCCCATTGTGGGACAAATAAAGGATTATCTTATCTTATCTTATTTTATCTTACAATTACAAAACCATTTCAAAAACAATTTTCAAGCAATTACAAGCAATAAAATGTTTTAGAATTAAAGATCCCATGACATGGTACTTCTTGATGCTTTTATATGGCTCCTTAATGGTTCCCTAATACTGTAAATGAATCCTTCTTCAAAATCAACACTTAGTGCATGAGAAAGACACATGTACAGAGTCAGAGTCAAAAAATAACTCTCTGAACACCTCATTATGGGCCTTGTTGCTTGAATGCAAATGAGAAGGACACAGATTGGTTAGAGGAGCGGGTGGGGGGGGCAAATGCGCCGCTGGTTCCTTGTTTTAGCGGTGCGCTGTGCCTGGCCCCACTTCCGCGTGTGTAAGCGCGAAGGAGGAAAGGAGAGCCTTTTCAATGAAAAAAAACACATTTTCACAGAAAATAAAATTAAACCACTGCTGTTTCAGAGGTCCAGAGGGTTGGGTAAAGGACTTCCGAGTCTAGAAACACTCGCATGTGCCTCCAGGCAAATAAAAAAACGCATTTCGCATTGCGTAGCTCCTCCGCAGTCCAAATTCTCTGGGCGTGATTTCCAGAGACAGGAGGTGGAGATCCAGACGGTGGTGGAACTGAATTTGCATTTCTTTTTTCGATCTGACGCCAGTAAGGTGCCTTGTCGAGAATCGCCCATTTGAGCTGTGTTTTTTTCAAACGCAGAAAAGGATCGCAAATGCTCAGTTTAGACATTTCGCAACTTTTAGCCATTGGGGGGGCCTAAACAGGGTAGGGGAGCTCACATTAACGTTCAAAAACCTCAGAAAGTGAAAATTTCATGCCATGGGACCTTTAAAAACATTTACAAACCATAGATTTCATTTCCAAACCTTTGAGCAAGATTTTAAACTGTCCTATAGAGACCAGTTCCTTTAGTTTCCAGTCTTTTTGTAGGTTGTTCCAAATTGTGGGAGCAGAATACTGGAACGCCCCTTTACCAGCTTCTGTGCGAACACTTGGCACAGTCAGCAGCAGTGATTCCTGAGAGCGTAAAGAATAATGTCCAGTTGCTCCTGGTTGAAGATATTCACACAAATTGTTGCATACGTTTTGTTTTGTATCTGTGTCTTTTCCTGTGAATTGCATTGGCTCTGTTATCACAGCTGCACTCACGGTCACCTATCTCCCTGCCATAGAGGTGAAGCCTTTTCAGTTCAAAAATCAGATTGAATTAGAGCACAAATGCCTTGAGTTAGTGACTTTTTGTCCTGGGAGTGTCGGTGTTGATTATGCTGCAGTACCTGTATCCTGCCACAGAGGCCTCCCCTGAGCTCACGTCTGTGTCACCCGTCAACATTTTGAAGGTCGTCGTCTTCCCTGCTCCGTTCACTCCCAGAAGACCAAAACACTGCACCAGAGACAGAGAGAGGAGAGGAGAGGGAGGGTGAGAGAGAAGAGCAGGTATAAGTGTGGAGTTGTTAAATCCTTTTGTTTGAGAGGAGAAATAATTATAAGTGTTTGAAACCTTGTGTTGCATGGGTCTTCTAAGAATGTTAAGTAGAAATCCAATTGTTAATTAAACTTGTGGTCTTTATCAAACATTTCCTGTTGTCTTTGTGGTGTCTTGTGCTGCCCCCTTTACCAATTGTATGAAATGGCTACAAATTCTTCAAATGTTCTCAGATTTCCATGTGTAAGGCATCATCGCAAAGCTTAGAATCTACACTTTCAGAATCTGTGAATAACTCAAAACGCCTCCGGGATGACTTATGACTGGTTTTCCTGTGGTCGTGACTGGCTGCATAATAGTGAGGGGTATGTCACCTCCTTGTTTCCATGGAGATGTTACATGACATATCATGTCTAAGTGTCCAGTGGTTTGGCTTGAAACGTATCCATGTGGCATTCATTCATTTGGTGAGGTTTTAATGTGGAAAAAATACTTAGACTTAGACAAACTTTATTGAACCACAAGGGAAATTGTTTTGGGTACAGTAGCTCACTCATCAAATATAATATATAATAGAGGGTAAAAAGAAAAATATATAGATGGAAAAGCAACCAAAGAGCAATAGACCTGTGTCAGATGAGACATCATTATATACATAAAAATAATGATAAATACAATATATATGTACAAATCAGATTTAAATAGAAAAGTAGTAGTCAAATCTAAAATACCATATCAAATAAGATACACAGTACCAGCTGTGTACAGTTGTAGGGAGTATAGACTTAAACTTAGACAAACTTTATTCATCCACAAGGGAAATTGTCTTGGGTACGGTAGCTCACTGATCAAATATAATATACAACATAAAAAGAGGGTAAAAGAACAAAAAGAAAAATAGATGGAATAGCAACCAAAGAGCAATAGACCTGTGTCAGATGAGACATAATTATATACATAAGATAATGGTAATCAATATATATGTATTATCTGTTACATAAGGGCAGTGCTTCTCAATTATTTTCTGTGACGCCCCCCCTAGGAAGAAGAAAAAATTTCACGCCCCCCCTCCCTGCGCGTGATGATAAATAGTATTATTTGTCTAGAAAATTATTAGTACACCTCTGCATAATACTGTATCCTTTTATTAACATTAAAAACAAAAAAGAAAGAAAGAAACTTCCAACAAAGACTGCACTGTCTTTTTGCACTGAGGACTCAAATATTAATGTGTTTTTAATGCAGATTTGCGCACATTTGTTTACATTTTGGAGAAACGAAACTTAAAACCACATGGCTTATTTGCATAAACTAAGCGCTGAAAAAAAAAACCTCTCTCCTCGCGCCGCTGATGCGTCAGCTTCTGTCAGACTAAAGGACACGACTCTGGAATATACGTGTTTTTTCGGTGACAGAGGATGTTCTGCTGATGATGAGTCTGTTCTGTATATCGCGTATTTAAGGTTGACGACCCCTGCCCCAGAGCGACAATGAGAGCGCCACTGCCAACTACTGTTGTTGATGTGCAATTACACTTAGTTCAAGTACAGTACGGCGAAAAAGCATGTTTCCCAGGGTCACACGCGCCCCCCTTGGCATCACACCACGCCCCCCCAGGGGGGCCCGCCCCACTATTTGAGAAGCACTGCATTAGGGTGAGTTGTTGAATATCACGCTTTCTTATTGTGAGCTACTTAAATGTCATACTGTGAAACATTCCAGGCAAAGCAAAATCCTTTTCATGGAGACAAGCAGGTAGCTCACCCTCCACCTGAAAAGTTATAGTGCCCCTGAATGCACCTTAAATTGAGATAGTCTGACACATTGTTTATACCACCACGCAACTTAAAGGTCGTATATTCAGCTAAATTGACTCATCTGAGATTTAAGGCATGTGATAATGTTGTTACCTCATCAAAAACATACCTGGAGTTGAGTTTTGTTTGCTTCACAACGTTTGATTAACCCATTATTATGTCCACACCACCAAAGCTCAAAATGCTGTTCTACCTTGTGATGTCATGTAGTAGCAGTTTTCAAGTTAACAGCTCCTTTTACCATTAGTTCAGCAGAGACTGGCAATTCCAGGGCTGAAATTATCCAAATGATTCTAGTGAAAGTGTGTGGAGTTTAAAAACACAGTGGAGCACTTCCTGTATTATCACATGACTTCATAAGAACATACAACAGTTTGTTTTCTGTTTGAGAGCACACATCAGTCTAAATGTGCAGGATTTCTGTCTTAAACATGTGTGAATAAAACAAAAACACAACTCCAGAGCTGTTTTTGATGAGAAAACAATATTATAAGAAAGATCAGAACACAGTGTAATATGGGCCCTTTAAATAAGACACTATGGTCTTATTGATCACAACCCCTTTATAATATTATATCATTAATTCATTTTTTTCATCTGCTTCATCGTGTTCTCCTATTTCAGAATTTTCAGTCGTAATAAACCTGCCCACCAAACCTGTCCACTAAAACACAAATTATTAACATGATATAATCTATTAAAACACATTTATTTGTTTTTCCTTATCTTATCATCTCTAAATGATATCGTCAATAAAAGCCTGCATGAGTCCGTACCTCTCCTGCTGGAACTCCTACACAAATCCGGTCCACCGCTGCCCTCTTCCTGCCCACGTATGTCTGTGCAAGAAAAAACATGTATTTCTATAAGAAGGTAAACAGCTGCTAAACATCTGAATGGGAAAAACTATGCAGGAAAAATCAGCACATTATAATACAGCTGTTTAAATTACAGTTCTTATATTCTGGGGGTGTAAGGAAAAATCAATTCGGTGATATAACCTGACACTTCGCTGCAGAATTCTCGAATAGATTCAAAATGCATTTGATTTTTTAAAAGAACATCTTTCACAAAGTTTGCACTCCTGAAATGAACGACAAAACATTTCCATTTTAGCTTTGGGCAACTTTTAATTTCAGATTTCGGTTAGTTTAAAACAAACATTTTTTATTTTTTTGCCTCTTCACATACAATAACAAATCAACGCGCTCTTCCCATACGCCAGGGGTGTCAAAACTATGGCCCAGGGGTCAAATCCGGCCCTCTGACCAATTTTCGTTGGCCCCCAGGGATCCTACTGAATTGGCCCAAATGATCAGCCACTGAGCAGTAATTTTACTTCAAATTCTGGTTTCTCGATTACTGCAACCTCAATAACAACTCACTGCATTATGATCCAGGCCTAAAATTTGTGTTCTCTGACTTTTAAAAGGTGTTGTGGCCCATTAAAGTCATATAAAATGCATCTATCTGAAAGTCTCACTGTTCTCACTAGCTGTCTACTGCCCTCCACTATGAATATGTTTGTATATGTGGCCCTGGGTGGAAAAAGTTTGGACATTCCTGCCATAAGCTCTTGTGTCTCATATTCTTAAAGTAACATGTTTGTTGTGGATTTTGCATCTCCTGCAGAAGGTTTAGCAAGAACACCTCCAGTTCACTGTTGACATTTCTTTGAGGTTAGCTCTGGCGTCATTCAAATTACAGAATTTGACCTTCTTTAAAATATCACTGGTCTACAAGCAAAATGCTTCCGGAACAAAAGTAGTGTAATTTTCCTTGGTTTAGGTCACTAATAAAAAAAAAAGTCAGTCAGAAGTGCTGATTGGCTATAGTTTCCAAGATATAGTATTGGGGCAAAATAGGAAATGTAAGCAAAATAAGGCAAAAACGGTAGTTTATCAGAAGGTACAGTGTGTCTACAAGCACCAGTTCTATCTGAAAGCCTGTCTGCACATTCACATACATTCATTTTAATATGTCTAGAGTTTTAACATCAAATATTTTTTGATTTCACATAAAAGAGATGCCGCAAAATTGTGTGCACCTGATGTCTTAAGATATTTCTTGTTTATTTCTTGATGGATAAAGAAGTGCAAGTTAAATATTTTCAAGATATAAACATTATTTTTAAGCAAAAATGTCTTTTAAATTAAATATCTTGAATACATTAGCTAACCAGCAGTTATCAATTGATTTTCAGTTCATCTTATCAATATAAATGAGATTTAGCCACTTTTATCTCAGAAGCAGATCGAGTCCAAAAATTTGTAGACCAGTGTTATCAGTTTACTCATCCTACTATTTAAACCTCCTTGGAAGCAAAGTCAGGCTTATTCAATACAAAAGTGCAGTGTTGAGTATTCAAGTTCACCGGGTGATCGTAAATAAACTTCTCCTGCCTCTGTACAACTCAACAACAACACAAACACTAACAATGGTCCTGTTATTACGTAGGTACAATGAAATTATCAAATAAAATATATTATCATTGAAATATGTATTTATATCAAAGGAAAATGTTTCTTTAGCTATTTAAATTAAACATGAATTTTGTCTTATGAATTGTCTAATGAATTTTATAACAGAAATATATTGTATTTTAACTTTTAGGGCACTACATAAACATAAGTTATGTTCACTCTTCTCATGATTTAAAGAAATGTATACATTATATTTCATACAATACCGTTTCTCGTGAAGGTGTAGTTGACTATATTATTAGAATCATTGTAAATCGCAATATATCAGCCATTGATTTAGTTATTTCATTATTATACCATTATATTCCAACTAAATTAAATAAATAGAAATGCATAGTAATAAAATAAAATAAAAAGAAATGCATAGTAATAAAATAAAAAATAAATAGAAATGCATAGTAATAACATAAAATAAAATAAATAGAAATGCATAGTAATAACATAACATAAAAAATGCATAGTAATAAAATAGAATAAATAGAAATGCATAGTAATAAAATAAAATAAAAAATGCATAGTAATAAAATTAAATAAAATTAAATAAAATTAAAAATTAAATTAAATTAAAAATAAAATAAAATTAAAAAAAATTAATAAAATAAAATTAAAAATAAAATTAAAAATAAATAAAAAAAATTAAAAATAAATAAAAAAAATAAATAAAATAAAATAAAATAAAATAAAATAAAATAAAATAAAATAAAATAGGGGTGTAACCTTGGAGAGGTCTCTGATTTGCAGGATGTCCGACTTGCTGCCTCCTTCATAAATCCTTCTTCTCTCCTCCGCCACATCGTTGTCATCGTCAATAACTGGTCTTCTGTTTGGACTCACAGGGAACCTAAAAAGAAAAAGTTGTGTTTTAAAAAGATTATACAGAGAAAAACTAGGTGCTAAAATGTAAAATTTAACAGATAACCTGAGTTTATTGTGATGGCTTGTAGTTTATTACATTAAAATTGGTTGTATATTATTTTTATAAAGTCTTACAAAGGGGACACAAAGATAGGATGAGATTTTAAACCAGGTATACTCTGGTTATAAGGTGACTACACACTGACATTTTCACTGGCTGTTTTTTTTTTTTTTACTTTTTTAATATTGGCTTTACAATAATGGTACAAAACTATTGCTTAAATAGTGCTTAAAATGTTGTAGAGGGAAGCAGCGTTAAAAAGGAGTACTTCTATGGAATATTAACTGCTAACATCACTTATTTAAATAACCAAAAATGCTATATTTGCTGAAAACAACATATTAACATGGTTTATATGTTTTACTTTTGTTTGTTTGCTCTCCGCACTAAGTCCCTCCCTCTTCAGAGCACCATCATAGTAACACAATCAGTGTGCGTTCCACCAATTAAACTACTGCACATCGCATCAGGTTTGTCAAGTTGTTGTGTACAGTTTTGTGTGATGCTTTTGTATATTGATGGAGAATGTAGGAGTATGTCGTGTGGGAGCATGAATGACAGAAAAAGTAAGTAGAAAAGTTTTTTTTTTTTTTTTTAATTTTGCAAGGTAAAATATGTAACTTTCTGAAAGTGGCACTTGACTTATATAATTCCTTGGAAATAGAAAGTTAAAACCATATTCAAATCAGAACATCCTCCATTGAAATAGATAGAATTTTAAAGACAAAAAAGCTACATACTGTGGCTTTAAGACCATTCAACTAATATTATGCACCAGACTATCCTGCCCTAATAACTCCATTGCATAACTGTACTGTTCTTGTGTGCCTTACCAGTGCTCCATGAAGAAGCGATACTGAATGAGCAGATTGAGGATAAAGTAAAAAAATCCTTCGACTGCCATAAAAGCCATGTTTTTGCCCACAAAATCCCATCTGAACGGGTCAGCTGTGTGCTCCTCTCCTGTACAACACAAACAACGTGAACTCAGAAAATATATGAACCCTAAAGACAGAACAAAGTTACAGAAATACAGTTGGTTGTATGTATGTTTGTATTTATGTATGTAGTATATATGCATGTATGTATGTATTTATGTATGTAGTATATATGTATGTAGTATATATGTATGCATGTAGTATGTATGTATGTATGCATGTATGTAGTATGCATGTATGTATGTAGTATATACGTATGCATGTAGTATGTATGCATGTATGTATGTAGTATATACGTATGCATGTATGTATGTAGTACACTCAACAAAAATATAAACGCAACACTTTTGTTTTTGCTCCCATTTTTCATGAGATGGACTTAAAGATCTAAAATTCATTCCAGATACACAATATTACCATTTCTCTCAAACATTGTTCACAAATCTGTCTAAATGTGTGATAGTGAGCACTTCTGCTTTGCTGAGATAATCCATCCCACCTCACAGGTGTGCCACATCAAGATGCTGATCTGACATCATGATTAGTGCACAGGTGTACCTTATACTGCCCACAATAAAAGGCCACTCTGAAATGTGCAGTTTTGTCTCACAGCAAAATGCCACAGATGTCACAAGCATTGAGGGAGCATGCAATTGGCATGCCGACAGCAGGAATGTCAACCAGATCTGTTGCTCGTGCATTGAATGTTCATTTCTCCACCATAAGCCGTCTCCAAAGGCGTTTCAGAGAATATGGCAGTACATCCAACCGGCCTCACAACCGCAGACCACGTGTAACCACACCAGCCCAGGACCTCCACATCCAGCAGGTTCACCTCCAAGATCGTCTGAGACCAGCCACTCGGACAGCTGCTGAAACAATTGGTTTGCATAACCAAACAATTTCTGCACAAACTGTCAGAAACCGTCTCAGGGAAGCTCAACTGCATGCTCGTCGTCCTCATCGGGGTCTTAACCTGACTCCAGATCGTCGCCGTAACAGACTTGAGTGGGCAAATGCTCACATTCGATGGCGTCTGGCACGTTGGAGAGGTGTTCTCTTCACGGATGAATCTCGGTTTACATTGTTCAGGGCAGATGGCAGACAGCGTGTGTGGCATCATGTGGGTGAGCGCTTTGCTGATGTCAATGTTGTGGATCGAGTGGCCCATGGTGGTGGTGGGGTTATGGTATGGGCAGGCATCTGTTATGGACGAAGAACACAGGTGCATTTTATTGATGGCATTTTGAATGCACAGAGATACCGTGATGAGATCCTGAGGCCCATTGTTGTGCCATACATCCATGAACATCACCTCATGTTTCAGCAAGATAATGCACGGCCCCATGTTGCAAGGATCTGTACACAATTCTTGGAAGCTGAAAATGTCCCAGTTCTTGCATGACCAGCATACTCACTGGACATGTCACCCATTGAGCATGTTTGGGATGTGCTTGACCGGCGTATACGACAGCGTGTACCAGCTCCCACTAATATCCAGCAACTTCACACAGCCATTGAAGAGAAGTGGACCAACATTCCACAGGCCACAATTGACAATTTGATAAACTCTATGCGAAGAAGATGTGTTGCACTGCATGAGGCAAATGGTGGTCACACCAGATACTGACTGATTCTGAGTCCCCAGACCCCCAATAAAGCAAAAAAAAAAAAAAAAAAAAGCACATTTCAGGGTGGCCTTTTATTGTGGGCAGTCTAAGGCACACCTGTGCACTAATCATGATGTCAGATCAGCATCTTGATGTGGCACACCTGTGAGGTGGGATGGATTGTCTCAGCAAAGCAGAAGTGCTCACTATCACACATCTAGACAGATTTGTGAACAATGTTTGAGAGAAATGGTAATATTGTGTATCTGGAATGAATTTTAGATCTTTAAGTCCATCTCATGAAAAATGGGAGCAAAAACAAAAGTGTTGCGTTTATATTTTTGTTGAGTGTATATATGTATGCATGTAGTATGTATGCATGTATGTATGTAGTATATATGCATGTATATAGTATATACATATGCATGTAGTATGTATGTATGTATGTATGCATGTAGTATGTATGTATGTATGCTTGTAGTATGTATGTATGTATGCATGTAGTATGTATGTATGTATGCATGTAGTATGTATGTGTGTATGTATGTATGCATGTAGTATGTATGTATGTATGTATGCTTGTATGTATTAAGTGTGCTTGGGTGCATTCAAGTACTTGTTGGGCATTAGTAATGCCATGAACTACGACTTGTACTAAAATTTCAAACTTGATTTTAATACTAAGGTACTAAGTTATTGACTCTATACTTAATAAGTATAGTGTAAAAACAACTCTCTTTATTAAAACAATAGAATGTGATTTTCAACATTAAATCATAGTACTTTCTTTTATGTTACCATTTTCTGTAATCCCTCAGTGGTCCAGGTAAGTTCCACAGTGGTCCATGAGCGTATACTAGTCCATGTGCTCTTATACTTGCTCTGATAAAGCTCAAGATCATTCTAAAACTATTCAGCAAAGTTTCATTTCTGTCCTGTGAATGTGAATTTTTAGTACTGATGCTCAGTGGTGGAAGAAGAACTTCATTTTTTTTTAAAGTACAGATAGTGGGACAAAACATACTCAATTAAAAGTAAAAGTATCTTTAAGTACCTGTTTAAAAATGTATTTAAAAAGTAAAAAATACAAGTATTTTGCACAGGTTTGAGGTCTTATAAGATGTATTGATTTTGATAAAGATTTGTGCTGAATTTTGTTGAATAAAAATCAATAGTTTTTTGTTTGTTTTTTCTAGCAGTTTTTGTATTAAATACAAAATGTATGTTTTTAACGTCACTAATGCTGTTATCTGAAACATGGAGAGGCTTCTTCAGGATCTCAACTAGCACACAGCAAAAACGAAAATCACAAATTTTGAAGAAAAAAAACCCCCACAAAAACTGCATTTACTGAGAATCTGTTTCTGCGACATGAGGGCTCAGCTTCCGTGGAGGGACACATTTGTGTGTTTTGTTTATGCAAAATATTTACTACCTTTTCTTTGTTCTACCACTGTCGATATCTGCTCAAATGAGTATGTAGTTTTGATACCAGTTTTAGTATTGATTAGTAAGTGATTTTTGTTACTTTTTAGAACCTTATTAAGTACTGGTGTGAGCCTGTTTTAGACCTGCATGTAGAGACGTGTTTTGATTTGTTCTAGACCTGGTTTAGTCTAGTTTTACTTCTCGGTATAATCCTGGTTTAGACATTATTTTTCCTTGATATAAACATAAAAATGTGAAGTAAAATTGCCATTGCTTGACTAAAATCCTTACCAAATCTGGCGTAGACCTCGGTTACCGCCTGGTTCATGGCCATGTCAATCAGACCTCGTCCCAAACAGAAATGAGGGAAAATCAACAGAAACTTCTTCAACCATTCATTAAATGCCAGCAACGACTGTGAACATAAAAGTGCAAAAGATACAACATTACAAAGCAGAGTAAAGGATAAACAGGGTGATAGATAGAAGTGATGCTCAACTGGGCAGTACCTGGAAGACTAACAGTGAGGGGTGGAGGAGGGGCGAGGTCTGGAGGTATAAGGGACACTGTGATTGGTCTAACAAGTATCCACACTTCAAACTTCTGCAGCCAGATGTTTGTGTTCAGAAACAGCTGTAATCAAGATAGTTCTGTGTGATGATGTCACAAACTACTGGAAATTGAAGATAGCAGATTTTTTTTTTTTTGGACCAGAAGGCTGCAAATTTACCTAGTTTGCACTAAAGTTACCAAAAAAAGTTTTAGTGTTTTGTGTTTAGTTCCACTTACCTACAGCTCTGGAAAAAAAATAAGAGACCACTGCATTTTTTTCTACATGATTATAGCCATTCCATTCCAGCGTCTGTTGAATTCCAACACAAACACAAAGCTGAGCTACTTCAGTTCTTGCACCAGGAGTGGAATAAAGTCACCCAAGAACAATGTGAAAGACTTGTGGAGAGCATGCCAAGACGCATGAAAGCTGTGATTAAAAATAAGGGTTATTGCACCAAATATTGATTTCTGAACTCTTCTTAAGTGTAAACATTAGTATTATGTTGTTTTAAAATGAATTTGTTTGTTTCTTTGCATTGTTTGAGGTCTGAAAACATGTATCTTTTTTGTTATTTTGACCATTTGTCATTTTGTCACAAATAAATGCTCTCAACGATAATATTTTTATTTGGAATTTGGGGGAAATGTTGTCAGTAGTTTATAGACTCAAACAAAAATGTTCCCTTTTTGCCCAAACACATACCTATAAGTAGTAAAATCAGAAAAACTTATAATTTTGCAGTGTTCTCTTAAGATGCGTATCACAGTGTTCTCTTATTTTTTCCAGAGCTGTATACCAGATTTTGTTCCATGTATTTGAGCAGAATTTGCCCCAGTACAGGCATATTGTATAAACAGCTCTTGAGGTCAAAATAAGTCCACTGTGTGCTGTCTGAGCCTAATTATAAAGTGTTTTGTTGTCAGGGAATCAGGGAGAGCGTGATTAGCATGCTAGCTGCTGTTAGCTTTACTGTGGCGGCAAATTCCACTCCACGGAAAGTTGTGAAAAGTGCCTATAAACTCATTGAGGTGAAAAATTAGGATGCTCAGAATGCATAAGGTAAGTGAGGAATGACTTTGGATCATTGCAAACTGTTCAAAATGAATTAGTTCTGATTTTCATGAACACAGATCGATAATAAGAATGGCACTTTGTTGTTTGCAGACAAGATGAGATATATGACTTAAAATAGCTTTCAAATTGCAAAATATGATTGTGAAAACAGCTTTTAAAAACTTTGGTTTAGAATAGATTCAATACATAAACAACTGAGGGATTACACAGATATAAGGCCACATGGTAATAGCAGGGCTCTCAAGTCTCACGCATTGAGAGTGTGACACACGCAATTCGACGTGTTCACACGCTCACACGCCACACATGGCATTTCTCACGCTGATTTCTTCTCTTTTTTTTTTGTGCCCAGAAAATGGGTCTGTGTGGCTTAGTTTATGCAGGCTCCGCGCGTTTTCAGCGAAAAAAAACGGTCCGAGCGGAGGCCGGAGCAGACGCGCCGTCCCCCGGGCACGTTCTGAGCCTCAGTCCTGGTGCCATGTCTCCTCTGAGACGCACTGACTCCGGTCCCGGTGTCTCCGTCTGTGCGTAACGTGTCCCCCCCCGACGGCTTAGGCGCGGCCCAGAGCCGAACTGCCCGCGGTGAGACGCGGTGAGACGTGGTTCGCCGCGGGCCCGGTGCATTAACCAGACTCTTACATGAATCCGTTAAAAATGTCCCGCTCCCCCCCGCCCCGGTCCCTCCTCCCCGCCCCTCTCAGCGCGCACTGACAAAGTGCGGTGATGATAAAACAAACTGAGAACCATCAGGTAATAACTTCATTTATATAACTGCGCCCCCCCCGCTCCTCGGGAAAAATTGCCCCCCGTCCTCGGAAATTACAGTCTCACGCACGACCCCGCTCAAAACTTGAGAGCCCTGGTAATAGAAAAGAAAGTTTTTCGATTTAAAGTTGAAAAAAAATGATTGTGGGGTCAGAATCAGTACTGAGTATCAAGTCTATTACTGAGTACTGAAATTGAGTTTGAAATTGTTATATCGTGACAACAATGAGGCACAGCACGCTCATGTTAATGCATAGAAAAAGCTAACAGGTGTTAACATAAACATTCAAATGGAGATGAATAGAGGAAGTGAAAATATATATTAATAAAAAAAACAAATACAAGTCGTAAATGCAGCAGAATGACTCATGTGTTGGTATGTTACAAGAATACAGATGTAAAGAGGAGAGCATATGGAGCTGAGACCTAATCACATTTATTATTCTGTTATGGTATAATCTTAATATATTCATTTTATTCATTGCACACACGTATAAAGGTGGAATTTCTCTTGGAAACAGTAACTTTTTAATATAGCTCTTGTGTGTGTAGATACAGCAGCAGATTGAAATAAGAGTGACTAATGAGAATGAATAATCCACCAATCTTTATATTTAATATTGACTTCGTTTGGTGGGGTGGGTAGTACATGTGGTAAATATCATAGTGTGTCAGTTTGTGGTTTGTGTCATTACGTTTTTTGGTAGTTTATATGACACATTTAAGGTGCTGCCCTTTATTTTAATCAGTCTAATCATAACTATTAGGCAAAATAAAGTTTATCTCTTGTCGACATTCCATCCATCATTTTTCTTCTGCTTATCCGGGGTCGGGTCACGGGGGCAACAGTCTAAGCAGGGACTCCCAGACTTCCTTCACCCCCGACACTTCCTCCAGCTCCTCCGGGGAGACCCCAAGGCGTTCCCAGGAGGCATCCGGAACAGATCCCTGAGCCACCTCAGCTGTTCCTCTCAACGTGGAGGAGCAACAGCTCTACTCCGAGCCCTTCCCGTATGACTGAGCTCCTCACCGTATCTCTAAGGGAGCGCCCAGCCACTCTGCGGAGGAAACTCATTTCGGCCGCTTGTATCCGCAATCTTGTCCTTTTGGTCATTACCCAGAGCTCATGACCATAGGTGAGGGAGGAACGTAGACTGACGGTAAATCGAGAGCTTTGCCATTTGGCACAGCTCCCGCTTCACCACAACGGTCCAATACAGCGACCACATCACTGCCAACGCTGCACCGATCCGCCTGTCAATCTCACGCGCCATCCTCCTCTCACATGTGAACAAGATCCCGAGATAATTGAACTCCTCCACTTGAGACAAGGACTCTCCACCCACCCGGAGAGGGCAAACCACCTTTTTCTTGTCGACGTTATGGTTGCTATATAGGTAACAATTATGGAACTATCTCTACGTACATGTTTTGTTCTACATTTGATATACATCCAGATTATGTAGCAAAGAAAAAAAAAAAGTTCAATAACTTACTACTTTCAACATTTTAGAATACATACAGAAGACATCAAATATATAAAACAAGATATATGGAATTATTTAGTAAAGAAAAAAAGTTAAATAACTGGTTACTGGAGATATTTGCCAATATTCAACTATTATGTACAAACTGTATTAACTGTTCCATTTATGCTCAAATCTCTCTCCCTCTTTTATCATTATTATTATTATTAATAATAATAATAATAACTGGCAAAGATTGTGTTAGTTGCAGCTGGAAATTACAATTCAGAGGGTATTTCAGAAAACAGGGCAGACCAACAATGAGCATTTACAAAAATATTTCAGCAAGGTTCCTTAATATTTTAGTATTTATAAGGCATTAATAAGCACTTGTCATGTGTTACTATTACTGTTAATAAGCCATTAACAGCAAAACAAGTGTGAGCATTAAGAAGCTGCTTATTACCAAATGATTCATGGGTTGTATTCCTAAACTGTACAGGACATATAAATGGACATAGCTAACGTGCTGCCGCGTTCCAAATAGCAAGTTCACATGTGGGTTTTTGACTTACACTGGAATACTGTTGCCCCTCTCTCTGTAACTGCTGCTGTGAGCCTCGTCATTTTGGTCATATTCCCCATAAGAAATTAAACGGTAGCTGTGTTTTTACCCTGTTGTTCTCAAAGAGCTCCAGGACGAAGGTGATGGCGCTGCTGTTGATTCCTATGAACAGGTTTAAACAGGACAGAGACACGTAGGCTGTACTCGGGACGTTAAAGATGTAGGACATGGGGTACATCATGGGCGTCACTGACCACCTGCAAAAACAAGATCATGTTAACCTTTTCCTCCTGGGCTTTTAACACCACGGCCGTTGTTTTATCCTCTATGTCTTTATTTAATTGTATTCATTATTTTTGGTTCCTTTTAGACACCGACCGGGGTTTTTCATGGCCGACGCCAATACCATTTGTTTAGAATACAACAGATGGTTGATGAACTCAGATATTTTTGGGCCGATATGTTGATTATTTTTCACAAATTATGCGATTTAAATTTACCACAAACTCCCTCCAACCCCCTTTTTCCACAAACCTGTAAGAGACCCGTGTAGTCAAGTTTTTTGCAGCTATCTCTGCGTGTACTTTTTTAGGCAGCTGATGAACCAAAACTAAATAGTAAAAAATTGGCCCGATATCAGCCTATCTCTAGTCTCTTTTGTCTTTTAGAGGTAAATATTTGTTTCATATTGCTATTATGTGCAGCATTTAAATGTGCTCTTACTTTATTCTGTCAATACAAAACAATACAAGGTCCTTTTTATGTTTTTATTATAAGAAAACAAATAATCTATTATCAAAATGCTGCGATGCCAGGGTATGGCAAAAAACTGTATTAACTGAGTATAATTCCCATATCTAGAGTCTAATGTGGTATTGTTATTATTTTTATTTTACTTTACTCTCCCAGTTGCCCTCAGATTGACTTTTTCCACAGAATGAAGTAAGTTTTAAAGAATAGCATTGTTCCTTTCTTACCCATAGAGGAGCAGTAGTGTTATCAGCGCTGGCAGGTTTGTTGGTGAAGTGTAGCATTTCTTATCAAACGCCATAAAGATCCCCACGACCATCGCTGTGCTCAGACAGTAATTTACCTAAAAGGACAAGTTATGACTGAAGTCATATACACATAAAAAATAAACACATTTTTGTCATTTGCCATAACAGTGTGAAAATAGTGCAAAGGATTCTCCTCCAAACCAAATGCTTTTACTGAAGATTGGCTGTAGCTGATCGTTGACAACGGTATTTTGTTTTGATTAAAATGTTATTATTTGGCCTAATTAATAATGTGTATAATATTGGTTACCATGGCCACCAATGGCTATATGCATATATAAATGGACATAGCTAACCCGCTAGCTGTCGCATTCCAAATAGGATGTGTGCATAGGGGTGCTTCAGGCTCCATCGACGCCACTGGAAAACTGTCACCCCTCTCTGTAAATGCTGCAGTGATCCTCGTCATTTTGGTCTTAAAATGTTCGTATTAACCCGCTGTACATGAGCCTGGTGGTTTTATTTTGCCATTTTGTCTGTAAATACTAAATTCCTATTCCAAATATGGAACTTGGCTCCAAATGTGCCCTTATAACTGCTAGCCTTGTGAGCTTCATTTGACTAGATTTGAACCCTATAGTCCATTTCTTTATATAGTTATGCAAGGCTGATTTTTCATCTTATTATTATATTATTTCAATTGTATAATAAACATTTAAATGAGATAAATATCGCTTACCATGTCCCATATGAAGTTGGCGATCCAGTAAACCAGAGGGCTGACCCCGCTGACAAACTGCAGGTGCTTGGCTTTAGTGACGCGCTCTTGGATCAAGTACAGGACGAAACTGGCCGGAACAAATGACATGGCGAAAATAACACAGATGGCAACTACTGCATCTACTGAAGTCTTCAATCTGAGGGGAAAGATGGAGAAAAATCACATTATTGAACTGTTAAAGGTCTATTAAATGCAACATATCAATAACTACTGGTTTTCTATTTGTGTTGTCAAAAATATTGCGCTATTAACACATTAACACAAAACAATTTTAATGCCATACATTTTTTTAATCGCAAGATTAACATGCTTTGTGACCTAGTGGGCTAGTTTTTTCATAAGCTGTGGCCACTTCTAAAACCACATGATCCAGTTGTAAACAGGAAGGAAAATATTTGGTACGAATCTGAGGAGTCCTCGCTGGAGGAGGTGGGCCAAAGCACGACCTCACCACACAAGCCCTGTGTGCCACCCACACGAGGAAAACACCAAACAAAGTCTGCTCCAAAACATACTGTGAATTTGCGCTCGTCCCCCGACAAGGACCACAGACAGCGACAGAAGCGCCACAGCCTCTCTCTCCACGCCGCCACCACATCCACAAACCCATGGAGGAGCACCGCAGCAGGACCCACATCGTCCCACCACTCAATAGACACCCCATGCTGCTGGACCCACCCTCTCCGCCAAAAGCACCAGCTCCACCATGCGACATGCAAACAAAAAGTGCCGTGTGATGACACCATCGGCTGCGGCCTAGCTGCTCAGGTGTAAACACGGGCCACAGAACCCCAAAAAACCCCACCCAACCACGGCATGACCATATGTACCAGCACGAGTGCGTCCCTACAGCAGGCTCTGGGACAGACACAGTGGCGCTAACTGGAGATTACTGACGTCCCTCATTAATCAGAACTACCTCAGGGTCACAACACATTATTTCACCGATAGTGGGAACTTCAGTCACTTTGACTCTTATGAAGACAGAAGAGAAGCACTTCACTCACACTGGTGCAGAGCACTTCATGAAAGTGGAACATCAGAGTGGAACATCGAACACAAAGTGTCTCACTGACAATTGTTATGGTTTGCAATAAAAACACATTTGCACAAAGCGAGCCCTATCCATTTTTCTATGTTGATAAGAGTATTAAAATGATGATTCAAGGGACAAAAATGTGTGATTAATTTGCAATTAATCGCGAGTTAACTATGACATCCATGTTATCCATTTAATCGCGATTAAATATTTTAATCGATTGACAGCACTATTTTCTATACAAGGGACTCTGAAAAATGTACTGAAATTTTACCGTGTGTAAATGTGTGTGTATAATATATGTTAATCTATTTATTACACCAAAGATGTTCATTTTGTCTTCTTATGTACTTTAACTTCTTGGGTTCTTTTTTAAAGACATGTACATGTACATGTGTATTTACCTTGTTGACATGTTTTGGCTGCCGAAACATGTCAAAGATTTATTTTCATTTTGCAGTTTAATTTCTCTGACATTGTATTTGAATTGAATCATTTTTTACTCAAATCAAATCTCAAACATGGATGGGATCTTATGAGCATCAAATTTGGCCAATATAAATTAATCCATAAATAATAAATTAAATTATATTATGATATTTTTTGATATTTATGATATTTATGATATTTTTTCGTTTTTGATTATCCTCATCACCAGGTGTTGTGTTTTGCTTCATTCACACAAACGCTGCATATATGGGCTGAGTTCCACTGTGTTTTTAAACTCCAAAACACCTTCACTAGAATAATTTTGATCATTTCAGCCCTGGAATTACCACTCTCTACTGGAATACCGCTCCATGACATCACACATTTTTTAGATGTAGATGTAGACTAATGAATAAAGGATTACTCAAACATGTGTGAATTAAACTAAACACAACAATCATTCTAACATGACTTAAAGTTCACAAGAATCCATTTTGGGTAATAAAGAACCTGTAATGTAAAATGTCCTTGAATTTCCTTTGTAAACAATATACAACACTTGTCTTGTTACACTTTCAGTTC
Source organism: Paratrypauchen microcephalus (assembly GCA_036785185.1). Lineage (NCBI taxonomy): Eukaryota > Metazoa > Chordata > Actinopteri > Gobiiformes > Gobiidae > Paratrypauchen > Paratrypauchen microcephalus. The sequence continues at coordinate 1,656,202 of JAVJIX010000088.1, forward strand.
ATGATTAATGCTCGTTTCTACTCACACAGTGACTTCAGACAGCTGCTCCTTGGTCAGGTTGAGCGGGTGATTGACAGCTGTGATGCCATACTCCACAGGTTTGGCGTGAGGGGGGAGGAAGGCGCGAAGAATGGCATTGCTGGCTACGTTCAGGAAGGACACCATGGCATGCCAGCCTTTGTTATTATACCAGACCTGTCAAAGCAGCACAGCCCGGGTCACAACAAACCTGACGAGATAATTATGGCCCCGTCTGACAATGTGGGGAATGTGAGTGACCCTGGAGCTATAGCTAACGTTAATATATAAAAGCCATTATAACTGTCATTCACTGTCATTATGGAATATGGAGGGTATGGGATGATTTAGCACAGTGTTCTTAGCTAAGATAAGATTATACCATAGACTATATATATACTCAACAAAAATATAAACGCAACACTTTTGTTTTTGCTCCCATTTTTCCTGAGATGGACCCAAAGATCCAAAATTCACTCCAGATACACAACACTACCATTTCTCTCAAACATTGTTCACAAATCTGTCCAAATGTGTGACAGCGAGCACCTCTGCCCCGCCGAGACAATCCACCCCACCTCACAGGTGCGCCACATCAAGATGCCGATCCGACATCATGACCAGTGCACAGGTGCGCCCCAGACTGCCCACAATAAAAGGCCACCCCGAAATGTGCATTTTTTTTTTGCTTTATTGGGGGTCTGGGGACTCAGAACCAGTAAGTATCTGGTGTGACCACCATTTGCCTCATGCAGTGCAACACATCTTCTTCGCATAGAGTTTATCAGATTGTCAGTTGTGGCCTGTGGAATGTTGGTCCACTCCTCTTCAATGGCTGTGCAAAGTTGCTGGATATTAGTGGGAGCTGGTACACGCTGTCGTATACGCTGGTCAAGCACATCCCAAACATGCTCAATGGGTGACATGTCCGGTGAGTATGCTGGCCATGCAAGAACTGGGACATTTTCAGCTTCCAAGAATTGTGTACAGATCCTTGCAACATGGGGCTGTGCATTATCTTGCTGAAACATGAGGTGATGTTCATGGATGTATGGCACAACAATGGGCCTCAGGATCTCATCACGGTATCTCTGTGCATTCAAAATGCCATCAATAAAATGCACCTGTGTTCTTCGTCCATAACAGGCTTTGAAGAGGAGTGGACCAACATTCCACAGGGGATGTTGGGGTGGCCTTTTATTGTGGGCAGTCTGGGGTGCACCTGTGCACTGGTCATGATGTCGGATCGGCATCTTGATGTGGCGCACCTGTGAGGTGGGGTGGATTGTCTCGGCGGGGCAGAGGTGCTCGCTGTCACACATTTGTACAGATTTGTGAATAATGTTTGAGAGAAATGGTAGTGTTGTGTATCTGGAGTGAATTTTGGATCTTTGGGTCCATCTCAGGAAAAATGGGAGCAAAAACAAAAGTGTTGCGTTTATATTTTTGTTGAGTGTAAATAGAGATACCTTGCTTTTTAAAATACGAAGTGAGCATAGGGGGGCGCTACCGGCTTCGTACGTAGCCTTAGACTTTAATCTGAGTTTTGTTTAAACGCAGCCTGATCTAATCTGACCTTGTGAATAACTGAAAGAAAACGTAATAATCATAATTCATAAATACTGGGTCCTGTGCCTATCGGAGAAACATTCAATACCTTTATATTGTATTCACTTTCCATGTACTTCAAGAATGGACCAATGTTCCGCAAGGCCAGTCTGGAGTAGCGGCCCTGTCACATTCAATGAAGACGTGAAATGAAGCAAATTATTACTATAGTACTGTAGTCTGTATTTGTATCTGTAGGGATATTTACCGCTGTGATGTTGAGCATTCGTCCGAGCTGAGAGAACGCCTCCTGGATGTCACTTGGTTTGATGTCCAGTATCGGAAGCTGGCCTCCTATAGACAGACCTCCATATCTGAATACAAAGGATACTTGCATTAATATAGACACTGATTCCAAAACTAGGAATACTCTAGCAATGCCTTAATATTATTACACAGACTGTACTTATCTAAACTATGCAATACTCTGTTTCTATGGCTGGGAGTAGACTAAAACTAGTATCATTTGAGCAAGTAGCAATACTAAAAAAAAAGTCACATTCACAGGACAAATGAACCTTTCTTGAATAACTTTAGAATGATCTTGAGCTACATCAGAACAAGTATAAGAGCTGACTAGACCAGGGGTGTCAAACTGTTCCACAAAGGGCCGGTGTGGTTTTCTTTCCAAGCAACCAAGGTCACGCCTTCAGCTGTCTGAAGACTGAGATCAGTTGATTAAATGAGTCAAGTCTGGGGTGCTGCTGCTTGGTTGGAAAGAAAACCTGCAGCCACACCGGCCCTTTGTGGAACAGTTTGACATGCCTGGACTAGACTGACCACTGAGGGATTACCTAGATCTAAAACGACATGGTAAAATAAAAGAAAGTACTATGATGTGGTGTTGAAACTTTGCATTCTTTAGTCTAAAGAATTATTGTCTATTCTATTGTTTATTATCGAAATCGCGTTTGAAATTTTTGTATCATGACACTGTTGCAATTAAATTATTATTCCAGCCCTCCTTGGATTCTTGGAAACAAAAAACTTGATACTGTGAAGAATTACATTACTCAAAACTAGGGCTGTCAGTTTAACGTGTTGATTTGATTAATTAATTACACTGCAAATTAACATGTTATAAAAATTAACACAATTATGAGTGGCAATTCAATGCGTGTGCATTTTAAATTTGGCATGCGGCAAACAAATCGCTGCCAGGGCCTTTGAACGGCAAGTTTATTTATAAAAAGAACAAAGACGGGACTATTAACAAGAACGCGGTGATTTGTAGCTTTTGTCAAAAAGAATTTTCCGATCACCGAAGCTGCTCCAGCCTGACGGATCATTTGAACGATAAACATGTCCGGACAAGTTCCATTGTTACCGGTGCTAGAGCGAGCGTGAGCGAACTTCAACAAACCACGTTTGCCGAATTTGGGAAACAAATGAGCAGAGAAAAACTGACAAACTCAATCGCAAAGTGGGTTGCCTCTCTCTCTCTCTCTCTCACTCTTCCTCTCTCTCAATCTCTCACGAGATTAAAATGTGATTAATTAGATTAATTCATTACAAGTCCTGTAATTAATTCGTTTTTTTTAATTTATTTTTTATCGCCTGACAGCATTAAAACTGACATAAACTAAACTGAGTTTTTGTAGCTGGATTTGTATTTCTCTGGTTAGAAATTCAGAAATGTCAGGCAAATTAAATCTCAGTCAATTGTACTTATTGCTATGTTAATTCTAACTTTTGAGGAGGAAAGAAAAGTGTTAACCTGGATTACCTTTGCTCATTGACCCAATATTTGCTCTTCAGACTGTAAAAAGACCGAAAAGAAATTGTAAACAAGATTCATCACATACATTTGTCTTTTTTTTACTATAGAAACTTCCGTACCTGGTCCTGATGAGGCTGGGGTATGTTTTGACCAGATAATCCGATATATTCCTCTCTGTGAGATCTAACATGGTGTCCCCACTTCGCTCCCGGCGCTGTTTTGGGGGTGGTCCTCCTGCTCCGAGGGGACACACGGGCATCATGGTCAAACGCTCACTACTACTGCACTCACAGGAGGGGGACGGGTCCAGCGTCGACCAATCAGAGAGCTCGAAAACAGCGGCAAGCTCCGGGGAGATGTCTGGGTACACCCACTCTGAAGTATCGTTACTACATGACATTCTGCAAGGAGACAGCAAAGTAGGCCAGTTACAAAGAGTCAATATGTATTAGTATCGAAAATCAGATGCTAATCGATTTTAAAACTTGTGTCGAAACTAGAAAGCACAATAATTGTATGTTAAAAATCACATTCTATTGCCTAAATAATTTGTGTTTTGTTTTTTTTGTTTTTTAATTATCGCTGCAGTATCGGAATTGGTATTGCGTTTTGAGTCTATTCCTTGGTATCGAAATAGAGATTGAAATTTTAGCCTCATGACAACACTGTTGTGCATTCTAATAGGCTCCTTATCCAAATTTAAAATAATGAATTGGTATTGGAGAAAATTAAAAATGAAATAGGTTCAGTTCTGTACATACACAATAGAAGCAATTATCAATACAGTAATCCCTCGTTTATCGGAGGGGTTAGGTTCCAGAAATAACCCGCAATAAGAGAAGTAGGACAACTTTATATTTTACAATTATTCTACATGTTTTAAGGCTGTAAATGCCTCATCACACACATGATATGCTTTTCTCAGACTGGAATGAACCTTTTCTCACTCGTTTAAACACTCAAACTTTCATAGATTTTCAACAAAATGTATTAATAGTGAAGCGTGGGGGGAGACACGGCTCCGGAAGCCCCGCCAGACGCGCGAGGGGAGCGGAGACATGAGTCACTGGATCCGCAGGAAGCACCACAGGATAACTGCGCAGGAAATGCGCGACACGTGCACCCCTCATCGTGATCAAATCCGTGACAGAGCAGCACGACCGGCGTGAGGCTGCGAGCACGAGATCGAACCCCGGCGCCCGGACCACGTCCTCTCAGCCCGAGCAACAAACCAGCTGCACGAAACCAGCAAAGAGCGGCACGTGGTGGTTTAGTCCTGCTTTAGACCTGGTCTAGTCCCAGTTTAGTCCAGGTCTATACCTGGTCCAGTCCTGGTTTAGTCCAGGTCCAGTCCAGGTTTAGACCTGGTTTAGACCTGGTCTAGACCTGGTTTAGTTCTGGTCTAGACCTGGTTTAGTCCACATTTAGTCCTGGTCTAGTCCCGATCTGGTCCTGCTCTAGTCGCGGTCTAGTCCCGGTCCCCCCACGTCCCCCATCTATCAATCGGCAAAGGTCTACACTCTCTTAGCCAATCAGGACGCAGAACACAATGTTACACTATAAAAAATGTTACACTATAAAAAAATGTTTTAAATTTTGTTTTTAAAAAAATAAAAAAAAATATCAAAATATTTAAAAAAAAATATATCAATACTTAACATTTTTTTGTAATTTTTATTATTTTGAAATTGATTATGTTTTTTTTTTTTAAATATGCACATATATTTAATGTTTAGATCAACCGGTGTGAAGATAAGAAAATTATCAGAAGTCTTTCATTGCCTTATAATACAAAACCAATTGATCAATATTGTAATGTTTGCCATAGTATTTGGTATCAAGTGAAATATAAAAAAGCCAATCCATTTACAGTACATTAACATAGAGTCTCACCCAAGTGGTTCTCCCATCATACAGTGAGTGCCCAGTCCTGGAGGATTCAACAGGCGCTCAGTGAACCTCTTCATCCTCAGGTCATGTGGCTGCTCATTACTAAAGAAAACAGACAGAAATTAAATTAAATCAAATATTTATAATCAGAATTTTTTTTTTTCTTTTTTCCTTTTTTTACCTGACAAATGTAAACTGTGGTCCGTACATCCAGGGGCTCAGAGTGAGAGGAGGATACGCTCCAAAAGGTGGGACGATTGTGGTGAAGATTAAAGCTATGAGGACAAAACTGGCAGGAAGAACAATCTGAAACGGAAGAGAAACAGATAAACATGAATGTAGATAAAATATACAGTTGTATTGCAACCACTTCATACAATCTGTGGTGATATAGGTTACTTTATGTTTTGATTTGTATTCTTTCTGACTCAATTTTTTTAGGGGAATAAAAAAACATTGTAACATACTTTGGCTCAGATATCTCTAATCTATTTATAATGTTTTTTTTTTCTGATCTAATGTTTTGTGTGTTGAAAGAATTGCTGATATTTGTCATGATTTTCAAAATCACTCAGAAAACCTGTCTGTAATCAGGGCAGTCTTGTGTGATGTCACCAACTACTGGAAATTGCGGAGGCCACTGAAGGCGGCACAAACTTAAGCTGCAAATTTAACTAGTTTGCACTAAAGTTGCCAAAAAGGAGTAGAAACAGTAGGCAATGCTATAAAAACACCATGTACAAAATTGAGTAACGAAAAATATACTGTGTCTTGTTGGATGTGCAGTACCTGTGCGAGGAAGTCCTTAGTGCTGCGTGTGGCGTGGTGGAACCTCTTTATGATCAGAGCACAGAACTGTTTGAGGATGAGTCTGGAGCCTTTCACCTGCCTGGAGCCTTTCCCTGCACTGCTGCCTCCTGCCCCAGAGGTGGTGCTGTTGTGCTCTGTGGACACAATCACACAGACTCTAAAGCCGTTTCCCAATTCAGCGACAGCACACTTACATGTGCGTCATATCCGGCGTGACAAGCGCCGTTCCATTCGTTTTTTCCCCCCTGCACCGTTAAGATGAGCTCTGAACGGCGCCGTCGTTTCCATGGAAATTGGGGCGTGGACCAAGCATGCAAACATGCACGCTTCGCACACTTAAAAGCCCCAGCATGCACAGTGCGGGAGGATATATGACTACAAAGACCGACTCGCCAGCGACATCCACAAGTGAGAGTTGCGACGTCACTATAAAATATACGTACTGGTTCACCTCACCTACAACTATGCTACATGAAACTCTTCATAAACTACGCTAAACATGTGTGACGGTAGCCGTAACGGCATAGTTCACGGCACCTGTATTACCGTTCACATGCTTTTCCCCTTACACTCCTTTGCTGTTGTAATGCTGGATATTCTACAGTGTAGCCATGTCCATGTCTAAGCTGCGCACTGCTCGCACATTCTCAGCGCACAAGAAAACTTATGCAGCGCACTGTAAATCAGGGATGAAAGAGCTTTTAGCGGATCTCCGCTTTTTATTCAGCCGCGGGGTCATTTTTTTATATCTGCAAAGTGCGAGCCGCTCGAGGGGTGCATTTCGGATGTGGAGTTAGTGGTTAGTGTGTGTTTGCTCAGACACATTAAAAATTAGGGGGAACATTGGCCATGTCCCAATTCCAAGTATTACTAGTCGCAATAGTATAATATTTTTGTCTTTAGGGAACAAGGAGCAGACCACCCGGCTCATTGAGCTGAGGCGGGACCTGTTCCATTTCGCAGACGGCCATGTGAGAAACGTAGTGCACCAAGGACAGAGCGAGTGTGCGCCGTCTCGACGACAGACCGAGTGCACACTCACAAGCGTGCCGTCGCTGAATTGGGAAACGGCTTAATACTGAACTATGATGATGTAGTAGAATAAGTGTAATGGCATGGGAAAGTCAATAGAGCGTTTACACGAACCCGGAAAAACAGGACGATTACCCGTATGTGCGGCCATCTTGGATGCATTACGCGCTCAAAATTATGTGTTTATATAGCAACCATGCAGAAAAAAAATAAACTGACACAGTTGACCAACTGTATAGGGATAAGTTGGATGCCAATGAAAAGAAGCGTTATATGAAAAAACTCGAATTAATTGGGCAAGAAGATCCGTATGAGATGGATTCAAGTTTGTTCAGTGACAGTGGCGAATTGTCGATTCTGCTGCTGTAAGCGATCCCAACATTGTGAACTACCTGGACTTCTCCCCAAGCCCTGATACAGCACAAGACCTTCAGAGCTCTAAAGGTCTGGAGGCAACAATCAGTTTGTTTGTGGCTGGTACAAGAGCGAAAAGTGCGTAAAACTGGAGACAAGCATATTGTGATGGCAAAGGTCGGCATACTTGTGTTACATGTGTAACGCGTTTAAGTACGAGTATATTGCTTTGTATTATTCACATTTTGCAAAGATAAGGCTACTGTCTAAGATACGGCTAAGATACGGCTACCAGCTGCGAAATGAGCTGGGCATATACGAATGTTGTCGTGATTTCTCCCATCCAACTTCTGTTTGAGACTGGCGATCCACAATCTCCTTTCCTTTGATAATTGCTGTCTGTTCACACTGGTTTAGTCCTGGTTTAGTCCTGGTTTAGTCCTGGTTTAGTCCTGGTTTAGTCCTGGTTTAGTCCTGGTTTAGACCTGGTTTAGACCTGGTTTAGACCTGGTTTAGTTCTGGTTTTGTCCTGGTTTTGCCCTGGCTTAATCCTGGTTGGTCACTACTTTAGGCAAATGATAGAACTGCAGGTGTTTTTCTCTGTCCGGTCTATTCTGACAGCCTAGGACCTGACAATAGTTGACCATTTTGCTTTTTTTTTATTATTATTATTTTGCGCCATAAGTCCACTGTTCGCTTTGGTTCAAATATCTCCAAGATGGCGGGCTTCCGGATTATGATGTCACGTGAAAATGCTCTATAAGCAGCAGTAAGTTAAGCAGTAAGTTGTGCTTTGTTTCATTCACACAAATCGTGGATATTAAGGCTGAGTTCTTCTCTCAAATGAAAAACACTCTGTTCCGCCTTGTGATGTCGTGCAATAATACAGGAAGTGCTCCAATGTGTTTTTAAATTCCATACACCTTCATTAGAACCATTTGGATGATTTCAGCCCTGAAATTGCCCATTTTGACTGAACAAAAGGTAAAAGGTAGCTGTTAACTTGAAAACTACTGCTTTATTGACATCGAAAGGTGGAACGGAGCATTTTCAGTGAACCAAAACAAACTACTTCAGCCGATTTTAGTGAAAATACAGATTATTTTGTTTGTGAAAAATGTGCAGAAGGTAACTGCTTTGTGTTTGAGGACAGAGAACAACAGTTTGATTTTTCAGCTTCAGCCAATCAGATTCAAATAGTTGTCATGGCGTTCCATGTTTTCCGATTGCTTTCAGTGATAGCCATTCCAGATTTATAATGTGTGGAAGTCAATTCAGAGTGCCAGACATATCACTTTGCCGTGAGCCAGGTCAATACAGTAGTACTTTTCCAAGCAAAGCAACAACTCCATAGAGACGAGTACTCTTAAATGTTGCTTGTTCAATGTGTTTTTAAAACCACTGTTCTAAAGCATTGTAGTGGTCAGCTTTAAGGGCAGAAGACTGTAGGACAGTCCCACAGTGAAGCACACAGCTCTATATGAGAAAGCACTAGAAGCTTTACTCCACTGATTTTCTGACCTTCATTTTCTGAGGCCATTTTGCTGCTGCTTTTCCTGTGCTGTAACATCCAAAGCACTAAAGGAAACACACATCACAAATGCTACACATCAAAACTTTAAAGGTGCATTATGTAACTTTATCTTGTTGAGCGTCTGTCTGCCACTTGCCACTCCGCAGATATGTTATTGCTTTACCTGGAATGTTCCACTGCATTAAACTCATCTCTATGAGGACAAGCAGCTGCCACCAGGCCAAGTTATAGGTCAGATCAGTGCAGAGGCAAGGGAAGTAAGAACCCATGTTTTTAAGAGCAATTTGGGCCATATAAAACCGCTTGTAAATGAGTAATAGAAAGATGATTTGTATCATATAACATTCCAGGCAAAGCATTAACATCATCATGGAGAAAAACTACATAATGCATCTTTAACCACAATGATCATTTAAAAAAAAAACACACACACACAGACAATAGAATGTGATTTTCCACATTAAACTGTAGTTATTTTTATACCGGTACACACACTGTACGAAAAACAAGTCACGAAGCTGAGTCCAGATGAAAAGGTTGTGCGCTTCATCACTATACTGTATATTTACCTGCAGTGGTGGGATTATTCACCGCCTCTCCATCTGCTGTGACCTTTATGAAAATCTGAGGACAAAAGAACAAGCTCTGAAACACTCACAAGTCTTGGGACACTCAGGACTGTTGCCATAGCGATTAACAAATGAAAAACAAAATGTGATATCGTTCGGACGGTGAAAAGCCCTCAAAACGTCACATAACAGGAAGCTGAAACGCATTAATATACTGCACATCTCTACAATACAAATATGCAATAGATACTTTGCAGTTATTATGCTGGGGGTGTTCTACATGTATATCTAATGGTGGAATGTGCAGCAGTTACCATGGTGACGCAATGCACACCTTTTGGCAAAAAGTGCCAAAAATGTTTTAATAGTCTGAAAATTCAAGATAAAAAATAATAAAATACAAAATTGACTGAGAATATTAATTTCTCTAAAAGGGCCAAAACATCTAAATTGCACAATAGTTATGATTTCACAAATAAATTATAACATTTTATTTTCAGAAAAATGTCTTCCTTGTGCATACGTAGGGAGATGGATTCTGTTTTAGAAATCACAGCTACTTCCTGCATTTCAGTTTTTGGTTTTCTGCTTTTCTTCACAAACTGCCACTAAATTGATGTAAAACCATGATAAATATTTACCACAGCTACTATCCCACCAAACCAAGTAATATTTTGAAAATATATGTATATAAATAAGTTAAATGTGCTTTAAAGGAGAATTAACGTTTTTTTTACAATCTGAGCCTTATTTTGGTAATAAAACAAGATAAAAGGAGAAGTTCAATTTGTCAACTGGACAAAGTTTGTTTGGTTGAAAACGTTTCGCCGCTCATCTGAGAGGCTTCGTCAGCTCTTGGTTCTTGTGCTGGTTAGACACTGCTTATATCTAGCTGCCGGGAGGCGCTCCCTACACTGAAAAAGCTCTGAAAACGATCCCCACTAATCTCTTTGTTTCCGAAACGCCGGCCAGGTACAGAAAAACTACAGAGGATTTTCAGACAATATGAAATTCCAGTCTATTTCAAACCCACAAACACTTTAAGACAAAAACTCGTCCACCCAAAGGACAAAACACCGAGCCACAAACAAAGCAATGTGGTCTACTCCATTCAGTGTACTGAAGACTGCAGGGAGCGCTACATTGGGGAAACTAAACAGCCACTTCACAAGAGGAAGTACCAACACAGGCGGGCGGGCCAGACTGGACCGTCATCTGCCGTACATCTTCACCTAGAAGCCACGGGCCATTCTTTTGAGGACAGTGAGGTTCAGATCTTAGCCAGGGAAAAGAACTGGTTTGAGAGGGGAGTTAAAGAGGCTATTTTTGTCAAAAAAGAGAATCCGTCGTTAAACAGAAATGGGGGAGTTAGACATAACTTGTCTCCCATTTATAATTTGATTCTTAAACCAAGTCAAAACAGACAAAGAAACATTAGGGCAGACGATCCAGGGCAGAGGGGTGGAGAGGGTCGTTAGACGTTGAATAGGGAGGCGAAACTAGTCGCCAGAGTAATTTGAAAAACAAAGAGACAGATTAGTGGGGATCGTTTTCAGAGCTTTTTCAGTGTAGGGAGCGCCTCCCGGCAGCTAGATATAAGCAGTGTCTAAACAGCACAAGAACCAAGAGCTGACGAAGCCTCTCGGATGAGCGGCGAAACGTTTTCAACCAAACAAACTTTGTCCAGTTGACAAATTGAACTTCTCCTTTTATCATGGATTCTACCTGGACGACTGAGGGACTTTTCACGTAATAAAACAAGTTGTTTTACTCAACCATAGCACTTTGGTCATTTGGAGCATTTCCGGAGATGTTTTAGATTAGCGATATCCGTTAACGTGAGTGCTTGGGGCACGACGTTGCAGTCACCAAATAACACAAACTTGATCACTTTTCAAATTACAGAAGCTCAATGTCTTCGTCTACACTTTCGTTTGAGTGGCCTGTAATTCAATATTTAGCCATAGGTTCGAGTAGATGACAGGACAGTGCGCATGCGATCATTCACAGCTCATCACTTTTCTGTTGTGAGCGACACATGGCATTCAGACTTTGAGACTGAATAGGACTTATTTGAGTATGATGGCCGTCCCTATCGTTTTGTGCCTGAGTATACGGATGAGGAGACAGAATGGATACGGAAAGAATGAAGAGGAGACAGTTTTAGGAGCAGCAGAGAACAGCCATCGGTATCGCATTACTTCTCAGAATCGTGCGCTGAATCCGCTGGCCTTCTTTCTTTTCCTTTGCTGGTAAAAAATTGTCCTGACTGAAGTGGGTACTGCAAACACGATGGTCCAAACGTCTTACAGCTTTGCCTTTCATGTTTGGGTCCCGAGAGCTGAGAGCGAAATTAGCTGTGAATGAGCGCATGTGCACAGTCCTCCTCATCTACTCGAAACTATGGCTAAATCTCGGATTACAGGCCACTTTTGACTCAAACAAAAGTGTAGACTAAGATATTGAGCTTCTATGATTTGAAAAGTGTTAAAGTTTGTGTTATTTTGGTGACTTCAACGTCGTGGCCTGATCACTCACGTTAATGGATATCGCTAAACTACAACATCTCCGGAAATGCTCCAAATGACACCAAAGTGCTATGGGTGAGTAAAACAACTTGTTTTATTACCGAAATAAGGTTCAGATTGTAAAAAATTGTGTAATTCTATTCAGTCCTATTCATCTCAATGTAATTCTCCTTTAATATTGCAAAGCTTAGAAGACCAACAGCAATACAGAGGTTAGGTTAAGGCTGCGTCCCATTACTCTGTCTTACCCCTTCCCCTTTATCGACGTCTTTGTCTTGCCCCTCGATAACAAGCTGAGAGGGCTAGGGGTACGAATGTTCCCCTAAGAAATGGGACACCACTCGATTACCGTTTGTGTCATCATCCCTTGCCTCTACCTGGCTGCTACGTCTACAGAGGCGACAACAATTGACGCAAACAAACGTAAACAAATGTCAAGGATTGTCGGGTACCTCAGCTCGACAAAAAAACTAGCTTGTTTATACGTGAAAGTTCGATGAAAACGATAACGTCGGCTAAACAGACATCACTACAATTAAACAACAGTTCACTAAAAGTAACGTAGAACCAGGGCTCTCAAGTTTTGAGCGGGGTCGTGCGTGTGACTGTAATTTCCGAGGACGGGGGGGGTGTGAGTGAACAATTTTTGGCGCTTGAATTGCGTGAGAAATGCCGTGTGAGCGTGTGAACACGTCGAATTGCGTGTTGAGAGCCCTGTTTGTCTAAAGAGCAAACTTAAACTACAAAGCAACTAATGAGAGTTATATAAATGAAGTTATTACCTGATGGTTCTCAGTTTGTTTTATCATCATCGCACTTTGTCAGTGCGCGCTGAGAGGGGCGGGGAGGAGGGAGCGGGACATTTTTAACGGATTCATGTAAGAGTCTGGTCAATGCACCGAGCCCGCGTCTCACCGCGTCTCACCGCGACTCACCATGGGCAGTTCGGCTCTGGGCCGCGCGTATTCCGCGCGTAAGCCGTCGGGGGGGACACGTTACGCACAGACGGAGACCCCGGGACCGGAGTCGGTGTGTCTCAGAGGAGACGTGGCACCGGGACTGAGGCTCAGGACGTGCCCGGGGGACGGCGAGCAGACGCGCCGTCCCCCCCTCCCCCTGTTCCCCCGGGGGCGGCGCTGAAAACGCGCGGAGCCTGCATAAACTAAGCCACACAGACCGATTTTCTGGGCACAAAAAAAAATAAAATAAAAAAAAAACACTAATCAGCGTGAGAAATGCCATTTGTGGCGTGTGCGCGTGTGAATACGTCGAATTGCGTGTGTCACACTCTCAATGCGTGAGCCTTGAGAGCCCTGGTAGAACATAAGCGTAATAATTATAAACTATGCTAAACTGTTAATCGATAATTACAACTGCTGAAAATACATTTATGAGACTCCTCGGCTGGTCGATGTGATGCTGCCATTCTGATCCCAAAACCTGCCTGAGCTTGTAGGCGTACCCCTTCGTTTCAAGTCTGGTCGAGAACTTATTTCATTTCAAGGGGCATGTAGCCCTCGGTCGTGGCCCGAGCCCTTGATCAAAATTAGAATCAGGACACCCCTTGCCCTCACATGAACGCGCAAAAAAACCAAGGGGTAGGGGTAAGATGAAGGGGTAAGACAGAGAAATGGGACGCAGCCTAAGTCATATCACCTGTCAAGAAGAGGTAAAAGGCTATCCACTCTGCCAGTATGCGCAATTATAAGTATAGCAGTAGCCCTGTCCTTACCTCCTCTAGTGAAGTGTCAGAGATGCCGAAGCTGCTGAGGCCCATGTCCCCCAGAGTCTCCTCCAGTTCTCTGAACAGGCTGGCGTAGGCGCGGTGCTTAAAGTTCTTATTGGGCAGAAGGTACGTCAGCTCCTGTCCGATGGTCTCTATGAGCTTCGCCTCTGGGACGTGGTGGTGGATCAGACCGGTGATCGTCTCAGTGTCTCCTGCAACCGAGATCCAAAACAGTTTGTCATATAGTGATTATTTTATCTGAGATTTGTCACGCGTTTACTGTAGTTATAATTGTACTCAGTGGCGCTCGTACTGAATCAAACCAAGAATCGAACCAGGCTGCCGTGATAATGAATCTAACCCTGCTGCCATGAGAAGGACTTAAATTTGTTGAGAGCATAGTGACAGTTTTTGCTTCAACCCTGATCAAATGTGCACTCAGATTAAACCTAAACACAGGACTTACATTTTTATCATAAAGTGCCACTTGGAAAATGATAAGTGAAATCAACTTTAATAACATTTATAAAAGAAACTAAATCATAACACCTTTTTTTGATTATACAGCTCTGGAAAAAAATAAGAGACCACTGCATTTTTTTCTGAAATCAGCATCTCTACATGTATTACAGCCATTCCATTCCAGCGTCTGTTGAATTCCAACACAAACACAAAATTGAGCTACTTCAGTTCTTGCACCAGGAGTGGAATAAAGTCACCCAAGAACAATGTGAAAGACTTGTGGAGAGCATGCCAAGACGCATGAAAGCTGTGATTAAAAATAAGGGTTATTGCACCAAATATTGATTTCTCAACTCTTCTTATGTGTAAACAGTATTATGTTGTTTTAAAATGAATTTGATCTTGTTTCTTTGCATTGTTTGAGGTCTGAAAACATGTATCTTTTTTGTTATTTTGACCATTTGTCATTTTCTGCAAATAAATGCTCTTTTAAACTAGGGGTGTCAAACTCATTTTGGTCCGGGGGCCGTATCCAACCTACTTTGATCCCAAAGGGGCCGGATCAGAAAACTCATGAAATGTTGTCAGTAGTTTATAGACTCATACAAAAATGTTCCTTTTGCCCAAACACATACCTATAAGTAGTAAAATCAGAAAAACTGATCATCAAACTGTAAGGATCCAGATTTGGCTCTAAAATTTTGGAATACAAATCTGGATTCCTGGTGGGTTATGTTTGAAATACTGACCCCCAGATGTAATCTTGTGCTATGCTTGATCATACATGAGGAGAACATGCGAACTCCACATACACTGTTGTACCAGAACTATGGACATACTACCTTAACTATTACTACTACTTCTAACTCCTTTTGCCTTCTTTCCTACTGCAACACAATGTAGACCTCAAACGTTCAAATGTTCTGAAATATAACAAGTGCCTCACAAAATATCCTTGCCTATATCTAAAATATCCACTCGACTAAAGTGAATAAATTAATATTCTATTACTTTTCACCTTTAGAATACCTGAAGATCAAGGTTATATAAGGGCTGCGAATAATTGTGTGTGATTCATGGTTTGAACCTTGTATTTTAAGCAGCGTCCTCGAGCAGAACCAAGAGGGAATGTCATGGGTCAAAACGGCTCTAAATTATAACTGTTAACAAATCTGTCTGTGTTTTGACTTGAATTAAAAGAAGATGAATTTTAATGGAAGGTAAGCGCTCTTTAGAACTGCGATGAGGGCGTACTGGAGATTAAAGTGAGATCGACAGAGTTGTGTCTTGAAGCACACAATTAAAAAAGGAACATTTTTGTTTGAGTCTATAAACTAGTGACAACATTTCCCCCAAATTCCAAATAAAAATATTATCGATTAGAGCATTTATTTGCAGAAAATGACAAATGGTCAAAATAACCAAAAAGATACATGTTTTCAGACCTCAAACAATGCAAAGAAACAAGATCAAATTAATTTTAAAACAACATAATACTAATGTTTACACTTGAGAAGAGTTCAGAAATCAATATTTGGTGCAATAACCCTTATTTTTAATCACAGCTTTCTTGCGTCTTGACATGCTCTCCACAAGTCTTTCACATTGTTCTGGGGTGACTTTATTCCACTCCTGGTGCAAGAACTGAAGTAGCTCAGCTTTGTGTTTGTGTTGGAATTCAACAGACGCTGGAATGGAATGGCTGTAATACATGTAGAGATGCTGATTTCAGAAAAAAATGCAGTGGTCTCTTATTTTTTTTCAGAGCTGTATTTGACCTAGGTCCACTCACCAAGCAGCGCTCAATGAATGGCCTAAATACAGGTGGTGTATAAGGAAGAAAATACTCCTTATAAGAGCAATAAGAGTGGAGGCTTTTCCGTCTGCTACCCTCTGGTAGACGATACAGGAGCCTGCCAGCACGCACAAAAAGACTCAAAGACAGCTATTACCCCCGAGCTGTTAGACTACTGAACTCTGGATAATATACTCTAAATAATAATGAACTCTCAATAATACTGCACTAATCTACTTTTCATTATGCATAATATGTTTACTGCTGCTGCTCTGTATGAATGTATCATGTTTGTCACTACCTTACTGTAAACGCTACTGTTACCTGTACAATAACCCACATGCAATACTTATACTACACCATATTATGTGCAATGTGTGAAATACTCTACTTACACCTCATTTAATCCTACCTGTACCTTTGCACATTGTACTTTGTATTTTGATTACATTTTATTACATATTTTTATTATATTGTTTACTTCTTCCCATGCACCTTTTGTAACACTTTTACCATGTACTATTATTGCATGCTATTAGTACTTCTGACTATCTTAGCAAGTCAATGGGCTCCTCTGATCCTAAGCATTTCATTGCATTGTTGACCTTGTGTTGATCCTGCATATGACAAATAAACAATCTTGAATCTATATATAGTATCAACGTCTTGACAGTGTGCTATACTTTTCAGACTACAGCTGCTGTGGCAAATTCTTTTTATATGTATTAACAATTTGACAGTGCAATCATTCATCCGAGAGTAGTTTAACGTCGAGAAGGTTTCTACTATAGTCACCTGGACACTGTTTTTGCAATTTTCGGCTCACATTTAGAAGCAATTTTCAATTTGATGGTACTGACTTGAGACACTCGGATTTTTCTATTCCACTACAGAAGGAGTTTTAGATTGGAAATATCCTGCCCTTGTTTACAGCTGTTGTGCATTGGCTGTTTCACCTTCAGCAATGTTAAGCATTTGATTGGCTTGTTGTGGTCTTATTACACGGGATGAGAACACGTCTGTAAACAGCTGGTGGATTAAACTTCATTCCACCATTTCTGATAAGAGAAGGAGTCTCTTTCTTCACAAAAATAGCTTCCTCCACCCCCCTTGGAAACCATTTTTCTCTCTGTTTAGTAAAATCAGTGTAGGATTGATCCTAGTGCCTCGAGCCAATACTATCAAACTGAAAATGGCTTCTGAATGGGAGCCAAAAAACACAAAAACAATGTCCAGATGACCACCATATGTAAAAGTGGTTGCCCGAATGAAGTGGCAAAGTAGAAAATGTAGTTCCTTTGTGATTGCGTGTACCTTCCATAACTCGGTCCTGGTACTGGGACAGATTCTGGGACTGTTCCTTATAGGCCGTACAGATGGAGCAGGCACACGAGCACTCAGAACTGCAGTCACACTCGTTCTGAAAATATAAACATATTATAATTACACATTTTACACAAACGTATATCTTTTTTATCATTTGGAATCTCCTGCATTTATAACAAGGAGTATTCAGAATATGTGTGGTTCATGTACAGTACTTTTCCAATGCTACCCATTTATATTTATTTATATACTTTGTTTATATACCCAGAGTGACTTATTTTATATCATTTATAGTTTTGTACACTACTCAGACTCTTCTTAATTGCAAATATAGCAAAAGGCTATATCCTGTCGTGAGGGCTGTTACCTTCCTCAGACTGCCCTGACACAGGACCTGATGACTCTACCCACTGAGCTGCTCAGAGACTTCGTTTGGGCTTTGTACAATCATTGTATTTTACTAATATTGCTCAATGTGCTGGAAGTGCCCCTTGGGGACAAATAAATGAATGGGTGATTCTCCAACTACAGTCAAATTTGGTCATGATATTTTTCAGAAAATCCAACACGTATTTTTAGAAATATTTTGATTTGTTCTACTTCATCACATGTGTAGAAACATTCACTGATAGTGGTTGGAATGAAATTACATAAATATAAAATAAATAATAATAAACAATAACAATAAATAAAGTGATGGAAATGACTGTTGTGGAAATTACAATGTTTAGCATTTCTTTTAAAATCATGACATATTAGCATGCTAATCTTAGCATAAAATAGACTCAAAATACACAATATAAAATTCTATTTTTCTCATTATTTGTACATTGAAAGGAAATATGAGGTGTTTGGAAATGACGACCAAAAAACCTACTCTTGGTTTTGCAAAACTTGACCTTGATTTTGTTCTTGTTTCTCTTCCTTCCATGGAGCCAACGCTGCTATGCTAACACGAGCTCCTGTCACATCACAACTGATGTGGATCAAGTAGACAAAGGTTTAAAAAAAAAAGTCCAGAGTTACATTTTGTGGTGGAAATGACAGTAATCCCTAGGGACAGGTGTTCTTTTTATGAAAAATAAATAAAATACTAAAATATCTTTCAAGCACATGATATTTTTCATTAAAATAAGGAATTTCTGTGCCATTTGTCAATGAAGTTACTGTTGAATCAAATTTAATTTCAGTCTTATGAGGGACTGAGAGTCCAAAACCTGGCCAAAGGACAAAGGACATATAGCAAAAACACTCACTATTTTTATTATATAAAATATGGTTTTATATTAATTTATCTAACATAAATTTTTTGTAAGTTCATCTTTGTGTCTAGTAAGTGCAGCATGAGTAAAAAAATGACAAACGTGTTTTTGTTTTTCTTATTTCTGCCTGAGACACGACTTCTTTGATAGTTGGAGAATCACCTCATACTGATTGGGGGAGATTGCTAAATTACTCAAACATGCATGATTGACATCTAAAACCTCTTCAGGCATGTTTGTGATGAGGGAACAATGTTATAACAAGGAAGAGAGCTAAAAAAAAAGACAGATTTGCATAATACCCCGCCTTAAATGTATTCTTTGGTATTCCCAAGCCGCAATACCTCTCTCCGCCTCAGGTCCTTCATGCGGCGCACTAGAGTGAGGTAGAAGCCCAGTCCGAAGCAGTTCTTGAGAAAGAGCGGGGAGCCGCAGCAGTGGAGGCGTCCCTGAGAGATGATGGCGATCCTGTCACTGAGCAGGTCAGCCTCGTCCATGTGGTGAGTGGACAAGATCACAGTACGGCCTGGACACAACAAACTCACAGTTATATAGAGCGTAACGCTATTAACAACATCAAATACACAAACAACTCATCTCGTTATACAGTACAGTATTTGTCAAAATAGATATATGAGTCAAATAGATATGTATACTGGCAGATGCAGTAGGCCTGTTTTTTATTATTGTGACGATCTTACATTAACAGTGAAAGGTTTTTTCAAGATTGTATTTGTCATATGCAGGATCAACACAAGGTCAACAATGCAATGAAATGCTTAGGATCAGAAGAACCGTTGCATGCAATAAAAATACAAGGGAAAAAAGTAAACACTATAATAAAAAATATGTAATAAAATATAATAAAATATAAAGGTACAGGTAGGATTAAATAAGGTGTAAGTAGAGTATTTCACAGTTGGTAATACTGCTCTAAAGAATTTTGTATTGCACGTAATATAATATAGTATAAGTATTGCACGTGGGTTATTGCACAGGTTATTGCACAGGTAACAGTAGCATTTACAGTGAGGTAGTGACAAACATGATACATTCATACAGAGCAGCAGCAGTAAACATATTATGCATTACAAAAAGTAGTTTAGTGCAGTATTATTGAGAGTTCAGTATTATTTAGAGTATGGTTTGGACACACCTTCTCATTCATTTTTTTTTATTTATTATTGCTTCCTATATTTTAGATAGATGCAGAAGACATCACATGCATGAAACAAGATAGATGGATTTATGTAGCAAACAAAAGTGAAATAACTCATTAATATGAATATTGTATGTTTCTCAAAGTAGCCACCATTTGCTTGTGGCCTTCTCTCAGTCTCCTGAAATGGTTTTTACTTCACTTGTGCCATGTCAGGGTCAAGGAATGCCAAGAGTGTAAAGCAAAGGGCTGGTATTTTTAAAAATCTACTTTTCCATATGTATTTATTCATAGTTTTATTCATAGTTTTCATTGAGAATCTACAATAAATGATCATGGAAATAAATATGTAACATGAATGAAAAAGTGTGTCCAAATTATGACTGGTAGTGTAAGACATTTGATTATTGTTAATGTTGTTAAATGTGGGTTATTTATACATTTTGGATTTTTCAAATTAGAGACTATATTAATACACAATAGTATAGTATAGTCAATAGTAGTTTAACTTTTAACTTAACATTTAACTTTTAACTTAACAGTCTAGATATTTTGTATTTACCTGTCCTGTACTTGAGCAGCAGATCCCAAATGGATCTTCTTGAATACGGGTCAACTCCTGATGTGGGTTCATCCAAAATCACCACTTTTGACCCTCCAACAAACGCCATGGCAACAGACAGCTTCCTCTGCATCCCACCTGTAACAACCATTAAAGCAATCAAGTGAAATCAAAATGTTACAATAGATTTATGTAATGAAGTTGTCTTAATCTGGTTTATAGTCAATATGCCTGCAGTCACTGGGCCTATTCTTATGAAGCTATAGCTAACTAAATGATAAAGTAAGTACAATATTTATTAAAATATATATATCAGGGATGAAAGTGACCAGTAATGAAAAAAGCTGAAAGTCACCAAAAAGCTAGGCAAAGCACATTTTTGAAGTCTAGATGCTCTGAGATCCAATCTGGAGTCATTCCAGCCAATAAAAACTAAGATGTCAACCACCCATTTTTGGGGGAAAAAATCCCTTTCCCCCTCTTGATGATCCCACTTTGCACTACCTTCTCACAAAATTTTACAAATATATATGTTTGCAATTAAGTAAAACTGTAAATCAAAGCACAAACCACATTTTATTCACAGGTACTAGTGGTGACATACAAGTCAGTTATTTATTTATAAATATACTGACAATTCTTTACATGTACAATGCCTGTTGATGTACCTTGCACAATTTCATGTACATTCTGTACATTTTTTGTCATTACCTTACTCTTACTCTTACACATTTACCAAATGCATGTCGTGACAAACAGATGCATTTGTGCACTTTTATTAGGCAAAATTCAACCACATGTCGCGGTAGGCCTGCTCTGTGCAGTAGGCCTGCTCTGTGTGGACACTGTGACAGTTAGTTTTTGCTTTGCGTTTCGTCCTTGCTCTTTCAATCAGAGCGCATTGAGGAGGGGAGCTTATGTGCGCTGTACGCTAGTGATGGGCGGATCGATACCAAAGTATCGATATATCGATCCTGATGGGGTATTGAATATGCATCGATCCTGGTATTAAAATATCGATACCAAGTCATGTTTTCTTACTGACTTAACTTTCAGTTTATGTAGTTCAAATTCATATGTGTTTTGTTCATTATTCAACCATTGCCAGTTGTCAGGCACTACTTTTCCTTCCGCATTCTCACCAAACGTGGGGTAGTACGTCATCCCGCGATAGACTCACTGCTGTGAGATTTCAGTCAAAGCGGCGCGGGGCTGCGGGAGCCATGGGAGCCATGGGAGACCGCAAGCGAAGTGTGGTGTGGAGTTACTTCCACACCGTGGACGACAATGTTGCGAAGTGCAGCGTGTGCCAAAAAATGATCCGATATTGTGGCAATACCACAAATTTTAAATAAACACTTGATCATAAATCATAAACCTCAGCATGACGAAATGCTACTGACCAAACGACGACAGGAGGCTAGTCAGGCAGCTCCCTCCAGCACAGCAGCAACAGCAGTACGACAGAGGTCAGTTGCCGAGGCGTTTGAGAGAGGAAGAATCCAGGTAACCATCAAGCATGTAGAAGACTAAGAGTAGTGTATGTGAGAGGAGAATGTATGTGAGAGTGAGAATAGTGATACTTGATTTGTTGTCTTTTTTCATAAGCTGCAAGTGCCCAACTTACAATAGATTTATTTATTTTATTTTATTTATTTATTTATTTGATAGGGACAATGCACATTAATGAACATAAGTATAAAACAAATGTAAATATGCCGAATTTTAGCTACAAAGCTAGTTTTCATCCGCAGTCCCTAGGCAGGCAAATACATATAAATACAATGTGCAATACAAGCAGCACAAACAAAAGTCTAATGGTCACATTTGATGTCTGCATTGCCAAGATTTTTTTTCAGATATCTGGTGTTAGAATGTGTTGAGCTAAGCCCCCTGGTGGAACTTTGCGAAGCCAAGGTATCTAGTTAGAGCCAGGTGTGTTTTTGCCAGTGTTTTTCTGTAGTATTAAAAATGTATGAAAGTATCGGCATCGATATCGCGATTCTAACCCTGGTATTACTTGGTATCGTATCGAAACAAAAATAACTGGTATCGCCCATCATTACTGTACGCGGGAAGGAGAGAGCGCGGAAAGGAGCGGCGCGCTGATGTGAGGCGGACGGCAGGTAGGATGTTTTAAAAAGTTTAATCTGCTCTGTGATACGTGCTGGTACACAAAGGTGCACGCTGTAGCGAACAAGCTGCGCGCGCTCGGGGCGCTCGTGGTGACGTGCCGCACAGGCTGCAATGAGAAGCCCCGCACCGGTAAAAGTTTATTGCTAACGGCAGTGGCTGTAATGAAATATGATCGCACTCATCGAGACCAAGACCGGTGTTGAGTACTACGACACGATCTAACCACACTACCTTGGCGATCAACTGGTAGATCGTGATCGATGTATTGGGCACCCCTGTTTTAGACACTATTTTTGATTCAGCTGACCAAAAAGCGGAAATTTTTCATCCCTGATATATCCAAAAGTTTGAATGTATTATTATCCATTTTAATCCTTTTTTTACTTAACCAAATATGTTTTCCCTCTCTTTTCTAGACCATGTGTTCGGCCTGAAACTTTGTCAGTAGAAAGTAAATACAAGTCACAAATTTATATTTTAACTGAATACTGATTTCGATACCACGCTAATTATTAAAATTAAAAACTAATCATTAAATTTCAACATTAAATAGTAGTACTTTCTTTTCTATTATGTGTCTGTGTACTCCCTCTGTCATCCAGGTATTCTCCATAGTGCTCCATGAACGTTAGTGTATGTGCTATAAATTAAAAACAATTCTAAAGCTATTCAACAAAGGTCAATTTCTGACTTTTTAGTATTGATAAATGAGTATCTAGTTTGAGTATGGATTAGTATCAGATTTTGGATATTTCTGACAACCCCCTCGTAATGTGTTGAGAGCAGAGTAGTACCTGAGAGGTTCTGGGCTTCGTCGTGTCTCTTGTGGGGCAGACCCAGGTCCAGCAGCATGTCCTCCACCTCCTGCTCGGCCTCGGCCTGAGAACGTCCTTTGAGCAGAGAGTAGAACAAGATGTGCTCCTCCACCGTCAGGCTGCAAACACACGGACAATTAACAGATACAGTGATACTGGGGTGATGTTTGTACAGTGGACTCATACCACAGACTGTAGAAAGACGTGAACGAAGGGAATGTGAGGTCACTCATAGTGTTCATCGCCAGTCAAATATAGCTCACCGAGGCTAGCGGTTACGAGGTGAATTTGGAGTTCCAAAATAGGAATTTATTTACAGACAAAGTAGCTAAATAAAAACCCCAGGATCATGTAGAGCAGGTTAATATGAACATTTTAAGACCAAAAGAAAAACTAAATTGTTGCTCATAAAAATGAAGCTTTCTATTTATAATTGATTAATAATTGTGATTGTAATTAGGGATGCACCGATGTGAAAATTTTAGCCGATACCGATATCCAATATTAATTATGCTGTTATGGCCAATAACCGATATTAACCGATATCGGGGTTTTTTTTGTTTTGTTTTTTTTTATTCTGAGATAACATTTTATACAGACTGAAAATCATGCAAAATGAATTTTTGAATGTCTTTTATTTTTAGGATGATATCCAAAAATGAGAACTTCGCACTTCTATCTCTTCAGACGGGTGCGTTGGAGGCGAGGGAGCAAACCCAGAACACACAAGGAGAAAACAATCCTGCACTCCGTCTTACTTGCAAAATGAAAAAGTTTATTAAGACATGCAACGTTTCGGCTCTAGGCCTTCATCAGGCAAAAAATCCTGCCTGATGAAGGCCTAGGGCCGAAACGTTGCATGTCTTAATAAACTTTTTCATTTTGCAAGTAAGATGGAGTGCGGGATTGTTTTCTCCATTTTTAGGATGATAAATCACCATGTCACTCTTAATCTGCATTTCACATGACTCCCATATCACCACATATACCTCAGGTTTGGGGGCCATTTTGTGTATTGCCAAGAAAAGGAACTGCAACACATTTTGTCAAATTACAATAAACTTAAACATGGACAGATACAAGATAAACACAATGTTTTATAACCAAGATCCCTGTACAGCTTGACCTTATTAAGGACAGCTCCCAATGCTCTGCCTGAAGTGTGACAGAACTTTTATTTGTTTAAGTTTAAAGTTTATTTATTTAAATGGGACAGCATGTATTAATGAACAGCTAGTGCTATAAATACACCAGATATAGCTCAAGGCTAGTTTCCATCTGTAGTAGTTTTTCAAAGCAAAGTATTTATAGTACTGACAAATATCGGTCATTAATATCGGCCCAGTTTTACACATTGGACCAATACCGATATGTTTAAACCCCTTTGCCGATACCGATACTAATGCCGATATATCGTGCATCCCTAATTGTAATGGAAAGTATTGATGAAATGTTTTATAGTCACTATCGGTGTTAATGTATTCTCTGGAGAAGGGAAGAGGGGGCAGATAACATAAGATTACTCTTCTTTCTGCTCCCTTTCATTCAATTTTTTGTATTGTTATGACACTGTTGATGTCTTTTTATACTTTATGAATGAAATAAACAAACAAAAATAAAAAAAAATAAAAAAGTGAAATTGACCAAAATGAGTGAAATTGTGAAAAAAGTGAATTGGAGCTGGAGTCGATGGAGCTGGAACCTCGCCCATGGTCACTTCCTACTTGGAACTCTATGTCCATTTACATATACAGTCTATGGTACATACAGAGCTGGGCAGAATCACTTAAAGCAGTGTTTCTCAAATAGTGGGGCGGGCCCCCCTGGGGGGGCGCGTATGACCCTGGGAAACATGTTTTTTTGCTGTACTGTACTAGAACTAAGTGTAATTGCACATCAACAACAGTAGTTGGCAGTGGCGTTCTCACATGCGATTTACGCACAGTCTCACCATTAACAGAACATCCTCTGTCACAGAAAAAACACGTATATTCCACTGAGTCGTGTCCTTTAGTCCGACAGAAGCTGACGCATCAGTGGCACAAGGAGAGAGCTTTTTTTTTTTTCAGTGCTTTTAGCTTATGCAAATGAGGTGGTTTTAAGTTTCATTTCTGTAAAACGTAAACAAATGTGCGCAAAGCTGCATTAAAAACACATTAATATTTGAGTCCTCAGTGCAGTCTTTGTTGTAAGTTTCTTTCTTTTTTTTGTTTATAATGTTAATAAAAGGATACAATGGTGTTCTAATAACAATTTTCTAGGCAAATAATACTATTTATAGTCACGCGCAGGAAGGGGGGCGTGAAATATTTTCTTCTTCCTAGGGGGGGCGTCACAGAAAATAATTGAGAAGCACTGACTTAAAGGCAGTTAACCGAACCCTTTGGCACATTATTCGCAACTATTTTAGTGAACATTAAAGCTTGAAGAAGTGAAACAGGGTGGACCACCAGTCGGCTTTCATCCCAGAGCATCATATAATTAAATTTTCTACTTTGTGATCTCTAAAATGTGACTCTAAAATGTTATTTAATTAGATAAATACAGTGTGCAGTGGTTTTATTTTTATCACAATGATTTTTTTTTAGACACGTTATGAATAAGGCATAAGAGAAAGGGTCAGGTCTTCAGCTCTGGTCCAGATGATGTGCCTTTAATGTTAAAGCTAGAAACAACAACGGCATATGTTTTTGTTGTGTAAAATCAAGCAGATAAAGTACATACAGCTCTGGAAAATATAAGAGACCACTGCAAAATTATCAGTTTTTCTGATTTTACTACTTATAGGTATGTGTTTGGGCAAAAGGAACATTTTTTGTTTGAGTCTATAAACTACTGACAACGTTTCCCTCAAATTCCAAATAAAAATATTATCGTTTAGAGAATTTATTTGCAGAAAATGACAAATGGTCAAAATAACAAAAAAGATACATGTTTTCAGAGCGCAAACAGTGCAAAGAAACAAGATCAAATTCATTTTAAAACAACATAATACTAATGTTTACACTTAAGAAGAGTTCAGAAATCAATATTTGGTGCAATAACCCTTATTTTTAATCACAGCTTTCATGCGTCTTGGCATGCTCTCCACAAGTCTTTCACATTGTTCTTGGGTGACTTTATTCCACTCCTGGTGCAAGAACTGCTCAGCTTTGTATTTCTGTTGGAATTCAACAGACACTGGAATGGAATGGCTGTACTACATGTAGAGATTCTGATTTCAGAAAAAAATTCAGTGGTCTCTTATTTTTTTTCCAGAGCTGTATATACAGTACAACATTCAGGCTGCTAGTTTCAGCAACTTGAAATTGATTGCATACACAAAATCTATACCATCTTTAGCAGGAACATCCTAACCTTTAGCAGTTCATTTCAAAACGAGTAAACAGATCTATTCGTTTTGATGTTTCCCTGTCTTGATGTGTAAAATATAAAACATTTGATCTGAATAGAGTTCTCGTTGTGGCTTACTGTTTGAAGAGGATGTTGTACTGTGGACACATCCCCAGAGAGTTACGGATCAGGTCTATGTCAGTGCGGATGTCTCTGCCGTTGATGAAGGCAGTGCCAGAGGTGGGCGGGAACAGGCCAGTCAGGATCGAACTGCAAAACACAGTAAATAATATATTCAGACCAATATTCAGACCAAGACGCAAATGAGGACTATCCTTGTTCACATGCTCTATTAAAGAAGAGGTATTTTATTTCTAGTTCATAGTTTGCTTTATTATCGAAAAACCATATGTACAGTACATGTACACATAGAAAATTTCGTTTCCCCCTGACCAAGCAGAGACAGTGACAGAGACGGCCAGGGGACTCGGAGATGACAGAGTTGAAAAGTGCAGTACAATCAAATATTCACAAACATATTACGACAACAACAATTGGACAGGTAAAACACATGGCGTTTTTTTCGCTGGTGACAGATGGGTGGGTGGGAAGGGGAGCAGTCCAGAAAAATCTATTAAATTGATTGAAAACTGAAGCAGACATTACTAAATAGACAGGGCAGAGTTTTTTTTACATAAAACATATCAGTGTGAGCGGAATGTGGAGTGTCTTGTTTTGTAGAGTGCTGTGTAATAAGCCGCAGCTGTCGACCTTGAACGTGTTTGTGCAGAAGGTGCAGTCAAAACAAAGTCCAGTTGAATCACATTTTCAGGAGAATTGATTACACCAGAAAGGGGAAATTTAACATAATCGATACATTTTTAGAACCCAGGTGAACCCAGACAATTTGCCAGAACTCTGGTTTCTGCCAGGCCCCCAACTTCATGCCACCAAGCAGGACTGTGCGACTCGCAGTCCTCCCCTTTCTATGAGTTATTAACTACCCCAGGGAAGAAAAAGGACACGCTGGAGGGACTATGTCTCTCGGCTGGTCTGGGAACGCCTTGGGGTCCCCCCAGAGGAGCTGGAAGAAGTGTCCGGGGTGAAGGAAGCCAGGGAGTCCCTGCTTAGATTGTTGCCCCCACGAACCGGCCCCGGATAAGTGGAAGAAAATGGATGGAAGGATGGAGTTATTAAGTAGTAACACAACTGAGATCACCATGTTAACCTTTACTGTTTTGAAAATGCTACATCCGCATTTTAATGTTGTTTTTTTAATGCTCTATGCCCCCTCTCCATTTGTTCCCTGCGCAATGCTACAGCACATCGCATTTAGTTTGTGATGTTGTAGTGTACAGTTTTGTCTCATGTTTTTTATATTTATGGAGAAAGTTGTCGTGCTCGTGGGCTGAGCATTGCATAGTGTTCATTATGGATAAATGTTGATAGTAGTAGTAGGAGGCCAAATTTTGTCAATAATATATTCTGTTTTCCTTGTGTGAACTGTTCCACTGTATTACGTTATACAGTGGTACCTCACCTTATGAAATTAATTCGTTCCAGAAGTGGTTTCGTAACGTGAATTTGAGTAAGTTGAGTAGCTATTTCAATGGAAAAGGCCTGATCCGTTCCAAGTTTTTTTTTTATAGTGTAACATTTTTTTTATAGTGTAACACTGTGTCCTGCGTACAGACTGTAGACCCAGGACTAAATGTGGACTATACCAGTCTAGACCAAGGTCTAAACCTGGACTAAACCAGGACTGGACCAGGACTAAACCTGGACTAAACCAGGTGGATTAAAGCGCCGCGTGCGGGTCTATTTCCTGGTTTCGTTTTGAGTCACGGCTGAGGCGAGCAGCGAGGAGGGGAGGGGATGTGCCTCGGGACCGCACGCAGTCTGAGCGCATGAACGAACGCATGCAAGAGCCGTGGTGGTCTAATCCTGGTTTAGACCTGGTTCAGACCTGGTTTAGACCTGGTTTAGACCTGGCACGGTTTGAGCACGGGTCTCGTGCTCGCGCCCCGCGCCGGGTCATGCTGCGCTATCACACACGTGTCCGCGCGCACACACACCGCCCTCCCCCTTCCCCCCATGCTTCACTATTAATACATTTTGTTGAAAATCTATGAAAGTTTGAGTGTTTAAACGAGAGAGAAATGTGAGAAAAGTTTAAATCCAGTCTGAGAAAAGCGTATAATGTGTGTGGCTGAGCGCGCATTATTTGAATTTTTGAGATTTCGTGTTTCGTAACTTGAATTTTCTTTCGTATCTAGAGACCAAAATTTAAGATGAAGGCGTTTCGTAACTTGAAATTTTCGTTTGTTGGGTCTTTCGTAAGGTGAGGTACCACTGTATGTGTTTGTGACTACTGTTCCATTCCATTCCAAATAAAGCTCACAGAGGCTAGCAATTATAGGAGCAAATTTGGAGTTTCACATTAGGAATAGGAAATAATTTAGGGATACCTTAATACGAACATTTTGAGACCAAACCAATGAGACTGACAGCAGCAGTTACAGAGAGAGGAGCGATATTTTCTCAATAAACAGTGAATTGGAGCCAGATGCGTGAAGAGTCCCTCAGTCGTCCAGGTAGAATCCATGATAAAAGAAGAAATTCAATTTGTCAACTGGACAAAGTTTGTTTGGTCGAAAACGTTTCGCCGCTCATCCAAGAGGCTTTGTCAGTTCTGGTTAGAGTGCTGGTAAGACACTTGCTTATATCTTGCTGCAGGGAGGAGCTAACTAGCTAATTACTTTCCGAAACTATCTTGCCTATTGGTTTCTGTCTTTTGTTTCTCTGGCGTCTAGATTAACATACCTATTCAGCCCTATTGTTTCTTTTGTTTGTTTGATCTCGGTTTAAGAATGGAATTATAGATGGGAGTCCTCACTGTCCTCAAATGAATGGCCCGTGGCTTCTAGGTGAAGATGTACGGCAGATGACGGTCCACTCTGGCACGCCTGTCTGTGTTGGTACATTTTTGTGAAGTGGCTGTTTTGTTTCTCCAATGTAGCGCTCACTGCAGTCTTCACTACACTGAATGGAGTAGACCACATTGCTTTGTTTGTGGCTCGGTGTTTTGCCCTTTGGGTGGACGAGTTTTTGTCTTAAAGTGTTTGTGGGTTTGAAATAAACTGGGATTTCATATTAGTTAGCTAGTTAGCTCCTCCCTGCAGCGAGATATAAGCAAGTGTCTTACCAGCACTCTAACCAGAACTGACGAAGCCTCTCGGATGAGCGGCGAAACGTTTTCGACCAAACAAACTTTGTCCAGTTGACAAATTGAATTTCTTCTTTTATAATTGGATCCAGAGGTGATGAAGCTGGAAGTGTGCTATGTCCATTGATATATACAGTCTATGGTTCTACCTAAGAAATGTAGGTAGTTATAAATAAAATGGCACCAGATGCATGATAGCCTTTTCAGTGAGTGTTGAGCATGAATACTGTGAACACTACAGCGTCTTACAGTGTGGTAGTTTTCCCCGCTCCGTTGTGCCCGAGGAAGGACGTGATCTGCCCCTCGTAGAAGTTGATGTTGAGGTGGTTGACCGCAGGGCGAGAGCTGCCGTCAAAAACCTTCACCAAATCCTGGATCTGCACTCCCAAGGCAGGACCAACCGGATCAGACTCAAAGAACAGCTGACCTGAGGAGAAAACGCAAAATACAATAAAGGTAAAAATTGCTTAATTCAAATGACTACAAACAAATATTATTAACCGAGTGCTCTTTTCACCACCATTTTAGACTCATGTAATGATGACAGCCTCTTAACACAAGCACTTCAGAGCTAATCAGAGAATCATTGTTACTTCATTAGGGCTGTGTAGAGATCTGATACCAGTTTTCACTAAACTGAGAGTCACTTCTTTTTCTTTTGAATCTCCACTATCACTCTACCTTTCTCCTGTTTCTTTTACCTTTATTTTATCATTATACTGAAATGTTGTCCGTAGTTTATAGACTCAAACAAAAATATTCCTTTTGCCCAAACACATACCTGTAAGTAGTAAAATCAGAAAAACTGATCATTTTGCAGTGGTCTCTTAGTTTTTTCCAGAGCTGTATTTATTTACTTATATTTTAGGTTGACTTTCATTATCATTTCTTCTCATTTAATAAATAATAATAATTAATTCGTGTAAATTTCTATTGTAGCCACAGCTGCCCTGAATGAGTGAGGCTGTCAATCTGTGCCATCAGCCCTCACCACCATCGCATTGACTGCATTCATACTCGGACATGACGACAGTTTTGCCACTAGTGCCCCACTGTGGGACCTGGAATTCCCAACGGTCATCCAAGTAGTAGTCGATTTATCGATTAAATTGATTAATTTGACTTTACAGTTCAGGACGATGTGTTTTTATGAAAATCGATTTTTTCGTTATTTTTTACATGCGAGCAGAATGACACGGGTAAGTTAGCGGGGCATACTCAAACATTGTACGAGCTAGCGCGGTAGCGAGTGAGGGAAAGCCGGAGCTTGTACCAAACAAAGGTGTTGCTACATCTGTTATATGGAACTGGTTCAGTTTTCTTGCGTCGGACTTAGAACAAACGAGTGCTCGCTGTAAGGTGCAGCATCCTAGCGCCTAAAGCAGAGGCACGCAGCGGAGTGGGAGAATTACAAGTCCCCACAGCGCGAGCACATACTGTAAAAGTCACGGTGCCCATATATACTGTGGAAAAGCCCGGATTCATTAACATGGTGAAAGTTTTGGACCCGAAGTATGTGCTACCAAGCTGCAAATATTTTTCTGAAGTTGCCACAGCTGTATACAGACTGCACAAGCTAACATACATGAACACAGACAGTGGCTCCCTCTTTTCTGCATCACTTGAGGAAAAACTAAAACTAAAACACAACACTACCCACTCCAGTCCATCTTTCCCACAATCAGGGAATAATTTAGCTCCATAAAATGCTTCATTATAAAAGAAAGATATTTATATAACTGTGATATATATATTTTTAAACAATAACAGCTTAATTGATGCAAGGTGTAATGTATTTGTTTCATAAAAGAACGTTGCATTGTTTTGATTCCGATTAAAATCAGAAATTGGATTTTTTTTTTTAAATCAGAGATTTTATTTTTAGGCCATATCGCCCAGCTCTACATCTAAGTAATAACCAGGTCCAGCCCTGCTTAGGTTCTGAGATCTGACAAAACCAGCCAGCATCAATACAGAATATTCTTAATTCTAAAACTATTTCCTCATCTGTCTGTGTATGTTGTGTATGTTGTGTATGTTGTGTATGTTGTGTATGTTGGGTGTGTTGTGTATGTTGTGTGTGTTGTGTATGTTGTGTGTGTTGTGTATGTTGTGTGTGTTGTGTGTGTTGTGTATGTTGTGTTTGTTTTCTGTGTTGTGTGTGTTGTGTGTGTTGTGTGTGTTGTGTATGTTGTGTATGTTGTGTGTGTTGTGCATGTTGTGTGTGTTGTGCGTGTTGTGTGTGTTGTGTATGTTGTGTATGTTGTGTATGTTGTGTGCGTTGTGTAAGTTGTGTGTTGTGTGTGTTGTGTATGTTGTGTGTGTTGTGTATGTTGTGTATGTTGTGTGTGTTGTGTGTGTTGTGTATGTTGTGTGTGTTGTGTATGTTGTGTGTGTTGTGTGTGTTGTGTATGTTGTGTGTGTTGTGTGTGTTGTGTGTGTTGTGTGTGCTGTGTATGTTGTGTGTGTTGTGCATGTTGTGTGTGTTGTGCATGTTGTGTGTGTTGTGTATGTTGTGTATGTTGTGTGCGTTGTGTAAGTTGTGTGTTGTGTGTGTTGTGTATGTTGTGTGTGTTGTGTGTGTTGTGTGTGTTGTGTGTGTTGTGTGTGTTGTGTATGTTGTGTGCGTTGTGTAAGTTGTGTGTTGTGTGTGTTGTGTATGTTGTGTGTGTTGTGTATGTTGTGTGTGTTGTGTATGTTGTGTGTGTTGTGTGTGTTGTGTATGTTGTGTGCGTTGTGTAAGTTGTGTGTTGTGTGTGTTGTGTGTGTTGTGTATGTTGTGTGCGTTGTGTAAGTTGTGTGCGTTGTGTAAGTTGTGTGTTGTGTGTGTTGTGTATGTTGTGTGTGTTGTGTATGTTGTGTATGTTGTGTATGTTGTGTGCGTTGTGTAAGTTGTGTGTTGTGTGTGATGTGTGTGCATGTTGTTTGGGTTGTGTGTGTTGTGTATGTTGTGTGTTGTGTGTGTTGTGTGCGTTGTGTATGTTGTCTGCTGTGTGTGTTGTGTGTGTATGTTGTGAGGGTTGTGTGTGTTGGGTGTGTAGTGTGTTGTGTGTTGTGTGTGTTGTGTGTGTATGTTGTGTGTGTTGTGTGTGTTGTGTATGTTGTGTGTGTTGTGTGTGTTGTGTATGTTGTGTGTGTTGTGTGTGTTGTGTGTGTTGTGTGCGTTGTGTAAGTTGTGTGTTGTGTATGTTGTGTGTGTTGTGTATGTTGTGTGTGTTGTGTGTGTTGTGTATGTTGTGTGTGTTGTGTGTGTTGTGTGTGTTGTGTATGTTGTGTGTGTTGTGTATGTTGTGTGCGTTGTGTAAGTTGTGTGTTGTGTATGTTGTGTGTGTTGTGTATGTTGTGTGTGTTGTGTGTGTTGTGTATGTTGTGTGTGTTGTGTGTGTTGTGTGTGTTGTGTATGTTGTGTGTGTTGTGTATGTTGTGTATGTTGTGTGCGTTGTGTGCGTTGTGTGTTGTGTATGTTGTGTGTGTTGTGTATGTTGTGTGTGTTGTGTGTGTTGTGTGTGTTGTGTGTGTTGTGTAAGTTGTGTGTTGTGTGCGTTGTGTAAGTTGTGTGTTGTGTGTGTTGTGTATGTTGTGTGTGTTGTGTATATTGTGTATGTTGTGTATGTTGTGTGCGTTGTGTAAGTTGTGTGTTGTGTGTGTTGTGTATGTTGTGTGTGTTGTGTGTGTTGTGTATGTTGTGTGTGTTGTGTATGTTGTGTATGTTGTGTGCGTTGTGTAAGTTGTGTGTTGTGTATGTTGTGTGTGTTGTGTATGTTGTGTGTGTTGTGTGTGTTGTGTATGTTGTGTGTGTTGTGTGTGTTGTGTATGTTGTGTGTGTTGTGTGTGTTGTGTATGTTGTGTGTGTTGTGTATGTTGTGTGTGTTGTGTATGTTGTGTATGTTGTGTGTGTTGTGTATGTTGTGTGTGTTGTGTGTGTTGTGTGTGTTGTGTATGTTGTGTGTGTTGTGTATGTTGTGTGTGTTGTGTGTGTTGTGTATGTTGTGTATGTTGTGTGTGTTGTGTGTGTTGTGTATGTTGTGTGTGTTGTGTATGTTGTGTATGTTGTGTATGTTGTGTGTGTTGTGTATGTTGTGTGTAGTGTGTGATATGTTGTGTGTGTTGGACTGTGTGTTGTGTATGTTGTGTGTGTTGTGTGTGTTGTGTATGTTGTGTATGTTGTGTGTGTTGTGTATGTTGTGTATGTTGTGTATGTTGTGTGTGTTGTGTGTTATGTGTATGTTGTGTGTGTTGTGTGTTATGTGTAGTGTGCGTTACATTCATTGTTGGACTCCGGTTCCTCCTCCATGTGTGGGCTCTCCTCTTGTTGCCTCAGAAACTCTCGCTCTCTCGTGATCCTGTCTCGTTTGTGTTGGTGTTTACAGGTTTTGCGGCTGCCTGATCCGTTACAGTTGGACATGTCTGGAGTGTCGGCGCTTTCTGTGTCTGCACGATCAGGCTCTGGTCTTTCAACATCTGGAGGAAAAAAGGACAACATACAATGAGAGAAAACTTTATTTATACAAAGGACATTGGTCACAGTAGCTCAGATTTATAAGTCTCTTAGGTCGTTTTCACACCTGC
This sequence comes from Paratrypauchen microcephalus, assembly GCA_036785185.1. Taxonomy (NCBI): domain Eukaryota; kingdom Metazoa; phylum Chordata; class Actinopteri; order Gobiiformes; family Gobiidae; genus Paratrypauchen; species Paratrypauchen microcephalus. The sequence continues at coordinate 1,690,636 of JAVJIX010000088.1, forward strand.
CTTGTTTGGTTCTTTTAAACCGAACCAGAGTTCGTTTGCTCCTTTGATTCGGACCTTTTGGGCTGGTGCAAATAAAAACCAAAAATCTGTAGCAAACAAGCGAACCGAGACCACCTAAAAAGCTCGGTCTCGGCACGGTTCCATTCGAATCCTGGTGCGGTTCGTTTGAGGTGAGAATGCAGACCAGACTTGATCCGACACAAGTTGGCTTTTTGTACTTAACGAGCTCCCGTCGTATGTCGAGCATTATGGGAAACCGAGGCTTACGAAACGAAACGAAACAAAACTAAACGAAACTAAACTTACGAGGCTTACTTACGTTTTGCATGAAGAGCAAGAGTCAGAACTTGATGCGCGCACACGAGCGCTGTCCTCCGTAGCCGTCTTGCCCTGTGACTTTGTCGTTTGGAAATTGATTGTAAAATAGTGTAAACCTCACGATGCTGCTCAAACATTTGTGCGAACTGTAAAAACTGAGCCAACCATATCGCTAAGGCTAGATTGAAAACAGCACGTAACACCATTATTCTCCTTCCGTGTTTGGACACGGCGTTTTGACACGGCTCATTTCTGTCCAATGGCTGAGCGACATCAGCACATGTGGTTTTGTTTACAGATGTTGGTCCACTTACAAAAAAAGTGCAGTGTGAAAGCGAACCGCAGCAAAATAAAAAATAAAATAAAAAAATTGGTCTGGACCAAAGCAAGTGAACTACTTTCCTGGTGTGAAAACGACCTTAGGTGGTCTCGGTTAGCTTGTTTGGTCCTGATCGAGATTTTTGTTTTTTATTCACACCAGCCCAAAAGGTCCGAAGCAAACGAACTCTGGTTCATTTTAAACGAACCAAACAAGGCAGGTGTGAAAACGACCTAAGTAGTTAGCTAATTACGTCTGAAGCAAGTCTTTGTATTGTTGATCACAAAGTATATTTTATAGGGTTGACTAAAGTATCTAAAATCAGATATTAATCAATACTAAAACCAGTATTGATACTAGATAACAGAGAGAATAGAATGTGATTTTAAACATTAAATCGTAGTACTTTTCTATTACCATCAGTGCTGTCAGGCAAAAAATCTAATTAATTACAGGATTTGTGATGAATTAATCTAATAAATCACATGTTAATCTCGTGAGAGAGAGATTCAGAGAGAGATTGAGAGAGAGATTGAGAGAGAGAGAGATGGAGAGAGAGAGAGAGATTGAAAGAGAGAGAGATTGAAAGAGAGAGAGACTGAAAGAGAGAGATTGAAAGAGAGAGAGATTGAAAGAGAGAGAGAGAGATTGAAAGAGAGAGCAACCCAGTTTTTCTGTGGTCGTTTTGCTTATTCATTTCCCAAATTGCATTGTAATTAATTAATATAATTAACACGTTAAACTGACAGCCCTAGTTACCATTTTATATTATACTGTATCTGTGTATTCCCTCAGTTGTCCAGATCATTCTAAAGCAATTCAGGAAAGATTCATTTCTGTCCTGTGAATGTGACTTTTTATTATTGATATTACTTCAACTACTTTCCATGAGTTTATAATTATAAAACTTGTCACTTCGTACGCTAGTTACATTAAATATATGGTGAAAGCTCACATTTCCCTTTTGCTGCGTGGGTTTGCCTTGTACACATGCTTTATCGAACTTTGCGGCAAACTACACGGGAAAGGAATGCCCCAGAGGAGACCAATTAGTACTGAACCAGAGCACGAGGTTAGACAGTGTTTCTCCCACTTGTGAATTTCAGCCTGTAGTTTTCGGTGTACATAGTCAGAGATTGGCAGAAGACATTTAAGGACGCTCATTCACTGTCACTAACCTTGATGGGGTGATCCACTGCGCGACGGTGCGGGTCTGGACCAATACGAAGGTTGTAATGGGAAGTAGAACGGTCGGCTGATTCCAAATTGTCCTACAGGAGAGAAATTTCACATTAAAGGGATCATGTTACTCTATTTTCTGATCTGTGTTATAATGTTGTATCCAAACATACTTGGAGTTTTTATGCTTTTTTAGGATGTGTTCTTCTCTCAAAAGGAAACCACTCTTTTCCACCTTGTGATGTCATGTGGTAATACAGGAACTGTTTCGTTGTATTTTTAAACTCCTTACACCTTCACTAGAATCATTTGGATAATTTTAGCCCTGGAATCGTCCATCTCTACTGAACTGAACTGAAGGTAAAAGGTAACTTTGGAGATATAGACAGACTAATTTATAAGGCGTTATAAGGTACTAAAGTTGAATAAACATATGAAAAATGAGACATTAAAATAGACTAAAGACATCAATATTCATGTTAATGTATAGATTTATATGGAAACTCAATGTAAAAATACATACATGTTACATTGGATCTGGTTTAGTCCTGTTTTAGACCTGGACTTGTTTAGACCTAGTTAGTTTAGCTAGTTTTACTTCCAGATTTAGACCTAGTTTAGACCTGGTTTCTTCCTATTCTAGACTTGATTTAGTCCTTATTTGACCTTGTTTAGTCTTTGTTCAAACTTTTAGTCCTGTTTTAGACCTTGTTTAGACCTGGTTCAGACCTGGTTGAGTCCTTGTTTAGACCTGGTTTAGTCCTGTTTTATATCTTGTTTAGTTTAATTTTGGTTTAGTTCTGGTTTAGTCCTAGTTCAGACCTGGTTTAGACCTAGTTTAGTTCTGATTTAGTTCTGGTTTAGGCCTGGTTTAGCCCTTGTTTAGACCTGATTCAAACTTATTTTAGTGCTGTTTTAAACCTCGTTTAGACCAGGGTTAGTCCTTGTTTAGACCTGGTTTAATTCTGTTTTAGAACTTGTTTAGACCTAGTTTAATTCTGGTTTAGTCCTAGTTTTGCCCTGGTTCAGCACTGCTTTAGACCTGGTTTAGACTTGGTTTTATCCTGTTCACATGGTTTAGACCTTTGTTCAAACTGGGTTTAGTCCCATTTCAGAACTGGTTTAGATTTGGTGGTACTTGGAAAGCTCATTTTATACCCACCTACAAACCTATGTAGTAATCTATAGACAGACTATACCTGACAACAATATGTCTTTCCTACATTTTCAGTACATAAAAATAATATTACAAAGTCTTACCTGGAAATACATTGTCCAGATACCAGGCGAGGACGGCATAGAGGACAGCGTCAAACATCATCATGAGGATCGAGGACAGGAAGGAGAACGAGTCCTTTTCCAATGGACTGGTCTGGATGTTGTCCCACTGCAGACCCAGACCCTGCTCCTCGTACCGGGACAAGTATTCTGTCCCAAAACCAAATGCTACGGGGGACAACAAGCTCTGCAACAGCACACAAATACACAGTAGATTATTACTAAAATACTAAATACTAAAATTTAGATTTTGATTATAAGGAATAGACACAATACTGAATGCCAGTTGCAATACCATGATGACAATAAAAACATTCTTTACTTGGTTTTAGTGGTGAGCAGTAGTCAGTGAGATATATACACTGGTAATCATTCTGATCGATTATTACTACATTATTTAGATATTTGATATAGTTTGTGGTTAAACATATGTTTTTGTTAAGTTAATTGTCTCTTGTTTGGTGAATAAAGAACAAAAATAAAGTTGTGAAGTTTCTGGTTGGACCTGGAAGGGAACAACTATAACATGAAACCTATCTATCTCCATGGAGACATATGGCTGATGTCAACAAACCAAGTTACTGGTCAGATCTGTGGAAAGATGACCTTGCTCACAGTAACAATGTATATGCTTCATACATAATCTGCATATCCTGTAAGTATAGTAGAGGTTACTGTGGTAGTAATATACTGTAGGAGTACAAAAAAACTACTACTACTAGTACTACTACTACTACTACTACTGCTACTACTACTACTACTACAATCCTTCTACTACTAGTGCTACTACTACTACTACTGCTACTATAATAATAATAATAATAATAATAATAATAATAATAATTTAACAATATAATAATTTATTATTATTATTATTATGCATTTTATTTAAAGGCTTTCTGGGCAATCAAGGACACCGTAGAAATAATAATTAAGACACATAATTAAAAAGAATCAAACAGTACAGGACAGGTTCTAAAACATCAAGACATGAATGGAGGTAGGCTAATTTAAGTACATGGATTTTGAGTCTGGATTTGAATGTTGGGAGTAAATCCAGATTATGGAGGTCGAGCGGAGGGGGCGGGAGTGTGTCGTGGTATGGAGGAGATCACGGCGATAGGTGGGGGTTAGATTATGCATTGATTTAAAGGTGAGAAACAGAAACTTGAATTCGGAAGTGAACCGGAAGCCTGCGAGACGACTGGAGTGATGTGGCTGATGGAGGGTGTTCTGGTTATGATTCGGGTAGCTGAGTTCTGTAAGAGTTGTGACTTGTGGAGTGATTTGTGAGGGAGTCCAAGGCTAGAGGTGACCAGGCTATTTACGGCAGCAGTGTGAGAGGTGAGGGACGGGCAGAGGCGGTTGATGTTCCTAAGGTGAAAATACTCAGACTTGGTGATATTGTTGATATGGGATTGAATTGAAAGTGTACTGCCCAGAATGACGTCAAGGCTCTTTACTTGAGGGACATCAGCTCAGGACAGATGGAGGAATTGTCAATATAAATGGAGAGACTGGGAGTTTTGTTGATGATGGACTTGGTGCACATTAACAGGACTTTGGCTTCAGGAGATTAGATGAAAACCAGGACTTAATTTAAGGAATATACTGCTGAAGGGAGGCAGGGGGGGAGAGTGTTAGATGGTTTGGAGGAGATGTATAGCTGGGTATCTTCTGCATAGCAATGGAAATGGATATTATATTTTATAAAAATGTGGCCAAGGGGAAGCGGGTAAATGATAAATAGCAGGGGGCCAAGGACGGAGCCTTGTGGAACACCAGAGGAAGGCTACGATGAATAACGACCGATCTGAACATACTGAGGCTACGTTTATATGATGACACTCTGAACAGAAGATGCAAAAGCAGCGTCACGTCTTCACTTTTTAATCTGCGTTTAGACGAGCGTTTTCAGGAGGAAATCTGCATGCATACAGTGACACAAAAGTGTGTGGAATTAGATTGGGTATGCATGCCAGGCAGCTAGGTGGTGCTGTGATACATTATTACTATGTCCGTGCACATGCGTATAATCTTCCTTAATTTATTTATTTAATTTACTTACCTTTTTAATTTAATTTTAATTTAATTTATTTAACTTAATTTACTTTATAAATATAAATATCAAGAAATGGTAACGTAAATGCGTACGCGATGTCAGCAGATTTTACCAGAGTTTTGCATCTTGGGCAGTGTAAATATTTTGTCTTTTTTACCCGTAAGCGTTCTCGTGTAAACAGGCCCTGGTTGCAGATCTCTGCAACTGTTTTAAATCAGAGCTGGGGTGTGTGAGATATGCCAATTGATATGCTTGTATCTGTCTCCCTTTAATGCAATAATAGCATATCAATACGTGGCAGTAGTTCAGTTGGTAGAGCGTTTGTCCACTGATCCAAAGGTTGGCGGTTCAAATCCTGCTCTTGACATAAGAAACATCAGTGGTTGAGTGGTCAGATCCACTGACCCACAGGTTGATTGCAGCTCCCACAGATGAAAGTTGCTATTGCGTCCTTAGGCAAGACACTTAACCCACCTCACCCCCAGTGTCTGCATACACTGGTGTGTGAATGGGTGAGTGGTTCCTTGTTGTAAAGCGCTTTGGGTGCGTTGAAGGTGGAAAAGCGCTATATAAAGATATGACCATTTAGAAACATGCAGGAAGCAGACCCTTCATACATATTAGTACATGTACAAAGACAAAGCCCTCCATACCGCTGCCAGCTTGGTGTTGTAGGTGATGCGGTCCTGCCAGGCGAGGCACAGCACATGGGGCAGGTACAGGGTGAAGTAGATGATGCCACTACAGGCTGCTGCCAGGTTAGCCTTATTGAAGAACACACTGAGGAGGAAGCACTGCATGATGGTCGCCACGGTGAAGGTCAACAGGAAGAAGAAGACCAAGAGAGGGTCACTGTAGTTCAACACTTTACCGCCCTGAAACAAGACCATACAAATACTATATAAAGACACATGAAGAAATACATGTGGATTCCATCAGATATTATATACTACCAAGTCAAAAACCAGTCAGTTTTTCCATGATTTTTTACTTTGTAGATTCTTTCTGAAGACATCAAAAATATGAATGGGCATACAGTATGCGGAAAATATACTAAAAATAACTCAAAGTTGTTTTAGATTGTTAAAAACAGCCATCCTTTGCTTGATCACTACTGCATTTTTGGCATTCCTCAACTCTGACATGGCACATGTGAAATAAAAACCATTTCAGGAGACTTTATCATGAAGGTCATTGAGAGAAGACCAAAGGGTGGACACTTTGAAGAATTTTAATTAAAAATTAAAGTTCTACACCTCATTATTTATTTAACTTTTTGTGGCGTACATAATTCTATATCATATCACATCATTTTTGCTGCATTCTGCATGAATAAAATGTAAAAAAGAAGACAACATATACAGCTCTGGAAAAAAAAATAAGAGACCACTGCATTTTTTTTTCTGAAATCAGCATGTATTCAGCCATTCCATTCCAGCGTCTGTTGAATTCCAACACAAACACAAAGCTGAGCTACTTCATCTCCATAGCAACCATGTGTCATCTCCATAGTAATAATTACAAAGTGCAATATTATTTAAAGTCACTTTACCTGCTACTTATTTATTTAACAACCACTGCCCATCACTGCACTGTACACAATCATCTGAGTCACTTTATTGTAGTGATATTATAAATTACTGAACAGGAGTCACTTTAACTGCTGTTTGTTCACTGCTCAGAATCAGACATTCATTGTGCAGCGTTCCTGTGCCTTTTAACCTTACAGTGTTGTGTTTTTTAGATGATTGTACATACTTATTATTATTATTATTATTATTTATCTTAATTTTGATGCATGCTCATATTTCCCAACTGTTTCTGAAACTTGCGTTGTGACACTGCAATTTCCCCATTGTGGGACAAATAAAGGATTATCTTATCTTATCTTACTTCAGTTCTTGCACCAGGAGTGGAATAAAGTCACTCAAGAACAATGTGAAAGACTTGTGGAGAACATGCCAAGACGCATGAAAGCTGTGATTAAAAATAAGGGTTATTGCACCAAATATTGATTTCTGAACTCTTCTTAAGTGTAAACATTAGTATTATGTTGTTTTAAAATGAATTTGATCTTGTTTCTTTGCATTGTTTGAGGTCTGAAAACATGGATCTTTATTGTTATTTTGACCATTTGTCATTTTCTGCAAATAAATCCTCTAAACAATATTTTTATTTGGAATTTGGGGGAAATGTTGTCAGTAGTTTATAGACTCAAACAAAAATGTTCCTTTTGCCCAAACACATACCTGTAAGTAGTAAAATCAGAAAAACTGATCATTTTGCAGTGGTCTCTTATATTTTTCCAGAGCTGCAGAGCTGGTTCAGTTTTGACCTAGCGTAAGTATTTAAAGGAATTTCTGTGAATTAATGAAGGAAGGGGTCGTGTGGGGATGGACTGATTCTGAGACTTTCTTCTTCCAAAAGTTAAAACAAAACAGCATGCACTTTAAAGGTCCACTAGAGGGCACCATCACACATCACAAAATACTATAAAGAACCCAATCTTGACCTCCCTTCCTGACTCTACACAGTGCAATCTCTTTATCCCTTTCACTCCCTCACTCTTTCTCTCTTTCCCTCACTCACCACCCCTCCTCTCTCCTCTCTCGCTCTCACCATGATAACAGCACATGAGCACTATGAACCCACTGTCCTCTGCCAGCTCTGTCTCTCTCTTCCTCCTCTATCGCTCTCTCTCATCCTTCCCTACCTTTTCACTCCAATGTTCTCTGTTTTGCTGATGTCTGTCTTTCCACCTCTATACCTCCTCTCCCCTACAGTATCTTTACACCTCCCCCTCTCCTCTCTCACGCTATATCCTCCCTCCCTCGCTCTCTCTTTCTTTCTGACCTCTGCTTCTCCCCAGCTCTCTCCCCTCTCTATCTCGCCATGATAATCGCAGTTAGCTGTCGATGGACCAGGTGTACCGTAGGTGTACCGTAGGACCCCACTGTCCACACCCGTCTCTACCCCCCTCTCTCTTTCCCTCACTTGCTCGCTCTATTCTTATCTCCCCACCTCTCCCTCCTCTCTCACCATGAAAATAGCAGCGAGCAGAGCGGTGCTGACTCATCACGGTGAAGCTGTCGATGAACCAGGTGTACCATGAGACCCCACTGTCCACGCCCATCTTTATCTCTCTTTCCGTCTCTCTCTTTATCTCCCTCCCTCTCTCACAATGATAACATCAGTGAGCAGAGCGTTGCTGGCTGTCATCATGGTGAAGTTGTCTATGAGCTAGGTGTATTATTACACTTTAAAAATATTTGATCTTTATCTTTTCATTATTGCCTCATACTTTAGAAATATAAAATTTGAAGTTTTGAATAACTTGAAAATTTAAACTGGCCTGCTCGGTACAAAAGGTCTTAAATGGACTCGCTCCACCACATTTGGGTGAGTTCATTTTGCCCAAATTCAGCACTAGTAGTAGGGTAACAAGAGCCTCTACCAGAGCCACTGTGTAACACCTTATAGACACACAACATTCAGTCAGCAGGTGTTTTCATTCAAGGGAACAGAAATCTGGAACAACATCCCAGCTGCAACAAGAGACTCACATTCAAAACATTTAAAACCTGAAATCTGAAACATCAGCTTAAAGGGATAGTGTGTGTTTTTTAAATGTTAATCTGTATGGGTTTCCTTCTAAAAGTTACGTGTGTTGACACCGGCTTACCTCTGACAGTCTCAGCTGATCCCGGGTCGGCTCGCTTTCTGGAGCCCACGTAAGTAGGTCCGGTAACTTCCCTGGAACATGAAATAAAGCTTGTTTTTCTTCTCAAAACAAAACTTTAACATTTTGTCCAAAAGGTGATATACACTCAACAAAAATATAAACGCAACACTTTTGTTTTTGCTCCCATTTTTCCTGAGATGGACCCAAAGATCCAAAATTCACTCCAGATACACAACACTACCATTTCTCTCAAACATTGTTCACAAATCTGTCCAAATGTGTGACAGCGAGCACCTCTGCCCCACCAAGACAATCCACCCCACCTCACAGGTGCGCCACATCAAGATGCCGATCCGACATCATGACCAGTGCACAGGTGTGCCCCAGACTGCCCACAATAAAAGGCCACCCCGAAATGTGCATTTTTTTGCTTTATTGGGGGTCTGGGGGCTCAGAACCAGTCAGTATCTGGTGTGACCACCATTTGCCTGATGCAGTGCAACACATCTTCTTCGCATAGAGTTTATCAGATTGTCAATTGTGGCCTGTGGAATGTTGGTCCACTCCTCTTCAAAGGCTGTTATGGACGAAGAACACAGGTGCATTTTATTGATGGCATTTTGAATGCACAGAGATACCGTGATGAGATCCTGAGGCCCATTGTTGTGCCATACATCCATGAACATCACCTCAGCAAGATAATGCACGGCCCCATGTTGCAAGGATCTGTACACAATTCTTGGAAGCTGAAAATGTCCCAGTTCTTGCATGGCCAGCATACTCACCGGACATGTCACCCATTGAGCATGTTTGGGATGTGCTTGACCGGCGTATACGACAGCGTGTACCAGCTCCCACTAATATCCAGCAACTTCGCACAGCCATTGAAGAGGAGTGGACCAACATTCCACAGGCCACAATTGACAATCTGATAAACTCTATGCGAAGAAGATGTGTTGCACTGCATGAGGCAAATGGTGGTCACACCAGATACTGACTGGTTCAGTCAGTTGAGTCCCCAGACCCCCAATAAAGCAAAAAAATGCACATTTCGGGGTGGCCTTTTATTGTGGGCAGTCTAAGGCACACCTGTGCACTGGTCATGATGTCGGATCGGCATCTTGATGTGGCACACCTGTGAGGTGGGGTGGATTGTCTCGGCGGGGCAGAGGTGCTCGCTGTCACACATTTGGACAGATTTGTGAACAATGTTTGAGAGAAATGGTAGTGTTGTGTATCTGGAGTGAATTTTGGATCTTTGGGTCCATCTCAGGAAAAATGGGAGCAAAAACAAAAGTGTTGCGTTTATATTTTTGTTGAGTATATTTGCGTCCCAAAGAGTTGTCCACGAAACATCCAGCAGCGTAGATTGCGGTCGCTTATTGTGTCTCTCGACTCGTATCACTGCACGCATATTACCTGTATTAGCCTGTTAACCTTTAGCAGAAGTGTACGGCAGATGTGGTCCGCTGTAAGGGGAAGTTTACAAGTGAACAGGCTAATACAGCTAATATGCGCGCAGTGATACGAATCGAGAGACACAATACGCGACCGCAATCTACGCTGCTGGATGTTTCGAGGACAAATGTTTCTAAGGCAAATATAATCACCTTTCGGACAAATGTTTTGTTTTGAGAAGAGAAACAAGCTTTATTTCATGTTCCAGGGAAGTTACCTTACGTGGGCTCCAGAAAGCGAGCCGAACCGGGAGAGTGTCAGAGGTAAGCCGGTGTCAACACACGTAACTTTTAGAAGGAAACCCATACAGATTAACATAAAAAAAAAAAAAAAAAAAACGTACTATCCCTTTAAGAGAAATCAGATCTGTGATCACTAATGTTCTGCTTCTACGTAAATGTCAGTGTTGTATGTGTCTTATTGTGCTGTTTCTATCAGGTTTGTCGTATGAATGTTCATTGACAGTTTGTCTATTGTGTGAAGTTGTTTCTTGTTGCTTTTACCTCTCTGACCTGCTCGGGACTACAGATGTAAAGTATTTCGGGCTAATTCTGGTGTATTTACAAGTTTATGTTTATGAATATGCATTGTCCCTTTTAAATAAAAAGAATTACTACCACAGGACCCACTCTCCATCTCTACCTCTCCCTTCTTCCCTCATTCTCTCTCTTACCATGATAATAGCAGTGAGCAGAGCGGTGCTGGCCGTCATCATGGCGAAGCTGTCGATGAACCAGGTGTACCACAGGACCCCGTTGTCCACTCCCATGGCCCTCAGTGTCTCCTTCAACCTGAGCTCTTTCTCCAGGACGATGCTCTTCACCGTCATGGAGACTGAGTAGATCCAGGCCAAGACCATGAACATGGGGAAGCACCGGTTCAGGGTGATCATGAACCTGGAAGAGCAAGGGAAAACTGAAATGACTCCTGCAATGACTGAAAATACTCAATCAACCCCTGTGTTCACTGCCACCGGTAAATGCTCTGCTCTGTACTTAACACATTCTATAATTTATTTTTTTAATCTGTGATAAATACAGGATTCAGCAGCGTCTTATAGGAATTTTGGTACAGATGAAATAACTACTACTAGTGTGCAGCTAATTATAGGAGGTGCTGACAGCTACATGGCTCTTTGTTGTGATGACATTCACTGCGACGTCAGCTCCCACGGGGCACTGCAGTTTTCTAAAGAGGAAGTCACTTGTTTCTTTTACTAAGTGAAGTTAATATGAAGAATTTAGATTCAGAAGCCCTATTTATACAGCCTATCCCGACATCACCGTCCACGTCAGCTCTCTCGACATTGAGGGGGGGTTCCAAATCAGCTGGGTGACCATTTTGGATTGGAGACGGAGCCCCCACATTGAGTCTCCCCCATCTATTCACCGTCAATAAATATCTTTATCGTATTTCATTGTCGTGGTGTGGTCCTTGCTAGATAAAGGCTCTATATTAAAGTTTTTGGTCATGTTATAATATTGCTACCTCATCTAAAAATACCTGGAGTTGTGTTTTGTTTCATTCACATGTTTGAGTATTCCTTTATTATTAGTCTGACTGCATATCCAAAGCTCAAAATGCTCTGTTCCACCTTGTGATGTCACAAAGTGGTAGTACTACCTGGTACTACCTTTTACCTTTAGTTCTGTAGAGAATGGCTGAAATTATCAAAATGATTCTTGTGAAGTTGTATGGAGTTTAATAATAGAGTGGAGCATTTCCTGTATTACCACATGACATCACAAGGTGGAACAGTGTTTTCAGCTTGAGAATTCAGCCTAAATATGCAGGGTTTTGTGTGTTAAACATGTGTGAAAGAAACAAAACACAACTCCAGGTCTGTTTGTGATGAAGAAAAAACATTGTAACTATGGATGGGAATTGATCAGATTTTTACGATTCCGATTCCATTATCAGTACTGCTTAACGATTCAATTCTTTATCGATTCTCTTATTGATTCTAATTTGGGGAAAAAAGGAGAACAAACTGTTTGATTAGCACCAAGGTTAGCACTAGTCCTGGTCTAATCCTGGTCTAGTCCTGCTTTAGTTCTGTTTTAGTCCTTGTTTAGTCCCGGTGTTGACACAAGTCGCTGCTTTCACCTAATATCGCCATTTGATGCAGAAATGATATTGTGATAACCTGTGTTAATGGTGTTCTGTTATCACTGGGGTTTTATGTCTATGTGCCTTTAAGGGTTCTGCTGGTGTGCGCATGTGAACGCGTGAACGTGTGTGTGAACGAGAGTGTGTGCGAGAAGTTGAGGACTAAGAGAGAGTGGTGTGGCTGCGCTGATGCTCTGTTAATGATATACGATTCAAGACTTCTGTTCATCAATAAAGTTTGTTGTGAAGTAAGAGAAGCCTCGGGTCATTACAATATGATAATAATATGACTCACCCCGTGTCGGATAATTCGCGTGTCTCCACGTGTATTCGTGTATTCGCTTATAACCCGGACTTTCTGCTGCCAAGTATCCGACCGCACTTTGTACAGGAGCTCCGGATAAACAGACGTGTCCCGAACCTGTCCCGAACATCTCCCGTACGTGTCATGTGTCCAAGTGGAAGTTAAAAGTCCATTTTCACAAACGTTCTTCTCGTCATGCGTATCAGTGAAGCGGCGAAGCACGTAGCGGCGTTACGCACATGCGTAATTCGTGCTGGCTGGAATCGATAAGAGGAATCGATAGGTAAACTGCTAATCGATTCTGTGGAATTAAAACACACGGAACCGGTTCTCAACAGGAACCGGTTCTCGATTCCCATCCATAATTATAACAGATTAGAAAATATTGTAAACTCATTTAAGTCATTTTAGATCAATATAGCCATTTAAAAGTTCCAGATTATAACATAATGAATGGATGTCATAGATTCTAACTATATAGCATACAAAATCACAATATGTCTTCTTTAAGTGAATAGTACAAACTTTTGCCTTTTTTATATTCACTATAGTACACATTTTGTACTATGAGAAAATGGGATAGTGGTTTGCCCATTTTTCATAAACCATCTAGCTTCATGTCCTGTTCCTGTTCATCCATAAATCTCCTCTCTGGTCTTCCACTAGGCCTCTTGTCTGGCAGCTTTAACCTCTTAATCCTTCTTCCCATAAATATTCACTGTCCCTGCAAAAAACCTCAGACGTGGATTACATTGTGCGGTTTTGAACTTGGGATAAAACTACAACTCACTCAAACTTTTCTGAATAATCACCTAGTAACTGTTTGAGTGGACTGACCCAAGGCTGGACGTGCCGAGGCCAGTCCCATAAGAGCGGCTCGATACAGAAGAGCCTTGGCCCTGAGACTTCATATGGCTGGAGCGGTCCATTCATTTGAGGGCTCTCTGAACGTTTATACCACAAATAATGTTGGACGATTGCTACTTCTTATCTCCTGCTTTTTTTTAGTTAGATTTTTCTTTTACAGGGTGTACCCTAGTTTGGTCCTGGTTTGACCCCAGTTTAGTTCTGACATAGACTGTTTTCGTCCTGGTATAGTGCAGGTTTAGTTTCAGATTTAGTGGCACTTTTGGTGAATGCAGAGATGGGTAGTATGCAGTTAGTTTACATGTACTTTTCTAGTAGCATAGTACATTTACTCCTACTTGGGTAATATTTTAGTGAAGTAACAGTACTAAAACGTTTTCTTACCCTTCCCAGTGTGAGTCTACAAGTGACAAAAGCTTTATGTTGACAATATGAAATGATTTGAAAATTTGTGGATCAGCAGGACACACCTTCAGTCGACCAAGGCTGCGTCCCATTTCTCTGTCTTACCCTTTCGTTTTACCCCTACCCCTTGGTTTTGCGCGTTCATGAGGGCAAGGGGTGTCCTGATTCTAATTTTGATCAAGGGCTCGGACCACGACCGAGGGGTACATACCCCTTGAAACGAAGTAAGCTCTTGACCAGACTTGAAACGAAGGGGTACGCCTACAAGCTCAGGCAGGTTTTGGGATCAGGATGGCAGCGTCACATCGACCAGCCAAGGAGACTCATAAATGTATTTTCAGCAATTGTAATAATCGATTAACAGTTTAGCATGGTTTACAATTATGACGGTTATGTTCTACACTACTTTTAGTGAACTTTTGTTGTGGTTTTAATTGTAGTGATGTCTGTTTAGCCGACATTATTGTTGTCATCGAACTTTCATGTATAAACAAGCTACTTTTTTTGTCGAGCTGAGGTACACGATAATCCTTGACATTTGTTTACGTTTGTTTATGTCAATTGTTGTTGCCTCTGTAGACATAGCAGCCAGGTAGAGGCAAGGGATGATGACGCAAACGGTAATCGAGTGGTGTCCCATTTCTTAGGGGAACACTCGTACCCCGAGCCCTCTCAGCTCTAACCTGGGAAATCCCAGGCTGCTTTCGTTCTTTCCGACCTGAAAGACAGCCTGGCAACTAGGCTATGCGAGCTCTCCTGATTTTGGGAGCCCCCCGCTCCTCGGAAAAAAAAAATTCCTGGTTAAGTCCTGGTTGGAGCCCAGTTTAGTCCTTATCTAGACTTGGTTTAGTCCTTATTACATCTTTTCTATGACTTTTCTAGTCCAGATTTAATCCTGAGTTTACTCCACATAGTAGCCCCAATCTTTATATGTTGAGAATGCAAATATGAACACACTCTACAGTCTGAACTTGTAGTTTCCAGACCAGAGTTTCCAGAAATTTGAGTTAGAATGATAGAATCTTTGATATCTCCACTCACACATCATCCACGTAGCACGGGTAGGGCATCTGCTGTACGTAGATGCCCAGGGGCCAGTCGTTGCCTGTGTGCAGTTTGATGATGCCGTGTTCGATCATGTCCTGGAGGTACGCGAAGCCACCCCAGATGTATCGCTGGTCCTCCATAGGGTCTGCTCTGGGGCCCGGGTCCCAGTATCTGTACACAGGGAAAGTATTATCAATTATAATAATTATACATAACATTTGCAGTAGTAGGAGTACTTGCAAGACAAATTACAGGTTAGATTTGTGGAGAGGCGACCTCACTTACAGTCAGGGCTGGACTGGGACAAAAAAATGTCCCTGGCATTTTTGGCTTAGACCGGCCCCTCATAATTAGCAAAGCACAATGGACTAATTTATGTATGTGTTCCCCGAAGCCTTTTACTATTGGTACGTCTTGGCCGAGGGGAAACCAGGGCGAAACATTTAAAGGAATATTAACATTTTTTACAATCTGAACCTTATTTCGGTAATAAAAGTTGTTTTACTCACCCATAGTACTTTGGTGTCATTTGGAGCAGTTCCGTAGATTTTGTAATTTAGCGATATCCCTTAATGTGAGTGCTTGGGGCAGGCGATTGCAGTCACCAAATAACACACATCACTTTTCAAATTACACAAGTTCAATGTCTTAGTCTACACTTTCGTTTGAGTCAAAAGTGGCCTCTAATCCGAGATTTAGCCATAGTTTCGAGTAGATGAGGAGGAGAGTGCGCATGTGCGGAGTCACAGTTTATTTCACTCTCAGCTCTCGGGACCCAAACATGAAAGGCAAAGCTGTAAGACGTTTGGACCATCGTGTTTGCAGTACCCACTTCAGTCAGGACAATTTTTTACCAGCAAAGGAAAAGAAAGAAGGCCAGCAGGTTCAGCGCACGATTCTGAGAAGTAATGCGAAACTGATGGCTGTTCTCTGTGCTGCTCCTAAAATTGTCTCCGCTTCATTCTTTCCGTATCCATTCTGTCTTCTCATCCGTATACTCCTCTTCAGTACTCAGTCCTCCATAAGTCCTCTTCAGCCTCAAAGTCCGAATCTTCTGCCATGTGTCGCGCACAACAGAAAAGTAGCGTCTTTTTATCTGCAAATCAGCTGTGAATGTGCGCATGTGCAATGGCCTCATCTACTCGAAACTATGGCTACATCTCGGATTAGAGGCCACGAAAGTATAGACTAAGACACTGATCTTCTGTAATTTGAAAAGTGATAAAGTTTGTGTTATTTGGTGACTGCAATCGCCTGCCCCAAGCACTCACGTTACCGGATATCGCTAAACTACAACATCTACGAAACTGCTCCAAATGACACCAAAGTGCTATGGGTGAGTAAAACAACTTGTTTTATTACCGAAATAAGGTTCAGATTGTAAAAAATGTTAATATTCCTTTAAAAGAAAAATCCCAGCTCCCAAAAAACACCATCAAACTCGCAGTAACTACACATTCAATGGTTTATTTAAAATGCATCTTGCACACAAGGTCAGGAGGAGCAGGCTGGCTCACCGAAAGGTGAGCGATTTTCATGCCTGTCCATCACCTAAAAGTCCCGGTATTATCCTTACATTACTACCTGCTGACCTGCTGTGCCTGTGCGACACTTCCCTGGTCATTCTGTCCCTCGGGTTCCCTGTCCACAGTCTCTGGCTGCTCCTCTCCCTGTCCACCTTCAACCTGGGCTGCAGAGGACGTGGAGGCTCCAGCCCCTCCAGAGAATATCTCTGTTATTATAGAACATTTTGCAGCGTCTATAGCGAAATTTTTTAACCTTTTAGCCCGTAACTTCTCTGCACCCCCTTTCTGCCGCTCCTCCATGTTTCCACGCTCAACACTGAAACTGGCGGGGATCAGTGCAGAGAAAGGGGCGGGTCCGCTCTCGTAAGCTTCTATATCCTGATTTAGTCCACTGTCCACTATCAAATTGAAGATGGACCAATATCTTCTAAATCTTCTATCTTCTAAATTGTGGGCCGGTCTCTAAGTAAAAAAGAAAAAAAAAAAAACAACAGCATCGGCCCCTGGGACTGTCAGCCCACTGGGAAAATGCCCGGTATGCCCGATTACCAGTCCAGGGCTGCTCACAGTAAGAATGGATGTTTTTTAAGATATTTTAAGCATTTTAACACCTGTAGTTAAATAAATGCAAGACAAATTAGTTCAATACCATACTACTGACAATTTATAACAAAGCATGAACATCTCCATGGAGACAAACAGTTTGCGAACTCTCTCTAGAAAAGTTACACAGTGCACCTTTATATCCTGCCTTGAAGGCTGTTTAATAAATCATCAAAGTCACTGCGTTATCTAATGCTTTCCTTGGGGGAATAATACCTTTTACAATCCTATTATTGAACTGTACAGAAGCCAATACCCCCTGCTGTGCCGTATATGTATGATCTATAGCCATTTCAAAGTATGGATTCACCTTTAGGGTCCTATATCCATGCGCTGTTTATGAATGACACATCAAAGACACAGGAAAGGGCATAATACTTAGAATACAAGTGGATGTATTGAGTTATTGTAGCCCCGGAGAGAAGGTATAGAGGGCATTCTAAACATAGCAGAGCAGATGGAGGACTGTGCAGAGAAATGGGGAGAAAAGCCTCATTAATGCACCTATAATGTAAAGCTATAAGATTATTGCATATGGCTGATGTCTCTGGCAGCAGTCAAGGTGGGGCATTGGTATTCATGTATGCGTTTATAAGAGGTGGAAACAGAGATTGAGAGAGGCTAAAATGCAGTCAATTATACACAAATGCTGCTGTTGCTCAGAAGGTGAAATTTATATTAATAGTAGGAGATGGAATAAATGGAAATGTTGCTGCTTGGCCTGGAATGTTCCACGGTATGGTATTACATTTTTCTTTCAAGCATTTATTTAAAGGGCCTATATTATGTTATTTTACGCTATTTTATTACTCCATACACCTTCAATAGAATCATTTGGATCATTTCAGCCCTGGAACTGCCAATCTCTACTGAAATAAAGGTAAAAGGAGCTATTAATTTGAACACTATCACAAGGTGGAACAGGGTATTTTGAGCTTTGGAGATGTAGACAGATGAATAATGAAGTTACTCGTGTGAATCAAACAAAACACAACTTCAGGTCTGTTTGTGAGAAAGTAACATTCTAACATGGCAAAAAGCCAAACCTTTTAGTTTTTAAATTGGATGTTATAAGACTATTTACGGGCTGAATTGTTTTTATTATATAAAATATGGTTTTATATTGAGTGTTTTTGCTATATGTCCTTTGTCCCTTGGCCAGGTTTTGGACACTTGTCCCTAGGGATCACTGTCATTTCCACCACAAAATGTTACTTTAAACTTTTTTTTTAAACCTTTGTCTCCTTGAACCACATCAGTTTTGATGTGACAGGAGCTCATGGCAGGATAGCAGCGTTAGCTCCATGGAAGGAAGGGAAACAAGAACAAAATTAAGGTCAAGTTTTACAAAACCAAGAGTAGGTTTATTGGTCGTTATTTTCAAACACCTCATATTTTCTTTGAATATACAAATAATGAGAAAAATAAAATTTTATATTGTGTATTTTGAGTATATTTTATGCTAACTCTCAGAGATTAGCATGCTAATAGGTCATGAGATTTTAAAAGAAATGCTAAACATTGTCATTTCCACAACAGTCATTTCCATCACTTTATTTATTAAGATAAGTTAAGACTTTACTGATCTCACACAGGAGAAATTTACTTGCCACAGTAGCTCCAGGCAGGGACAGATTGAACAAGAAAGAAAAGTGCATGCAGGCAGATAGTAATAATAATATAAATAAGTAAAAAGGGAGTATAGAAATATTGCACGTTTGGACTATACAGTGGAGTTATACAGTCTGATGGCGGTGGAGATGAAGGATCTGCGGTAGCGCTCCTTCTTATTGTTATAGTTTATTATTATTTATTTAATATTTATGTAATTTCATCACAACCACTATCAGTTAATGTTTCTACATATTGTGATGAAGTAGAACAAATCAAAATATTTCTAAAAATATGTGTTATAAATATGTGTCATGACCAAATTTGACTGTAGTTGGAGAATCACCCTTTTATTTTATTCGTGTTTGTTTTTGACACAAATGAGCATGCGTCTCACACCTCATCTCAAATCAGGGAGACAGGATACAGCATCAGATCCACTCAACTTTGTAAAGTCAAAGCATGTGGTTCTGGCTGCTCAAGTAAATCAAATAGTAGACTGTTTTGTGTATTCTTTTCAGCTTCCTGTTTGTAGGCGTGTTGTTCCAGTGCAGTACTCTGACCTGTCCTTGATCTTATTGGTCCTCTCCACTGCGTCGATGTCCATTCGGATCTTGTAGCGGACGTGAGGGGGGACAGTGCTGGTCCAGGGAAACATGTCCATGAAGACCACACCTGCCCAGTACTTGTTCTGCTCCAGAAGGTGCAGAGCCTGGTGGATCATCTGGGACTCATCAGTGTGAGGGACAAACTTATCCAGACTGATGCACTGTTGACAAAGGAGAGAGGTGAAGAATTAGACTGAACATCGTGTAAGTGAAATGTTTGGTACAATGTGTGTGTTACAGTGAGAAATAAAGTGGAGATGGTCTGATGTGTACAGATGCTCCTCGACATACGAACATTCGATTTACGAACATTCGGAGTTACAAACAGGGTCGAAATTTTTTTTTTTTAAGTTAAATGTTTGACTTTTTGTATTTAGCGCCTATTCCGACTTCCAGGTACAGTACGTAGTGCGTATTTCCGCCGCTGACGCACAGGCAGGGCGCGGCCGGCGCAGCATCCCCCAAGTGTCACGCCCACTCAGTAGAAGTGTTCAGAACTTCAACTGAGTGGGCGTACTACGGTGTTACTACGGTGCGGTGTTATGAACTTTGTTGTTTTTCTTGCATGCGTACAGTAATCCAATATGGTTGGTGAAAAGCGAAAAGCTTCTAGTGAAGCTTCTGTGAAAAAGCGGCAAGCCATCTCATTTGAAAAGAAGATGGCGATAATAAAGAAACTTGATGCTGGTGAGAAGATGGTGAATGTGGCACACGCGTACAACGTGAACCGTTCGACAATTGGTACGATATATAAACAAAAGGACCGCATTATGGAGCATGTGAAAAGTGCAGCTGGTATGCAATCCACCATCATAAGCAAGAAGAGAGGGAAACTCATGGAAGAGATGGAGAAACTTCTTGGTATTTGGCTCGAAAATCAGCGGCAGCGGCGTGTTGCTTTGAGCCTTATGCTGATCAGTGAGAAGGCCATATCGATTTTTAATGACCTTAAGGCTAAGGCAGGAGAAAGTGCTGCGGAAGAAACCTTTTCTGCCAGCCATGGCTGGTTTGCACCTTTTAAGAAGAGGGCAAATCTTTCCCCAAGAGCTCAAGGAAAATAGGAGGTAAATACACACACACACACACACAGTCTCACACATACATTCACACACACACACGCGCTCTCTCTCTCTCTCTCTCTCTCTCTCAGCTGACTGCGTTTGCCTCTGTGTCCCTCTCTTCTTTTTATCTCATCAGTTTTCCATATTTTTAAAAAGCATATTAGTATTATTTAGTGTTATTTATTAGTGTTATTGTGTTATTAGTGATATTAGTGTTATTTAAATGCAGTACAAATCCATATAGATAACTTATACAAGCCTTAAACATATAATAACGACTTACGAACAAATTCAACTAACGAACGGGTGTCCGGAACGTAACTCGTTCGTAAGTAGAGGAGCGTCTGTAGTTTAAACATCCTATATTACTCAAAATTGAGTCTTGTGAACTTTAAAGGTCCCATGGCATGAAATTTTCACTTTGAGGTTTTTGAACGTTAATGTGAGCTCCCCTACCCTGTTTAGGGCCCCCCCCCCATGGTTAAAAGTTGTGAAATGTCTAAACTAAGCATTTGCGATCCTTTTCTGCGTTACAAAAAATCGGATCTCAAACGGGCGAGTTTGAACAAGGCACCTTATTGACGTCAGATCGAAAAAAGAAATGCAAATACAGTTCCACCCCCGTCTGTCTGAACTCAGCGTCTCTGTAAATCACGCCCAGAGAGTTTGGACTGTGAATGCGCTAGGCAATGCGAAATGCGTTTTTTTTATTTGCCTGGAGGCACGTCCGAGTGTTTCTAGGCTCGGAAGTCCTTTATCTGAGCCTCTGGACCTTTGAACAGCAGTGGTTTAATTTTATTTTCTGTGGAAATGGGTTTATTTTTCAATGGAACGCTTCAAATCTCTCCCCCGTGCAAAAACAAGGAAATGGATCAGCTGTGGGCTGACAGCGGAGACCGGAGCGTTTGGCCACGCCCCCACCCTCTACTATTGGCCAGCTTTTTTCTCCTCATTTGCATTCAAGCAACAACACCCAGAATAAAGAGTTTGAGAGAGATATTTATGACTCTTTCTCATCTTATCCCTCTTTCTCATGCACTGAGTGTTGATTTTGAAGAAGGATTCATTTACAGTATTAGGGAACCATTAAGGAGCCATATAAAAGCATCAAGAAGTACCATGTCATGGGATCTTTAAACCAGTTATAATGTTGTTACCTCCTCCTTTTGTTTCATTCACACATGTCTGAGTAATCTTTTTATTAGTCTGTCTACATCTCCAAAGCTCAAAATGCTCTGTTCCACCTCGTGATGTCATGAAGCTACCGCTTCATGACATCACGTTTTCAAGTTAACATCTACAATTTACCTACAGTATATTTCAGTAGAGATTGGCAATTACAGGGCTGAAATGATCCAAATGATTCTAGTGAAGGAGTGTGTAGTTTAAAAACACTCCCTGTATTGCCATGTGACATCACAAGGTGGAACAGAGCATTTTCCGTCTAAGAGAAGAGCTCAGCACAAGCATGCAGGGTTAAACATGTGTGAATGAAACAAAACACAACTCCAGGTAACTTTTAAGGAGGGAAGCCTACTGGATTAATGAACTGTCAGCAACTGAACCTGGGGGACTGAATGAAACACAGGATTTGAAGGGGTTTTTTTTTGCAAATAATCCTTATAACTATTGCTTGTGTGGTGTGTAAATAGATTCATGTTGTGTATGTTGTCCAATTCAGGAAGCTCAGCACTGGTCTGCATGTAATGTTTGCTTTGCTTTTTATAGATAACATTTTATAGATAACATTTTATACAAACTGAAAATCATGCAAAATGAATTTTTGAATGTCTTCTTTTATTTTCAAAATGTGTTTTGACTCCATAAAGCTTAACTTATTATATTCACAAAACCCCTGTGAGACAGTTTTGATTAAAAAATAAATAAATAAATTTAAAAAAAAAAAGGATGATAAATCACCATGTCACTCTTAATCTGCATTTCACATGGCTCCCATATCACCACATATACTTCAGGTTTGGGGGCCATTTTGTGTATTGCCAAGAAAAGGAACTGCAACACATTTTGTCAAATTACAATAAACTTAAACATGGACAGATATAAGATAAACACAACGCTTTATAACCGAGATCCCTATACAGCTTGACCTTATTAAGGACAGCTCTGCCTGAAGTGTGACAGAACTTTTGTTTTTCAAAGCAAGGTATTTGCTTTGAAAGCTCACCGCTATACAACACGCAAAGACGCCAAGAAGGACATCACAACACATACAGAGCCTAACACATAGGAAAACCACAAGCCTCAGAAATTCATCTTTCCATTTCCCTCTTTATTCAAATTATTTGTATCCACTCTGTATAACCTTCACTTTAGTAAAGATAGAAAAGACAAACCTTTTGATTCAAGGCCGTTTTACTGTGTATATGTATTATATATTGCATTCCAAAAAAAGAATATGACACAAAAAAAAACATGTGACCCGATGGTATTTACTCGCACCTGGCATGACTCGGGCGAACCTGATGACGCTGTAGAGGCGAAACACGTTGTTCGTTCTAGCATAATAAAGAATAAATAAAGAATAAAGTCAAGCAGGTGTGCGGTAAACCTCTTTTTTGGGGGGAATTGTTGAATGTTCCTGTTGTTACCAGCACCTGGAAGCTGTGCATGGAGTCTTGAACTTTTGACAACTCCAGGTATGTTTGTGATGAGGAAACAACATTGTAACATAGATCAAATGTCATAATATGGACCCTTTAAAGGGATATGCCACCCCCAGGTCAAATTTGGGCATCTCCCCACAGTCCAGAGACTAAAATAAGTGGTGGAAAGCGTTTTCCTGGTCACCCAGCCATTGTCCGAGTCTGTCAGCACTGACCGCCGCGGTATCTGCAGCTCCTCCGCCTTAGACTGGAGTCTAACGTCGCCAGAGAAAGATTTCGGCCAAAAGGAATTAATTTGCTCGATGCGTTTCCCAATTACTTTGTGTGTAGTGCGCATTCATATCAAGTGCAAATAAATCTGCAAATCAACACGGAGAGCTTGCCTTGGTCATTTTGGGTGGGAACTATTTTTCAGTGCGGAAAAACATAGCCGAAGCACGCACCAGGCTATGTAACAGGGGAACTCCCTTCCTGGTGCGTAACAGGGATTCCCCTGTCAGCGTGGTGCGTGCTTCGGCTATGTTTTTCCGCACTGAAAAATAGTTCCCACCCAAAATGACCAAGGCAAGCTCTCCGTGTTGATTTGTACATTTATTTGCACTCGATATGAATGCGCACTACACAGAAAGTAATTGGGAAACGCATCGAGCAAATTAATTCCTTTTGGCCGAAATCTTTCTCTGGCGCCGTTAGACTCCAGTCTAACGCGGAGTAGCTGCAGATACCGCGGCGGTCCGTGCTGACAGACTCGGACAATGGCTGGGTGAGCAGGAAAACGCTTTCCACCACTTATTTTAGTCTCTGGACTGTGGGGAGATGCCCAAATTTGACCTGGGGGTGGCATATCCCTTTAAGCTCTGGAGATATAGACAGACTAATAATAAAGAATTACTGAACCGTATGAATTAAACTGAACTCCGGGTATGTTTTTGATGAGGTAACATTAGGACATGACTTAAAGCTCATAAGAATCAATGTTGTGTAATAGACGAGCTTTATAGAAAACACCGGCTTAAATCACAGTGTGTTTTCTGTTTGTGGGATTAGATAGTTGGTGCTAATTGAAGGCTTTGTCACTGCTGGTGGTAATGCCAAGCCAAGGATCAAGCCGAGCCACTGTTTGTCCTGTTTGGAATTAACCAGTGGGTGAGACTATGAGTTTGATCCCTGCTTTGGACCAGGCCAATTATTGTGCCCGTAAGCAAAATCCGTCATTGTTCTTTCCTGTGTCTGAATGTGGTGTGTGAATGATTGGTGGCTTGATTGGCGAAGATAAGAATCAAAATCCCTCTCTGATTGCAAATTAAAGGTCCTACATTACACAACACTGACTCTTGTGAGATTTAAGACATGTTATAATGCTGTTTACTACTTAAAAATATGTTCAGGGTTGTGTTTTGTTTCTTCACACATGTATGACAAACCCTTTATTATACTATTATTAGTCTCTCTACATCTCCATAGCGCAAAACGGTCTTTTCCACCTTGTGATGTCATGTTATTTCAGTAAATATAGCCAATTCCTGGACTGAAATCATCCACGTGATTCTAGTGAAGGTGTATGGAGTTTAAAAACAGAGGAGCATTTCCTGTAATGCTAAATATGCAGGGTTTGTGTGTTAAACATGTGTGAATGAAACAAAATGCAATTCCAGGTATTTTCTGATGAGAAAACATTATAAATTAAATAAAAATAGCGTAATATGGGCCCTTTAAGTGAACAATTGTATTTGTATTATTATTATTATTTCTACCTTTTGGAATTTTACATCTTAAAGATCCTATGACATGGTACTTCTTGATGCTTTTATATGGCGCCTTAATGGTTCCCTAATACTGTAAATGAATCCTTCTTCAAAATCAAGACTCAGTACATGAGATAGTCTCATGAAGACAGTCAGAGTCATAAATATGTCTCTGAAACACTTTATTCTGGGTGTTGTTGCTTGAATGCAAATGAGGACAGAGACAGGCCAGTGCAGCGGGTGGGGGCGTGGCCAAATACGCCGCTGTTTCCTGGATTAGCGGTGCGCTGTGCGCTGTCACCCACTTCCGCATTTTAAGCGCTTTGGAAGATATGAGACGCGTCCCATGAAAAAAAAAAATTCTACAGAAAATAAAATTAAACCACTGTTGTTTCAGGGGTTCGGAGGCTCAGATAAAGGACATCCGAACCTGGAGAGACTCTCACGTGTCTCCAGGCAAAAAAAATAAACGCATCTCGCATTTTGTAGCTCGTTTGCGGTCCAAATTCTCTGGGCGTGATTTCCAGAGACGGTGGGTAGACATCCAGACGGGGGGTGGAAACCTTTCCGCGAGTGTGACGTCAGAAAGTTCCCTTGTTCAGAATCGGACGTTTGGGATGTCTTTTTTTCAAACGCGGAAAAGGACCGGAATTGCTCAGTTTACACATTTCACAACTTTTAGCGCAACTTTTAGGAGGGAGGCATAAACAGGGTAGGGGAGCTCACATTAACGTTCAAAACCCTCAGAAAGTGAAAATTTCATGCCATGGGACCTTTAAATCAGTGTCATGGACAGTATACTACTTGATATCACTTGAATTCTGTAGCTTACTGTAGTTCTAGCCTTGTTGTATTTACACTATGGGTGGGGTTAATTCAGTTTAGTCCTGATGTAGACTTAGTTTGGTTCCATTCCAGTCCTGGTTTAGTCTTGGTTTGGTCCAGATTTCATTCAGGGTGTAGTCATAGTTGTCAAAAGCATGGTGTTTTCAAGAAAAAAAAGCTCCTGCACACTGTCTCACTCCTGGTTTTCTTTTATTTTAAGAAAACCAGGAGTGAGAAAGTGTGCAGGAGTTTTGTTTTGTTTTTTTCTTGAAAACAGCTAAGTGCCTCTCCTCAAACGCACCAGTCAGGTGTGCAGAGTCTCCACAGAAACGTTGTGAAAAGTATGGAAAATCGGATACTAATCAATATTAAAACTATTTCTGAAACTACATACTCATTTGAGCAGGTATCAATACTAAAAAAGTCACACCGAACCAGTGATGTGTGGTGAGGTTTACAGCTGGTGAGGCAAAGTGCAGTAGCTCAAAATTGTTGATGGGCACTAAACTGCTTATATTTTCTTTACAAACACATAAGAATCACCTTTAATAATAAAAACATTTGGTTTATAAACAAAAGGGGGGAAACAATCTTTAACTCCAGTTGTCCACAAAAAAGAGAAGCAGATTAACCAACTGAGCTAAACTCCATTATAGCATGGATAAATCTGTTGTTCACATAACCTAACTGCAAATAATCTGTGGACAGAATTGCCACATTAGGACTATAGATAATGTGTTTACTAATGATTTCTTTAGTTGTAAAAAGGCTGAGTTAAACAGTGCAATGAAATGTAACACCATCTAGTTTAAACTTCTAGTCCATATTTGCGTAGTAAATGTGGACGTCCCTTGCACAGAGACAGAGACAAGAGGACAGCCTCACCTCGGCTCTGGTCAGATGCCGTTTAATATTAGATTAACTCACTAAATGTGCTTCTTCATGAAGAATGACCTGTTAGACATGGCAAATATGGGCTTTTGGAGTGAGATTCAATCCAATCTCACTCAACCCCTGAATTATTCAAACAGAAAGTTGAAACAGATTAACACTGTAACATAAATTTAGATTAGTTTTTGCTTTCCACTTAGTCTTGCACTTCTAATCAGAGGTATTGAGGAGGACACAGGAGCTCATATGAGCAGGACGGACAGGTAGGATGTTTTATAAAGTTTAATCTGCTCTGTGATATACCCTGGTACGCAAAGGTACACGCTGTTGTGAATAAGCTGTGTGAGCTGGGGTCGTGTGTGGTGATGTTCCGCGCGGTATTTGCGGCTCCAGACGAGCGCACAGGCTACAGTGAGAAGCCCCGCGCAGTTCCGCACACCGGTAAACGTAGCAGCGGCCATAATGAAATATGATCGCACTCATCTCGAGACCGAGACCGGTGTCGAGTACTACGACTCTTTGATCTACTCACACTACCTTGGAGATCGACTGGTAGATTGCCATCGACGTGTTGGGCACCCCTGTTCTTGATAATAAGAAGACAAAGCAGCTCATATACAAGTTATTTGATAAGTTTAAATGTAGAAACAGTGAGGCAGCGATGAATGTACACGCCCTGTGCCTCACCTCCTCTCTCTTTGTATTATATCGGCAAGTACTGGGACATTTCGCCTTTTTAAACCACAGAACTCACCACAAATCACAAGAAATCACGAATAATATGGTAAATAACGAGATATATATAATATATAAAGTAAGTGTTTCTTATTGACACTGAGCAGATTTTTTATCCCCAGGGCTCTCAAGTGGGGTCGTGCGTGAGACTGTAATTTCCGTGGACGGGATGGGGGGGGGGGGGGGGTGCGAGTGAACAATTTTTCCCGAGGAGCGGGGAGGGGGGGGGGGGGGGGGGGCGTCGGTGTGAACGTCGAATTGCGTGTTGAGAGCCCTGTTTGTCCAAAGAGCAAACTTAAACTACAAAGCAACTAATGAGAGTTATATAAATGAAGTTATTACCTGATGGTTCTCAGTTTGTTTTATCATCACCGCACTTTGTCAGTGCGCGCTGAGAGGGGCGGGGAGGAGGGACCGGGGCGGGGGGGAGCGGGACATTTTTAACGGATTCATGTAAGAGTCTGGTTAATGCACCGGGCCCGCGTCTCACCGCGTCTCACCACGGCTCACTATGGGCAGTTCGGCTCTGGGCCGTGCGTATTCCGTGCGTAAGCCGTCGGGGGGGACACGTTACGCACACACGGAGACACCAGGACCAGAGTTGGTGCGTCTCAGACGGAGACACCGGTACCGGAGTCGGTGCGTCTCAGAGGAGACGTGGCACCGGGACTGAGGCTCAGGACGTGCCCGGGGCACGTTTTAGGACAATATCAGCACGGCCTCCGCTCGGACCGTGCGCCCGGAGCAGGGGGAGTTTTTTTTTCGCTGAAAACGCGCGGAGCCTGCATAAACTAAGCCACACAGACCGATTTTCTGGGCACAAAAAAAAAAAAGAAATCAGCGTGAGAAATGCCATGTGTGGCGTGTGAACACGTCGAATTGCATGTGTCACACTCTCAATGCGTGAGACTTCAAAATGACCTCCCCTGACCGCACAGAACAGAATGTACCATTCCTGAATAGCTTTAGAAGAATCTTGAGTTGTAACAGAACAAGCATAAGAGCACATAGACTAGTATACACTTATGTACCACGATGGAATATACCTGGACGACTGAGGGATTACACAGATATAAAACCACGTGGGAATATAAAAGAAAGCACTATCATTAAGTGTTGAAAATCACATTCTTTTGTGTAAAGAGTGTTTTTTATTATAATCTTGGTGTCTGTTTTGAGTATCGAGTCTGCTTCTTAGTATTGAAACTGTTGTCATGATACAAAAATTTCAAACTCCAACTGTCTGTGAACACACCCAGTAGTCCCAGTCCCAATAGTGCATTATTTCCCCAAAATTCCACATTTGTATTCATACAAATCTGATTGTTATTATGGATTTGGTCTGTTTCGTTTATTTATTTGTGAGAACAACCTCTGTCCCAGTAGTCCACTATTTCCCCAAAAATCCAGACCACACCACATTCCCAGAACTGTTTTCCTCGCGTTTCCTTGTATCAGACAGCAGCATCAGTCTTCAGTCGTCCGGGGCCCTTTGAATCTTTGAGGGCCACTTAGCTGCGCCGCACTGGCCATTATGCAGACACTTCCCCAGCAGAGGGTTGAAAGGAGAAGAGAACAAGTCTGCTGTCAGGACGGCTCCCACTGCCATTGTGAGGGCTTTGATAAAGTGAAGGAAGAGGGAGATCTGAGGGAGGGCCGGGGCTGGAGACTGCACTCTGCATCAGGAATCACAGAGGGCAAATGAGTCCAACAGATACTCGCACTAACCTGGGAACTCCGGGTTAGTGCTGTTTTTGTGCTTTTATTTTATAGTTTGGATCTCTCTTATCGCATTTTATTTAGTACTACTTAATACAACTGCTATGGATCTTACTACTACTACTACTTCTACTGCTGCTACTACTACTGCTGCTACTACTACCACCACTACTACTACTGCTGCTACTACTACTGCTACTACCTCTACTACTACTACTGCTACTGCTACTACTACTACTATGACTACTACTACTACTAGTGCTACTACTACTATTACTATTATTATTACTACTACTATTACTAGTACAATGACTACTACTACTTCTACTAGTACAATGACTACTACTACTTCTACTACTTACTTACTACTACTAAGGATCTTACTACTACTGCTTAGTTACATCCAGGCCTGGACTGGTAATCGGGCATACCGGGCATTTTCCCGGTGGGCTGACAGTCCGAAGGGCTAATGCTGTTGTTTTTTTGTTTTTTTTTTAGTTAGAGACCGGCCCACAATTTAGAGGAGGCGGCCCATTGGTCCATCTTCAATATAGACAGTGGACTAAACCAATCAAGATATAGAAGCTTATGAGAGCGGTCCCACCCTTTTCTCTGCGCTGATTCCTGCCAGTTTCAGTGTTGAGCATGGAGAAGTGGCAGAAAGGGGGTGTGGAGAAATTACGGGCTAAAAGATTTAAAAAATCTAACTATAGACGCTGCAAAATGTTCTAAAATAACAGACATATTCTCTGGCTGCTGGAGCCTCCACGTCCTCTGCAGCCCAGGCTGAAGGTGGACAGGGAGAGGAGCAGCCAGAGACTGTGGACAGGGAACCCGAGGGACAGAGTGACCAGGGAAGTGTCGCACAGGCACAGCAGGTCAGCAGGTAGTAATGTTAGGATAATACCGTGACTTTTAGGTGATGGACAGGCATGAAAATCGCTCACCTTTCAGCGAAATTTGCCGTTTTAAAGCCAAAACAGGTGACCTACGTGAATCGTGTAGATTCGATGAGAAAAGTTTTATTTTGTGTGTGTGCAAGATGCATTTTATATAAACCACGGAATGTGTAGTTACTGCAAGTTTGCTGGTGGTTTTTGGGAGCTTTTTCCTTTAAATGATGCGCCCTGGTTTCCCCTCGGCCAAGACATAACAATCAGACCCCCCAGGATTTCGCGGGCATTTTTTGTGATTGTTGCGGGCTAAAATGCCTGAATTTGCGGGAGCTTTTCCAAAAAGTTGCGATGAAAGTTGCGATAAATAGTTGCGATTTTCACTTTTTATAATTAAAATTGAATAATATTTTGAATACTGAGTTATTACTGACAAAGAATAATACAAAGACACAGAGACCACAGATGTGGTCCTAAAACAACCTTACCAATATCGAAAATAAATTACTACTAGGAGGGGAACTGTTTCTTTTGCTGTTATTTTAGTGGGCAAATGGCGCCGCAGACATGTTTCTTTGCCATTAGAAGTCGTGTCCCAGTTCCCAGAGCGAGCGGCTCGGAGCGTGGCCCGAAGGGCATGTGCGTCACACATTTCGACAGTACACCGGTGCGACGACTGCTGTCCCACTTCTTTTTTGTTCCATGCGCAGTTAACACGCGGTCCGAAGACCGCAGTCGTTAAGCGGTCCGCGGACTGCAGTCGGGGCTGGGCAAGTGTGCACCTCCTTGACTGCAGTCTGAGCCCCCTTCGGGCCGCGCTCCGAGCTGTGCGCTCTGGGAACTGGGACACGGCCGCAGTTTTGTTTTGTCACACGGAAGTAAAGCAGAAAACTCAACTCAAACCTTTTAGCCGTCGAGAATATGAGGTTGGGTCCTGTGGCTCGCAGATTTGTGACGCGCAAAGAGGAGGCTATGGTGACAGATACGCTGAGATCCAGATATGTTTCGTGCATTTATTACAAAAGGAGCGCACACAGCTATGACAGCGCAGCAGGATGAAATGGAACTCATGAAAACCAGCAGGATGAACAGATTAACGTGAAAGATGAATGAATGGTTTGCGGTCAACAAAAAATACGGCTACACCCCAACCCTGACTCTCTCCTCTGTGTGACAGGTGAGCGCGCGCTTTTATACGCACACACTTCCGTACGTGCACACACCCACACTCACGTGACCCACCGCCTCTGCCGCACACACACACACAAACGCACCGTGCACTTCATCTCAGTTATGTCTCCTACACAGAAGGAAGTTGGTCGGCGTTCAATACGTCGCCGATGATTGGTCAAAATTAGTAAAAATTGCGGGAAAGTTGCGGTGATTGGTCAAAATTGCAACACCGCCCTGAATTCGCGGGGATTGGCTGAAGTTGCGTTGAAGTTGCAAATCGCAACATCGTGAATTCCTGGAGGGTCTGAACAATAGTAAAATACTTTGCTTCGGGGAACACAAACATAAATTAGTCCGTTGTGCTCCGCTAATTATGAGGGGCCGGTCTAAGCCAAAAATGCCAGGGCCATTTTTTTGTCCCAGTCCAGCCCTGCTTACATCTACTACTACGTACTACTACTTACTACTGCTACTTACTACTACTATTATTTGCTACTACTACTATTACTTAGTACAGATCTAGATGTTCTGTAATCTAAATGGCCTGTACTAGATTTTTTGTGTGTGTGTGTGTGTGTGTATTTGAGCAACATTTGCCTTGCAAGTGTTTACAAGTATATTGTAAAAGCCGCTCTAGTTGTAGAAATAAATCTGCTACTGTCTGCAGGTAATTGTAAAAAAAAAAAAATCAAAATCAGGAAGTGCACAATTAGCATGCTAACTGCTGAAACCGCTCATTAAAACTCGGTCTGAGATACACTGTTTAGACCATGACATTCAGAGCTTAAATTACAATAAAGTTTTTATTTTTTATTTTTTTTATTTCCCATGCAGACAGTGAGTATGGGTGTGACGTCTTGCCTAGGGGTAAGATAAAGTTTAGAAAATTCTGAAGTTTTTCCAACTTTTTATATTTTTAAGGGCCCAATCCCACAATTAGTTATAGCTCGTTAGGTATATATATTATACAAAAGGGATTCTTGTGAGCGTTAAACCATGTTATAATGTTGTTACCTCCTCAAAAACAGACCTGGAGTTGTGTTTTTTAGTTTCATTTACACATGTTTGCATTATTAGTCTATCTACATCTCCAAAGCTCAAAACAATCTGTTCCACTTAGTGATGTAGTGGTAGTTTTCAAGTTAACAGCTCCTTTTAGAGATTGGAAATTCTAAGAGCAAAATTATCCATATGGTTCTAGTGAAGGCGTACTGAGTTTTGGATGAAGAAACAACCAGAAAATAGCTAAATATGGGCGCTTTAAACGTAGTAGCTGCACAGTAATCCATCGATAAAGCATATCATTCTCTCTTTTGTCCCAAAGAATTTCCAAAACAAACCCCAGCGATTTACCCAATTCTCCACAGCTGTCATCTGGAGAGGGCCCATAGGAAAAGCCTGCTCCTCACCGGGTCAATGCTACGCTTTTCACTCCTGTAGTCCCAAATAACATGTGTTTAAGGGAGCCTCTTTTTCTAGTGTCTCTTTCTGAAGAGACAGTGTTGTATAGAGAATGTATGGAGCATAAGGATGAATGGGATGGGATTTAACGTTGTTTCTATGGGAGCTCTCAGTTCATTGTACAGTAATGTGAATAGAAGAATTGGACATGGTCTGAAATGTGGTTTAAGGGGCCGATATTCTTCATAGTTTCCAGTCTGTATCAAAACTCACTGCAGAAAATATGTTTTTAAAGGTGCATTGTGTAACTCTTCTGGTGGAGGGTCCATCAGATGCTTTTCTTTATGGAAATGTTATTGCTTTGTCTGGAATGTTTCACAGCGTGGCATTAAACCCGTCTACCTTCATGGAAACCAGACTAGACCAAATGTGACTGGCCACGGAAAAATCAGCCACACGATTCACAGATTCTGAAAGTGTAGATTCTAAGCTTTCCAATGATGCCTTACACATGGAAATCTGAGAACATTTGAAGAATTTGTGGCCATTTGAAAGCAGCACAACTGAAAACAATGAGCTGAGAAAAGCAGAGTAAAAGATTCTCTAAGTCCAGGCCTTCAGAACTCATTTGCATGACATTAAGATAAGCCCTGCCCCATCAGTTTCAGGGCAGGTCAGAATTAGAAGGTACTTTGTTAAAATGGAAATGCTTTTATAACAAAAAGCCCATATAATCATTAAATAATTCAGTAATACACAGGATAGTATGTTAAGTCATCTGTATTGTCAAATTAATACAATACAATATGAAATGTATTATACTGGTTTAGTTCTGGTTTAGTGCTGTTTTAGTCCTGGTTTGGTCCTGGTTTAGTCCTGTTTTAGTCCTGGTTTAGTCCTGTTTTGGTCCTGTTTTAGTCCTGGTTTAGTCCTTGGTTTAGTCCTGGTTTAGTCCTGGTTTAGTCTTGGTTTAGTCCTTGATTTAGTTGTTTTAGTCCTTGGTTTAGTCCTGTTTAGTCCTGGTTTAGTCCTTGGTTTAGTCCTGTTTTAGTCCTGTTTTGGTCCCGTTTTAGTCCCGGTTTAGTCCTTGGTTTAGTCCTGTTTTAGTCCTTGGTGTAGTCCTGTTTTAGTCCTTGATTTAGTCCTGTTTTAGTCCTGGTTTAGTCCTGGTTTAGTCCTGGTTTAGTCCTGGTTTAGTCCCGTTTTAGTCCTGTTTTAGTCCTTGGTTTAGTCCTGGTTTAGTCCTGGTTTAGTCCTGGTTTAGTCCTGTTTTAGTCCTGTTTTAGTCCTTGGTTTAGGCCTGGTTTAGTCCTGGTTTAGTCCTGGTTTAGTCCTGGTTTAGTCCTGTTTTAGTCCTGTTTTAGTCCTTGGTTTAGGCCTGGTTTAGTCCTTGGTTTAGGCCTGGTTTAGTCCTGTACACACACTTACAAGTCAAATTTGTGGAGAGGCCCACTCAGAACGCCTGTTTTTCATGTATTTTTGAGTTCTAAACTCACCTGTAATTTAATGAATGTAAGGCAGATCTGTTTAATGTCATACTGTGGAACATTCCAGGCAGAGCAATGACATCGCCATAGAAAAACACAGGTGACAGACCCCTAACCAAAAAGTTACATAATCCACCTTTAATATTGATTAGTTATAGATGATTGTTTATTAATTTTTCAATGAGGTTCTATTAAACTTGCTCAATCGAATAATAAAATATACAATACTCCACACTCCGTACTGCATGTTGGTGTTCCTGATTTGATTGTGTATAATTTCTAAAATAATGTGCCATTGTGTTCTTTAGCAGGACACTTCACCCACATTGAAAATAAAATAAAAGCAATAAAAAATAATTAACTAATGGGAAAGCCAAACTGTTTTGCTTTCATTGCACATACTACTACTTTTACTATTACTACTTACTTGTGTATTTGAGCAAAATTTGTCTTGAACTAACTGGTTACTGGAATACTTTTACACTGCCATTTGGAGTCCTCACCTCTCCGTACTGGTTGATCATTCGTATGACCTGGTCCGTGAGGTTGTAGATGTTCCTCCAGTCCAGTTTCACCATCCCAGGCTCCCGCTCCTCCTCTGGGCCAGTGTGCAGAAAGTTCAGGATATCTTTGGTCCGAAAAGTGGTCCCCTCCAAACTGTTGTCCATGAAATGTGTGACTGTGGGGTTTCTAAGGGTGTCCTGGAGAAAGAAAACAGCAAATACACTTTCATTTAGGGTTACAGGTCATTATCCAGCTTTATTCTGGATTTATGGGTCTATTTTATAATGTTTCCTTATCAATAATACCTGCACTTGTGTGTTTTGTTTCATTCACACAAACCCTGTATATTGTGGTTCTTCTCTTAAACAGAAAACACTCTGTTGTGTTTTTAAAGTCCAGACACCTTCACTACAATAATTCGGATCATTTCAGCTCTGGAATTGCCAATGTCTACCCAACAAAAGGTAAAAGGTAGCCGTTAACTAAAACTACCGCTTTATGACATCACAAGGTGGAACCGAGCATTTAAAAATTTGGAAATTTAATAAACAAGGATTACTCAGACATGTGTGAATGAAACTAAACACAACTCCAGGTCTGTTTTTGAGTAGGTAACACTATTATAACATGGCTCAAGACTAGGGCTGGGCATCGAAATTCGGTTCCTCCATGGCACTGCCCGAAATGCTTAGGTTCTTCTGGGTATCGAAATATACCTCGTCTTTCGGTTCCACGTTTCGATGCCCAGAGGTTAATCACGTGTGGCTCAGATACGTGCCTGCGTGCTTATGGCCTGATAATGCCACCTGAGATTGGCTCAAACGTCCACGTGTATGAAAAACACAGCATGGTCACGCCCCTCGTTCACAGGCAAGGCGTGATTCACCTAACTTGTAGGGGGCTAATAAGTTAGCTAATCAATTAGCTTGGCTGCGGAGTCGTCAAACCCTACAAAAATGCCGAAGTCGAAAGCGTGGTAATACTTTCGCAAGACCGACTCTAATACTGCAGCATATCTGACAAGAGCTACAGGACTTTTTACAACCACACTCGGAAAGTACTGAGCACAGTGCTGTGTCTGATATTTCATCGGGTAAGTTTGTTCCGCGAATTCCGTTGATCTGCTTTGTTTGTTAAAGGTCCCATGGCATGAAATTTTCACTTTCTGAGGTTTTTGAACGTTAATGTGAGCTCCCCTACCCTGTTTAGGGCCCCCCCAATGGCTAAAAGTTGCGAAATGTCTAAACTGAGCATTTGCGATCCTTTTCTGCGTTTGAAAAAAACACAACTCAAACGGGCGATTCTGGACAAGGCACCTTTGTTACGTAACATCGAAAAAAGAAATGCAAATGCAGTTCCACCACCATCTGGATCTCCACCCCCTGTCTCTGGAAATCACACCCAGAGAGTTTGGACCGCGGAGGAGCTACACAATGCGAAATGCGTTTTTTTATTTGCCTGGAGGCACGTGCGAGTGTTTCTAGGCTCGGAAGTCCTTTACCCAACCCTCTGGACCTCTGAAACAGCAGTGGTTTAATTTTATTTTCTGTGAAAAAGTGTTTTTTTCACTGAAATGCCTCTCCTTTCTGTCTTCGTGCTTCAAACGCGGAAATGGGAGACAGCGCAGAGCAGCGCTCCAGAGGAGCGGGTGGGGGGGGGGGCAATCTGTGTCCTTCTCATTTGCATTCAAGCAAGAATGAGTTGTTCAGAGAGTGAATTTTTGACCATGTCTGTGTAAAGAGTGTTGATTTTGAAGAAGGATTCATTTACAGTA
The DNA here is from genome assembly GCA_036785185.1 of Paratrypauchen microcephalus. NCBI lineage: Eukaryota > Metazoa > Chordata > Actinopteri > Gobiiformes > Gobiidae > Paratrypauchen > Paratrypauchen microcephalus. The sequence goes on from JAVJIX010000088.1 coordinate 1,726,844, forward strand.
TTAGGGAACCATTAAGGCACCATATAAAAGCATCAAGAAGTACCATGTCATGGGATCTTTAAAGGAAAAGTAACGTTTTTTACAATCTGAGCCTTATTTTGGTAATAAATCAAGTTGTTTTACTCACCCATAGCAATTTGGTGTCATATGGAGCACTTCCGGAGATGTTTAGATTTGCGATCTCCATCATGTGAGTTCTCGGGGCATTACTTTGCGGTCTCCAAATAACACAAACTTTAGCACTTTTCAAATCATAGAAGCCCGATGTCTTAGTCTACGATTTCGTGTGGTCAAAAGTGGCCTGTAATCCGAGATTTAGCCATAGTTTCGAGTAGATGAGGACGCCAGTGCGCATGTGCGGAGTGTGCTCTCAGCTCCCGGGACCCAAACATGAAACGCAAAGCTGTAAACTATGGATAAATCTCGGATTACAGGCCACGTTTGCTTCAAACGACATCGTAGACTAAGACATCGGGCTTCTATGATTTGAAAAGTGCTAAAGTTTGTGTTATTTGGAGCCCGCACGGGGCATATTACATGCTTGGGGAATATATTCTATGCCCCGAGCTATGGCTAGAAGTCGCGCTAGGCTAACCGCAAATCTAAAACATCTCTGGAAGTGCTCCATATGACACCAAAGTGCTATGGGTGAGTAAAACAACTTGTTTTATTACCGAAATAAGGCTCAAATTGTAAAAAAAAAAACGTTACTTTTCCTTTAAGATAGGAGCCAGCTAGGTTATTGCAAGTTTACCTATGTATGTCAACGGTACTGTAGGATATTAGCGAGTAACTATTGTTTATGGCAGTGTTTCCCAAACTTTTTTGTCTTGTGTACCCCCTGAGCCCTTCTGTCATACCTCGAGTGCCCCCTCACTCATACGTGTTGATAATTCTCCAAAAGTAGAACGTGACACAACGGAATTTTAAGTGAAAATAATTTTATTTCATCTCCTTAATTTGAAAATTTAATTCTCAGTCTTTTTCTCTCTTTTCTTTAACTCAAATTAGTTAAACATAAAAATAAAGAATATGTTTCTTTGAAAATAATTTACCCAAATGAATACTAAATCAAAATAATCTTCCTTTGTTGTATCTAACTCTTGTGACACAACTGATTATTAAATGAAAATCTTTTTATTTCATATATGGTAATTTTCTTGAAGAAAAACTGTTAGGTGTGTGTGTGTGTGTGTGTGTGTGTGTGTGTGTGAGTGTTGTGTTGTTGTTCATTTACTTCAGTAACTTGATATTCAATAACTTGAATAACGGAAAATAAACTCCAGTATGTGGAATAGAATGTGTAATGAAATTATTTTTTTTCCTAGAATTAATATAAAATAGGAACCGAAAAAGGTACTGGTTAGGAATCGGTATCGAAATGAAGGTATCGATATTGGTATCGGCATCGGAAAATTTTGAACGATACCCAGCCCTACACAAGAGTACATTTTTTGTAATATAGGACCTTTAAACAACATGTCTCCTGTATATAGCTGTGATTTATTATTATTTTCTATTTTATTACTTATTTTTCTATTTTATTTTGACTTGTACATATACATTTATTTTTATAATTATGTCTCATTTGACATCGCTGTCATATTATATTATGATGAGTGAGCTACTGTATTATATTAGTGAGTGAGCTACTGTATTATATTATGATGAGTGAGCTACTGTATCCAAATAATTTCCCTTGTGGATCAATGAAGTTTGTCTAAGTCTAATGTTATGCATTCTTCAGACTTTAATTCCCTTTTAAACATTATTTGCCTACTTTAAATAATGTCTATACATTTGGAAAATATCATTTTTAAAGTACACCTCCTTTTCCAATAAAGCATTTAGGAATTGTTGTTGCTCTCCGGAACAAGTCTAGAAATGTCTTATGAACTTAAAACCTGCAAAGAAGATTTTACCTGTGATTCAACAATTCTAGTTACCTGGCCAGCCAAATGATATCTCTCTGTATTTCCTATACAGCGCGATACCATTTGGACACCCTCGCTCCACCCTCGCTCCTCCGGTTAAAAACGGACTCCGCGATTCTGATTCGTTCAAAGATGGTGACGTCAGTGCACCCGCCTTTGCCCGCAAAGTCACTCTTAGGCAGCGGAAGTTCCTCCTCAGTTTTGAATCAAGATGGCGCAATCTCTGATTGGTTCACTTAGCTGTCTGTCTACGCGCAACCGCAGCGCATTCTGAACCAAGCGTTACCAGACTCACTGCTGGTACAGCGATGAGTCATGGATTCTTCCAGGCAACAATTCTAGTAAAATGTGGAAAGTTTCTGTTGAAGTGTTAGTAGTTAAAGGAAAAGTAACGTTATTTTACAATCTGAGCCTTCTTTCGGTAATAAAACAAGTCGTTTGACTCACCCATATCACGTTCGTGTCATTTGGAGCTGTTTGAAGAAAGTTATGTTGTAGCGTATCCGTTAGCATTTGTATTCGGGGCATTACTTTGCGGTCTCCAAATAACACAAACTTTAGCACTTTTCAAATCATAGAAGCCCGATGTCTTAATGAAAGATTTCGTTTGAAGCAAAAGTGGCCTGTAATCCGAGATTTATCCATAGTTTTCAGCTTTGCGTTTCATGTTTGGGTCCCGGGAGCAGTCCGCGCATGCGCACTGGCGTCCTCATCTACTCGAAACTATGGCTAAATCTCGGATTACAGGCCACTTTTGCTTCAAACGAAATCTTTCATTAAGACATCGGGCTTCTATGATTTGAAAAGTGCTAAAGTTTGTGTTATTTGGACACCGCAAAGTAATGCCCCGAGCAAATGATACAGCACCATGTTAACGGATACGGGATCATTACTAGAACAGAACGGCTCAACATAAGTTCTGCGATACTGCTCCAATTGACAGAAAAATGCTATGGGTGAGTAAAACTACTTGTTTTATTGCCGAAAGAAGGCTCAGATTGTAAAAAAACGTTAATTTGCCTTTAAATATAAAAGTCATGAATGGGGGTTGTTCATTTAAAATAGATGGCAAAAGGAGAAATTCAATTTGTCAACTGGACAGTTTATTTGGTCGAATTTAATGGCTATGGCAATGCTCGTAATTTCTCATTGTTCTGAATTAATGTTCTCATTGTGTTTTGAAAAGACTGCAAATCAGAAGTTGGTACATTTTGAGGGCTTTTTCCCATTCGAAAGATAAAATATATGTATACGAATATGTTTCGCAGCTCATCCAATCTACTTAGCTTGGATGAGCTGCGAAACATATTCGACCAAAAAAACTTTGTCCAGTTGACAAACTGAATTTCTCCTTTTGCCATGGATTCTACCTGGACGACTGAGGGATTCTACACACATCATTTTTAAATGTTTTGAAGTAATTTCTGTCTATTTTTAAATAGTTTGATAATTAATTTTCTACACATACAATTGTCGCTACGCATTACGACTAATCAGACATGACCTACTTTTGATTTGCAATCTTTTCAAACCCATGGTTTTCAGAATGATGAGAAATTAGGACCGTTGCCATGCCATGAACACTTCTGATTTGCAGTTTTTTCAGAACACAATGAGAACATTCATTCAGAACAATGAGAAATTACGAGCATTGCCATAGCCATTAAATTCGACCAAATAAATTTCTCCTTTCGCCATGGATTCTACCTGGACCACTGAGGGATTCTTCACACATTTAAAATAGATGTAAGAATGATTGAAAAAAATACAGTAAAAGTAGCAGTTCCAAAGTCAAAACTCCCTTGTTGATGCCAGAGGTCTGAGGAGAATGAGCAGACTGGCAAAAGGTATAGAAAACTTGACAGTAACTCATAATGATTTGTTTCTCTCTCATGCAACTGATGAACTCAGTCCAAAGTGTACATCAAATCTGTCCAGCCTCCATATGACTGATGTCTATAGCGCCTGTTATGTAACTCTGCTATCACGCATTAGGTCTATGTGGACGTGTCGAAAGCCAGGCCAACACTGTAAATCTCTGCTAAAATAAAACACATGGACTCTTGGGTGGATGCAGGGCTGCGATCAATGAGGTATAAAGAAAAATAGAGAAATCTTCACCTATAGTAACTCCTTCTACACTAACTCATACAAACTAACTAAACTAATTATCAGTTTATATAATTAGCAATGTTCAGCCAAGCTAATGTGAATAAAAATCTGTATTACTAAACAAAACTGACTCCTGTGAACTTTAAGACACGTTGGAATGTCGTTACCTCATCAAAAACGCATCTTGAGTTGTGTTTTGTTTCTTTCACACATATGAGTAATACTTTTTAATTAATATTTTTATTATTGATATTTTTTTTTGGTCCCCCTTCAAAATGAGATGCTGCATCTCAAGAGGGTTCCATAAATAAATTCAAATTTAATCTAACCCTAATTAATCTGTCTACATATTCAAAACTCTGAATGCTTTGCTCCACCTTGTGATGTCAAGAAGAGGTTTTCAAGTTAACAGCTTAGACTTAGACAAACCTTACTGATCCACAAGGGAAATTATTTGGATACAGTCGCTCACTCATCAAATATAATATATAACAGAGGGTAACAAAAAATAGATGGAATACCAAAAAAAGAGCAAGAGACCGGTGTCAAGAGACGAAATTATAAAAAATAAAAAATAATAATAAATGTATATGTACAAATCAGAATAAATTTTTAAAAATAAGTAATAAAAATATAAAATACAATATCAAATAAGATGTTAAATCACAGCTATATACAGTTGTAGGGAGTATGGTATAAATGTAGTCCTGTGTCTCTCACTGTTTGAGCATTTTACCTTGACTAGAGTTTGGCAATTCCAGGGCTGAAATTATCCAAATTATTCTAATGAAGGTGCTTGGATTGTAAAAACACAGTGGAGCACTTCAAAAGGCGAAACAAAGTGTTTTTAGTTTGAAGAAAACAGCCTAAATATGCAGGATTTGTATGCTAAACATGTGTGAATGAAACAAAACACAACTCCAGATATGTTTTTGATGATGAAACCTTAAATCATGATTTAAATTTTAGCATAGATCAGAAAAAGAGCGAAATATAGGCCCTTCGATCTGTCTTTAGTTTAACAACAAATATAGAAATGAATACAGTGAACCCTCGCTGTATCGCGGTTCACTGTTCGCGGCCTCGCTGTTTCGCGGATTTTTTTTTCCAATTTTTTTTCCAATTTTTTTTCAATTTTTTTTATAGTGTAACTTTTTTTTACAGTGTAACATTCTGTCCTGCGCCCTGATTAGCTAAGAGACTAGACCAGGACTAAACCAGGTCTAAAGCAGGTCTAAACCAGGACTAAACCAGGTCTAAACCAGGACTAAACCAGGTCTAGACCAGGACTAAACCAGGTCTAAACCAGGACTAAACCAGGTCTAAACCAGGACTAAACCAGGTCTAGACCAGGGATGGTAGGGACAGTCTCTGATTTCCTTCACGAGAGCGCCTGGGTGACAGGAGGTGTGGCCTTTGTTTACTTGCACGAGCCATGGAAGAGACTGAGTGCGAGCCGGACCATGGAAGAGCCAAGAATCAACATGGACGGGCCTGGGGAGCCGCAGCGGGGAGAGCCGCATTCGAGGGAGCCCGCAGCGGGGGGAGGACACTCGCGCGCACAGAGGAGACAGTGGCTCTTCCCCGTCACGCCGAGAGGACGAACCCGACCCCGTCCTAGAGAGCTGTGGAGTATTGGCGACGCATTGATAGCGGTCTGATTTTGGAGCCGGGGTGAAATGCAACCAACTCCTGTGAGCGCAGGTTGGTCTTACCTGGTCTTGTGGTGAGGACTGGTGCTCAGAGGCGTCTGTTAGCGGTTTGGCACTGTTAGCAGTGGCTTGAGTCTTGCCCAAAATTATATCCAGGTCGCTTTCCACTCGACTTTCGCACATGGCATGGATATGTGGTACCAAAACAAACACACGTGTCCGCGCGCACGTGTCCGCGCGCACGTGTCCCCCCCCCCCCCCCACTATTAATATATTTTAATGAAAATCTACAAAAGTTTGAGTGTTTAAACAAGAGAAAAATGTGAGAAAATGTTAATACCAGTCTCAGAAAGGTGTATAATGTGTCTGGTGAAGCGTTTTCAGCCTTAAAACATGTAGAATAATTGTAAAATATAAAATTGTCCTACTTCGCGGATTTCACTGATTGCGGGCTATTTCTGGAACCTAACCCCCGCGATAAACGAGGGTTCACTGTAGTGCGATTTTTGCCATCTAATGCTAACAGCGTCTACATCTACTAATTATATGTCTATTGTTAACATATACAAGGCCCGGGAAGTAGTCTGTACCCGGATCATGTTCATCTGGACACTGCTGTGGAAGAAGTTCCAGATCTGAGGCCCGAGCTCCTCCCAGGATTTAAACATCACCATGAGTCGCTCCAGCTCCTCGAATGTGGTGTTGGCCTGTGGGGACAAAGTCATAAACATGCCATATACAATGTAAACCTAGTCCAGATGACAACTCTGTGAAACCTTTGGAGCTGTGGAACACTCCTGGATATGTGGCCAAAACAGAGTACAAACATGACATCTTAATTATACTGTATCGCAATTTCATATGTGACTACAGTAGTGCCATATTTACTTTAAAGGTTCTATATTACGCAAAATGGACTCTTGTGAGCTTTTAGTCACGTTGGAATGTTGTTACCCCCTCTCAAACACACCTGGAGTTGTGTTTTGTTTCATTCACACATGTTTGAGTAACTCTTTAGTATTACTCTGTCAATATCTACAAAGCTCAAAATTTTCCAACTTTGATGTCATGAAGTGGTAGTTTTCAAGTTAACAGCTCCTTTTACCATTTGTTCAGTAGAAAATGGCATTTCCAGAGCTGAAATTATCCAAATGATTCTAGTGAAGGTGGATGGAGTTTAAAAACACAGTGTAACACAGGTAATACAGCGTATTACCACATGACATCACAAGGTGGAACAGTGTTTTCAGTTTGAGAGAAGCATGCCGGGTTTGTGTGTTAAACATGTGTGAATGAAACAAAACACAACTCCAGGGATGTTTGTGATGAGGAAACATAACAGATCAGAAAATAGTGTAATATGGGCCCTTTAAAGGTCCCATGACATGAAATTTTCACTTTGAGGTTTTTGAACGTTAATGTGAGCTCCCCTACCCTGTTTAGGGCCCCTCCCATGGCTAAAAGTTGCGAAATGTGTAAACTGAGCATTTGCGATCCTTTTCCGCGTTTGAAAAAAAGACAGCCCAAACGGGCGATTCTGAACAAGGGAACTTTCTGACGTCACACTCGGGGAAAGGTTTCCACCCCCCGTCTGGATGTCCACCCACCGTCTCTGGAAATCACGCCGAGAGTATTTGGACCGCAAACGAGCTACAAGATACAAGATGCGTTTTTGGTTTTTTTTGCTCGGACGTCCTTTATCCGAGCCAAACCTCTGAAACAGCAGTGGTTTAATTTTATTTTCTGTGGAAATTTGTATAAGTGTGCTTTTTTTCATGGGACGCGTCTCCTATCTTCCTTCGCTTAAAACACGGAAGGACATCGCACAGTGCGCCGCTAAACGAGGAAATAGTGGCGTATTTGGCCACACCCCCACCCGCCTGTCTCTGTCCTCCTCATTTACATTCAAGCAATAATGCCCATAATAAAGCGTTTCAGAGACACATTTCTGAATAGGACTGTCTCCAAGAGGCTCTCTCATGCACAGAGGCTTGATTTTGAAGAAGGATTCATTTACAGTATTAGGGAACCACTAAGGTGCCCTATAAAAGCATCCAAGTACCATGTCATGGGATCTTTAAAATTGTAAAATAGAAAGGCTTTTGGAGCCAATGAAGTGGAACTAAACCTTTTTTGCAACTAAGCTGTATACAGCAAAAGGAGAAATTCAATTTGTCAACTGGACAAAAGTATATTTGGTCGAATACGTTTCGCAGCTCATCCGCGCTGCTTCTTCAGTTCTGGTTAGAGTGCTGGTGGATCCTGCTTATAACTAGCTGCAGGGAGGAGCTAACTACAATAAAAATACTATGAAACTACCACACTTATTTGTTTTCATTTTCTGGTAGTTAGGTGAGCCTATTCAAACAGTTGACAAATTGAATTTCTCGTTTTGCCATGGATTCTACCTGGACGACTGAGGGATTCTACACTAAGCTGTATATTCTCTGTATATTCTTTTATGGCTATTTTAGGGAAAAACAGGTAAATGAACAGATTTCTAGTCCAAAACAGTAAAAATTGGGGTGTTTGCTGTATTCAGTAGCCTATGAAATTTCAAGTACTATGTGACATCACAGTCAGCAGAACTGCCTTGTTTACAGCCGGGTGTTTCTGATCACAAACACCTGGCTGCAGGGGCGGAGTTTGAAGTGTGGATACGTGTTCAAAGTTTAAAGTCAGCATTATTGTCAAAAAACATATGTACAGGTCGCGCACACAGGATTTGAAATTGCAGCGCCCCCTAGGTCCACAGTGCACATAAAACGTCTGATAAACAAGACAATAAAAACAATGACTAGGCATAGCCTTAAACGTAGTATCCATCTCCAAGAAGACAAGGATAAACTAGTAGGTCAGATCTGTGGGGAGACGGTGCTGCTCACAGTAATAATGGTGGTTAGTTGTGGGTGTCATGGGGCCATAGTTTATATTAGAAAAACTATTTCACTGTAATCTCTGTACTGGATAATGACATGCCCTTTTCTATCAAGTACGAGTGTGTGAAATGAAGCGTTGACGATAGTGTGGCCTCTTACACTCTTGAGGATCCTGTGCACCGCAGGGGAGTCGGGGGTGTACAGGATCTTTCCCATCAGCAGCGGCTTCACAGAGCTCCACACGATCTTTGTGATGGGGTTAGACTCCAGAGTCTCCATCAGGGAGTTACAGAACGGAGCTGAGGAGGAGACAAAGTACCGAGTTAGTGAAACAGTCTTCTGCATGTGTAAACGGGTTCATCTGCTAAATGGAAAATAACACGCAACAACCAAGAATAATATACAATTTATTTAAAACACATGTTATATGTTGGAGACAGACAAAAAAATCTCACAATGTGGGCACAATCATATGTCAACTTTATCTTTTGAGATATTTCATGCCTTATGTTAACATCTATATTCATATTATGCATTATTTTTAAACAAGTTTTGTAAGGTGGCTGTGTGGCTAGTACTCTCCCCTCACAGCAAGAAGGTTCTGGGTTCAACTCCCAGGCCTTTTTGCATGTTTCAGGGTAGGTAGTCCTGACTAGGGATGTACCGATCCAATCAGTTCAGCCGATACCCTGGTTGTACTTGCACACTGATGGTGTAGTTGCCCCAGAAGGTCTCAACTTTTATTTACACAAAGCCGGTCAGTAGTTCCTGCATAGCTACACAACAATTACACATTTGGATCAGTTTTATGCTTTTTGTTTAAAGGAAATAAATGCTGTTTTCAATCTCTGCACTGGTATCGGCTGAAAACGGATATCGGCAGATATTTAAAGCTATAGTATCGGAACTGAAAAAGCTGGATCAGTGAGTCCCTAGTTCTGACCAAGACAAGCTCAAGAACATGGAGATGGGTCCCCGCACTGTGCTGAGAGGTTGCCCCAGGAGCACTGAAGGATGTGTCAAATGCAGAGGAAAAAATGTCTCCGTCTCTGTTCTTGGTATTTCATATTATGTAATATAATAAAACTAAGGCTACGTTCAGACTGCAGGGCTAAATGCTGAATTTGGATTTTTTGTGAAATACGATTTTTTTTGCCATGTCGTTCACATTTCCAATTAAAGGGATAGTTCGTTTTTTTATGTGAATCTGTATGGCGTCCCCTTCAGCAGTGTCGTGCATTAACACTGACTTACCCCTGACAGTGTCCTCTGAGCAGAGTTCTGCCCCAGTTCTGGCGCTGACGAAAGTACGTCCGGCAAGTTAGTGGGGACAGTTAATAAAGCTTGTTTTTCTTCTCAAAACAATATGTGTCCAAAAAGTGATATATTTGCGTCACACACACCAAAGAGTCAGAAGTTGTAATCGCTTGGTGCTATTTTCTCTCGAGTCATATCACTGTGGGCTTATTATTATTAGCCTGTTCACTTGTAAGTGGCGATGTTTACAGCTTTATTAACTGTCCCGGCTAACTTGCCGGAACTACTTTCGTCAGCTCCAGAACCGGGGCAGAACTCGGCTCAGAGGACACTGTCAGCGATAAGTCAGTGTTAATGCACGACACTGCTGAAGGGGATGCCATACAGATTCACATCAAAAAACTTGAACTATCCTTTTAAATTCGACTTGTATTTGGTCTCCAGTGTGAACTTTAAATGCCCCAAAAGTGTCCCGCATGTGCATTGGAGGACATGACAAAGTCACTCACAGCGAGTATGCTCAGTGTTTATGGAAATCGCCTAAACATGGACACTATAGCATTGAGTGCCTGGAGATTTTAAAGTTGCTGTTGTACCAGAGCCAGAACATGTACAACGTATTTGTTTTAAGAAAGAGATTGAGAAGGTGAAGGTTTTTGGCCATGGTGTTTTGTGGGTTCCTCTTAAAGGGACAGTGTGTAAGATTTTTACCTGTTAATTACTGAAATTGAAGATACCCATTCAAAAATACATTGTTTTCCAAGCCTTTTCACTTCCATCATGAAATCAAAGTATTCTTTTGGACTTAGATATAGTCACATAAAAGGGGGATCTTCCCCATATGGAGGCAGCCATTTTGAATACGAGAGCCGCAGAAGGACATTTGGGCTCATCCTTCGCCTCGGCTCCTGCTAACAGCTGCTCATGTGGGAGCGGAGGAGCGAAGGAGAGAAGGGGAGGGGGAGGGGGGAAGGGGGGAGCCTCGTGTAAACAAGCATGCTGCTGTATCACACATCGTAATGGATATAACACGTATTTTGGACTAAATTGTTTTACTGGATTTTATTCGCTGGATCCTTATGGACAGATTGAGACCAAGTTTATGATGAAATACAGAGTTTGACCTGTGCAGAGCCTTCAAAGGTAAGCTAAGTAAGCTAAGTTTTGTGCTTTTCTGTATAAAAGCCCCATGTGCTCGGGGAGTGATTGTTTTGCAGGGAAATGAATTGCATAGTCAAAAAGAGGAGACTGTAAGGTTTCATTTGATGTGTAGATTGTCATGAATCATGATCGGGATTGTGTGTTTTCATGCGAAAAGAAAAAAAAAAAGTGAACGGGGGACCGCGTTTTATGTATACAGCGGCGCGCGGTTCGTGCGCGGGCACGCGAGATGTCGGCGCTACGTCGCGCCCGGGTGACCCTCGAGGTCTGCCATAGCCAAAAGAGGAAGTGGAATAGCTACTAACCACCTATGCGCCACGAATCCTACACACTGTACCTTTAAGTAACGCAGCTATCCAGCAATTCTATCGGCTGAACGCTGGGCTTGTCTCTTAAAATATGGTCCAGTTCTTTTCAGTTTCTGCCTAATTTAGCACAGAATAGTGATGTTTGATGCTTGTTGATGGCGTGTAGGTCAGATGAATGTGACCTGGTCGTTCAGACTGAAGTCGCATGTCAAAAGATCGGATATGTATCGGTTGTAGGACCACATATCCAAGTGACCTGGGTCGCATTTGAAAAAATCGTATCGTCATTAAAAGATCAGAGACAGGTCGCATAGGGGCAAAAAAATCAGATTTGAGTCACTTCAGGCTGCAGTCTGAACATAGCCTAAAAGTCCTGTTGTTCACATTTGCATATAAAGAGTTGGGACTAAACCTGGAACTGAACCTGGACTACACTAAGACTAAACCAGGACCTATCCAAGTGAACATGAGACCTAAACCAGAACCAAACCAGGGCCAATGTGAACACACCCTAAATCACATTAAAATACACTAGACAAAAATATAAACGCAACACTTGTTTTTGCTCCCATTTTTCATGAGATGGACTTAAAGATCTAAAATTCATTCCAGATACACAATATTACCATTTCTCTCAAACATTGTTCACAAATCTGTCTAAATGTGTGATAGTGAGCTTCTTCTGCTTTGCTGAGATAATCCATCCCACCTCACAGGTGTGCCACATCAAGATGCTGATCTGACATCATGATTAGTGCACAGGTGTACCTTATACTGCCCACAATAAAAGGCCACTCTGAAATATGCAGTTTTGTCTCACAGCAAAATGCCACAGATGTCACAAGCATTGAGGGAGCGTGCAATTGGCATGCTGACAGCAGGAATGTCAACCAGATCTGTTGCTCGTGCATTGAATGTTCATTTCTCCACCATAAGCCGTCTCCAAAGGCGTTTCAGAGAATATAGCAGTACATCCAACCGGCCTCACAACCGCAGACCACGTGTAACCACACCAGCCCAGGACCTCCACATCCAGCAGGTTCACCTCCAAGATCGTCTGAGACCAGCCACTCGGACAGCTGCTGAAACAATTGGTTTGCATAACCAAACAATTTCTGCACAAACTGTCAGAAACCATCTCAGGGAAGCTCAACTGCATGCTCGTCGTCCTCATCGGGGTCTTAACCTGACTCCAGATCGTCGCCGTAACAGACTTGAGTGGGCAAATGCTCACATTCAATGGTGTCTGGCACGTTGGAGAGGTGTTCTCTTCACGGATGAATCTCGGTTTACATTGTTCAGGGCAGATGGCAGACAGCGTGTGTGGCGTTGTGTGGGTGAGCGCTTTGCTGATGTCAATGTTGTGGATCGAGTGGCCCATGGTGGTGGTGGGGTTATGGTATGGGCAGGCACCTGTTATGAACACAGGTGCATTTTATTGATGGCATTTTGAATGCACAGAGATACCGTGATGAGATCTTGAGGCCCATTGTTGTGCCATACATCCATGAACATCACCTCATGTTTCAGCAAGATAATGCACGGCCCCATGTTGCAAGGATCTGTACACAATTCTTGTAAGCTGAAAATGTCCCAGTTCTTGCATGGCCAGCATACTCACCGGACATGTCACCCATTGAGCATGTTTGGGATGTGCTTGACCGGCGTATACGACAGCCTGTACCAGCTCCCACTAATATCCAGCAACTTCGCACAGCCATTGAAGAGGAGTGGACCAACATTCCACAGGCCACAATTGACAATCTGATAAACTCTATGCGAAGATGTGTTGCACTGCATGAGGCAAATGGTGGTCACACCAGATACTGACTGGTTCCCAGACCCCCAATAAAGCAAAAAAAAAAAAAAAAAAAGCACATTTCAGAGTGGCCTTTTATTGTGGGCAGTATAAGGTACACCTGTGCACTAATCATGATGTCAGATCAGCATCTTGATGTGGCACACCTGTGAGGTGGGATGGATTATCTCAGCAAAGCAGAAGTGCTCACTATCACACATTTAGACAGATTTGTGAACAATGTTTAAGAGAAATGGTAATCTTGTGTATCTGGAATGAATTTTAGATCTTTAAGTCCATCTCATGAAAAATGGGAGCAAAAACAAAAGTGTTGCGTTTATATTTTTGTTGAGTGTACATTCCCACTCACTTGCAGTCTCATCATAGACATAGCTGTGGCTCTTGGTCCCGTTGACGCCCAGAAACACTTTATAGTTGTTGTCTTCGTACCAGTTCAAGGAGAGGACCCTGGACCCCCCTCCCTCCGGATACCCACAGAACAGGCCTGACACGATGGACATGAACTGGGAGAACGACGAGGGGCCCCCAGTCTGGAGCAGAGGGCCCAGAGACCGGAGCAAATCCTGGGAACTGTCCCGAGCAAGAAGCTGGAAGAAACAGCACAAAGACATGAAAAGACAGTAAAGGGCCCATATTACACTAAAATAATTTCCCTTGTGGATCAATAAAGTTTGTCTGTCACCATGGAGACAAGAATGTAGCATACAGTCCACCAGAAAAATTGCGCAGTACATCTTTTTATTGTTCATACTTGAAGTTAAAGGTCCTATATTACGCAAAATTAACTCTCCTGAGCTTTTAAACATTTGGAAATTTAATAAACAAGGATTAATCAAACATGTGTGAACGAAACAAAACACAACTCCAGGTATGTGTTTGAGGAGGAAACATTATAACGTCACAAAACAGCATAATATGAGCTCTTTCCAACATTGCTACAACATTTCAATACTGACTACTGCATAGGCTAGTGTTATAGATAAGAGATACAGCTCTGGAAAAAATAAGAGACCACTGCATTTTTTCTGAAATCAGCATCTCTACATGTATTACAGCCATTCCATTCCAGCGTCTGTTGAATTCCAACACAAACACAAAGCTGAGCTACTTCAGTTCTTGCACCAGGAGTGGAATAAAGTCACCCAAGATCAATGTGAAAGACTTGACCAAGATGCATGAAAGCTGTGATTAAAAATAAGGGCTATCACACCAAATATTGATTTCTGAACATCTTAAGTGTAAACATTAGTACTGTGTTGTTTTAAAATGAATTTGATCTTGTTTCTTTGCATTGTTTGAGGTCTGAAAACATGTATCTTTTTTGTTATTTTGTCATTTTCTGCAAATAAATGCTCTAAACGATAATATTTTTATTTGGAATATGGGGGAAATGTTGTCACATTTACAGACTCAAACAAAAATGTTCCTTTTGTTCAAACACATACCTATAAGTAGTAAAATCAGAAAAACTGCTCATTTTGCAGTGGTCTCTTATTTTTTTCCAGAGCTGTATACAGTATATGTATATTGAGTGGCAATGCCTGGATATTACAGGCCTTGAATCATGTACACACTGTTGCCTTTGTCATTAAGATAGTCCTTGGCTTATATTTATCACACTGCAGTCATAAAATCTATATATATGTTCTTCTGTATATTCAAGCTCGTGGCAATCACCCAACAAACCATCCACTCTGTATATTATTATTATTATTACCTTTTAGCTATTTGACCTTCCAGAAATGATTGATGCTGTATATATCACGGGAGAGCCTATAATTTATGATGACAGAATGTCGAAGTATACACAACCACGACAAAACAATAGTTGGAAAGACAAGCAAATATTTTGGATGACGCCTCGGATTCGCATGACGGGACCGAGAGGGTGGACTAAATATCCTCCAATTGAAACCTAGAAATAGCAGCGTCCTAAAGCATTTCCTGAAATTGCTTCCTTTAAAATTAGGTCATGGATTTTGGAGTCCGAGAAGACTCCAAGAAGATGGTTTTCTAAGTGAATTATTTTACATTTAAAACATATATTATTATCGTTATTTTACGTGTAGTGTTGTCACGATACTAACGATTCAAACTCGATTTCAATACTAAGGAAGAGAATCGATACTCAATACAGATTCCACTACCACAATGATAATAATAAACAAGTTTTATTTTGACAAGAGAATGGAATTATCAACATTAAATCATTTTCTTTTATATTACCACTTGGTCTTCTGTGTATCTGTGTACTCCCACAGTGGTCCATGGGCATATATTAGTTTATGTGCTCTTATATTTGTTGTGATACAGCTCAAGATCATTGCAAAACTATTCAGGAAAGGTTCATTTCTGTCCTGTGAATATGACTTTTTTAAGTATCAATACTTGCTCAAATGAGTATCCAGTTTCAGTCACTTTCAATTGGCGGCACGGTGGCTGAGTGGCTAGCACTCACGCTTCACAGCAAGAAGGTTCCGGGTTCGATTCCCGGGTCGCCCAGACCTTTCTGTGTGTGTTCTGTGTGGAGTTTGCATGCATGGTCTGGGTTCGATCCCCGGGTCACCCGAGCCTTTCTGTGTGGAGTTTGCATGTTCTCCCCGTGTCTGGGTGGGTTTCCTCCGGGCACTCCGGTTTCCCCCATCAACCCAAAACATGCACCAGGTAAAATCCTCCAGCTTTGGTCCTGACCAAGCCGAAGCAAGAAGATCATGGAGATGGTCCCCGGGCGCAGTAATGTGCTGCTCACTGCTCCTGATAACAGGATGGGTTACTGTGGGACTAATAAAGGCATAGCTTTCTTTCTTTCTTTTTCTTTCTTAATGTCTGATTTCAATACTTTTGACAACCCTAGACACATGAGTGATGGCAATCTTTGTAGTAGTGGTACACTAGTTGTAGTAATACAGCTCTGGAAAAAAAAAAAAAAGAGACCACTGCATTTTTTTCTGAAATCAGCATTTCTACATGTATTACAGCCATTCCATTCCAGCGTCTGTTTAATTCCAACACAAACACAAAGCTGAGCTACTTCAGGTTTTGCACCAGTGGAATAAAGTCACCCAAGAACAATGTGAAAGACTTGTGAAGAGCATGCCAAGACGCATGAAAGCTGTGATTAAAAATAAGGGTTACTGCATCAAATATTGATTTCTGAACTCTTCTTAAGTGTAAACATTAGTATTATGTTGTTTTAAAATGAATTTGATCCTGTTTGCAATGCAAAGCATTGTTTGAGGTCTGGAAACATGTATCTTTTTTGTTATTTTGACCATTTGTCATTTTCTGCAAATAAATGCTCTAAATGATAATATTTTTATTTGGACTTTGGGGGAAATGTCAGTAGTTTATAGACTCAAAAAAAGTTCCTTTTGCCCAAACACATACATATAAGTCAGTGTTTCCCAACCTTTTTCGTCTTGTGTACCCTCTGAGCCTTTTTGTCATACCTCGAGTACCCCCTCACTCATACGTGTTGATAACGTGACACAACAGATTATTAAATGAAAATAATTTTATTTCATCTACTTAATTTGAAATTTTTTTTTAACTAAAATTTACTCAAATTAGAATAAAAAAATTCCAAAAAATCTCCCCCTGTGCCTGGCAGCGACACTGCCGTGTACCCCCTGTAGTGTGCTCGAGTACCCCTAGGGGTACTTGTACCCCTGGTTGGGAAACACTGCTATAAGTAGTAAAATCAGAAAAACTGATCATTTTGCAGTGTTCTCTTATTTTTTTCCAGAGCTGTAAATTTTATTTATATCCTCCTGAGACCCATTCATTTGTGTCCTTTATAGTGGACATTGAGTAAACCAGTCTGTCTTTTAAGTGTTTTGAGATCGACTCTAGATTGTGGCTGCACTATGATAAAAATAAATAGATAAATAAACAAACAAATAAGAAATTAAAAGGGAGTCTAAAAAGTGTTTGAGGTCACTGTAGAAGCTTGTCACAGATGTTGGTCATGGTTGTTAACTTCACATGGATTTAACACTGTTACAGTCCATTACAGAGGACGTGTTACAACATTATGAATACAAATAAAATTAACAAACTGTAAATGCTAAGGTGTTCATTTACCTCCAAATAGAAAATCTCAAAAAATAAATAAATAAATATATAATTGAAATACACTTTTTTTTCTTCGGGTCTCAAGAGGATACAGCGCATTTCAGGACACTCAAAGACGTTTAAGTAGTAGTAATAGTATGTGCAATAGCAGTAGTCATGGTAGTAGTAACAATACAGTTCATTAGGTGGTAAAAGTATTAGTAGTAGTAGAAGTGTAGTAAATAGCCCTAATATGTAATATTTGTTGCTGTAGTAATTAGTGCTGTCAGGCAATTAAAAAAATTAATCTAATTAATTACAGGATTTGTAATTCATTAAATTAAACACATTTTAATCTCGTGAGAGAGAGGCAACCCACTTTGCGATTGAGTTTGACAGTTTTTCTGTGGTCGTTTTGCTCATTCGTTTCCCAAATTTTGCGAGTGTGGTTTGTTGGTTTGTTGGTTTGTTGAAGTGCGCTCACGCTCGCTCGATCACCGGTCATGATGGAACTTGTCCGGACGTGTTTATCGTTGAATTGATCCGTCAGGCTGGAGCAGCTTCGGTGATCGGAAAATTCTTTTTGACAAAATCTCCAAATCACTGCGTTTTTGTTTGTCGTCCCGTCTTCGTTCTTTTTATAAATAAACTCGCCGTTCAGATGCCCTGGCAGCGATTTGCTCGCCACACGCCAGATTTTAAATGCGCGCACATCGAATTGCCACTCATAATTAATTGCGTTAATTTTTCTAACGCGTTAATTTGCAGTGTAATTAATTAATCTAATTAACGTGTTAAACTGACAGCCCTAGTTTTTATTATCATTGTGGTATCAAAATCATTATTGAGTTTCAAGTTGTGAGCAGTAAATATTGCAGTAGCTGTAGTAGTTCCAGTAGTAGTAGTAGTAGTTCACACAGTTTTCATCTTGTCAAGTATTTATATGACATAATTTTGACTCATGACTCCTCCCCGCCCATTTCTGTATACTATAGAGCACACATACTTCTCACTCCCTCTTCCTTCTTGTTCTTTTGTATTTGTTGTTTCTCACACGCTTTGATTCAGAGGCAGGGGCGGTTGTCATGGAGAGTTTTTTTCCCGTCCCCTCAGTCCCACCCAGGGGTGTGTCAGCTCTGTGGAATGTCTCAATGTGCGTCCCCCTTTACGGAGGTGAGGAGGGGGAGGAGGTGAACGTGCACAGGATCACCGCTCTGACCTCTCACCCACATATCAAATCCTAAGAGAACGAAGGAAGTACAGAGCAGTCGGCGTTTATGGTGAAAACGGGGGTGACGTCTTGAGTACAGGAGTATAAAAATTACTCAGACACACATGAATCACGCTAAATAAGATAAAAACAACTATAACATGGTTCAAAGCTCTAAGAGGTCCGCTTAAAGGTCCTATGTTACACTTTAATCATGTTAGAATGCCGTTACCTCATCAAAAACATACCTGGAGTTCTGCTTTTTTTCATTCACAAATGTCTGAGTGATCCTGCATTATTAGTTTGACTACATCTGGAAAGCTCTATTCCACCTTGTGATGTCATGAAGTGGTAGTTTTCAAGTTAACAGTTACATTTTACCTTTAGTTCAGTAGAGCTTGGCAAGTCCAGGGGTGGAATTCCCCCAAATGATTCAAGTGAAGGGGTATGGAGTTTAAAAACACGGTGGAGCACTTTCTGTACCACATGACATCACAAGGTGGAACGGAGTGAAGAACTCAGACTAAGGCTACGTCCACACTAAGGCTACGTCCACACGACAACGCTCCTGGATTTTTTTTTATGCGGGTTGAAAAAAATTCACGTCCACACGTGTCGGATCAGTAAATATTCGCGTCCAGACGAAAACGGAGCGCTGAGTGAAAACGATGTAATACATATGCCACACCGATATGTGGCGCTGTAAACAGAAAACAGCCAGAGCCACCGGAAACACAATACTACAAAGAGCGTATGCGCATTAAGTCCTTTCTCTTCCGCAAACAAGCATCGCGACGTCATCATTTTCCAAAAGCTGCGTTCTGCTTGTCCACACGAGAACGTGACCCCGGCGTACTCAGATTTCTCCACTCTCCGTTTTCAAAAAACACAATTTTCGTCCACCCAAAACGCCGGCGCCGTGTGGACGAAAGGCCAAAACGAATAAAAACTTCTCCATTTCCACCAAAAAACGTTGTTGTGTGGACGGGCCCTAAAATGCAGGATTTTGTTGTTTTGCGTATTTACCTTTCTCTATCTCTATGACAACATGATCAAACATCTAACATGAATATAAGACCACGAGTCCCACAGAGCAGCAGCCGCCGCACACACACCTGCAGTAAGTGTGTGTGCTGTACATACACACACACACACACACACACCTGCAGTAAGTGTGTGTGTGCTGTACATACACACATACACACACACACACACACCTGCAAGTGCAGTAAGTGTGTGTGCTGTACACACACTGTTGTGCGTCTCTCAGAGTCATTTTCAAACCGGGAGCAGCAGAGAAATTAGGTTTCCTGCTCTGCTAAAAATACTGACCATGATCCTGCACCTCTGACACCAGGAGAGAGGGAGAGAGAGAGAGAGAGAGGGGAGGAGAGGAGAGAGGAGGGGGAGAGAGAGGAGGAGAGACAGGAGAGGGGGAGAGAGGAGGAGGAGAGAGAGGAGAGGGCGGGGGGAGGGTGGGTGAGAGTGGAGGAGAGAGGAGGAAAGAGAGGAGGAGAGAGGAGAGAGAGAGGAGGAGGAGGAGAGCGTGAGGAGAGAGAAGAGGCAGAGAGAACGCAGGAGGAGAGTGGAGAGAGAGGAAGAGAGGGACAGTGTAGCTCTTACCCGTCTGAAGCGGTCAGATGAAGCCTTGAGCACACGGCCCCAGTGGTGGAGGTCGATGCCCTGAGCGTTACTGTCCATCACCTGAGGCATCTGCAGGAGACATGACCAGAGTGAGAACACGGCACAAATAAACCACACGTGTCCTGATACTTTTAAGCACTTTATTTTAACTTTTTCCATTAAAAAGTGGTGATACTGCCTGCACTGTGACACAAAACCACCCATTCCTTAAAATACACAATAAAGAAATCTGTAGTAACTGCAATATTTTATCTGTAGTAGTAACTTTTTATTTTTATTTACTTTTATTTTTGAGTTTATTCCTGCTATTAAACTGACACAAAATGGTGTATGTCTTGAAATAGAGAGAGGAGAAGAGAGGAGGAGAGGGGTGAGGAGAGAGAGAGAGAAATAGGGAGAGAGAGGAGGAGAGCGTAGGACAGAAAGAGAAATAGGGAGAGGAAGAGAGAGGAGGAGGGCAGAGTGAAGAGAGGGGAGAGGAGAGGAGGAGAGGAGAAGAGGAGGAGGGCAGAGTGAAGAGAGGGGAGAGAAGAGGAGGAGAGAGAGAAAAATAGGGAGAGAGGAGGAGAGAAGAGGAGAGAGGCGTAGAAATGAGGTGAGTGACGAAGAGAGAGAAAGAGAGAGGAGGAGATGGGACGATAGAGAGGAGGAGGACAGGAGGAGTAGAGGGGAAGAGAGAGATAGAGAGAGGAGGAGAGAAAGGAGGATGAGATAAGGAAACATTATAACATGAGAAAATAGCGTAATACGTTCCCTTTAAAGTCCTACATAAACGTACTCAGATGTACAGCACATGAAAATCTCGTCTTTTGTAATTCTGTTGTTTTTTGAGTCGTGACCCCGCAGACCCTCAAACTTTATTTACAAAAACCCCTGATATTCTGATTATTCGCGTAAACCTTCTTCGTAACGTTATCCCGCATTAACATTTTAGCCGTGGGTGTAGCGCGGTCAGAGCACGGGGCAGGAGGAAACGATCGTACGCCAAGAACAACACGACACATATCCTTCCTCGAACATTCCTCGCTCACAAAAGGAGGGAGGACGTAGGAGCTAGGGAGTGAGGGAGCGAGGGAATAGGAAGCATAGGAAGGGAGGATGTAGGAGCCGGGAGACAGGCCAGTGTGCTAATGGCCTTAATCTGAAGAATGTATGGAATTACTAACACGGAGATTAGCAGAGGCGGAGTCCGGACACACCCGGACACGTACTGTTGTTGTGTCGATGAGCAAGACACTAAATCCACCTGTCTTATAATAATAATAATAATAATAGTAATTATTATTATTATTATTATTATTATTATTATTATTATTATTATTATTAATATAAGACAGGTGGATTTAGTTATTATTATGTATCGTATTATTATTAGCGTATTATCGTTGCGTCTTATCGTATAATGGCGTAGTTGTACTTTTGCTTTCATAGATTTGCCCACTACTCTTCGGCAACAAGGATGTAAATTACTGGAAGGGCATCTGGTATAAAAATTTTTTTAAAGTGACGGGTTATTAATAACAGTACATTTAACTAAATATAGATTAAGAATATATATATATTGTATGTTTACTATATCACTGTATCATGAAATCAATAAGCAACTACTAGTTTTACTGCAAATAGAACATATGAAGTAGTAGTAGTAGTAGTAGTAGTAGAAAAAGTAGTGTGTAGAAGTAGTAGTAGAAAATTGTAGTAGTGGTGGTGGAACATGTGTACTAGTCATATTAGTAGTAGTACCCATAATCTAATACTACTACTATGTTCTATTACTATTACTACTACCACTACTACTACTACTACTAGCCTACTAACAGTCCCTAATTACATTACAGGCCCTGGAACATGTGTACTAGTCATTTTAGTAGTACACATATTCTAATACTACTACTATGTTCTATTATTACTTCTACAGGTACTACCACCATGACTACTACTGCTTCCTCTACTACACATGCTCTTTTATTACTACCCATGTTCTTCTACTACTACTACTACTACTAATACTACTACTACTAGAAATACAGTTTAACCTTACAGGGCCTGGAACATGTGCACTGTAGTAAAACATGTAGTAGTCATAGTAGTAGTAGTACACATTCTAATACTACTTCTACACATGTTCTACTACATTTGCTCTTCTATTACCACACATGTTCTACTACTACTACTACTAATAATAATAATAATAATACTGCTACTACTACTGCTACTACTACTAGTCCAGTAGAAATGCAGTTGTACAGACCCCATTTACATAGTTTAACATGTTTCGACACCTTTATGAACCAAGAAATCATAATACAGATTTTACAAGTGCGATCGTGCTACTTTATGAGCTCTGAAAACAGAAGCAGTGGAAGGCGTGGAGCTCAAAGTTTTCCTTCAAACCACAAAACGGTGACAGATCTGGTGCCAGCCGCGCTCTTAAACGCGTCAATCTCGACTTCAGTTAGCAAACTCGAATCACACTGCAGTTTAACAGGCCGTCGCTTTATTACAATGTTTACGTTAGACACGGGTGGGCTGGATGGGCACTGACGTAAGACGGTTCATAGTTCTCAGGAAGTTTTATGTAGGATGTTATGTAAACAAAATGCTGAACTTTATTACGCTAATTAGTATTTTAACTGTTAATAAACAGTTTGTCTGAAAAAAATTTTGCCCCCTGCTGTATGTAGTCAATAGTGCATGCACGAAAGGGGGGCACAGCTGTACACAAGACCAATGAGTGGCTCAACTGGGGCATGTAGCCTAGTTAAGGCTGTGAGGTACAAAGAACATTAGGAATCGAATTTAAAAAGACCCCCCTTTTTAAAAGACTGTTAAAATATCAAATAGACTGCTTCTTTGACCAATACTGCACCATCTAACCCAGGAGTGTCAAACATGCGGCCCTCCAAAACCTTTAATCTGGCCCTCGGCTGATTTTCTATTAAAATATTTTAATTATATTTAAATTTTCTATTAAAATATTGTTAATTTTCTGCGCAGTTTAGCATAGCTGCGTCTCTAGCGCCTCTGTGCGTGGCCCCTCCCACCACAGCAGCACAAATGAAGACGCTCTTAAAGGACCATCGTTTTGACTATTGACCGTGACACCCTCACCAGCAAAATGTCAAAAATGAGAAAAGTGGACGCAGAGTGCAGGATTTTCCAAGAAAAATTGACTAATTCTTATTTGTTGACGGAGGTGAATAGGAAATATTATAATATATAAATATATCAATATTATAATATTAATATTATAATATTTTGTAAAAGAGAATTCTGTTATAGATTTGCATTTCTCTGCACAAATATTTGGACTTATTGCTATTTTTGGGGTATATATGCCATGAGTTTTCTGATCCAGCCCCTTTGGGATCAAAGTAGGTTGGACACAGCCCCCAGACCAAAATGAGTTTGACACCCCTGGTCTTACCCTATGCATTTTCTTCTCCCATAGCCTTTTTAATTAGGTCTCAATCAGAGGTCAAGTAACCAACAAATACAGATACTCCTGTAAGTTTACTGTCAAAATAATATCTAAAAGTAAAAGTAGTGGTCAAGAAATACTTAGGGAACAGTAAAAAGGTATTTAGAGATACTATTCTACTACTAATAGTAACCATCTGGGCGTTACATCTAATTTATAATTTGAAAACAGCTAAATCGTGTGGTGTTTTAATAGCAATATACTGTTCTAGTGCTTTAGTCATTTTATTGCAAACTTGATGTTGAATGTATAAAACCTGCCCTTATTCCAGAGCTCACTGCAATTTCAAGTACTATGTGACATCACACAAGACTGCCTGCCCAGTTTAGCAGCTCTGTTTGAAATGTGGTTGTGGGCGGAGGGTAGGTGTTTATTCCCACTTTAATTATACTATACAGACCACGCTGTTCTGACACATTTTTATAAGATAAGATAAAATATCCTCCACTCCAGGAGTTCAAGTATCTCGGGGTCTTGTTCAAGAGTGAGGGGAGGATGGGATTCTGTGAGATTGACAGGCGGATCGGTGCAGCGTCGGCAGTGATGTGGTCACTGTACCGGACCGTTGTGGTGAAGAGGGAGCTGAGCCGAAAGGCAAAGCTCTCAATTTACCGTCAATCTACGATCCTACCCTCACCTATGGTCATGAGCTCTGGGTAATGACCGAAAGGATGAGATCGCGGATACAAGCGGCCGAAATGAGTTTCCTCCACAGAGTGCCTGGGCGCTCCCTTAGAGATAGGGTGAGGAGCTCAGTCACACGGGAGGAGCTCGGAGTAGAGCCGCTGCTCCTCCACGTCGAGAGGAGCAGCTGAGGTGGCTCGGGCATCTTTTCCGGATGCCTCCTGGACGCCTCCCTTGGGAGGTGTTCCGGGCATGTCCCACCGGGAGGAGGCCCCGGGGAAGACACAGGACGCGCTGGAGGGACTATGTCTCTCAGCTGGCCTGGGAACGCCTTGGGGAGGAGCTGGAAGAAGTGTCTGGGGTAATGCAAGTCTGGGAGTCCCTGCTTAGACTGTTGCCCCCGCGACCCAGTCCCGGATAAGAGGAAGAAAATGGATGGGTGGATGATAAATTAAATATAAAATATAGTGGCTCTGACTGTTATTATGTACAGTACAGCATATGGACAGGATAGATAACAGATTATACGGCAATAACTTACAATACTTTTCATCTACATTATTGTTCATTGTAATCAAACTGTAAATAACACAAATATAAAATTATGAATCTGCATATGTTGTGTGTGGGTAGATGGGGGTGCTAAATTTACCCCATAACAAAAGAGAAAAAAGTCACGTCATCCTGAGCGCAGTGGAGTGTCTCACAGTGAACTTTAACATAAGCCTATTACAGAAACAGGCCAAGAGGATAATGCTCCCGTCACCTGACGAGCTCGACCCGACTCTACAGCAAAACGATGCTCGACCTGACTACAGCAAAACAACGCTCGACCCGACTCTACAGCAAAACGATGCTCGACCTGACTCTACAGCAAAACAACGCTCGACCCGACTCTACAGCAAAACGATGCTCGACCCGACTCTACAGCGCAAACAACGCTCTAAACCCCACTCACACATTCACAACATGTGTGCTTGAAAGCTTAGTCACAATTTAAAGATGCTGTGTGCTGTGTTCCTTATCAAAAACAGACCCGGAATTGTGTTTTGTTCAGAATGTTGCATCAAAAATACAGCAAGTCATGCATTAACATCAATTTTAGATGAAAATTTCTGGTAACCTACATTTCGCTGAGTCATAAATGAAATATTAGTGAAATGACTGTAAATATTTGTAATTCCTGGAGCCTCTGGGTACTTCAAAACAACATAAAGAGAAGACAGATCACTTTAGTGAATAAACACACCACAGTGAAGAGGGTGTTACGGGGAAACTGTGACTTGCAGTAAACCAGAGTTACCTTGGAGGGTTGTTCAGGAGGATTAGTGGTGGCAGTATTTGTAGTTGTAGAAGCAATAGTACTAATTGTAGTGGTAATAAAACCATAGTGGTAGTAGAAGTATTCGGCAGTAGTAGGAGAAGTAGAATAATCGTGATTTTACCAGTATTCATAACAGTTATTGTAGCATAAAAGGCCTTGTAGTGAAAGTATCATAAGTATTGTATGCAATATTAGCAGTACTAGTCCTATTTTATTCTAGTAAGAGTACTTTTAATAGCAGTACTGGAGGTACAGCTGTCAAAAGTGTAGAAAATCAGATACTAAATAGTGTTTCTATCATTGTGGTATCTGAAGTTGAGTATTGAGTTTATTCCTTAGTATATTTTAGTTTAAACAATGACAACACTAACTGGAAATATCAGTAGTAGTAGTAGTAGTATTATTAGCAGTAGTTGTAGCCTTAGTAGTAGTAGTAGTAGCAGTAGTAGTAGCAGTAGTAGCAGTAATAGTGGTAGTAGTAGTAGTAGTAGCAGTAGTAGCAGCAATAGTAGCCGCAGTAGTAGCAGTAGTAATAGCAGCAGTAGTAGTAGTAGTAGTAGTAGTAGTAGTTGTAGCAGTAGCAGCAGTAGTAGTAGTAGCAGTAGTAGTAGTGGTAGTAGCAGTAGTAGCAGTAGTAGTAGCAGCAGTAGTAGTAGTAGTGGTAGTAGCAGTAGTAGTAGTAGTAGTAGCAGTAGTAGTAGTGGTAGTAGTAGCAGTAGTAGTAGTGGTAGTAGTAGCAGTTGTAGCAGTTGTAGCAGTAGCAGCAGTAGTAGTAGTAGCAGTAGCAGTAGTAGCAGTAGTAGTAGCAGTAGTAGTAGTGGTAGTAGCAGTAGTAGTAGTAGTAGTGGTAGTAGTTGCAGTAGTAGTAGTGGTAGTAGTAGCAGTTGTAGCAGTTGTAGCAGTAGCAGCAGTAGTAGTAGTAGCAGTAGCAGTAGTAGCAGTAGTAGTAGCAGTAGTAATAGTGGTAGTAGTAGCAGTAGTAGCAACAGCAGCAGTAGTAGCAGCAGCAGCAGTACTAGTAGTAGTAGTAGTAGATATGATTTTACTGTCACTCATTTAACATATTTTTTTCTTCCATTTCTGCAACATTTTCAACAGTGTAATTTATTCATAGTATTTTTGTATTTTAATTGATCCTTTACAATGACGTGATGCTGAGGTGTACTGCATGAGTGTCTATGGCGGAAAGTTTAGCAGTTACCATGGTGACACATAGCACACATTAGCCAACAGCGCCAAAAAAAGGTTGTAAAACAGTCTGAAAACTCAAGAGAAAATAGTAAATACTAAATTAAATACATTTTAACTCTTCAGTGACTAAAGACAACCCCCGTAAAAACGTGCAGGATCGGGAAAAAAACAAAACAAAAAGCTGCTGTTGTCGTGCTCACGTACCAGTCTGAATATCTTGAAGAAATCGAGGTTGGCGTAGAGCACGTCCTCGATGGTCTGGAGGTTCTGCTGACTCAGGGCGCACATGGCGTTTCTCACACTGTGTAACCCACGGCGACCGGGAAAGATGAGGAACCTGTCCAGCAGAGCCTGACTGCACGCAATGTCCTTGAGCTGGAGGTTCGGGATACCGTACGCAAACTAAAAGGAAACAAGAACATTATTACGCATGCTATTATGCAAAACAGACTCTTGTGAGCTTTAAGTCATGTGAGCTTGAACACTGATAATACAGGAAGTGCTCCACTGTGTTTTTTAAACTCCATACACCTTCACTAGAATCATCTGGATCATTTGCAGACTTGGAACTGCCAAACGTTGAAACTAGTGCTATGGTTTTAGTCTCTCTTATGATAATCTCAACTGAACAAAAGGTAAAACAATAATATTTTTAGACATAATTTATGGTTCAGTTTATGCTACAAAAAGCTGTTCATTTTAAAACTATCATTTAATGACATCACAAGGTGTAGCTGTAGCGTCTGTAGATCTGTACAAACATGTACAAAGATGATTTTAGTCTTTTCTCAAATGTTTCTAGAAAATAAACCATGTTAACTGAGTCATGATTTTGCGATCTAAATCAGACAGATGTCGCATTTATTTCGTTGGCGGATGCGTCCTTACTTGTTCCAGTCGTATCCGAGCATTGACGAGCTGGTAGACCACAGACTCTGTGAGGTGGGCATCTCTCAGTAAGAAGGAGGTAAACACTTCATCATCTTTCAATATCTCTTCCACTTTGAGCCCACGGCCTGGACAGACAAAAGGAGGAAAAAGAGGTCATTAAGGAAAAAACTATTGCCGGTTGGTTTGTTTGACAAAATAGTTGGACAACATAAACACTTCCTAGATTCCGGGATTTTACACAACCGAGAAAATTGCAAATGATTCATTTTTTCTACTCTCGGACGAGACAATAGACATCCATCCATTTTCTTCTGCTTATCCGGAGCCGGGTCGTGGGGGTAAGCAGGGACTCCCAGACTTCCTTCACCCCAGACACTTCCTCCAGCTCCTCCAGGGGGACCCCAAGGTATTCCCAGGCCAGCCGAGAGACGTAGTCCCTCCAGCGTGTCCCGGGTCTTCCCTGGGGCCCCTTCCCGGTGGGACATGCCCCGAGGGAGGCGTCCAAGAGGCTTCCAGGACAGATGCCCGAGCCACCTCAGCTCCTCCACCTCTCGACGTGGAGGAGCAGCGGCTCTACTCCGAGCTCCTCCCGTGTGACTGAGCTCTTCATCTCTAAGGAAGCGCCCAGCCACTCTGCGGAGGAAACTCATTTCGGCCGCTTGTATCTGCGATCTTGTCCTTTCGGTCATTATCCAGAGCTCATGACCATAGGTGAGGGTAGACAGTTTAGTTCAATTACCAGTTGTGAGAAAAGAAACTTTAGTTGTACTTAATTTTCCTACTTACTTTAACACTATTTTAGGAGAGCACTATATAACTCAGGGTCTAACACCTGCCTGTCTCCATGGAGATGTTTGGTTTGGCCTGGAATGTTCCACAGTAAGAAAAAAACATATTTCTATCTCCATGCAGGTGACACCACCAGGCCAAGTTACAAGTCAGATCTGCAACTCCAAGTGTGTGTGTTTTTTTCTTTTAGCAATAAAAACAGCTGCACTTAAACAAATGTTACGTAAATATGTTTCACACAAGCAGAAACATCTCCATGAAGACACGTGGCGAACCCTTCATCAGAAAGTTATTTAGTGAGTGCACCTTTAAAGACACAGTGTGGAACTTTCTGAAGGTAGCATGTCGGCTACATGATTATATGGACATAAAAAAGTCAAAAAAAACGTACGTGGACGATTATAGCAAAAGAAACAACATTGAAACTAGCAGGAAGGAGCCCTCCTCCAGGCTCAATAAGAGTCAGGTTTGTGGAGATGCAAGCCTGCTCACAGTAAGGACTCATGATTCTCTACATTTTCCAGTGAAACAAACACAACAAATTGAAAAATCATGCTTTCAATTTGGTCTATTTTGGCTAAAACGTTACATACTGTGGCTAGCAAAACTGTCAAAACATGATGTGTCGACAGGAAACATTAAATCATGCACAAGCACATGAATAAAAAATTAAGTGTCGACAGGAGAATGACCCTCACCTGACACCAAGGAAGGGTTACGGCGAAGTGTCTCCATGAAGTTGGCGAAGGCAGACATTTCGTTCCAAATCCTGCGTAGCTGATGCACCTCCGTGTCATTGAGAACCAGCTCCTGGAGGTCTGAGTAAAAACGCGCCAATCTGCAAAATACAACAGCAGCACAACCACAATGTATACAGCTCTCTACAACTTCATCCACCAAGCTGCTTAAATGACACTTAAATGACACTGACACTGCTGCTTAAAAGACAATTAAATGAAACGGACACTGCTGCTTAAAAGATAATTAAATGACATGGACACTGCTGCTTAAATGACACTTAAATGACACTGACAATGCTGCTTAAAAGACACTTAAATGGCACTGCTGCTTAAATTACACATAAAAGACACTGATACTGCTTAAATGACACTTAATGGGCACTGACACTGCTGCTTACATGACACTTAAATGGCACTGACACTGCTGCTTAAATGGCACTGACACTGCTGCTTAAATGACACTGACACTGCTGCTTAAATGACATCATTTGAGCGTCATTACGCTACACATTATGTGTTTTACATATACAAGTTTACTGTACTTTTGCTACAGGTATAAGTGATGTTTTAGTCATCATGTTTATTGTCTTGTTAATCAGATGTTTTATGTTCACTGTGGGCCTAGGGGGCGCTGCAATTTCAAATCCTGTGTGCAACCTGTACATATGGTTTTTGACAATAAAGCTGACTTTGAACTTTAACTTTGAAAGCTTATTCATTCAGGCCCCCATGGCTAAAAGTTGCGAAATGTCTAAACTGAGCATTTGCGGTCCTTTTCTGCGTTAGAAAAAAACACAGCTCAAACGGGCGATTCTCAACAAGGCACCTTATTGACGTCAGCTCGAAAAATGCAGCTCCACCCCCCGTCTGTGTCTACTCAGCGTCTCTGTAACTCCCAGAGAGTTTGGATCGCGAATGTGCTAGGCAATGCGAAATGCCTTTTTTTATTTGCCTGGAGGCACGTCCGAGTGTTTCTAGGCTCGGAAGTCCTTTATCTGAGCCTCTGGACCTTTGAACAGCAGTGGTTTAATTTTATTTTCTGTAGAAATGTGTTTATTTTTCAATGGAACGCTTCTCATCTCTTCTCCGCGCAAAAACGAGGAAATGGATCAGAGAGCGCACAGCTGAGATCTGAGAGCGGAGAGTTTGGCCACGTCCCCACCCTCTACTATAGGCCATCTCTGTCTTCCTCATTTGCATTCAAGCAACAACTCCCATAATGGCCTGTTCAGAGAGAGAAAAATTACTCTCTCATCTTATCTCTGTTTCTCATGCACTGATTGTTGATTTTGAAGAAGGATTCATTTACAGTATTAGGGAACCATTAAGGAGCCATATAAAAGCATCAAGAAGTACCATGTCATGGGACCTTTAATCCTTAATTATTCTGTCTGCATCTCCAAAGCTCAAATTGCTGTAGTGGTAGTTTTCAAGTTAACGGCTACATTTAACCTTTAGGGCAGTAAAGATTGGCAATTCCAGGGCTGAAATCATCCAAATGATTCTAGTGAAGGTGTATGGAGTTTAAAAACACAGTGGAGCACTTCTTTTATTACCATATGGCATCAGAAGTTGGAACAGAGTGTTTTCAGTTTGAACTCAGCCTAGATATGCAGAGTTTGTGTGAATGAAACAAAACAAAAAACAATTCCAGGATTCAACAGATTAATCACGGAAGAAATCAAATCATTAGTAACATTAGATAACATAGGTTAAGTTTTTTTGTTGAGATATTTCCGTTTCTGTATCCACAAACTGTGCTTATCTGGGCGTCTCTGACTTTGTATCTCTCAGACACATTTTTTATGAATGTGAAAAACGTGTGACAGCCAGACAGCGCCAAATAATGCCCGGGATCCAGGGGTCAAAGTTCACAGACAGAGGTCAGACCCCCCATGTTAAGGCTTTATTACAAAACACAGCCAACGTCTGCATCGCTCAAACTTCTACCATTCCTTAAATTTTACGTCAATCTCTGAAAATAAAACATAAAGGACAACCGCTTTAATGTTTTTCACTCTATTGATGTGATTTAGCAATACAATTTTTAAAAGATGAATATCTGTAGGAAGTCATTGAAATTTTAGTTTGCTTGTTTTTTTTATTTATTTAAATGAAGCTCTATTTCCTGACAAAATATTATAAAACTTTCTCTTCTCTTCTCTTAACATGGTACTTTTCCTATCCAAAAAGGTGATATTTGTATAGAATATATAAACAAAAAACTAAACTAAAATTAAAACTAAAACTTGTTCTAAAAGGCTGTATCACTATAGTGTTATTAACATTTAGAACACAACAGGTCAGTATTTTATTTTTAGTTCAAAATTGGGACTTAAGTGGAACTAAACCCAGACCTAAACCTGGACTGTACCAGGACCAAACCAAGTCTACATCAGGACTAAAATGAACTCAAACTAGCTACAAAAAGTACATTTTTTCTGGTTTGGGTTCTTGCACCTGCCTGTCTCCATGAAGAGGTTATTGCTTTGCCTGGAATGGAATGCTCCACAGTATGGCATTAATGATCTGTCTCCACTATGGTTAGAGAGATGGACCCTGCTCACAGTTAGAATGCATTTTTTTTTTACAGGTATTTTTGAACTATCAAAGACAGACAGTTAAATAAATGCAATATATAGATACAGTTAATGCTATACTGTGGAACATTCCAGGGAAATGAAAGCTGTGATTTAAAATAAGGGTTATTGCACCAAATATTGATTTCTGAACTCTTCTTAAAGGTCCCATGGCATGAAATTTTCAGTTTCTGAGGTTTCTGAAGATTAATGTGAGCTCCCCTACCCTGTTTAGCCCCCCCCCCCCCCCATGGCTAAAAGTTGCGAAATGTGTAAACTGAGCATTTGCGGTCCTTTTCTGCTCAAACGGGCGATTCTGAACAAGGAAACTATGTGACGTCACATTGAAGAAAAAATGCAAATGCAGTTCCACCTCCCGTCTGGATATCTACCCACTGTCACGGCCAGAGTTTGGACCGCGAACGAGCTATGCAATGCGAAATGCGTTTTTTAATTTACCTGGAGGCACGTGAGAATGTTTCCTTTATCCGAGCCTCTGGACCTCTGAAACAGCAGTGGTTTGATTTTATTTTCTGTGAAAATGTGTTTTTTTCATTGAAACGCCTCTCCTTTCTTCCTTCGCGCATAAAATGCGTAAGTGGAGCCAGCGCACCAGCGCACCGCTAAAACAAGGAAAGAGCAGAGAGTTTGCCCCCCCCCCCCACCCGCTGCTCTGGCCTATCTCTGTCCTTCTCATTTGCATTCAAGCAACAACGCCCATAATAAGGTGTTCAGAGACATATTTTTTGACCCTGCCTGTGTTCATGGGTCTTTCTCATGCACTGAGGTTTGATTTTGAAGAAGGATTCATTTACAGTATTAGGGAACCATTAGGGCACCATATAAAAGCATCAAGAAGTACCATGTCATGGGATCTTTAAGTGTAAACATTAGTATTATGTTGCTTTAAAATGAATTTGATCTTGTTTCTTTGCATTGTTTGAGGTCTGAAAACATGTATCTTTTTTGTTATTTTGACCATTTGTCATTTTCTGCAAATAAATGCTCTAAACCAGTGGTGTCAAACACGGATCCCGCCCTCCAAGACCTTTAATCTGGTCCTCGGCTGATTTTCTATTAAAATATTTAAATTTTCTATTAAAATATTGGTAATTTTCTGTGCCTCTTTTCTGCGCAGTTTAGCATAGCAGCGTCTCCAGCGCCTCTGTGCGTGGCCCCTCCCACCAGAGCAGCACAAATGAAGACTCGCCTCTTTCCAAACGCTCTTAAAGGACCATCGTTTTGACTGTTGACCGTGA
Organism: Paratrypauchen microcephalus; assembly: GCA_036785185.1. Lineage (NCBI taxonomy): Eukaryota > Metazoa > Chordata > Actinopteri > Gobiiformes > Gobiidae > Paratrypauchen > Paratrypauchen microcephalus. The sequence goes on from JAVJIX010000088.1 coordinate 1,759,751, forward strand.
CACCCTCATCAGCAAAATGTCAAAAATGAGAAAAGTGTACGCCGAGTGCAGAATTTTCCAAGAAAAATGGACTAATTTCTATTTGTTCACAGAGGTGAATGGGAAACCTGTATGCTCGGTGTATTTGCAACAAGTGGCGGTGCTCAAGGAATATAATCTTAATCGCCACGACGAGACACGGCATTTCGAACAATACAATAACTTGAACGGAGAATTGAGAAGACAGAAGATAAACGAATTATTACTGGGACTGAAGAAACAGCAGTCTGTAATAGATTTGCGTTTCTCTGGACAAATACTTATTGCTACTTATTGCTATTTTTGGGGTATATATATATACACTCAACAAAAATATAAACGCAACACTTTTGTTTTTGCTCCCATTTTTCCTGAGATGGACCCAAAGATCCAAAATTCACTCCAGATACACAACACTACCATTTCTCTCAAACATTGTTCACAAATCTGTCCAAATGTGTGACAGCGAGCACCTCTGCCCCGCCGAGACAATCCACCCCACCTCACAGGTGTGCCACATCAAGATGCCGATCCGACATCATGACCAGTGCACAGGTGCGCCCCAGACTGCCCACAATAAAAGGCCAACATTAATAACAATAATAAGACCAACATTCCACAGGCCACAATTGACAATCTGATAAACTCTATGTGAAGAAGATGTGTTGCACTGCATGAGGCAAATGGTGGTCACACCAGATACTGACTGGTTCTGAGTCCCCAGACCCCCAATAAAGCAAAAAAATGCACATTTCGGGATGGCCTTTTATTGTGGGCAGTCTGGGGCGCACCTGTGCACTGGTCATGATGTCGGATCGGCATCTTGATGTGGCGCACCTGTGAGGTGGGGTGGATTGTCTCAGCGGGGCAGAGGTGCTCGCTGTCACACATTTGGACAGATTTGTGAACAATGTTTGAGAGAAATGGTAGTGTTGTGTATCTGGAGTGAATTTTGGATCTTTGGGTCCATCTCAGGAAAAATGGGAGCAAAAACAAAAGTGTTGCGTTTATATTTTTGTTGAGTATATATATATATATATACACCATGAGTTTTCTGATCCGGCCCCTTGGGATAGTAGGTTGGATACAGCTGCCGGACCAAAATGAGTTTGACACCCCTGCTCTAAATGATTTGGGGGAAATGTTGGTAGTAGTTTATAGACTCAAAGAAAAATGTTTTTTTTGCCCAAACACATGGGCAAAAACTGATAATTTTGAAGTGGTCTCTTATTTTTTTCCAGAGCTGTATTTACTCCTCCATTTACGACCTCTAAAATTTGGTTGGCCGTTTTTGTTTTACAAAAAGCAGCCCACAGAGGGAAAAAGTTGTTAATCACTATGGCAACAGTCACAGTAATTTGAGTTTCAGACGGATGCTGAAACCCACAGATAATGAGTATAATAATGAGTATAATGTTGATGTCCTCACAGGGAGTTGTTGTAGTTGGACACCACCCCGGGGCCCTCTGCTCGGGTGGGGTGTCTGAAACACGGGTTGTTGGCGTTACAGAAGATGCCCTGGATCCAGGGCAGGATCCCGGCCGAGGGCATGGCCTTGTTCGGGAAATGACCTGGAACAAGAAAAAAAGAAAGTCATTCAGAGTGAATATGACAAAAGGTCGGCAGATACATAGATTTACTTCAGTGATCCAGAAGTATGTATACATTATTTTGTTTTATTTTTATTATTATTAAAATGTGTAACTAATGATTAACCTTTTATTTAATGACTTACTATTGATAATATTCAACCATGCATGTTTTTTGAATACGCATACAAATTCACAATGAAATCTCTTTCTTACACTCATGCTGCTGGTACAGGGGGTTGGCCTTTCTCAGCCACACCAGACCGATAAACAAAACCGCCGGCCAGATGATTTCAACCAGGAACCGAATCTGGACAGAAACACATCATAAAATGACCTTCTGTTACAATCTTTTGAAAAACAGATCAGGAAACATCACAAATTTAACCAGCAGATGAAAACTTGTCAGGGGCATTCTAGTGTAGTATGTAGTAATAATTTGTAGTTTAGTTAAGAAATTATTAGGAACATTGGGGTTAACAAGTATTTTGAATGTCATGTGTTTAATTTCAATAATCTGATAAGAAAAAGAAAAAACATCCACACACATTTAATAATAATGATAATACTGTGACAAAAACAGAACTCGGTCTGAGCAGGAATCGTTCCTGTGATCTTCAAGTTAGGGGGCCACTGCTCTAACCACGGCATTGTTGCATTTATTTATTATTTTGAAGACGCAACAGAGAGGAAGGGTCAGGGTAACAGGAACATACAGGAATATACACCAAGCATGTCCCTGATAGGTGAAATAAAGATTAAATACGTTGAAGAATACTAGACTGTGGTGGACTCATGCTTACAACTCAGTATAAAGAAAACTGATGTTTTCTTTATACTGAGTCTGATGTTCAGTAAAAAAACAACTGAGCTACAGCGTCCAATGTCTTTCTGGACGGGGTGGAACTCAGTCTCATCAAAAAGTTTAAATACCTGGGACTGACGTTGGACCCGACATTGACATTTAAGAAACACTGCTTGAACCTCACAAAAACTTAATTTTAACTTAGTGAATTTTAGACAGGCAAGATCCTTTATGACTCTATATGCGGCACGAATGTTTTTCTTTTTACACTCTATGATTCTGTCTCATATAGAGATCTGCAGAACCACATGGGCACAACACTCAAACCAGCTGAATCACTTTTTTAAAACGCTGTGAAAATATTGGACAAGAAACCATTCTTAGTTCACCACTGCACTTTTTAGACAAGTACAACTTACTTAATTTTAATAATTTTGTTCATTTCAAATATGGATGTTTTATATATAAAGTTTTACATGGGCTCCTCCTCCACTACAGGATTTTATTAGACATCCCATGACATGGTACTTCTTGATGCTTTTATATGGCTCCTTAATGGTTCCCTAATACTGTAAATGAATCCTTCTTCAAAATCAACACTCAGTGCATGAGAAACAGAGATAAGATGAGAAAGAGTCATAAATATCTCTCTCAAACTCTTTATTCTGGGCGTTGTTGCTTGAATGCAAATGAGGAGAAAAGAGCTGGCCAATAGCTGAGGGTGGGGGCGTGGCCAAACTCTCCGCTCAGAGCTCAGAGCCCACAGCTGATCCATTTCCTTGTTTTTGCACGGGGGAGAGATTTGAAGCGTTCCATTGAAAAATAAACACATTTCCACAGAAAATAAAATTAAACCACTGCTGTTCAAAGGTCCAGAGGCTCAGATAAAGGACTTCCGAGCCTAGAAACACTCGGACGTGCCTCCAGGCAAATAAAAAAAAACATTTCGCATTGCCTAGCACATTCGCAGTCCAAACTCTCTGGGCGTGATTTACAGAGACGCTGAGTACAGACAGACGGGGGTGGAACTGCATTTGCATTTCTTTTTTCGATCTGACGTCAATAAGGTGCCTTGTTCAAAATCGCCCGTTTGAGCTCCGATTTTTTGTAACGCAGAAAAGGATCGCAAATGCTCAGTTTAGACATTTCGCAACTTTTAACCATGGGGGGGGGGGCCTAAACAGGGTAGGGGAGCTCACATTAACGTTCAAAAACCTCAGAAAGTGAAAATTTCATGCCATGGGACCTTTAAAACAAAGACTGTCAGTGGCCTAGGGGCACGGCCCAGGGGAACTGTGAGGTCCAAACAGACGCACTACATTTGGACAAACTGCGCTCTCAGTCAGAGGCATTAAGTTCTGGAACACTCTCCCATTATCAATAAGAGAGACTCCAACACTGGCCACTTTCAGATCATATTTGAAACAGCGGCTAAAGGAACACCAGACTTGTGGACACTTTTAATGTTTAACTGCTGCTATTGTCACTTGTCGTTGTTTTTGTTGTTTTTGCTGTGGTGTCACCTGCCCAGGGACTACAGATGGAAATGAGCATTTTTGCTATAATCTGGCGTATTTACACTGTAATGTTGTAGATGTTCATTAATATACACTGTCCCTATTAAATTAAAGAATAAATACATAAAAAAAAAAAACTGGAATACGCACTGTGTAACTGTTGACTACGTAGTAAGTAGTTTTGTTGTAATATGTTGTTAAAGTGTTTCAAAGGTTAGTCAGTGTTAAAGTATTAAACATGTGACCTTCTGGCGTTTGCGCAGAGTCCAGTTCTTCCAGAGGAGCAGGCGGACCTGAGAGCCGGTCTTCATCGCTCCACAGCCCGGAGCCTCCAGAGGTCATGTGACCACCTACACACAACACAACTCAGTCAGACGAAATCAGAGAACGAGAATAATAAGAACCGATTTTTGTGTGTTTACTGTTTACATGCACGAGAACTGATCAAAGCCCCTGGTGACGTCTGACAGCTACTTAAAGGTAAAATACGTAACTTTCTGGAGTTTTCACGTCAGTAAAAATCATACTTCAGAACATTCTCCATGGAGACAGATATGTTTTATTAGTCTGGTTAACACCTGACCATATCACAAGTGAGATATGGGTCTGGAAACTCGCTTCGAAAAATCCCGTAGCGGAGGTGTGGTTAGCGATTGCCAGCGGCCGTTTATTGGGCGTTATGAATGTCTATCATTGAGCGTATACGTAAGTCCATAGCCAATCATGTCAGTTGTCAGTTCAAACCACAAGCTTCCGTTTGTCATGTAGTACGCGTCACCGTCTTGCCACACCTCCCCCGCTCTCTGATTGGGGCCCTAAATCTGAGACTCTCGCTTGGACGAGTTTCCAGGCCGCCTTCCAGTTCGAAACGAACGGAAGCGGCCTGGGAATTCCCAGGCTAATGTTTTATGTCATATTGTGGAATATTATAGCCAGAGGAGCAACATTTCCATGGTAATGAGCTCTTCAGGTTTGTGGAGATGCAAAAAAAGTGCGCTCACAGTAAGCGCACTTTTTTGTTTGTTTGTTTGAATTTTTCAGTTCAATAAACACAACCAAAATGAAGAAAACAAAAAACAAAACTTTTTTTTTTTTGTCTAAAAAGCTGCATACTGTGGGTTTAATGATTTTTAATAACTACTGTACATATTTGGAAAAAAAGAAGTATGAATTTTGAATAGAAACAAAACGGAGATTTTTAGATTATAATTCTGTTAGCTCTTTGTATTTTAGGATAGTGCGTTAATTTCTCATAATGGGAAGATAATCATTTGTAAAAAATAAAATAAAATAAATAATAATAGTCATAAAAAATTGACAACCCAGGACAACTGTGGGTACATGAAATAGTCTCTTTTCCCCGGTAAAGGTAAACTCCCCAGACAATCTTACATTATAATAAATACACAGTGTAACTTTTATAACCAGTGGAAGTCGTAACGGCTACTGCAAAAAGAGGAAATTGTACAGTTTGATGTAATTCTTGCTTTTTTTAGCCTCCCCTGTACACAGATGTGACTCAGAGTAATTTGTTTCGGAATGTCGTGTACAGTAGATTAAAGTGGGAGAGGCAAGAGGCAGTGGAGACTCCAGCTCCAAAAAGGAAAACAAAATAGAGAAGAGCAGACTCCGAACCAGAGGCACATGCTGTTATTACACCGTCTGCTTTTTACAGCCACTCCAGACAAACAGTCATTACAGCACACTGCACTTCCTCACTCGTGGCGCAGGTAAACAAGCAAAATGAACGCTAAAAATACACTGTTCTGTACAGAAAGTCTAGGGTATTTTCAGTTAGGATGCTTCAGTAAAGATTGGTAATGGGGCTATGATCAAATTATTACTTTGTTTTTATCATTCTAGGACTACAAAATACCAAATTTAATCATCTATCTTATCTTGTTGTTCTCCATTGCTTTTTATATTGACATATTTCAGTAGAGCCAGTATTGATTTGAGCATTAAAAGGCCGTATTATGCATTTTCGGATCTTCGTTATAATGTTATTTCCTAATCACACCAATATTTAGGCTGAGTTCTTCTCTCAGACTAAAAATATGGACGCACTGAGCCAGCATTTTCAGTTCCGATACCGATTCTGATACTATAGCTTTAATCATTTACTGATACCTAATATCAACTAATACCAGTGCAGAGACTGAAAATAGCAATTATTTCTTTTAAACTAAAACTAAAATGAGACCAAACTAATCCAAATGTGTTATGTAGCTGTTGTTAATCGCTCAAATAACTACAGAAGAATATTGTACAAATACATTTCTTATTATGAGGCTTTCCGAGCCATCGATTTATATGTCCAACGATTGGCTGAACCGATAAACCGATCCAGCAACTTTTCTGTATTGACGCTGGTATCTGATACCAGTATCCAATTGCTGCATCCCTGAGTAAAACACTCTGTTCCACCTTGTGATGCCACGGAGTAATACAGGAAGTGCTCCAAATACATCACTTAGTTCAGTGTTTCCCAACCTTTTTTGTCTTGTGTACCCGCTGAGCCTTTTTGTCATATCTCGAGTACCCCCCTCACTCATACGTGTTGATAATTCTCCAAAAGTAGAACGTGACACAACAGATTATTAAATGAAAATCATTTTAATTTGAAAATATAATTCTCAGGCATTTTCTTTAACTCAAATTTACTCAAATTAGAATAAAAAAATAAAAATAAAAATCTCCCCCAGCACCTGGCAGCGACACTGCCGAGTACCCCCTGCAGTGTGCTTGTGTACTTGTACTTGGTACTTGTACCCCTGGTTGGGAAACACTGACTTAGACAATTTGACAATATCAGCCCTGGAAATGCCACTGAACACAAGGTAAAATGCACTGTGAACTTTGGAGATGCAGACAGACTAATAATAAAGGTGAAACAAGATTATAAAATGGATCAGAAAACAACGTAATATAGGCCCTTTGACACAAAACAAAACAAATATATTAACTACAGTAATTAACACAAGATAAAGCAATACATCTTTACAAAACAGCCATCTTACCTTCACAAATGTTGCACAAACTCAAATTATATCCAGTGCAAAGAGATAGTAAAACATGACGTTACGTTGAGGTGGACCGGTGCAGTGAGGCTCATAGCTGCCGTTGACAGTGCAGCAGCGCAGGTCAGGGCTAATCTCATTTCTCTAATCTCCAGATCAACACAGAGAAGACAGGCGGCCATTTTGAGGGGGGATTTAGGAGTGGAGTGTCCACAGGTGCATCCCAGGTCCTATCAGACAAAGCTTTTGAGGAAGGAGATTTAAAAAAAATAAGAGACCACTGCATTTTTTTCTGAAATCAGCATCTCTACATGTATTACAGCCATTCCATTCCAGCGTCTGTTGAATTCCAACACAAACACAAAGCTGAGCTACTTCAGTTCTTGCACCAGGAGTGGAATAAAATCACCCAAGAACAATGTGAAAGACTTGTGGAGATGATTAAAAATAAGGGTTATTGCACCAAATATTGATTTCTGAACTCTTCTTAAGTGTAAACATTAGTATTATGTTGTTTTAAAATGAATTTGATCTTGTTTCTTTGCATTGTTTGAGGTCTGAAAACATGTATTGTTTTTTGTTATTTTGACCATTTGTCATTTTCTGCAAATAAATGCTCTAAACGATAATATTTTTATTTGGAATTTGGGGGAAATTGTCATGGTTCATATTTTTTGCTGTTATTGTTTCATGTCTTGTGTATCTTATTCCTTTGGTGTGTCCTCAGTATATTATTTTGACGTTTCTGTTCAGCTTGTTACTTTTAGTTTTACTTCCTGTCTGTTGATTGTTTTCCCTGCCCTAATGTGCTACACCTGTGTCTGTCTGCATTTATACCCTTTGTTGGTCCATTGTTAATGTCTCGTCACGTCTCGTCACTAGTAGCCATGGCTTGCCAGTTTGGATTTTTGGATTTTGGTCAGTTCTTTGCTTATTATTAAAGAACTTAAACATTAGTCCTGCATTTTGGGTCATCCCTCCTGTTTCCACATGACAGAAATGTTGTCAGTAGTTTATAGACTCAAACAAAAATGTTCCTTTCGCCCAAACACATACCTATAAGTAGTAAAATCAGAAAAACTGATCATTTTGCAGTGGTCTCTTTATTTTTTTTCCAGAGCTGTATTTAGTGTGCAATATCATTCACTTCATATTATTTGAAGTAGTTTTAACTTAAAGAGGAACTAAACACCAAATCCACTTTTTCACTACTAAAATTGTGTATAAGGAGTTTTAATAGCATTATCTACTGTTTCTAAATCTAATTATGCGCTGCTTTCAGTGGCACCTGCAATTTCATGTAGTTGGTGACATCACAAAAGACTGCCCTGATCACAGCCAGGTGTTTGTGAGGTCAAACACCTGGCTGCAGGGGCGGAGTTGAAGTGTGGCTACCTGTCAGACCAATTTATTTATTTATTTGTTTATTTCAGGGACAGTGCATATTAATCAACATTTGCATGTAAATATGCCAGAGTTAGCCAAACGGCTAGTTTTCATCTGTAGTCCCTTGACAGATGTTAGTAATCACACTGTTCCTTATATTCTTTAGTCGTCCAGGTACTGCCCAGTTTAACACATCGGTTTGAAATGTGGTTGTGGGCGGAGTTTTAAATTAGCATGGGTGATTTAGTTATATTGAAAAAAGTCCAAAATTCACAGTGGTCCATCGTTATATCGCGGTTCACTTTTCGCAGCCTCGCTGTTTCGCAGATTTTTTTTTTTTTTAATTTCAGGAGTGGAGACATGAGTCACTGGATCCGCAGGAAGTCCAGACCGGGACTAAGACATGAGGACCAGAGTGGGACCAGACCGGGACCAGACTGGAACTAGACATCCCCCCCCACGCTTCACTATTAATACGTTTAGTTGAAAATCTATGAAAGCCCTGTTTTAGTCTCAGTTTAGACCTTTCTAAGTCCTGTTTTAGCTATTCCCACTAATTAGACCAGGTTGTGTCTTAGTCCCAGTTTAAACCTTTTTACCAACTGTTTTTGTCCAAGTTTAGACCTAGTTAAGTCCTGTTTTAGTCCCAGTTAAGACGTGGTTAAATCCCATTTTAGTCCCAGTTTAGACCTGGTTAAGACTTGTTGTGGTTCAAGTTAAGACCTAGTTAAGTCTTGTTTTGGTCCCACTTTAAAAGACATCAGGACCAGACCGGGACCAGACTGGAACTAGACCAGGACCAGACCGGAACTAGACCGGGACTAGGAACTAGACCAGGACTAAACCCCCCCCACCCCCCCTCCACTATTAACACATTTAGTTGAAAATCTATGAAAGTTTGAGTGTTTAAACGAGAGAGAAGTGTGAGAAAAGGTTAATTCCAGTCTGAGAAAAGTGTATAATGTGTGTGGTGAGGCGTTTACTTAAAACATGTATAATAATTGTAGAACGTAACCACGGCGATAAACGAGGGATTACTGTACACAATTTAAAGGCCTTTTACCAAACCTCCATTTTACATGTCCAAAAAACATGTATATTATATAACATGATTTAACCCTATATAAGCATCTATCATCTACTAATGCATCAAAGTTTGTCTATTTTCTTTTCTTTTTTCTTTTAATTTAAATCTGCAAAATTTTGGTAAAAGGTAAGCAGTTAAAGAGCCCATTTTACACTATTTTCTGACATGTTATAAATTAATATTGTTTCGTCATCACAAACACAGGATTTGTGTTTTGTTTCATTCACATGTTTAACACACAAACCCTGCATATCTAGGCTGAATTCTTCTCTCAGACAGAAAATACTCCACCTTGTGATGTCATGTGGTGATACAGAAAGTGCTCTATTGTGTTTTTAAACTCCATACACTTTCATTAGAATCATTTGGATAATTTCTACTAAAGATAAAAGAAAAGCGTTAACTTGAAAACTACGACTTCATGACATCAGAAGGTGGAACAGAGCATTTTGAGTTTTGGAGATGTGGACAGACTCATAATAAAGGATTACTCAAACATGAATGAAACAAAACACAACTCAATACAATTACAATACCAAGAATACACTTTGAAACAAGAGAATAAATGTTAGTAAGTAAAAAGACTACAAGAAAGAAAAAGCAAATAAAAATACAAAATAACCATGAAATATTTAAAATACAATTTAATTTGCAGCAAAATTGTTGCATGCCATCTCTCAAACAAGGATGGGACAAAATTACTGTGACAAACATGCAAAATTTTCTATTTGTACAAACGTAAACACATAAAGAATTTACTTATTGACAAAGATGTACCAATCAATGACTACTACGAATATAATTTACCATGGAAATTATGAACTAAAATCAAAATATTATGTTAAAAATACTTTCGTATCCTCCTCCAGGAATAAAATACAAAAATGATGCCTGCATTAACAAAATAAGGCAACATAAGTGCATTGAGTGATTACAATATTATACCATCTCAATCAATGTACAATATATTTATGTTTCTTCTAAAGGTGCACTGTGTAGCTTTTTGGTCTGTCACCTGCTTGTTTCTATGGAGATGTCACTGCTCTGCCTGGAATGTCCCCCCCTGGCGGGGTCGCCTCTCCACAGATCTCACCTGTATCTTGGTCTGGTTTGGTCTCCATGAAGATAGAAAGGTTTAACATACATTAACATACTGCGAAACATTCCAGACAAAGCAATAACATCTCCAAAAAAAAAAAAAAAAAAAGCATTTGACGGACCCTCCACCAGAAAAGTTACACAATGCGGCTTTAACAGACAGATTTCAACATGAACAATAGAAAACCTTATTGATATAAATATAAAAATCATGCATTTGTTTTTTGGCCAGAGCAGCCACAGTAACATTAACTTCAATATGTAAATAACATACTGTATATAACACTTGTCTGGTTTCTCTTCCAAATACCTCAGTTCTTCCATTGTGTAGCCTGGTCAACCAAACCCATTCAAACTTTACGCTAAAAGAGAAGGACATCTGAACACTTTCCTAGTTTTCCTTTCTCAGAGCAATAATTCATCAACAATGTGGATATATTTCTATTAATTCATTGGCAGCGATGGAAATAACTAATAACAAATACCCAGGTTACTGTAATGGGGTAGATTTGGCCATGTAATTGCAATTAGTTACATTTAATTCATAATAATTACCAAGAACAGCCCAAAGTCCCAATTGCCCCAAAGCCTCGCTCTACGCACAAACTCACTAAACAATATCACCTGCTCTGATTGGCCAGAAATTATGCATTTAAAAAAAAAAAAAATTTGCCCCCATGGCAGAAGATACATCAAGGCCTGTTGTGACGTGAGCCGTCCTCCTGTGGACCCACCACCTGCGGAAGGATTCATGGGGGCTGGTGCATTGTGTTCTGGGCAGCAGAACACTGCTTGGACTGCTGCCCCCGCGACCCAGAAAATGGAAAAGCGGAAGAAAATGAATGAATGAATGAATGATTAAGTTTTTAGCCATGTAACAGTACTTATACTTGTAGTTGATTACGTTTTTAGCCGTGTAACAGTACTTTTACTTATAATTGATTACGTTTTTAGCCGTGTAACAGTACTTATACTTGTAGTTGATTACGTTTTTAGCCGTGTAACAGTACTTTTACTTGTAATTGATTACGTTTTTAGCCATGTAACAGTACTTTTACTTATAATTGATTACGTTTTTAGCCGTGTAACAGTACTTTTACTTGTAATTGATTACGTTTTTAGCCGTGTAACAGTACTTTTACTTGTAATTGATTACGTTTTTAGCCGTGTAACAGTACTTTTACTTGTAATTGATTACGTTTTTAGCCGTGTAACAGTACTTATACTTGTAATTGATTACGTTTTTAGCCGTGTAACAGTACTTTTACTTGCAATTGATTACGTTTTTAGCCATGTAACAGTACTTATACTTGTAATTGATTACGTTTTTAGCCGTGTAACAGTACTTATACTTGTAATTGATTACGTTTTTAGCCGTGTAACAGTACTTATACTTGTAGTTGATTAAGTTTTTAGCCATGTAACAGTACTTATACTTGTAATTGATTCCGTTTTTAGCCGTGTAACAGTACTTTTACTTGTAATTGATTACGTTTTTAGCCGTGTAACAGTACTTATACTTGTAGTTGATTACGTTTTTAGCCGTGTAACAGTACTTATACTTGTAGTTGATTACGTTTTTAGCCGTGTAACAGTACCATCTTTCCACCACTGTTAGTTGCTTCTGCGCTGGTTCTTCACTACTCTCAACACACATTTTTTTTCTTCTTTTCTTTTATTCCAGCCTTTATTACATTTTATAAAATCAGTTTGAATTGAATCATAATAAATAATCAAATTAACTTGAACATTGTCTCCCAATACTGGCCAGCGCTAGTTTCACCTCAAACCATTTGTGGAAAACCAATGCGTGAAACTGGCAACTGGCAGAAAGTTGTATTATTTTTTAATAGATAAAAGGCTGACCAGGCTATTCAATCATTCACTGTTGGACCGATAAAAATACCTCCCAGTATATTTACTATGGCACAGAATATCTATTTACAACAAGACAATGCACTGCAAATAAGTACGACCTACATCAGCAGAAATGACTGAAATACAGAAAGGCAACAGATATTTTACTGTTTCAATTTTGGCCTTGTTTTAACATATCTTGTAACAGTTTAGTTTTATTATATCTACTTGATATACTTGTAAATGTCCAATCCAATACAATCAGATTATGATATAAATATTCTTTCTTTAGACAATATTAAATCGTAGTACTTTCTTTTATATTATCATGTGGTGTTATATCTGTCTACATCTATTCAGAAAAGGTTCATTTCTGGCCTGTGAATGTGACTTTTTAGTATCGATACCTGCTCAAATGAGTATCTAGTTTCGATACTACATTTAGTAATCGATAAGTATCTAGTTTTCGATACTTCTGATAATCCTATACTTCACTGACAGATAATTTTGCCAAAACTTACTTAACAATAAACAGACTTAAATAAATATTATGTTGTAAATTTTTTTCCCAAACAAGATCAATATTCTGAATTTCAACCATTCAAACCAACACAGATAATCATTTTTTTGCAATGTAGATTTGGCTTTACACAAAATGCGCCTCCCTGTGCTCCAGCTCCGGTGGCCTGCGCGGTCTCAGTCTTTGGTAAACGTTTTTATTTTCGGTGGGACTCATTTCGTCTGGACTGCCGGGGGGAGGAGACTGTGGCGGGGACGGGCTTGCCGGGGCGACTATGGCGCTGTCTATCGAATCCTGCGCCTCTAGCCTGGATTGCGGGCCGCTTTTTCCGGTTGGCGAAGTTGCTAGTTTGTCCGGGGAAACTTGCATTGGCGAAGTTGTAGCGACTGTAGTAGTAGTAGTAGTAGTTGTAGTAATAACAGTAGTCCAACTTGGAAGTGTCCTTGCACGGCTGTTTATAGACACAGGCGGTTTGTAAAAAGTTCCTGGTGGGGGTTGAAGAGTTCTTGGCGCTCTCAAAGTTATTGGAACTTTTGATGAACTGGTAGGGTCTGTATTTTCCGTATCAGGCTCCCTTTTAGTCCAAATTGATTTTAGCGAAGCGGCGTAAGGGCTAGTCGAGAACACATTTGTAACGCTGCCTGTAGTTGGCGTTGCTGATGAAGCCGTTGTAGTCGGGAGGAAAGAATTGGGATTAACTTGGCCCGGAGGGGTAGAGTTAGCGACAATCATAGCAGTTCTTGGCGTAACATCATAGTGCTTGTACTTTCTATCCCAAGTTCTCCTTTGCATAGCTTGCGTGTCAATAAACGGCGTAATATAGTAAGTACTGACTCGAGATGAACGCACTTTTTCAGGTTCGGGGACTTCCTGGATGGTTTCTGAAACACTATCCCGTTCCAAAAGCCCATCGACGTTGGCGTTAACTATGTTGCGGTTGTTTCTTTCACTGATTTGAGCGGGATTGGGGAGGCGTTCAAGGGGCATGCTGATCGGCCGAGAGAACTGGCGGGTTCGTTGGGCGCGTAGTTGGACTTTCTGCGCCATGGTTGTGGAAGGCAGGAAAGCGGAAGGGGTGGTAGAGCGACCAAAGACTGGAGTGGATTTTTGGGGGTCCGGGGAGGCTGCGGAGGTCAGGGTCCCGTTGGTTTTATCGAGATTGGAGCCGTCCGTGCGGTCCGTTCCGGGCTGCACCTCTTCCACTTCATTCAGGATGTGAGACGACGGGATCACAGAGGAGTATCTCTTGAAGACTTTGGCCGTCTAGAGGAAGAAGAAAATATTTGATTGTGATTGCATTTTGGTACAGTGGCCAAAGTGACAAGGAAATAGCACTATTCTCCTCATTTGCATTTTGAAATTTAAATATGCAGGGATTGTGGGTAAAAATTGTGGGTAAAAAATAGTGAGATACAAGATACATTGTGCTAAAAAAAGTGTTATGTTAATTTAGATTTCCATTTTGTGCAACTTTTTAGACTAAAAAGAATAAATGACTAAAACACATACTATGTATAACTTTTTAGGGATGTCCAGACTTAAAACCATGTCTGAATATTCTGCATGTAGATTAGTTCTATTTCATCCCTCCTGACCACCAGAGGGCGGTGCTGAAAGCACTGAATGTTCCCTTCGCACATGCGCAGTTCGAGTAGTAATACCAAATGAGTCACACCTGTGACCCAGGATGACGCCCCGGAGGTAATATAGTCCCTCGTCATCCGTGACTCTGTTCCTCTTTTTTTCCTCTTTTCTTCTCGCGTGCGGTTCGTACCACATGGCATTAGCCCTAACTCAGAACCTTGTTTTGTCTACTGTCGCCGGACGCCCGTTCACCGTTTCGGTAGGAGCTGCGGCTTTCCGCCCTCCGAGGGCTGTGACAGTTGCGTGTTGCTAAGGATTGAGGTACCACTTTCAATATTTTACAGCCTTTTGTTTGTGATGGCTGCGTCCGCGCCCCCTCTCCAAACACTTGGCGTTTGACTTGCACTAATCTGTTTGGTGAAGGCTGCGTGCGCGCACCCTCCCACATCGGACACATCTGTTTGTTAGCAGTACATTACAGACTTTATGTTGCTAACTGATAAAGTATTTGATTGATTCTTTTTCTGGTGACGGTCGTGTTCACGCACCCTCTCCCATTAAGTAAGTTTTGTTTTCTGAGCGGTACACTGCAGATTTCTGTTAACTATAAGATATTTTGGTTAATTTTCTCTGGTGACGGTCGCGTGCACGCACCCTCTCCCATCGAGTACGTTTTGTTAGTAGTACACTGCAGGTTTTTCTGTTGTTGATTATAAAGTATTTGATTGATTCTTCTCTGGTGACGGTCGTGTAAACGCACCCTCTCCCATTAAGTACGTTTTGTTTTCTTAACGGTACACTGCAGATTCTATTAACTATAAAATATTTTGGTTTTCTCTGGTGAAGGTCGCGTTCACGCACCCTCTCCCATCGAGTATGTTTTGTTTTCTTAGCGATACACTGTAGATTTTCTGTTGACTACAGTACTTTGGTTAAAATTTCTCTGGTGACGGTCGCGTTTCATGCACCCTCTCCCATCGAGTACATTTTGTTTTGTTAGCGGTACACTGCTGAAGCGACTGCTAACGTTGTTAGCCGTTTTGTTTTGATTAATTTTGGCCTATTTGATTTTGGCCCTAATTGGTGAAGGCAGCGTTCGCGCCCCCACTCTCAGTTCTGATTTTTGTGGGCCACATACCATCTGCTATAATTAGCGGGTGTTCATATCCCGCATTTGTACCTTGGTTGGTGAAGGTCGTGTTCCCGCTCCCTCTCCCACCTTGGTTTCCTGACTTACCAATTGACCGCTGTCTACGCTGTCTGGTTTTCTTATACATACTAGTTGTGGTCGACCATCGCACCACATTGATGGACGGCTCCCATTGTTGTGTGGCCTGTGGGTCCACGCTTCAGGTGGATGATGGCCATGACCTGTGTCCGACATGCCTCGGCCCTGACCATTTGAGGGAGGCATTGTCTGATGACCCATGCATGAACTGCAGCTAAATGCCACTTGCTGTCAGGGTGGCAAGGATGGCACAACTAAACCCCGCAGGTAGTGGTGATCTCCCACCATCGGTGCAGGTACCATTGCCCCTTCCAAGGCGTTCAAAACGCCGTCCCGAGTCTACAGTTGCAAGGGCCCCTTCAAAGAAGAAGCCCAGATCTGATGATGATCTTGCCTCTAAAGTGGAGCAGTTGTCGGCAGACTTGGAAACAATGAAGTCTTTACTGCAGGCTCATCGTGTGGACGCACCTGCTTCAGAGGCTGGGACGTCTTCCCAATTAATGCCCGTTCTGGCCCCAGAGGATGATGTGCTCTCTCTGGCAGCATCGGCCTCTTATTTTCAGGAGGCAGAGCATGCACCATCCTCCCGTGTTTCTGAGGATGGTTCGTACTCTTCCACGCAGAGCCTGGATAGTGACTCGACGAATGGCTCCATGCGGGATGTTATGTGCAGGGCTCTGAATCGTTTGCAGCTGGAACTTCCAGAGCCTGAAAGGCCTGGCCCTGGTAGCGCTTTCTTTAGATGCGGGCGTGCCCCTACACCTTTTGCTGTACCCCCCTCTGTGGAGTATCTCAGAGAGTTGCATGCCTGTTGGAGGGATCCAAGCGCTCTCTCCAGGCTCTCATCAGATGGCCGGATTTTGGCTGCTATGCACAATGCACCGGCAGCTGGTTTGGATCGCATGCCTGCTGTTGAACCTGCTGTGGCTTCCCTTATTGTTTCACCTGAGGAGGCCCTGCGGCAAGATGTTAGGTGTCCAAGACCCCAATGCCGGGTGACGGATGACTTAATCACCAAGGCCTATAACTCCGGTGCGCGGGCTGGTAGACTGGGCAATTCTTTGGCCCACCTGCTCTTGGCCCACTCTGCCTCCCTCCAGGAGGGTGATGGTGCTGCAACAGCCGCAGAATTTAGTGATGCGGCACTGCAGGCCTTTGCACTGATGTCAAGGGAGCTTGGACGTGTTATGTCTTTTTTGGTTCAGGCTCGCCGGCAGATTTGGCTCGCTCAATCTCCCCTGACGGAGGCGTGCCGCAGGACCCTCCGCAGTGTGCCTGTGGAGCCCGGGCAGTTGTTTGGTTCAGCTGCCTTGGAGGCATTGGAACGTACTGTCCATGCTCGACAGACGAGGCAGCAACTTTCTGGCCTCAGTAGAGCTATGCCTCCTCCTCGGCAACCAAGGCACCCGACTGCTGGCCTCAGTGCTCGGCCACCCACTCGCAGTCGGCCTAGTGATGGACGTTTCCATCAAGACAGACCTGGCAGGACTTTTCGGAGTGAACCTCACCAGCCACCGCAGCGGCCTAGACACCCAAACTCTGGTCGCTGCCCCCCCAGGGCCCCTAGGGGTCGTGGGGCCAGGAATTGAAAGCTCGAGGCCGGCCGTCGGATACTTCTCCCATCAGCAGCTCAGTTATTGGGCTGCTCATGCGTTGGACCCGTGGGTGGTTGCCACTTTGGCTCATGGGTACCGGCTGCAGTTCCGACGCCGGCCACACATGACAGGCCGGGTCAAGATGACTATAATCAGCGACCCGGTGAAGGCTCAGGCATTGGATCGGGAGTTGTCCGCCCTCCTGGCCAAAGGGGCCATCGAAGCAGTAGATCCCTTGCTGCAGCCCAAGGGCTACTACTCCACATATTTCCTCGTGCCCAAGAAGACAGGCGGATTTCGTCCCATTCTAGATCTACGGGGACTCAATCGTTTCATGAAGGTCT
This sequence comes from Paratrypauchen microcephalus, assembly GCA_036785185.1. NCBI lineage: Eukaryota > Metazoa > Chordata > Actinopteri > Gobiiformes > Gobiidae > Paratrypauchen > Paratrypauchen microcephalus. Next base: position 1,777,399 of record JAVJIX010000088.1, read on the forward strand.
TGCCGTTCCATATACTCACCACAGCAGAGGTTCTCCAAACCGTTGCAGTGGGGGAATGGTTCACTTCTGTAGACCTCAAAGATGCATACTTCCATGTGCCTATCGCTCCACAACACCGGAGATTTCTCAGGTTTGCTTATCGGGGTCGTCATTGGCAATTCCGGGTTCTCCCTTTTGGGCTCTCCCTCTCTCCGAGGGTGTTCACCCGATGCGTGAAGGCGGCCCTTGCTCCGTTACAAGCCGCTGGGCTAAAGATATTGCCTTATCTGGACGATTGGCTGATTTGCGCCCCATCCAAAGTGTGTGTGAAGCAGGACACCGATTACCTGCTTGCACATGTGGCCCGGTTGGGCTTCACGGTGAATATGGAGAAGAGCAACCTGACGCCAACTCAGGCAACAACTTTTCTTGGCCTGGACTTGGACACTGTGACAATGAAGGCTCGCCCGTCCCTACGTCGCAGAGACGATATTCAAGCTTTGGTCTCTCGCTTCAAACTGGGCAGTCTGCATCCATTTGTCAGCTTTCTTCAGCTTGTGGGAAAGCTGACTTCTGTCACACGAGTTGTGCCTCTCGGCCTGCTGTCACTGCGTCCGCTGCAAATGTGGCTGAACAGTTTTCATCTGGACCCTGCAAGGGATCGACGACGGATACTCAGAGTGACGTGGCAGTGCTCCCGTGCATTGACCCCATGGAGGGACGGGGGTTTTTTGTCACAAGGGGTCCCCATGGGTCTGGTGGTGTGTCGCAGGGAGGTGGTCACCACAGACACCTGTCTCACAGGATGGGGTGCTGTATGGCAGCACAGGACAGCTCAAGGGTTTTGGTCTGCCAGAGATCGCTTAGAGCACATACTGTAAATGTCTTGGAGTTGTGTGTTGTCCATTTGGCTCTCAGGAGCTTTCTGTAACACCTGAGAGGGAAACATGTTCTTATTCGGTCAGACAACACTTCACCTGTTTATCACATCAGTCATCGGGGGTGTCAGATCAGCACGACTTCTCAGGGTGTCTCGAGATCTGTTAACATGGGCTGCGTCTCATCTGTCCACGCTGCGAGCAATGTATTTACCGGGAGACGGAAATCAAGTGGCGGATTATCTCTCCCGGAGGGAACCTTCTCCAGGGGAATGGCGTCTTCACCCGGAGGAAGTGCACAGGATCTGGACCCTTTTTGGGCAGGCGGAGGTAGATCTGTTTGCCTCAAAAGAGTCGACTCACTGTCCCCTGTGGTTCTCCCTCGTGAGGGAACCAGGTTCTCTGGGACAGGATGCACTGGCACACACTTGGCCCCAGTGCCTCCTCTACGCTTTTCCCCCTCTTCGTCTGATTTGGCCAACCCTACAGAGGGTTCTCCGGGAAGGCCACAGACTGTTGCTGGTCGCACCATACTGGCCAGCACGACCATGGTTCCCATTGCTGTACAGTCTGTGTTGCGGTCTCCCATGGCGTCTTCCGGCCAGGAGAGATCTGCTGTCTCAGTTGGGGGGCCAAGTGTGGCATCCGAGGCCCCATCGACTCCAACTGTGGGTATGGCCATTGGCAGGCCCGAGCTGCAGCTGATCGGTCTCACCGATCCTGTTCGGCAAACGCTGTTGAATGCCAGAGCGGCTTCCACTCGTCAGCAGTATGAGAACAGGTGGAAGTTGTTTTCTCACTGGTGCTCTGCCCGCGGTGAGGATCCTGTGTCTTGTTCGGTGCCTATTATCCTGGAGTTCCTCCAGTCTCTCCTGGATAATGGACGGTCTCCATCCACTCTCAAGGTGTATGTTGCTGCTATATCCTGCCATCATGGTTTGGTTGGAAGCTGTACAGTTGGGGGCCATAACTTAGTTTCTCTTTTTCTACGGGGTGCTCGCAGATTGCGCCCACCAACTATACCACGGGCTCCAATGTGGGACTTGCCATTGGTCCTGGAGTCTCTATGTGGTCCTCCATTTGAGCCTTTGGCACAGGCGGACCTCAAGTGGCTTTCATGTAAAACTGCTTTTTATTGGCTATTGTGTCAGCGAAACGGGTCAGTGAGTTACATGCCCTTTCTGTCAGCCCTTCCTGTCTCAGGTGGAGTCCGGATGGTTCTGGTGTCACTCTGTGGCCAAACACAGCGTTCATGCCGAAGGTGTTGCCCCGGTCTCATTGTAACGAGCCTTTGGGCTTGGCTCGGTTTGAGCCCCCGCTTGGTGAGGACGGGGACAAGCTACAGCTGTTGTGCCCGGTCCGGGCACTGAAGGTCTATGTCTCAGTCACAGCAGGTATGAGGCGTTCAGACCAGCTGTTTGTGTGCTATGGGGGTACTAGGAAGGGCTGTCCTCTTTCCAGACACCGCCTTTCACACTGGGTCGTTGAGACCATTCACCATGCCTACAGCATTGCAGGTCGCGACCCTCCATCTGGTGTGAGGGCCCATTCTACTAGAGGCGTCTCCACTTCATGGGCGGCCATGAGAGGGGTCCCTTTGGAGACAATATGTGCTGCTGCATCTTGGGCTTCCCCAAGCACATTTGCCAGATTCTACAACGTCAATGTGATCTCTCCCCATCCTCTTGGCGTGGTTCTTCATGAATCTCTGGGCCCCTCTCAGTGAGGTATGTGCTCAGGATTCTTCGTGACATAGCTGGTATTAGTCATTCAGTGCTTTCAGCACCGCCCTCTGGCGGTCAGGAGGGATGAAATAGAATGATAGTTACGTATGTAACTACGGTTCTATGAATCCCGGATGACCGCCAGAGATTCTCTGTCACTCAGGATCCTTGCGTTTCCGCGAGAAGATTCTGAAGGAACAGAGTCACGGATGACGAGGGACTATATTACCTCCGGGGCGTCATCCTGGGTCACAGGTGTGACTCATTTGGTATTACTACTCGAACTGCGCATGTGCGAAGGGAACATTCAGTGCTTTCAGCACCGCCCTCTGGCGGTCATCCGGGATTCATAGAACCGTAGTTACATACGTAACTATCGTTTTATACCATTCTGTGTAACTTTTCTAAGGAAACAAGCAGGAGAGGGTCCTGCACCAGGCCAAATAACAGTAAGGATGCATGTTTTTCACTGCAGATTTCACAGTTTCAGTGTAAAAAGAATATACAAAATTAAGAAAAAGAAAAAAAAATGCTAGAAAGAAAAGAAGAGGAAAAAAAACATTCGCAGAGTTGTGTTTTGTTTCATTCACACATGTTTGAGTAACCCTTTATTATTAGTATGTCTACATCTGCAAAGCTCAAAATGCTGTTTCAACTTGTGTTGTCATGTAGTGGTAGTTTTCAAGTTAACATCTACTTTTTACCATTTTGTTCAGTAGTTTGGCAATTCCAGGGCTGAAATGATCTAGCTGATTCTACAAATGATTCTAGTGAAGGTGCATGGAGTTTAAAAACCCAGTGGAGCACTTCCTGTATTACCACATGACATCACAAGGTGGAGTGTTTTCTGTTTGAGAGAAGAACTCAGCCTAAATCTGTAGGGTTTGTGTGTGAATGAAACAAAACACAACAGAGGAAACATTATAACATAGATCAGAAAATAGCGTAATGACATAAATAGTATGTTTACCGTTACATTGCAATTACTTATTTTGTTGGTACCTTTTTTGCACCTTTTGTGAATAAAATGTAAATGTTTTAGATTGTCTGTCCTCATCAAATCCTTCCTAGTACAGAGCCAACTCACCTCTTTTATATCCATGAGTGAGGCGGAGTGTCGACTGAGCCTCTGAATCTTCTCCTGGGGGGTGAGTTTGGGAGACGCCTGCCCCGCGGTGCTCAGCTCAGACCCGGGCAGAGGCATGGGGTCAAAGACAGTCTGATAATGTCTGACCAGCAGCTCTACCATCAGGGCCTGGTACGGATAGTCCACCAGAGAGGAGAGCGAGACCTCCGCATCCGCCTGCCGAGGCTTGACCAGGGTCGGACCAAAGATGATGCCCAGGTTACTCGCAGTCATTTTGTTCTCTTCCGCCTGCTCCGTCACTCTGTGGAGGTCAAAAGAAGTATTATAGTAGTAACAATAAATAAAAATACAAAATCAATGCAACAACATAGCCTTACAATTTAAGTTATATCAATGTCAATGTTGTACTTATATAGATGTGTTCATACATTTAATTCTTTTAATTATTACTATTTGTATTAATTTCAACATTTAACAAAACAAAAGACAAATAAATAAACAAATAAATACATAAATAATAGACACACTTTTTTCTTTTTTTTTGTCTGAGTTTTAACCCAGTTTGAGTTCAAATGTAGACATGGTTAGATCTTGGTTCTAGTCCTGGTTTAGTTCTGGTCTAGTCCAGATTTAGTTCCAGATATAGTCCCAATTTTAAAGAGTAGATTATGCAAAGGTGTGAAGGTACCCTAAACCTGCCAACCCACCTGAAATGGTAGTCTATTTGGGTGCTCCTGTCAATAAAATGTTATTAAGTTCCAATCATTAAAAACAAATATTTGCTTTTATAACATGGTAATTTTTGGACGATTGTCAACCAATTATCAGTAAGTTCCAACCAGCATTTTTGCTTGTTTGTTTTATTTAATTATTGCTGCATTTAAGGCTGGGACTACCACAAATTGTCCCCGTTTTTCTTACCCAGCCGTTAGGGACTCTGATTTGAGTGGCTGCTATGTTGGTTTAAAATGACTTATAAAAAAACACGACAGAAACATATTTATAGAAAAAAGCGTCTAAAACCAAGATGTTAAAAATATGTGCAGGGCTAAAAACCCAACTAAATATAGTCCATCCCTCAATTCCACTTCCTCAAAGTCACAGGGAAGTTTCCTCTGTTTCCTCAAAGCTATTGTAGGATTCAGAGTGTCTACATGCAACATGAACTACAGCGTGCACGTTCACCATTATTCAGCAACTGCAATCAGACATGTCACTGTAGGATAACGATTTTAGAAGTCAGGGTTGTACTGCAGTTTAGCTCATGTGAATAAGTTAATGAGCTAAAATTTCAAAACTACATGATATTCAGTTTACTCTCATTGTAGACCTTTTTAAAGCTTTTAACCCTTTTTCTTTTCTTTTTTAACACTGTTTATTGTGTTTTTGACATTTAATACACAGTAACAGTCCTGAAAATGACAGTTACAGCATTTCAACCAAGATATACAAGCACATACATTACAAGTGCCTATATAATGTCTTAGGAGACCCTTATCCATGAAATTATGATTTAAATGTTATGTATATACATATAAAAACAAAACAAAAAATAAAAACAACTGAATTTACACAGGTGGATATTACAAAGACCATCCTATTACTCAGATTAAAAAAAAAGATTAAATACCTTCTTTAAATAAGCAAAAGATGACCATACCCTATTAAATTTATCTTCCTGACCCTGCAAAGAGTATCTAATTTTTTCTAGATCCACCTCCATCATAACATCTGAACCAGTTCACATGTGAGGGGGTGTTCCAGCTTTTAACCCTTTTTCAAGATTAATTCAACACATGGAAAAAAAGAGATTTCTAGATTCTGCATATGTGCACAATCATGGCTTTAAGATGAAAATAATAATAAATAATGAAAAATTTAAAAATAAAAATTGTGTGGACCTTATAATAAACACAGTCCTAAAATTTTACATAGCAATATATTTACCACAAAGAATATGGAATTAATCAAACTTTAATCGAGATCGAGATAAAGAAATGTCCAAAATGAGTTTGGGTCTTTAAAATGGAGAGGTCTACAGCAATCCTCGGACACTGGAGGAAGATATTGGACAATTTGTTGTGTTAAATGGCAGTAATTTAAAGGTGCAATGCTCAACTTTTCTAGTGGAGTCTATGGAGATGTTATTGCTTTGCCTGGAATGCTCCATGGTATGTCACTAAACATATACATCTAGCATTTTTATTTTGAAAAGAACTTCTGAAAATGTAAAATCGCACTGAAAATTGAGGTTGACGGAAAAAAGGATACGACCCAGCCCGACCTATACAATCAACACGGCGTACACTAACATTTCACGTAGAGGCATATTTAACATAAAGTATAGTTTGTTTCCTTGCTTACTTGTGCAGATGTGCTATGAGATATCGGAGGGTCCTGTAGTTGGCCGGGGGCAGTTGTCGTAGCAGGTCTCGGATTTTGAACATGACTCGGTTCAGTTCTACACTCGGGGTTTCCTTCGCCGCCGTTTGGTTACTCTGCCTGATGTCCGCCTCCTCCACTATCACACGCTGACACTCTTTGCCCAGGCCGATGAAGTCGTTGTAGTATCGGTACAAAATCATGGGCTCGGGTAACTGAAAACAAATCAGAAGGAAATTAAGATTAAAAAGGTATTGGTAAATTAAAGGTGCACTGTGTAACTTTTTCCTTAGGGGTCCATTTCCATGGATATGTCACTGCTCTGCCTGGAATGTTCCACAGTATGACATTAAACAGCTCTACCTTACATCTATTCATTTACAGGTGGTTTAACAGCTTAAAAACACAGAGAAAAACAGGCATTCTGACTCTGAGGAGGGCTGCCTTTCCACAGATCTGACTTGTAACTTGGTCTGGTTTGGTCTCCATGAAGATAGAAATGTTTAATGCCATACTATAAAACATTCCAGATGAAGCAATAACATGTCCATGGAGAAAAGTATTTGACTTTAACGGTAAAAAGTCTAACCTGACAGTTAAAGGTGCATTGTGTAACTTTTTTGCTGGAGGGTGCATCAAATGCTTTTCTCCATGGAGATGTTATTGGTTTGTCGATCATTTGCTATGCTGCTATTTTGCTTTAATTAGAGAAAAAGGGGCCATACCAGTTTTCAAATATAATCTTGTAAGAAACGCTATTACAGACATCCAGTCTAGTTAGCACAACTGTTTTCTAGTTAAAAACTAAAGCTCCACGGCTTCACTTTTAAAGGTCCCATGGCACGAAATTTTCACTTTCTGAGGTTTTTGAACGTTAATGTGAGCTCCTCTACCCTGTTTAGCCCCCCCCCATGGCAAAATGTGTAAACTGAGCATTTGTGATCCTTTTCCGCGTTTGAAAAAAAGACAGCCCAAATGGGCGATTCTGAACAAGGGAACTTTCTGACGTCACACTCGGGGAAAGGTTTCCACCCCCCGTCTGGATGTCCACCCACCGTCTCTGGAAATCACGCCCAGAGAGTTTGGACCACAAATGAGCTACGCAATGCGAGATGCGTTTTTTTATTTGCCTGGAGGCACGTGAGAGTGTTTCCAGGCTCAGATGTCCTTTATCCGAGCCTCCGAACCTCTGAAACAGCAGTGGTTTAATTTTATTTTCTGTGGAAATGTGTTTATTTTAATGGAAAGCATCTCATATCTTCCTCCGCGCTTAAACGTGGAAGTGGGGCCAGCGCACATCGCACCGCTAAACAAGGAAAGAGCGGAGTATTTGGCCACACCCCCACCCGCTGCACTGGCCTGTCTCTGTCCTCCTCATTTGCATTTAAGCAACAATGCCCAGAATAAAGTGTTTCAGAGACATATTTTTGAATAGGACTGTCTCCAAGAGGCTCTCTCATGCACTGAGGTTTGATTTTGAAGAAGGATTCATTTACAGTATTAGGGAACCATTAAGGCGCCATATAAAAGCATCAAGAAGTACCATGTCATGGGATCTTTAAGCAAAAATAAACCAAGATGTTTTGTTCCATTTTGATTGTTTACATTGCACAAAAATATGTGTTCTTTATTACTGTGAGCTGGCTTGCATCTCCACAAATCTAACTTTTTAATTCGGCCTGGAAATATTGTTCATTTGGCTATAATTTTCCACTGTATGTCATAAAACGCATCCATGGAGAATGTTCTGAAGTATGTTATTAACTTTCTATTTCCATGGAATCGTGTCACCTCCAGACAGTTACGCAGTGGTACTTTAAATCAAATCTCTCAGAAACAAGATTTTGTGGAGAATTATAAAAGGTCATGTCAAATCGTCTTGAGTTTTATTACTAATATTTTGTTACTGGGGAAGAAAATTATCTAGTTTACCTGACGTAGGTAGAGCTTGAGTACGTTGCTGATATCGTGCGGTGAGAGCTCAGACAGTTCCACCAGATCTTTGCCATTTTCAAACGCCTGACAAAGCTTTTCCACGCGAGACTTGGCTCCGTTCACTCGATAGATTCCCTGTAAAAATACAATAGATACAATCATTTACTTGTTCTGACTTAGTTGTACACAATTTTTGTCCATGCTCAAAGAAAACAGTTTTGCATCAGAAGAAATATATAGTACAAGAAGCTCTTAGGGTCAAAATAAGACCTCTATGTCCTGTCTCCATCTAAGTAAATTCAACCAGAAAGTGTGCCATTTGCATGCTAATGTTTGTTAGCTTTACTCTGGCCTCTGAAACAATTAAAACTAATGATTTATGGACTTAAAGACTGCACAGGGTCTCTATCTATGACGTCACAATCCAGGGAAAATTTGTGTTTTGAGGCTCAGAGCCAAAGACGTTTTGTTTTTTTTTTTACAGAGGATTACTGAAACATGGTTAAAAGCTAAAATATTTAAATTTTGCTAAAATATTTAAATTTAGCATACATTTTAGCATAAATGTGTTTTTAATAATATACTTTGGACCACACAAGCCCAGCTTTATTTAAATATTTTCCATTACAAATTATATATTCTAATTTGGCACACCTCTAAAACAACATTCACAATATAATACATTCATTGCATGGATGAAACACAAAACAAACAAAAAAACACAAAACAAAACAAAACACAACTCCAGGTCTGTTTCTGATTGGCTGACTGCTTATAACATACACTAGTTTGTTTGTTTTTTTTACTTTTTTCATTAGTAGATAATTCCATACATTTTACTTGATATATTTGAAGTTTTCTGTATGTTCAACAAATGTGGTATGAAGCAGTAAAAAACATTAAATGAGAAGGTGAGTTCAAACTTTTGACTGGTCATTTTAGCAAAGTACAGAATGGTTAACGTAAAATAAAAATCCAGCCATCATGTATATATTATTATGAAGAGTACCTTGATGTTGAGGGCTCGACTCTCTATCTCCGAGGTGCACTTCTTGATGATAAATGGGATTCCGTCCGGACTGTTTCTTGAGGCTTGGGCGAAGTCGATCCCAAACAGCTGCAGTCGTCCCTGGAGCTTCTTGTGTCCGCACTGAATGGCCAGAGTTTCCAGACACTTTTTATGGCAAGCCAGTGAACACTAGCAATGAAAGAACAAAGATAAGTCTGATTGTATTGCATACTCACTGTCCTTGCTTTTGAAAATGTTATAAAATGTTGTGAATAAATGTCACGTATACCGCACCTCTTCGCACTCGGCCCCATGGAAGACCACCAGGCTGTCACACTCTCTGCATTTGGAGGGGGCTCGTAGTTTTCTCAGTTTGTGCGTTTGAGCTGCCTTGGACATCTGGGCATTTCGGAAGGGGCCTGGAGAACTGGCCGTCTCTGTCACCATCTCTGCCAGACCTGACAACATACACATTATAACATGACTGGGATTTTAAATTAAATCCATTTTGATTGTCAAATTGGGGCTGCAAAATTATAACTGTGACTCTGATACAGACTCTAAAACAGATGCCAAAACACAGAGGCATTATTAAATCAAAATGTCAAAAAAAGACCAAAACATGTCTTCTTTCGTTAGATAGTTGATTGATTAATGTAGTCACAACACTATCAGATGTATCCACTTCATACTATTTATATATTTAGATGCTAATACTGAAATTAAAATTTAAACTAGATTTGAGCAGGCATCAATACTAAAAAAAGTCACGTTCACAGGACAGAACTGAACCTTTCCTGAATAGTTTTAGAATGATCTTGAGCTGTATCAGAACAAGTATAAGAGCACATAGACTAGTATACGCCCATGGACCACTATGGAACCTACTGGACCACTGAGGGAGTACACAGATTTAAGACCACGTGGAAATATAAAAGAAAATACTACGATTTAATGTTGAAAAGGACATTCTATTGATTCTATTGAGTATCAAGTCTTTTCTTTTAAGTTTGAAATTTTAGTATCGTCACAACACGACCTACTTTGCGTATGTGACTGTAATTTTGGGATTACAGTTGCATCTATTTGGGATGCAACAATACAATTTTATACATATTTTGATACACGGGTCATGATATCAATTCGATTTCGATACATTTTAAGATGCGGAAAAAAAATCCCATGTCATTTTTTTCTGCTAAAGAATACAGCTCTGGAAAAAAAATAAGAGACCACTGCATTTTTTTTTCTGAAATCAGCATCTCTACATGTATTACAGCCATTCCATTCCAGCGTCTGTTGAATTCCAACACAAACACAAAGCTGAGCTACTTCATTTCTTGCACCACGAGTGGAATAAAGTCACCCAAGAACAATGTGAAAGACTTGTGGAGAGCATGACAAGACGCATGAAAGCTGTGATTAAAAATAAGGGTTATTGCACCAAATATTGATTTCTGAACTCTTCTCAAGTGTAAACATTAGTATTAAGTTGTTTTAAAATGATTTGATCTTGTTTCTTTGCATTGTTTGAGGTCTGAAAACATGCATCATTTTTGTTATTTTGACCATTTGTCATTTTCTGCAAATAAAGGCTCTAAACGATCATATTTTTATTTGGAATTTGGGGGAAATGTTGTCAGTAGTTTATAGACTCAAACAAAAATGTACCTCTTGCCCAGTTTGGTCTCTTATTTTTTTTCAGAGCTGTATAATATAATAACATCGAAGCAGTCATTTCTGACTACGAGCTCATTGTAATACTAACACAGATGCCCTACCATTGTCAGAGGGAGAAGGTGGTTCTCGTTCGTCCAGGTCGTCCGCTGAAGACATGGTCCCAGTGGATGGTGTCCTGGGCAGACGCCGTTTAAAATCTCCTATTGACAAACAAGGTAAAAATATACAGTAAAGTCCCTATTGTAACAGACATGTGCCACTTTTAGTTTCAATCTGGACTCTATGGGGAAGTACCGTTTTATGAGAAGTAGGCCGCGTCTATAATGGGGAAGCAGCAGTAACAACACAGCTACTATAATTTTTATTTAATGTATGGATGTTAATATGCAGATTTTTAAACACAAATTTCACTCTTGCTTTACAGAGATCTAAGGATGTAAAAAATGTTATTTGTATAATTAAGGTATTGCGCTCAGTTAATAGTCATTTCTGGTCATTTGGTTCATTAACAAAACTAGAACTTAGAACAGACTAATCTTCATTTCTTCTTATCAAAGTCAAAGTTATATAAAAAACTGTAACTTTTAAAAATACTTGATCTAAAAAGTGAAAGAAAAAAATACATCATGTACCAATATAATATTTAGGAGAATTTCTTATAAGTAGGATAAGATAGTAGTAAAAGACATACCTGGACTGGCCGTGGGCGAGTCCATAGACCGGGACTCACTACTGCCCCCTGCGCTCTCAGAGTCACTGCACATCCCCCCGTGACTGCCCTGGGAGCCTGTAAACCAAGCTCTGTGGGGGGCTTGGGTCCTCCTGGCTAAACAAAACAACATTTAAAGTGATCAGTGTGAAGATAAACTGGGAATCGCACACACAGGGAAAGACAGCTGAGCTTTAAGTTATCGTCTCAGTCAGTTTCCATGAGTCAGGCTGTTAGGTAAGTCCCTGTGGCTGTAGGTTCTGCAAAAAGATTCACATTTTGTTGTAATATGTTTATGAAAAGGTTTTACTTTTATTTTTAAATATCAGGCACTATGTGCCTTAAACAACAATTAATAATGGTCATACTTAGTAAATTAGTACTGAAAGTAGACACTCATTAAACACATAAACAGGAACTCTCCTGAATAATTCTGGAATGGTCTGGACCACATAGTAAAAAATACACTAGAAATATTTTGTTTGAATATTATGCTCAATTATCAAAAAACTGTATTGTTTCCATTGTGGTGTCGTAGTAACTAAATCAATTTTTTGGAACAACTCAAAAAGGGCACAGATCTATAGTACACAAGAAATAAAGTAGAGTTTGGTCTTTGAAATTAATTGTCATTTCCCATAAAAAGGTCAACTTACGTACATTATACAAAATAATTATACCAGCAGTACAATTCACATAACAACTCTTACTCCACACTTTATAATACATTTGAAATTCTGAACATGCGTACATGTCTATTCAACTAACTAATCCATTCCTATTGCCTAATTGGGCTTATTTCAAAAGAGTTAATCTTACGACCTTTTGTATACAGCTGAGATATATCTGTATTATTATTAGTGTTGTCAAAAATATTGCGCTATTAACGCGTTAACGCAAAACAATTTTAACGCCGTTAATTTTATTTATTGCAAGATTAACCCCCTTTGTGACCTAGTGAACTAGTTTTTTCATAAGCTGTGTCACACTGCTGCAGAGCACTTCATGAGAGTGGAACATTGAACACAAAGTTGTGTCACTGACAATTGTTATGGATTACGATAAAAACACATTTGCACAAAGCAAGGATATCCACTTTTCTATGTTGATAAGAGTATTAAAGTGATGATTCAAGGGACAAAAATGTGTGATTAATTTGCGATTAATCACGAGTTAACTATGATGAGATTAATCACGATTAAATATTTTTATCAACTGACAGCACTAATTATTATATTTCTATTTTTTATTTTTACTTGTACATATAGATTTAGACAAACTTTATTGATCTACAAGGTCCACATTTATACAATTATGCTTTATTTTACACCAGTCAGTATGCTTGCTACTTCTATTGAATGTATTATTACTAGGGATGCAAATTATCGATTAATTCATTAATTGATAGTTGATTGACTTTATCGATCGATTAACGATTAACTGATAAGCGGCGTTTTTCACCTGAATTTTAGTGTTTCAATAGGGTCTTTAAGAATATAAGCTATAGTATACATAACACTGAGACATAAATATATCATAGTATTGTATATTCCTCAATTAATTATTCCTTAGTAAAAAGCAGACAAATGTATTGATGCTGAATAACAATATACATTCTTTATTGAAAATAAATTGAGGACGTTTTTTGTAAAAGCTCCGTGATATGAAATGATTAAAAAATGAATTGATCGGGGAAAACATTTCACTCACACACACGCACAGTCGCACACACACCGGCACACGGGCCAGACAGCGGGCTGCTTCCACTGCGCTTTCACGTGGAGCCTGTTACGCAGCCCGGAGCGGAGGAGCACGTGCGCACGTGTTCACGCAGACAGCGGGACGCGGAGCGAACCAAGCCGCAAAAATTGGGTTCGCAGGAGAACATTTTGCACTGCTTCTAGATCCGGCCACGGATGTAACGCTATGGTCCTTCTCGTGAGTGGGTTTGCATCTCGTGTTCACATTCCAGAGTAGCGCCCTCTCCTCTAACGATTAGTTACAATTAATGCATTTTAATCGACCAACGTCTTGATCAAAAATTAATCGTAAGTCGATTAATTGTTGACATCCCTAATTATTACCATTTATATTTTTGTTCTTTGTCATTATAATATACTGTATAATGTGGTGTGTGAGCTACTGTGTCCAAATAATTTCCCTTGTGGATCAATACAGTTTGTCTAAGTCTAAGTTCTCTTTGATAATGTTACCCGTGCGGTGCAGGTCCACATCGTCTCCTCCCAGAACATCGCAGGACGTGATGGAGGCCTGAGACAGGTTTCCATGGGACGAGTGAGTGCTGCCCACAGAGTGCTTGTTAAAGATAAACCTGTAAAACATAGTCACACATTTAGACTGTAAACAGAGGAGGACAGCAGGACTCTTAGACTTAAAGGAGCACTGTGTAACTTGTAAGGTGGAGGGTCCGCTACTTGATTTCGAAACTGATACGCCTTTGACATAATGACCCCATAGTACTAGAATTATCACCAAAAATATTCTAGATGTAAAAGAATGGCAGACTTAAGTAACACTGGTCTACAAATTTTTGGACTCGATCTGCTTCCGAGATAAAAGTGGCTAAATCTCATTTATATTGATATAAGATTAACTGAAAATCAATTGATAACTGTGCTGGTTAGCTAATGTATTCAAGATATTTAATGATATTGTTTTACATCAAAATCGCATCTGTTTATACAATAGATTTAGGCATTTTTGCTTAAAAGTAATATTTATATTTTGAAAATACTTAACTTGCACTTCTTTATCCGTCAAGAAATAAACAAGAAATATCTTAAGACATCAGGTGCACACAATTTCGAGGCATCTCTCTTATGTGAAATCAAAAAATATTTGATGTTAAAACTCTAGACATATTAAAATGAATGTATTGGAATGTGCAGACAGGCTTTCAGATAGAACTGGTTGCTTGTAGACACACTGTACCTTCTGATAAACTACCGTTTTTGCCTTATTTTGCATAAATTTACTATTTTGACCCAATACTATATCTTGGAAACTATAGCCAATCAGCACTTACTGACTTACTTTTTCTTTATTAGTGACCTAAACCAAGAAAAATTTCACTACTTTTGTTCCGGAAGCATTTTGCATGTAGACCAGTGTAATTAGTTTGTAGCTGTAATTAATCACAGAATAAAAGAAGAAATTCAATTTGTCAACTGGACAAAGTTTGTTTGGTCGAAAACGTTTCGCCGCTCATCCGAGAGGCTTCGTCAGTTCTAATAAGAATGCTGGTAAGAACACTTGCTTATATCTTGCTGTAGGGAGGAGCTAACTAGCTAACTACTTTCCATTGGTATCTCATCAACTATCTCATTGGTTTCAGTCTTTTGTTTCTCTGGCGTCTAGATTAGCATACCTATTCATCCCTACAACAACTGTTTTTCACACCTCTGGCCCTGACCTGGCTAGCCTTATTGTTCCCCTGTTTGCTTGATCTAGGCTTAAGAATGGAATTATAGATGGGAGACAAATCACAGAAGTTATTCATTCATTCTTTTACGGCTTAAATGTTATCATAAAACCAAAATATAACCACAGATTTGCCAGTAGTGCAAAGAAAATGTACACACGATACATACTGACCCCAAAATATATATTGTTCCAACTTCCATATATTGAAGTTGATATAGTAATTATCATGACGGGCGTGTTTATTACGTATGGGCAGTGTTGATATCAAATAACATAAGACGTGTGTAATGTAGAGTTAAACTTAAAGATAAATGAAAACGTGTGTGTGAAGAATGTGAGGGGCTGGGAGCTCTGTGGACGGCTCTCACGCTCTCAATCTCCTCTCTGCATTCATACGGCCACAGATATTTCCTCAGGAAGAGACACCAGCACCCTGTCCCTGTCTCTCTCTCCCCCTTCCTCTGTCTCTTTCTCTCACTCCCTCCCTCTCTCTCCTCTCTCATTCTCTCTACCCTCTATCTCTACTTTCCCTCCCCTATCCTTGTTTTTCACTCTCTCTTTATCCTCTCTTCTCTCCCTCTCTTTCCCCTCTGCCTGGTTCCTGTTGCTGTTTCGTTCTCACCCTACTCTCTTCCCTCTCCGTCCTCTCTCTTTCCCTTCTCTCTCTCTTACCCTCTCTCTCTCCCTTCTAAATTCTGCTCTCCACCCCTCTGATCTCTCCATCTCTTCTTCCTCTCCCTCTCTCTTTCTCTCTACCCTTTATCTCTATTTTCCCTCCCCATCCTTGTTTTTCTCTCTGTCTCTTTATCCTCTCTTCTCTCCCTCTCTCTCCTCTCTGCCTGGTTCCTGTTGCTGTTTTGCTCTCACCCTACTCTCTTCCCTTTCAGTCCTCTCTTTTTCCCTTCTCTCTCTTTCTCTCTTACCCTCTCTCTCCCTTCTATCTTAGGAAATCTATCTGTCTTAGGCGCTTTGTGCTACAATTTTGTATGAAAAGCGCTTTATAAATATTGTTTGATTTGATTTGATTACTGCTCTCCACCCCTCTGATCTCTCTGGTCAACTTCCTCTCCTTGCTCCATCTCTTCTTCCTCTCCCTCTCTTTCTCTCTCTCTCCCCTCTATCTCTACTCTCCCTTCCTCATCCTTCTCTTTCTCTTTCTCTCACTCCCTCCCCTATCCTTCGTTTCCTCTTTATCTCTTCCTCCTATCTTCTCTCTCTCCTTTATCCCTCTCTTATTTTTCTGTCTCTCTCCCTGTCTTTCTCTCTACCCTCTATCGCTACTCTGCCTCTGCTATCCTTGTTTTTCTCTCTGTCTCTTTTTCCTCTCTTCTCTCCCTCTCTTTCCCCTCTCTGCCTGGTTCCTGTTGGTTTCGCTCTCACCCTACTCTCTTCTCTTTCTGTCCTCTCTTTCCCTTCTCTCTCTTTCTCTCTACCTCTCTTACCCTCTCTCTCGCTTCTGTCTTTCTGCTCTCCACCCCTCTGATCTCCCTGCTCAATTTCCTCTCCTTGCTCCATCTCTTCTTTCACTCTCCCTTCTATCTCCACTCTCCCTTCCTCACCCTTCTCTTTCTCTGTCTCTTCATCCTCACTCTTTCTCTCTCTCTCTCTCCTGTCTGCTCCCTGGTGAAATTTGTCTTGAGTCTACACCTCTCTTTCTGTCCCTCCTCTCTCTGCTGTTTTTCTGCCTACCTCTCTCTCCCCTCTCTCTTTCTGCTCACCTCGTTCTCTCTCTCTCCCTTGTCCCTCCTCTTTACTCTCCTTCTCTTTCACTCTGTCTTTTCTTCCTGTCTTCTCTCTCCTCTGTCTGCTCCCTGTTGCTGTCTCTCTATTCTTCTCATCTCAATTCTCTCTTTCTTCCTCCTCTCTCTCTCCCCCTCATCCTTCTGTTTCTCTCTCCTCTCTCTGTCTGCTCTCTCTCCCACCTCTTTCTCCCTCTGTTCTCCATCTCTTCTTGCTCTCTTCCTCCCTCATCCTTCTCTTTCTCTCTGTCTCTCTCTCTGCTTTCTCCCCTCTCCCTCTCTTTCCTGTCTGTCTGCTCTCTTGCTCTGTTCTCTTTCCCTCTTATCCTTTCTCACCCTTTCTCTCTTTCTCTCTCTCTTTCACTTCCCTCTGCTGCTAAAAGAAGAACTGCTCGCCCGTACACCGTTGAGGGCAGGGAGGGGCCAGAAGAATTCAAAACACATTGAAATGAAAATGAGATGAAAATATTTGGAGTTTTTCAGGAGTTTTTTAAGGAGTTCTTAAACCATGGAAATACACAAGACAAGAATTTGGAAAACAGATCTGTACCCAGCTTATTAAAAAAAACATAGATTTTTGAAGAAAGCCACAACAACTTAAGTTAATGTTACTATAGTTCTGAAGAAAAAAGTTTGAATTCTGAGAAATATTTGAGAAAAAAACTCAAATTTCAAAATCAAAATTGTCTTTCGATAAAAGGCATTTTGACTGTGAGCGGGGTCGCCTCTCCACAGATCTGACATGTAACTTGGTCTAGTTTAGTCTCCATAAAAATCAAAAGGTTTAATACCATACTGTGAAACATTCCAGACAAAAAGCAACACCTCCATGGCAAAAAGCATTTGACAGACCCTCCACAGAAAAGTTACAGAACACACCTTTAATCTTAATTAAAGGGACAATGTGTAAGATTTTTACCCCTTAATTACAGAAATTGAAGATACCCATTCAAAAATACAGTGTTTTCCCAGCCTTTTCACTTCCATCATGAAATCAAAGTATTCTGTTGGACTTAGATATACCTGCATAAAAGGGGGATCTTCCCCATGTAGAGACAGCCATTTTGATTACGAGAGCCGCAGAAGGACATTTGGGCTCCGCCTTCGACTTCGGCAAGGCTCGTGGTTTTCACACAACGAGATAGTACGCGTTTGGGTAAACAACGACAAGCATGTTGCCGGATCACACGTCGTAATGGATCTAACACGTGTTTTGGACTAAATTGTTTTACTGGATTTTATTCGCTGGATCCTTACGGACAGATTGAGACCAAGTTTATGGTGAAATACTGAAGTTTGACCTCTCCAGAGCCTTCAAAGGTAAGCTAAGTAACAAACCTCGTTTTGTGCTTTTCCGTATAAAAGCCCCATGTGCTCGGGGAGTGATTGTTGTGCTGGGAAATGAATTGCATAGTCAAAAAGATGAGACTGTAAGGTTTCTTTTGATGTGTAGATTGTCATGGTACACGATCGGGAATGTGTGCTTTCATGCGAAAAGAAAAAAAAACAGTGAACGGGACCCCGTTTTATTTATCGGCGAGGGCTCGCACAGCGCCGGGTGCGCGCGGTTCGTGCGCGGGTACGCGAGCTGTCCGCGTTACGGCGCGCCTGGGTGACCCTCGAGGTCTGCCATAACTAAAACAGGAAGTGCAATAGCCACCATCCACCTATGCGCCACGAATCCTACACACTGTACCTTTAAGGTGTAGTTATTAAAAAGTAGTACTGTAAATTCTATTATAAATCTAAACAATACTTGATAATATTGTGCGGTTGTACCTGGTGCTGTCTGAGGAGATGGAGTCTGAATGCAGTCTCTCCTTTGGTAGATTTCGGGGCAGATTTCGTACAAACTCGGCGTAGCACTCCCCGGGCTCGTACAGTTTGGCAGTGTCGCTCAGAGCCTGGTAGTGAGTGGGTAGAGAGGCGTTCAGGGCCTGCTGCATCTGAAACCAATTCACTGTCACCTGAGAACAAGAGAAATACGACACATTTGTTACTAATGATCAAATTTAGACTACAATAAACTTAAGCAGAATATTTTAAGTATTATCTTTAAAACTGAACTAACTATTGGACGTTACAGAGGCCACTAAAGGCAGCACAAACTTAGATTTAGGCGTTTTGACCACAAAGCTGCAAATTTAACTAGTTTGCATTAAAGCTGCCAAAAATTTGAGGGAGTCCCTTCTTTGATTGCTGCCCCCACAACCTGGCCCCAGATAAGAGAAAGAAAAAGGATAATTTTGGAAAAGCTAATATAAACTGTAAGATAATATTTTATCAATGCTTGGCTACTACTTCAAGTACTGAAAATATAAAGGTAATACATTTCTCACACAATTGCACAGATTTAAGTATACTTACAATTTACAATTAAGCTAATATTGACCATAATAGTGTTTGTAGTAAGATAGTGGTTTTGGTCAATGGTAATTACTTAAACATCTCACACATTTATGGAGGTGGCATGTCACCTGTATGATTCCACGGGAATAAAAGTTAAATCCATACTTGTAAACAAGCAGAAAAAGGCCCTCCTGCATGTAGGAGTCAGGTTTGTGAAGATGTATATCCTTACTCACAGTAAGGATACACATTTTTCTACCATTTACAGTGAAATAAAAGTTAGATTTATCTGGAGAATGTATTCCATATAATTTCTCACAAATTCTCTCATAAACTCACAGCTTTGAGGGTGAGGTCGCACTGGAAGACCATCTCTCTGATCTGAGTGAGGATGGTGCTTTTGGCATTGGCCAGGTCCATTTTTCTGACTCCAGATTCAGCCAAACAGGTCTGGTACTGGTCCTGTGCCTCTTCAGCCTGGACCAACACAACACAATACAACACAATGAGACTGAATACTGTTAGACAGCGGTAGTAGCAGAAGTCTTACATAATCCATGTTTTTAATTAGCTAAATTTAGAGATACTTGAACTCCTCCACTTGAGGCAATGAGTCATGAGCTTTGGGTAATGACCGAAAGGACGAGATCGCGGATACAAGCGGCCGAAATTAGTTTCCTCCGTAGAGTGGCTGGGCGCACCCTTAGAGATAGGGTGAGGAGCTTGGTCACACGAGAGGGGCTCGGAGTAGAGCCGCTGCTTCTCCACGTGGAGAGGAGCCAGCTGAGGTGGCTCGGGCATCTGTTCCGGATGCCTCCTGGTCGCCTCCCTCGGGAGGTGTTCCGGGCATGTCCCACCGGGAGGAGGCCCGGGGGAAGACCCAGGACCCGCTGGAGGGACTATGTCTCCCGGCTGGCCTGGGAACGCCTTGGGGTCCCCCCGGAGGAGCTGGAGGAAGTGTCCGGGGTGAAGGAAGTCTGGGAGTCCCTGCTTAGACTGTTGCCCCTGCGACCCGGCCCCGGATAAGCGGAAGAAAATGGATGGATGGATGGATAAATTTAGAGAGTTTAGAAAATGTTAGACCAGATCTTGATTTGGTCTAACATTGATTGATTTGGTTTAGTTCTTTAATCCAGTATATTTCCTGGTTATGGTCCATACCAGGCTAAGACCTAGTTTAGACCTAGTCAGACCTTCCTAAAACTGGTTTGTGGTAAATTCCTGGTTTAGTCCTGATATAGCCCTGGTTTAGTCGTGGTTTAGCTCTAGTTTACACCTGTTTTTGTCCTGGATTAGTCCTGGCTAGTTACTAAGACGTGACCTGCTTTAGGCCCTAGTGTAGTTCTAGTTTAGTCCTGGTTTAGTCCTGGATAAGAATTGGTTTAGCCCTGATTTCGAATTGGTTTAGACTTACACTTAGGTCCTGGTTTAGGCCTCACTCAGAGCTTGTCCTTTCTTATTATTCAGTAAAGCATTTAATATTGTTATTGTGGATTTAAATGTTGATCCTACATATGGCATGGTCTTTCAAAGCCATTTAAGCCTTTAAGTTTGATAAAGGCTTGTGTAGCAAAACCCCTATTATTATTCCAGGTGTATTTGCTCCTTCCACCTTCTGCATGGCCTCCTCCTCCAGCCTCCTCTTCTTCTCCAGCTGTTTGTTGCCCGTGTTGGTTGCCTCCTCCTGGGATCGGTTTGTGGACATGTGGGCTTTCTGATATTCCTCTTTCCTCTGGGTCTTCAGCGCTCGGGCTTTACGCAAACTCACATCTGCTTCTTGCTAAAATATAAATACATATAAAAATAAGTTGTTGTAACTGTATTATTTAGATATCAGATGCATAAAGTGGTAAGAAATGCAATGAATAAACCAGTTGCTTCTTATTTCAAGCTAAAGAAGTGTTGCCTAATTAACTGAATTACAATTATGCTTATTGTTTCAGTGACTTAGACAAACTTTATTGCTCTACGAGGGAAATTATTTAAATTTTATCATATTACTTGATTACAAAAACAGTTGCTTTTGGATTGCACCTTTCCACTTTCCACTCTACGTTCACCCTATTTCTGAGATACTCCACCTTCTCTTTAAGCAAATGCTCATTTGAATAATCGAGATTTCAATTACAGTATGAATGAATAGTAAAAAAAAATGTAATTCTGTCAAATGGACAAAAGTTTTAAGGTGAAGACATGTTGATACCCATCCAAATGGCTGCTTCAGTTTTGGTAAAGACTTGGTGGGACACTGCCTTATATCTGTCTGAAGGGAGAAGCAAACTACACTGAAACAAAACCTTCCACTGGTATGGAACCTACCTGGACGACTGAAGGATTACACAAACAATTGCCATGATTGTTATTTTTTCCAAAATATACTATCCGCTAAGGGAGAAAGAACCTTACATAAGATTCTAAATAATTTGTATTATTAAATTGCTATTTATCATTCGATGGGAGCGAGACGTTGGCTGCTCCACCTCCATCAGTCAGCGTCAGGGCTGCTGACACTGTAGACGCCAACCATTAATGTGGGTAGAGTTTAAATAATGCAAAGAAAAGTCATTGTTGAGTGTCTAAGCAATACAAACTCAATACTTCTTAATTGAAATAAAATGATCTTGAAACCAGACACAAAATCAAATAATAATAGTAATATGTCATAAAATTGTATGTAAATAAATGTAGAATATAAAAAAAAACAAATGTTGCTATATGAGTTTTTGTAGTGCGTGTGCCCATAGTGTTTGATTTGGTCGCTAAAAAACAAGCAGCCGTACAGTGAAGGTAACGCTCTTAAGTGTCACTAACCCCAAAATAATCCGATATACGACTCTGACTAACACGTGGGTTACGCAAGGTTGGCTAAAAGAAGCTACAAAGACATATTTGAAAATCCTGCAATAGCTCAAATGCTTCAACATATTGACACATACAAATTGTCACGGCGTGAAAGACTAGGACCTTGTTATTAGTCTACGAGCTTGAACAATACAAAAGTATGTCTCAGATATTTTAAATACCATTTTCTTCTGCTCTCTCTGCCACTGCTCCTTGATGTCTTTCCTCAACTTGTCCAGTTCATTCTTTCGTGCTTGAAGAGGCTGCCAAAAGTGACAAAATTACACGAAGTTACAATGATAAATGGTGGTAAAGCTTGAGTATAAAACATAAAGATCTACTACGTATGCAACTTTTCTGGAGAAGGGTACGTCACCTGCTGTGCTATTAAAGGGTAATTTACTTCTTTTTATAAGAGGGTATTTTACTTCCATGGGGTATTAACTGCTAATACATGGATTTAGATCACCATTTTCCCATTTATTGTTTTGAAAATGTCATAATCAACAAAAGCAATGTATTAACATGTTTTCTAAGTTTTCACTTTAATTTTTAATGCTCCTCTGCCTTTGCTCTCCATGCTAAGTCATTCTCCCTTCAGAGCACTATCACAACAGAATCAACGTACATCCTGCTAATGAAACTACTGCACATGCCATCAGGTTTGTGAAGTTGTACTGCATAGTTTTGTGTCATACTTTAGTATTTGTGGCAGGACGGATGCAGAACAGTCAAATAGGGACTAAATTAGTCAAACATGCATTGATGACAGCTAAAACATCATATCTTTTCCGAGAGACAAGCAGATGGCGCAACGTCCTAGAAAAGTTACACAGTGCTACTTTACTATGAACTTACCTGTATAAATTTATTGGACTGGAGCGCCATGGCGGTCTGAATTAGCAGCTGGTTGTATTCAATGTCGTTCTTAAACGTTGAAGTGTAGATATCGCTAAATGGCATGTAGTCCTGGAACAAATAGGATACACAGTTTTATTTAATCTATCTATCAAACAAACAAAAAACAAAAAATAATAATACATTAAATCAAATAGTTCTTCTTTGCTACCTGTTGACTGGCCAGCGACTTTGCAGATTCTGCCATTTTTGCATAGTTTTTTGCATATTCGATATCTGGAAATAATCATAAAATTTGGTCAATTAAAAATGGAGGCAACTGAAAAGTGGGGGTAAGCAGTGTTCATGCTGACATATTATTGATAAGTTTTAATTTAGATGTATTCATAGATTTTAGTCTAAAATAGTTATACATACTTTTTTTTTTTACATTTCATTGTTATTATTAGGATTTTATTTTTATTTATTTGTTGTTTTTTCACATCATAACCTAAAAACATACCTGCAGTTGCATTTTGTTTCATTCACACATTTGAGTAACCCTTTATTATTAATCTGTCTGTATCTCCTCAAAATGCTCTGTTCCACCTTGTGATGTCATGTAGTGGTAGTTTTCAAGTTCAAGTTACCTTCTAGATTTTGTTCAATAGAAACTGGCAATATCAGGGCTGAAATTATCCAAGTGATTCTAGTGAAGGTGTATGGAGTTTAAAAACACAGTGTAGCACTTTCTGTATTATCACATGACGTCACATGGGACAGAGTGTTTTCCATTTGAGAGAAGAACTCAGCCTAAATATGCAGGGTTTGAGTGTTAAACCTGTGTGAATGAAACAAAACACAATTCCAGGTGTGTTTCGATGAGGAAACAACATTATAATATGGATCAGAAAATAGAGTAATGGGCCCTTCAATATGAGTATCGTCTTAAAAAATCCACAACAGTCCACCCCTATCTTTAAGGCGATATAAAAATACTAAGTCAGCACGAATCATGATAAAATCAAAATCTGACTCCAAGAAAATCATGATATTATGTAATTGGTATGTCGCCCACCCCCAACTGGAGGTACGGTGTGGAGGTCTCACCCATAGCCAGGCGCTTCTCCATCCAGGCCAGCAGGTCTTTGATGTACTTGGACCAGGCCTTAGCGTACAGCAAGGCCGACTCCACCCCACTGTCATTCTTCTGCAACCTCAGGTCCACCTCCTCCTCTCGGGACAGGGACAATTCTGGACCTAGAAAACACAACAACAACCGGTTGGGTTCACTTTTTATTTCCACTTTCTTTGGTTTGTTCCTTTTAAAAAAAATTTCAGTTAAAAACAAAACAAAACAAAACATCTTAACTATGTTCCATCCTATTGATTACTGTGTTTCAGATGGCATCACAACATTCTATTGGCCAATACTATTTAATACAAATGGGGGCAGCTAAAATGTAGGTTTTTGTTGAAATTTAGCAAATTAATGGGTCACTGATAGAAAAGATTACATTCAATATTTGTGAATACACTTTTTGGATATTTTATGACAAAGTGCAATGTTTTAAATATGGAAAACTGTCTCTTGCTTTCCATCTGGGAGTATGATTTCATCACATCTAGAATGTGAAAACTGGCAATACTTCGCAGTGACATCATGCTGGGGGTGTTCTGCATGGATCTCTATTGGCATAATGTTTATCAGTTACCATGGTGACCCAATGCACACTGACAAAAAAGTTGTGTCCTTGGTGCTGTTTAAGTGTTTCCTTTTCAACAAAAAAGGATTAAGTTTCATGACATCACCCTAGGGAATTTGATAACACAGGAATTCTTTTTTAACAAATAAAAATAGAAGAAAGCACCTTTATTTTGTTGAAATAATGTTTAAAGTATCAGAAAAACAAACAAATTACTTCTTGATTTGTGCAAAAGTATAATTTATATTTACAATAGGTTTTACAACACAGAATTAAGTAAAAATCTGAGAATCATCAGAACCTGTCATACTCCTTTTAACTGGAGTAACAGAGCTTCAGACAGAGTGGTGCATACAGTTAGCTGTTTAACCGTCAGATTGCAGGTTTGTTGACCTGGTTTATGGTGAATATCTGTAATTACTGGTCCTATCCACATGAAACAAAAACTGGCACAGAGTTCAACGTCTTCTCTCAACGCCAAAGAAGAGATCGTATTCAGGTGGAAAAAAAAATGTAATCCCACATTTCACAATTTTCATTTGATTGACGAGCTTTTCAGACCACATAAAAACCTTTTGCAAGTCAGACTATGTGAAACAGTACAGTAAAATAACCCACTTTGTTTATCTAATCTGAAATAGCACAATGTGAAGCTAATCCCAAACAAATAATGATACAAAAAAGTTTATTTTGTCAGTAAATTAAAAAAAAGTTTGAATATACATTTTTACTCTTTTAAAAAGAGATATATAGGCCCCTTTCCTCTATCTGAAACTAGGACACAGCCCATTATAGTACACCAAAGTCCACCTCTCCCTTTTTAAAACACAAACACCTCATCATGGTTACAACAGCACAGCTCGGCCACAAAACTGAAAAATACAGTCTCGCATTTCACAATTTCCATTTGATTGGCTAACTAGAACTACAGTGAAATAAACACACTTGGCCCACCTAGAGTCTGAAATACGATGAAAATGTATTTAGTTGCATAAGACTGAATTAGTACCATTAAAATGTATTTCTTGTTTTTTCAATTTTAAAATTATACATCAAGAAAACAAAGATTAGTTTACAATTCTAACACCCAAGAATATTTAAAGTGTAACAAAAACTACATACACTTTTTTCACTACTACACTACTGCTAAAAGTAGTTGGTGAAATCAGAAAAGATTGTCCAGATTACAGCCAGGTGTTTCTGAATATAAACAGCTGGCTGCAGGGGTGGAGTTTGAAGTGTGTATACATACAGCTCTGGAAAAAAATAAGACCACTGCATTTTTTTCATGAAATCAGCATCTCTACATGTATTACAGCTAGGGATGCAAATTATCGATTAATTCATTAATTGATAGTTGATTGACCTTATCGATCGATTAACGATTAACTGATAAGCAGCGTTTTTCACCTGAATTTTAGTGTTTCAATAGGGTCTTTAAGAATATAAGCTATAGTATACATAACACTGAGTCAAAAATATATCATAGTATTATTATATTGTATATTCCTCAATTAATTATTCCTTAGTAAAAAGCAGACAAATGTATTGATGCTGAATAACAAAATCCAGTAATCCCTCGCTCTATCGCGGTTCACGGATTTATTTTTATTTTTATTTTTTTAGTGTAAAGTTTTTTTTATAATGTAACATTGTGTTCTGTCCTGATTGGCTAAGAGACTAGACCAGGATTAAACGTGGACTGGACCAGGTCTAGACCAGAACTAAACCAGGTCTTGACCAGGTCTGGACCTGGACTGGACCGGGACTCGACCGGGTCTGGACCTGGACTGAACCAGGATTGGGCCGCTGCGTGCCGCTGCTGGTTTCGTGCGGCTGGTTTGTGGCTCGGGGCCCGGGCCGTGGGCCAGCCGCGCGAAGCTCGGGGCCCGGGCCGCAGGCCAGCCGCGCGGGAGTCGGTGCCCGAGCCGCGGGCCAGCCGCGCGAAGCTCGGGGCCCGGGCCGTGGGCCGGCCGCGCGGGACCAGCAGCGGCACGTTGCAGCGCATTCTACTTCAGTGCAGCTGAGCTACTTCAGTTCTTGCACCACGAGTGGAATAAAGTCACCCAAGAACAATGTGAAAGACTTGTGGAGAGCATGCCAAGATGCATGAAAGCTGTGATTAAAAATAAGGATTATTGCACCAAATATTGATTTCTGAACTCTTCTTAAGTGTAAACATTAGTATTATGTTGTTTTAAAATGAATTTGATCTTATTTCTTTGCATTGTTTGAGGTCTGAAAACATGTATCTTTTTTGTTAATTTGACCATTTGTCATTTTCTGCAAATAAATGCTCGAAACAATAATATTTTTATTTGGAATTTGGGAGAAATGTTGTCAGTAGTTTATAGACTCAAACAAAAATGAAATATAATCTGTCTACTTTTAGATCCATACAAAATTCCCTGACAAAACAAGGAGCAAAAATCTATCTAAATGCAATGATACTACCTCATTTAATTTTTGGTGTTTCATGCTGGTCACAAGCCAACCAAACCACAATAAAACCTTTAGAATCTCTTTATAAGCAAGCACTTAAGATTCTAGATCGGAAACCACGGAAATACCATCACTGTCAGATATTAAATAAACATAAAATGCTCAACTTTGATAATACAATTAAACTGGCCAATCTAAGGTTATTATTCAAGATTATCAATAATGTGGCACCACCACCATTGAAAAAGTTTAACATCTGATCAGATGGTCAGAACAACCAGGTCAACAGTCAGTGGCCAATGTGCAATACCAAAACGGAAAACATCACTAGGACAATCAGCATTTTCATTTTAAACAATCTCAGAATGGAACAAACTTCCATCCATCCATCCATCCATTTTCTTCCGCTTATCCGGGGCCGGGTCGCGGGGGCAACAGTCTAAGCAGGGACTCCCAGACTTCCTTCACCCCGGACACTTCCTCCAGCTCCTCCGGGGGGACCCCAAGGCGTTCCCAGGCCAGCCGGGAGACATAGTCCCTCCAGCGGGTCCTGGATCTTGCCCGGAATACTTCCTGAGGGAGGCGACCAGGAACAAACTTCCAACTGAGCTAAAATTATGCAAATGCTTAAAAAAATTTAGCCTGGAAATTAAACAACAGTTTCTAAGAGTGCAGATGTGTCAGCATTAAAGACTAGACATGAGAAGGGGGTACAGGTTTTGGAAAAAGTTTTAATTTTTTTTTAGTAATTGATTAAATGTATCACCGCCACTGTAAATATTATGAATTGCACTGTTTTTATGCTTTATGTTCATTGTTTGTGATGTTGTTTGGCTCAGGGACTGCAGATGGAATTTAGCTCCGAAAGCTAAAGTCTGGTACAAAGCATCTTTTCATTTCTTTTGTGATTAATGCTCTTGTACATTGTCCCTGTCAAAATAAATCAAATAAACTAAACTAAAACTAATGTTCCTTTTGCCCAAACACATACCTAGTAGTAAAATCAGAAAAACTGATCACTTTGCAGTGGTCTCTTATTTTTTTAGCTGTATATACATATAATATTTAGTCCTCCAGGTGAGTGGGTGTGTGGGTGTAGTTTAGATACTTAGTCCCAAATTACATACATACAAACTTAAGTGCTATAGACAAACCAGCTAATGAGAAAAAATAAAAATCACTTGAAAGAGCTTCTGAATTCATGTGAGAATCCATGGCTTTCAATCTTTACCTCAATCTTACAAAAATACAAAATTGTTTAACTGTTCTATCTTAAAGGTGCACTGTGTAACTTTTTGCTTCGGGATCTGTCACCTGCTTGTTTATATGTCATTGCTCTGCCTGGAATGTTCCACAGTGTGACATTAAACAGCTCCACTTTACATTTAATAAATTACATGTACCGTATTTTCCGCACTATAAGGCGCATCGAATTATAAGGCGCACCTTCAATGAATGGCCCATTTTAAAACTGTTTTCATATATAGGGCGCACCGCATTATAAGGCGCATAGAATAGAAGCTACAGTAGTGGCTGACTACGGTAGCCATGATTAACCAATATTGATCCATATACATATAAGGCGCATTGGATTAGCTTTTGAGAAAATTGAAGGCTTTTAGGTGCGCCTTATAGTGCGGAAAATACGGGTAGTTTTATCGCTCAAATAACACCTAGAAAACAGCCATTCTGACTGTGAGCGGGGTCGCCTCTCCACTGATCTGACCTGTAACTTGGCCTGGTTACGTCTCCATGAAGATAGAAATGTTTAACACCATACTGTGAAACATTCCAAACAAAGCAATAACATCATTTTACAGACCATCAGAAAAGTTACATAATGCCCCTTTATTCTATATTCTAAATAATTAATAATAAGTTTATGTTACACACCTTAACATATGTTTTAACTCCAAGAAACACAAGTCAGACCAGAATATTAGCCGTCAGGGCCCGTATAGCCATTTCTTTTATCCAACTTATAATATTATGATAAAACTGTTCCCATCTGTCAACCATCTGACTCAACTTAAAGCCATATGTTTCCCATTGTACAGTGCGCTGCCCCTAAACACAAGAGGAATGTCAGATATGTGAACAGAGCGGAGGAAAACTATCTGAAAATACAGCAGAAATAACAGAGGGAGACGAAGAGGGTTTGGGCGGGTCTACTCTGGATCCAAATCATCCAGGATCCCTTAAGCTATGAGGCAACCGCAAAATAGGTCGTAAAGATGCAATTAATAGCCATTACGGTGAATAGCACTGCAAAAAGGGAATGGCAGTTTAAAGGACCTATACTGTACTATTTTAAAACAATGTTATAATGTTGTTTTCTCATTAAAAATATACCCGAGTTGCGTTTTGTATATATAGGCAGTGTTATTTTCAAACTGAAAACACCCTGTTCCTCTTTGAACTTTCAAACTACAGCTAATATTCTAAAGGTTAAACAAAAATATTCAAAATAAAAGCAGCAACTTAAAGAGTAATGCAGAGTATTATAACAGCTCACTTGAGTTAGTTTTGAGTAATATAGGATCTTGGTATGTTTACTTGGTTGATATATATGGGAGACTTAAAAAACGTTTCAATAATATATAGATTTTAGTAGTTTTTATGATTTTCTTTTTCTTAAATGTTCACTGTGTAACTTTCCTGAGGTTTGGCCACCTGCTTGTCATTGCTTTACCTTGAATATTCCACAGTATGACATTTATCTTATTCATCCCCGTGGACACAAGGAGGTAGCAGCAGCAGGCTCGGTTACAGTTCAGATCTATGGAGAGTAGACCCTGCTTACGGTTAGAGTGCATGTTTTTATTGCTCCCCAGTTGATAAGTTATATCTGCCAGCACAGTTCAGTCAGATTTTTTCGTACATGATTTAGTAATGTTCTTCAGGCAACGAGGTGCGCCAAACCTAAATCAAACGCTAACACTAAAACACTCCAGGGTGCCTTGAGCTATGAGGCAACCACAGAATTAATGCTGCAACTTAAACAAATAGGGAATACTGCCAAAAGGGTACATAAGGTTATTCCTAGTATTTACCGAGTTGAGTAGTTCATTTAGTTGGTAGGTCTATAGTATTTTTTGCTATTTCTCAAAACAAGCCAGTCTCGAGCAGCACAGTAGAATCTGCACTAAAGAAAAGTCAAACGTTGAATTTATTGATTATAGTGATGCACCGATCTGTTACCGGTATCGAATATCAGAGCAGATCCAGAAAAATAAAATGGATCGTTGTCTTACAAATATTGGTTCAGTCGATATCCTGGTTGGGAATATAATTTAATGTATTAAGACTATTTACTAACTGATATTTGCCAAGGAAGCCTCATAATGTTTGAAGTTCTATACAAAGTTGTTCTGTGGTTACTCGAGGGACATATTTGGATCAGTTTTTCCCGGCACTGATATCATTAGATATCTGTATCAGCAGAAATGTAAAGGTGAATCGGGCAACTTTTCTGGTGGAGGGTCCGTCACCTGCTTGTCTCCATGGAGATGTTATTACTTTGCCTGGAATGTACCACAGAATGACATTAAACAGCCCTACTTTACATTTATTCATTCACAGGTGGTTTTATAGCTCAAGAGTAGAAAAACAGACATTCTGACTGTGAGCGGAGTTCCCTCTCAACACATCTGACCTGTAACTTGATCTGTTTTGGTCTCCATGAAAATAGAAAGGTTTAATACCATACTGTGAAACATTCCAGTCAAAGCAATAACATCTCCATGGAGAAAAGCATTTGACAGACCCTCCAACAGGAAAGTTACACAACGCTCCTTGAAAGCCATGGCATCAGAATCGGTATAGGAACCAAAAAAGCTGGATTGGTGCATCCCCCATGATATTGTTTATATTTATTTTTAGATTATTTTATCTATACTAAAATACACATAAAAAGATGACAATATATTTAAATTATACTCAATTCTCTTGTATTGGCAGATGCGTGACTAGAGACAAATAATAGAAATGAGTCAGAAATACCTTAAAACTAGTCAAACTGTTTTAAATGCTAACTCCATGTATGTAAATTGCTCAAAACAAAGTAGATTTCCTAATGTAGATATATGTTTTACCCCTTGAGGCGCAAACCCACTGCCAAATACAATGTAAAGTGTCAATTCATGTCCCCTACTTTACAAGGAAATATGATGGGACACTGTGGTTTACCTGGGACCTCGCCTTTCTCATTCTCGTAGCCCTCAGGATCAGCAGCCAGATTGTCGAAAGACTGAAAAGACATTTAAAATTATAAGGAGTGTAGGGGAGAGTCAAAGAGAGACATCAGAAGGAGCTGGGGTTTTTCAACGCCCCTATTAAATACAAAAAAACACTCTTTGAGGGTTTCCACTGGAGCCAGGCTAAAAATACCACTTAACTGCAGCCCTTTGAAATGCATATGTTTGGATACACAGTGTAAAAGCAAGTGAGACGTCGTAAAAGATGTGGGATTTGAAAGAGTAGCAGCTCAGACACTCTGTACACACACTATAAAATGAAATGTTGACATTAAGTAAATTAATTATGTCACATTGAAATTCTATGTTAATTGAAAGTATACATAGATTAACATAAACTTATTTAAAGTCAACATTTATTTTATGGGGAGTGGAGAGATGATTGCATATTTAAAGGTCTTATATTATTCAAAATTGACTCTTTGAGCTTTAAGCCATGTTATAATGTTCTTTCCTCATCAAAAACATACCTGGAGTTGTGTTTTGTTTCATTCACACATGTTTAACACAAAAACCCTGCATATTTAGGCCAAGTTCTTCTCTCAAACAGAAAACACTCTTGACCACTTTTGATGTCATGCGATAATACAGGAAGTGCTCCACCTTGACTACAATCAATCAGATGATTTCAGTCTTAGAATTCTTTACTGAACTAATAAAGGTAGGTAAAAGGTGGCTGGTGACTTGAAAACTACCGCTTAATGACATCACAAGGTGGAATAAAAACTCATCTCTTTTCCCTGGCTTTTAATACTAGTTAGTCAGTTTTTTATTATAGTCCTTACACTGTGTTGTATATGTATATGTTCTTTTGTCTTTTATCCTTCATGTGAAGCACTTTGGTCAACTGACGTTGTTTTTTAAAAGTGCTATAGAAATAAACTTGAACTTGAACTTGAACTTGAATAGAGCATTTAGAGTTTTGGAGATGTAGATAGACTAATAATGCAGGATTACTCAAACGTGTGTGAATGAAACAACCCACAACTCCTGGTACGTTTTTGAAGAGGTAATATCATAACATGATTTAAGATCACAGGAGTCAATTTTGTTTAATATAGGACCTTTAAGGATTTCACTGTTGTGTTGTCAGGGAATAATTGTGAAGAACTGTAAAAACATCATGTTTCTTACAACAGTAATCAAAACACAAAAACTAGATTTCATGACATCCCTGCAAATATTTGATTATCTACAAATGTGTTAAGATAAGACTTTATTGATCTCACAACAGGAGAAATTAACTTGCCACATTAGCTCCAGGCAGTTTAGCGCAAAAGAGAATTAAAACAAAAAAAAGTGCATACAGACAAGATAAGTAGTAATAATAAAATAAGTAAAATAAGTGAATGTAGAAAAAATTGCACATTTGGACTATATGGCACAGTCTGACTTGCATATGTCACATAATGTTTATATTTCTCTGTGTGTTTTCTCTTCTTACCCTGGTTCTCCTGGCCTGGGGGATCCCCAACCCTGATCCGCTGTCCACATCTCCCATAAGGAAGTCAGAAACTCTGGAAAAACAATACAACAAGCAGCACTTTAGGATTTATGAAGCAGAAAGAACAGGACCATTATCTAGCAAAGCAAACAGGAAAACAGATATGAGGGTTCAGTTGACATGGCTAGTTTTCGAGGATTTATTTGATGAAGTCACAAGCTAAAATGAGCGTGCGTGGTGGTGAAAAGTATTGTGCTACTCACACATTGCCGAAAGTGAATGCCAACGTGTCAATGGATGCGTGTATCTCAGAAAACACAGCTTTTCGGTTTTCTTGGGTCACTTCCTTAAAGTTGATGCCTGTAGGGAGTCATACACATACCACTATTAGAACACTGTGCTCGTAACTAGTGCTAAAACAGCAGTATTTATGGAGAAAGTCAATCGTTTCATTAAACAATAGAGTTGGTGTTGAAATCCTCATTCATCCAAGTGACAATAAGTAAATAAAAAGCAAAAACATGACTCTATTGGATGAGGAACAATATGTCTCAGATGCAGATTTTCTCATTTTACGCAATACATTTAGACATAGTAGAGAAAGTAGTAAAAAAAAAGTACTAATTATTTATTAGTAGTATCCCAATAATTTCTAATAATGCTGCTGTTACTATGACTACAGTGTTCCGCCAATCTTGACAAAAGTTTTCCAAGAAAATTCTCCAAAAAATGTACTTTATGTTATTTTGCATATGAAAGGTTCAGGTCTGATCTATTATTTCATAGTCAGGAATGTTCCACAGTAGAACATTATCTACGACCATGGACACAGTAGTTCCAGTACAGACGTGGACGCCACCAGACCAAGTTACAGGTCAGCTCTGTGGAAAGGCGAGCTTGCTCCCAGCTAGATAACATGGTTTTCATGGGATTTCTGAGTAATTACTGGTAATAAATGCAAGATTGACAAGTTTAAAGCCATACTGTGAGCCTTTACAGTCAGCTTGCACAAATACATTAAGGTTGGGAAAGATGTTGAGAAGTTTGAGTAATACACTAGGATTGTCAACAGTTTAGAAAATCAGATACTAATTCATATCAAAATTACTAACAAAACTATACCTTAGTACAAGTCTATTCCTTAGTATTGAAATTAAGTTTGGAATGTTAGTATCGTGGCAACACTACAATACACATCTGGATTAAATTTTCTGATCCGCTTTGACTAGTAATATTTAACTTCAAGGTTGTATGCGCAAAGAAAATAGTTGAAAAGTCCCTGAACGACAGCAAAAGCTCATAATTAAAAGATTAAAAAACAAAGCCTTACACAGTGGATAAACAGTGGTGTAATGACATGTGTTTGAGAAAATCGCCTTCCAAACAAATAATATCTCCGGGATTACATTCTTGTCTCTTGAAGCTTCAGCTATTGATTGATCAAAGCCAAAATAATCCACGCATTTTCATTCGTAAACGTGTTGAAATCCTTTGCGTAATCTCTCTTGCACCGTCGCTCGTCAGTTGCTCATATCCATTTCTTCGAGAGATCTTAAAGCCACCAAATTTCCGTCATTTTAATATTGCAAAAAAAAAACAAAAAAAAAAACGACAAGTTAAGCTGTTAAAATCTTCAGAGGAAATGAAAATATAGTTCCTTGTTTTCAAGAAATGGTATAGTCAGCATGAGCAGGAGAGCCAATCTGAGGAACCAAAGCTTCAGCAGTGAAAATCGAAGTGAACGGAGTACTTCCTGTCTGACTACCACAGGAAGCACTTGCGCAGCTTGAGTTCAGTGGCGTGTAATGTTAAAAAAAACGTTCAAAACTTACCTCGGCTTCCAAGGGGCTCAAAGCAAAAATATCCGCTTTCACATAGGCCACTGCTTTCCGGATTGCAGCTGCAGTTTTTTTTCATAAGTTCATGTTGAGGCCAAAACTCAAAATATTAAATCCAATGTAAAAAAAACAAAAACAAACTAATAATAATAATGATTAAAAATTAAGATGAAGCTAGTTAAAAACGTAAAAAATGGCTACTTGTTGGTCACTGCTTCTTGATTTCAATCTCTTCTTCATATCAGCATGTCGAAAACCAAATGTAAAATCCAACATTGAAACAGATTTGAGTGAATTTATATTTTTATTTAAAAAAAAAAAAAAAAATCTCAACAAAATCGTCACTTTTTTACAAACTGGACACACCTCCTCATAACTGAAGTGCATAGTGCTGTCCGGATTGGAAATTGCTCCATTTCTTCATGTTCATGTAAAATTTTAAACATCCAAAACACTTGCATTTATAATCCAAGATGTCAAATTTACCATTTTCCACTGTTTTCCAAAACTTAATTTCTTCATGATTTTTGCAAAACCACAATTTCTATTAATCCAAAAGTATAGAAAGTCACTTGTGGTCAGACACATCGCATTATCTTGGTTACTGCTTTCCAGATCACTTTATATCTTCAAGTTTAGATTAGTCATGTAAAAACTGAAGAAAAAAAAGTCAGGAAATACAGTATCCTCTTCAAAAAGTTGAATTTCTGGTCAAATGTTTTATCAGTCGCTACTTTCCTGACCGCAATATCTTCTTCATATCTTGATATCAGATATAAACTCCAAAAGTATCCAAATTCATGTTACAATCTCCGATGATGGACTTATCCAGGAGACATAGTTGCACAGCGGTCCCAGCCTTTTCCAACAATGCACCTTCCCATTGCTGAAAGCCTGAAGCCTGCTAGCCGAGCGCGCACTTCCTGCTCAGGACATCCTGTAGGACTCACAACAATGTTCCCAGATTTCGGCCCTTGTGCAACTCGGGACCTGGAAACTGCATCACTACAGCCATAGCAGCCATTGTGTTCTCATGGTTAACACAAACTGCAGCAGGTCCAGTTAGCACCTCAAATATCCCAGAGGAACTTTAATATGTTTCCCATACCAGAGATGTTCTAAATATAGATCAGAAGTGTGTTAAGTTTTTTCTATATCATACAGTGATACAACTGGAGTTGTGTTTTGTTTCATTCACACATTAAACAC
The DNA here is from genome assembly GCA_036785185.1 of Paratrypauchen microcephalus. Lineage (NCBI taxonomy): Eukaryota > Metazoa > Chordata > Actinopteri > Gobiiformes > Gobiidae > Paratrypauchen > Paratrypauchen microcephalus. The sequence continues at coordinate 1,812,887 of JAVJIX010000088.1, forward strand.
AAAAATCCTGTATGTAGGCAGAGTTTTTCTCTCAAACAGAAATCACTCAGGAATACAGGAAGTGCTATACTGTGTTTTTAAACTCCACTTTCACTAGTATAATTTGTATAATTTCAGCACTGGATTAGATGTTAATTTGAAAACCACTGCTTCATGACATCACAAAGTCATTTGGGGATGTAGACAGATTAACAATTAAAGGGATAGTGTGTTTTTTTTTTGTTTTTTTTATGTTAATCTGTATGGGTTCCCCTCTAATAGTGTTGTGCATTAACACTGGCTTACCGCTCACCGCTCACCTTTTAAATATTTGAAATGTTTTACTGTTATAAAATGTTTTATTTCTTAAATGTTTAACTGTTTGTTTTTAACTTATACTTGTAAGGCAACCTTGAGTGTCCAGAAAGGCGCCTAATAAATAAAATGTATTATTAATATTATCTCGTTGTCTGAGCCCGGTTCTGCTCCGGTTCTGGAGCTCAAGAACGTAGGTCCGGTAAGTTTGCAGGGACATTTAATAAAGCTTGTAAGCGGATGTTTACGGCTAATACAGCTAATCTGCGCGCAGTGATACGAATCGAGAGAAAATAGCACCATGCAAATTACACTGCTGAATTTTTAGCGGACTGTTTGTGACGCAAATATATCATTTTTTGGACAAATGTTGTTTTGAGAAGAAAAACAAGCTTTAATTAAATGCTCAGACGACGCGGTCAGCGGTAAGCCAGTGTTAATGCACAACACTATTAGAGGGGAACCCATACAGATTAACATAAAAAAACAACAACGCACTGTCCCTTTAAGGGTTATGCAAACGTGCAAATTAAACAAAACACAACTCTAGGTATGTTTTTAATGAGGTAACAACATTCTAACATGACTAAAATCTCACAAGAGTTAATGTCTCGTACCAATTGTGAAACATGAGTGAGGAAAATGATTCAGTCTGATTTACATCAATGGACAAAATGGGGTGTCACACTTAGCCGTTACTTTATAGTTGTCATCTAAACAGAAATAGTGATCCAAAAACGCATGTAAAGTGGATCAGTTATAAAGTTAAGCATTGTGATAGTGGGTCAGACGTCACCTATGTTAACGTAGCATACTATCAGTGAGTTAAAAACATGGATCTATTACAATAACTGGGTAGGGTATTGTTATCTTAGAGCTCTCTTGAGTTGGAGTAGTGGCCACTCACTGGAACTTCAGCAAAATAATCGCTCCTGTCCAGAAAGGGTTTTTCCCATAGAGCGCAATGTAATCACAAACTCCTGGTGTTTGGCTGACAGCGCACCTAGTTTTCAAAAAGGTCGGATTTTGTGGCGATTTTTACCTATTTTTAGACATGAACTTTTTCTCAGCTCAAATTCCTTCAGTTGTCTTAAAAACAGAGCATGTTCAATGGGCAAGGAGCAACCGGACGTACCTAGTCGGGCTAGGCTAATCTGGAGACATGCGCCATTGAGCTCGACCCACTGACTTGAATGGGCGGCCATGTTTAGTCCCCGGGGCTTGGTTAAACAAAACCAACTGGACATACTTTGCTAAGACTTTCACTTTCACTGCCAACCAGATCGCTTCATCGGCTCTGATGGCGTCATCTGGTTGGTAGTGATATGCTGGCTTCAAAAGGTCCAATTGTTTTGGTTTAACTCGGTGATAATATCTTACTTCTGGATGTTTCAAAATTTCCATCAACTAACATAGCATACAAATAGCATAGATCATACTCATGTGCAAGATAATTGGTATTCGGAAAAATGACATCTTCATAACTTTCATACACCCCAAAACACTGAACCATGGAAAAACTTAAGACGCTGCACATTCCTAACCTAAACATAATAATTTAGTTTTATTACATTCAGTATGGTAAACATGAAGATTAAAGCATCAAGATTTGGAGATTAGCGCTTTCAGAGTGTGGAAAGAATCAGTACCTATAGATGACACGAGAACTGTCAACACGTGTTGGAGGAAAATAAGTGAAAGAAAACATTAGGAAGCCCTGGAGCCAGTTTAAATCTGACAACAGGTGTTTTGATCAAATCTAGTCCCATGTTGTCGAGTGGAGATGCTTTCAACGCTTGGCTTCATTTGAAAATAGTTAGCACAAATGACGTGCATAACTCAATAAATCAAAGAGTCTTACGTGCATAAGTGGGTGTTAGAATAACTGATTTTTTCACGCCATTGTTCTGTCATCTTTCACAAAGATAAGTGTATGAAAAGAAATATCATAGGCTATATAAAATTCAAATAATAGCTGCACAATCTGCTAATCAGCTGCACAAAAATGTATTTGAAGTTACACTAGACTTGCGAAAAACGTGTCCTATAAAGGGCCCATATTACGTTATTTTCTGATCTATGTTATAATGTTCCAGTGGACCCACCACCCGCGGGGGGATCCATGGGGGCTGGTGCGCCGTGATCTGGACAGCAGATCTGTCTGGACCATTGCCCCCGTGACCCGAAATACAGAGAAAGCGGAAGAAAATGGATGGATGGATGTTATAATGTTGTTTCCTCATCAGAAACATACCTGCAGTTATGTTTTGTTTCATTCACACATTTTAAACACACAAAACCTGCATATTTTACATTTTACATTGTGATTTCATGTGATAATACAGGAAGTTTTCTGTGAACTGTGATTTTAAACTCCATATAGTTTCCCCACAATCATTTGGACCATTTCAACCCTGGAATTGCCAGTCTCTACTGAACTAAAGGTAAAAGGTAGCTGTTAACTTGAAAACTCCCACTACAGGACATCACAAGCTCAAATGTAAAAATTACAAAGGTGTCACACCCTGCCCTGTCAATCAGCATATCATTGTACTGCTGTTCTTATCTCTTATATATATCTGTGTTTATATTTTATTTTATATTTTATTACTTATTTTTCTATTTTATTTTGACTTGTACATATAGATTTATTTTTATATTATATATATATTATATTATTTTTTATAATTATGTCTCATTTGACACCTGTCTCTTGCTATCTTTTTGCTATACCATTTATTTTTTGTTACTCTTTGTTATATATTATATTGTGATGAGTGAGCTTCTGTATGCAAATAATTTCCCTTGTGGATCAATAAAGTTTGTATAAGTCTAAGCCTAAAGGGTTACTCAAACATATGTTAATGAAACAAAATACAAAACAGTATAACATGTCTTGTTTACATGGAAATGTTGTTCCTTTAGCTGTTGTTCCACCTCCAGAAAGTTATCATACTATCACTTTAATATAGCCTACATTTTGGTCACACTAATTCCCGGATGAACGCTGCTGTTGTGTCCTTGGGCAAGACACTTAACCCACCTTGCCCCCGGTGTCTGCGTACACTGGTGTATGAATGTGTGTGTGAATGGGTGAGTGGTTCCTTGTTGTAAAGCGCATTGGGTGCCTTGAAGGTGGAAAAGCGCTATATAAAGATGTGACCATTTATCCAATGCAATCTGACAAACAAAAGGCTGCACGTGAAAATCTGATTATCTGAAAGTGTTCAGAGGAACCATGATTAGAAAGAAATTAGATGATTTTGCTGTTAAAATGTCATTTGAATAGTCTTATAGCTCAAATAATCGGATTTACAGTGAGCACGGAATGGCAGGATGTATAGTTATTACAAAGTGTTACCATAAAAACCCATTGTGCCAGTATGTTTTTGTCAGTGGTGCTTAAAACCAAAATGTTCCTTATTCTTTTCTTAATTGCAGCACTCACACTTCACATTGTTGTATTGTTACGTGCAGTCTGTGTTTGAGAACCGGTTAGGTTCTGGAGAACGAGGAGGTATGTCTTGGCTCCAGTCTGGCAGGTGTCCAAATGTCCCAGGTGCCAAAGAGCTTCAAAGAGGAGGTGAGTGAGGAGACAGGCTCACGTCTGCAACAGCTCTGCTATCAATCGGTCTCTGCAAAAACGCACAGACTCATGCCTCTCCTCGCCCCTCCAATCTGGGGCACTATATCGTCTAAAAGTGTATGGATTAAGGCTGCACAATAGTGAGGAACTTTGAGATTAGCAATATGGCTGTTAACTGTGATATTGATATAACTGCAATATTTTCATTTAATTTCAGTTCTATAAAAACAACTAATACATGCTTTGATTTACTAGTGAAAATACAAACTTAAAAGAGTCAAAAAGAGGACTAAATCAAGGCTAATTTTGGAAAATCAATACAATTTTTCAAGAAACAGTTTTTGCACTTTTGTTTGGAGACTCTTGGTGGTGTCATTGCGATTAATTATGTTTGTGATATCGATTAATGCGTCTGTCAATATCGCAATATTGATTATTTTGCAATATATTGTGCAGTCCTGGTAAGGGTGTCCTAGAACCAAATATTAGTGTTATGAAGAAAGATCATGTTCTTGTTATTCGATTATAGAGCTGACTAAAGCAATATTTGTCCTGTCCACTTAAAAGGGGGTGTGTAAAAACTCTCAAATCTATGAAATATCTCTATAATCTTACCATTATTTTACCCAAAATACACTCGCAAGACTAAAACTGTTTGCAAAATCAACAATTTATGCAGAAAAATACTATGAAACAAAGTATTTATATGAAGAAATGGTGCCGGCCAATTAATAGACTAAACAATTAAAGGATAACAGCCCTATATTTGATTATTGATGTATTTATAATTATTGAAACGATAAAACTGAAATTAATTAACTTATTTCTCATAGTGGTCCATATAACCCTTACTACACTAGCCAGAAAAGCAGAAATTCAGTGTGCTTTTTATGGTTGGGGTTAGAGTTTATGGTTTACTTATTATTGCTTCTTTAAGGGATCACTTTCAAATATTATTTTTATTTGAGTGGACATTAGGGGAGGTGGGAGAAAGGTGAGGAGACAGGGTAATAGATGCCCCCTTGTGGTCAGGATAATTGTCACAATAATAATAATATAATATGATGCCTATAGACGTTTGTACAATGGGTCCTAAATCTATATCTTTTTTCAGTTTATCTGTATAAGTTCTGTCCTCTGTTCATTTATTTCACAAATTAAATGTAGAGAAAAATGTAAACAGCCTTGAAGTACAAATGAATTAGGTTTGTAAATGACAGGAAAGTTTATCATTATCATTATCGTCATTATGAAACTTTTATTTTGTGTCAGCTTTTTTTTCTCCAACCATAACTGAACTGATTTACTTTTCATTGCTCTAGGACAAGTTGTTGCTCTTGGTTTTTCGAATATTATAGTTTTACCTTTTGTAAACTTGAGTGGAGCAGTTTCAATGAGGTTAAAACAATAGCTATAATGTCAATGTTATGTAAACCTGAAATGCTGAAATGATCAAAAATATTCTAGTGAAGGCGTATGGAGTTTAAAAACACTGTGGAGCTTTTCCTGTATTATACCACGTAATGGCATCACAAGGAGGAACAGAGTTTTCAGTTTGAGACAACAATACAGTCTAAATATGCAGCGTTTGTGAGTTAAACATGTAAAAATGTGTGAATGAAATAAAAACACATTTTTTGATGAGGAAACAACAAAAGACAGTGCAATTTAGTCCCTTTAATAGCCCTAACAAACATACAGATAACTTTTATCACTTCTCTTATTGTCTTTAAGTAAACAGTTTCCTTGAGTAATGCAAAAAAATTCCTACTAATTTAAACTATTTGTGACCCGGAAGGTGATCTTGAACATGCCCAAATTTGGTGTGTCGCCACCAAGTTAAGTTGATGTAATGCCATGTTATTATAGTTTTAAAATTAGAAACAAGTAAATGCATACCAGATCAATGAACAGGCATCCGGTATGATTTATGATTTATTAAGCATGGCATGACGCGCGTACCTGTCTGCATTTGTTATCACGGTCTATTTACCAGCTTAGACAAATACTGAACTTCCCTATTAATACGTTCCTTTTGGGTGATATGCTAACTGTAGACACTGCTCTGTCTGAAGCTCTGTTAGTCAAGTTAAACTTTAAAGGTGACTTTTCTGGTAGAGGGTCCTTCAAATGCTTTTCTACATGGAGATCTTATTGCTTTGTCTGGAATGTTTCACGGTATGGCATTAAACCGTTCTGTCTTCACGGAGACCAAACCAGGCCAAGTTACAGGTCAGACCTGTGGAGAGACGCTCACAGTCAGAATCCCTTTTTATTTTTGAGCTATAAGACCACCTGTAATTGAATAAATGTAAGGTACAGCTGTTTAAGTCATACTGTGGAACATTCCAGACAGTATAATGACATATCCATATAAACAAGCAGGTGACGGAGCCCCAACCCGAAAAGTTACATAGTGGACCTTTAAAATGAGCTTTATTTGAGCACAATTTGACCAAGAACTGGCTTAGTTGGAACTACAACAGGTGAGCTGATTTGTGCTCTTAAACATTACAGTCACGAGTTAGCTGGCATTAACCAACCGTTGAAAATCAAACACCTAAACAGTCTCCTGAAAATGTCTTCTTGAGTTTTCTGACCATCTAAGAATGTATTAGCCTGTTTCCGTGCATTGTGCCTCCATGTTAACTGCTGAACATTCCGCAACAGACATACATGAAGTACACCCCCAGTGTGACACCTTCGTAAAGCATCAACTGTTTTCCTCTATACATTCTTTTCATTCACACAGCCTCCGCAGTAAAGGTGATGATGGCGCTCGTGCGTACTTGATGACTTTGGTATACGAATGGTCTGTGTGAAGCATGAAGAAATCTGTTGAAAATATGAATTCTTTTGTGCGCCAATGTTTTTCGCTCCTTCCTCTCTCCGTAGATGCTGGGGCCTCCTTTGTGGCTTCAGCGTGGAATGTAAATTATGGCCCATGTATGTAGCCTCCGCTCTTCAAATTCTTGTGTGCAAGTCGAGAAGAGGATTCAATTCTGCCACGGCTCGCGTTTCCAGCCGATGAACTTGTGAGATTACTTTTTGTTTATTCCACAGGTTGTGAGAATGTGTTTTGTTGCCCAAGGAGTATATGGAGAAATGTGGAGATAGGCTTATTATGTACTGCAGATGAGACTAGACACAAGACTGGGACCACGAGAACAAGACAAGTTGACATTTAAAGGTGCATTGCGTAACTTTTCTGATGGAGGGCGGGTCACCTGCTTGTCTGATCTGTGCAGAGGCAACCCTATTCACAGAGAGAGTTGTTGTAATAGATTTGTTTAATGGCATACCATGGAACATTCCAGGCAAAGCCATAACATCTCCATGGAGACAAGCAGGTGACGGATCCTCCGCCAGAAAAGTTCCGCAATGATACTTTTAAATAAATTGTATGGTTCACTTCACAATTTTCATCCTTACTTTTTAAAATGTATTTCATTGAATACTTTTTGTATATTGAATAAACTGTAGCACTGCTTTTGGAACTAGGCCTTCTCAAAAAGTTAAAGAGTTAAAGAGGGGGTATTGCACTTCTATCTAATGAAACTACTGCACATCACTTCAGGTTTGTGAAGCTGTAGTGTACAATTTTGAATCTCATACTTAAGTATATTTATGTACTGGTGACATATATTGGCTTATGGGCTGAGTTTAGATAGAATCGTACAGTAAGGTTCGGCCCAGGAGAGATCTCAAAATTACTCAAACTTGCATGGATGACATCTAAAACCTCTTCAGGTATGTTTTTTTTTTTCTTTTTTTCTCATGGGTGCACAATCTTGTGTAATTTGGTTTTGCAAGATCTTGTGGCACAAAATATTGTCCTAACCTTATGTTATGTTTTTTTTTTAATTTTATATTTCACAACAATGTTCTGGCCAAGGCTATTCATATAATTTTCTCATCCAGTGGCTGAAAACCATTTATTATAAAGCCACCAACTATTTTTATTTCCGCCTCGCTCTTCTGCATTTATGTCCCGTTTCTTTCGTTCATGTCTGGGGTCAGGTCAAGGCTCTTTACCATTATATCACTATGTACTTCGGTTCTTACACAGCCATGCAGGGTAAGAAACCATTTGGGAATACGCCATGAGAAGAATTTCCTACATGGATCAATAAAATATAGCTGGAGGCTGGTTCTCACACAGGTTCATAAGTTATAGTCAGATTTAGTGCCAATATAAATAGGCCACATCTGGCTTAGACACAAACAGACTTGTAATTCTTGTTCTACAAATGCTGCAAGTGTTGCTTTGTTGTGTTCACTGATATCCCAAGAAATTACATATTGCTTTTATTTTAAGAGTGTACAGTTCTTTCTTATCTTCCAGAGCCTAAAATTAAAATTTGTGATGAATATTAAAGACATTATGTGCTTGTGTGTGCTGTATAATCTATGACACTCAAGGCTCATTATGTTATCATTTGGACATTTTAAATTACAATGTTCATCTAAAACAATTTCCGCATTAGAGAACTGAGGTGCCCAGTAGGAGCTGATGTCGACATAAATGTCATCACAAAAAAGTGCAGTGTAGCTGTCGGCCCCTCTGTTAGATTGCTACACATCATGCTAGCAAGTACGTTTTTTGTTTTGTTTTTCATTTATACCAACACCAGTGGCAGTGGTGGCAGTGGAAAGGAGGATTGATCTGAGCAATGACGTCTTGGACACAGGAGTATACAGATTACTCAAACATAAACATTGAAAGGGTAAACGAGAAGTGGAAACAACATGAAAAGTTGATTTTACATAATAGGTCCACTTTAAAAGGCCTGTACATGTGTTTGAGAAATTTGCCCTAAGATGTATAGCTCTTCAGGTCAAAATGTTTTCATTCTTAACATGCTCTTAATGACAGACGCTTTATACTGATTGATTCATTGATTGATAAAAATCCATAGCAGGTTCGAACAGTTGAATTGTACAACAGTATCGAAAAGGAGTTCCAGTTCTGGGAGGTGTTCTTTCCACTGACCTTTGACCTTGGCGATGACGGTGCCGGCCGCTCCGAGGATGTCCACAGAGTTGAGGGTCTGGTGTTTCCCGATGACGGCCTTCAGGACGCGGAGCAGCTCAGACAGACGCTCCTGGACCAGGCGCTGGAGGTCGTCATGGAGATCTGAGGAGGAAGAACACAAAAATAAAGGTTTAGTTTCACAATTTCGTAAAAACAAAAACGCTCTTCGATAAAATCATCTACTTAAAGATTTTGAAGCACGGCAACAAGCAACCTCTGTACTGCATTAATCAAGTGAAAGTGGACTTAAAGGTCCTATATTACTCAAAATGGATTGGATTGGATGTTACGATGTTGATCCGTCATAAAAAAATATACCTAAAATATGTTTCCTCATCACAAACATACCTGGTGTTTTGTTTCATTCACACAGGTTTGAGTAATACTTTATGATTAGTTTGTCTATGTCTCCAAAGCTCTGTTCCACCTCGTGATGTCATGAAGCAATGAAGGTGTACGGAGTTAAAGAGAGAAGAAATCAGCCTAAAAATGCATGGGCTGTGAGTTAAACATGTGTGAATGAAACAAAACACAACTCCAGGTCTGTTTGTGATGAGGATACTACATTATGACATAGATCAGAGAATGGTGTAATACAGTCCCCGTAATATAACATACTGGGAGCGTGTCGTATTGTAAAGAACTGATTGATGCACAGGGGTGGTTCAATGAATTTTAGAACCTCATCTTTCTATAGCAATGGCATTGGTATGAAATACATTTATTGCCTACATAATAGATAAGGATAGTGACAGTAAATTAGCACAAACACTCTCTCCTTTCCCTTCGATCATGTCCAAAGGTAAACCTGTTACTTTACTATCTAACCTGTTTCCACAGAAGTACTTTCTTTAATCTAAAAAAAGTTATTAAAGTTCAACCAAAATATTAGGGAAATGAAGGGACAATGTGACTGAGGATTGCATGGCATTACTTCCTTATCTATGAACAAAAAAGATACAAGGAAATCATATGAGTGTGCGTCACGATACAAAAAGAGTCTATTTCTAACACAAAGGCACATCACATCACATCACACAAAGGTTAATCACAGTTTAACACAGACACAACACAAGCACATGGAGAACTTAAATTTAACCTTAAGTTACAAATGCTACAAATGAGTCACTACAAGACAACTACAGAATCTTCCAGTTCCACTAACACTATGACAATCCAGATTTTAATAATTTTATTTCATACAATTTTTGAAGTATTTGCCTCCATTTGAGGGTTGTTTGAAGTATTGAAAATCAGATAGTAACCGATACTGATATCAAAACTAGATACTCCTTTGAGCAAGTAGTTTTAGAATAATCTTGAGCTGTATAAGAACAAGTATAAGACCCCACAGTCTAGTATACGCCCATGGCTGATATTGTACATCTTACTTGATATTGTATTTTTATATTTGACTACTAGTTTTCTATTTAAATCTGATTTGTACATATATGTTTATTATCATTATTTTTATGTATATAATTATGTCTCATCTGGCACTGCTCTATTGCTCTTTGGTTGCTACTCCATCTATATTTTTTTTTCCTCATTTCCATCTACTACTTTTCCTTTCTTTCCTTTTTACCGTCTGTTATATACTATATATTATATTTGATCAGTGAGCTACCCTACCCATAACAATTTCCCTTGTGGATCAATAAAGTTTGTCTAAGTCTAAGTCTAAGGACCACTATGGAACCCACCTGGACTGAGGGATTACAAAATGAATTATCTTGTTGTATCAAGTCTATTCCTTAATATTGAAATCAAGAATGAAATTTCAATTGTGACTACTCACTACTCCATTTAAATGTGTATTTTTACAAAGTTGCTATAGGTTTTACATGTTGTATCATTACGATAAAAAAGCGACAGTAAGCCTGGGTGATATGACAAAAAAAAACTTTTTTTCCCCTCATATTGATCAATTTCGATTTGATTTATATTTTGTCTTATTAAACACAAATATAATGGCTTTCTGTTATAATTCTATGATATAATGATTATAATTGTGATTTAACAAAACATCTTGCTCCAAATTAAGAACAGAAAACACCCAATTGACAATTACTGAGTCTCTAACTTGATTTCAGACTCAACACTGATTCTGATACCACGATGATAATTAAAAAATAAATAAATTATGCCAACATTAAATAATAGTACTTTCTTTAAATTACAATGTGGTCTTAGATCTATGTAATCCTTCAGTCATCCAGGTATGGTGCCGTAATGGTTCATGGGCGTATACTAGTCTGTGTGCTCTTATACTTCTGATACACCTCAGGAAATACTAACCCAAATCTTGATTAAAATTTGACTGCACAGCCCTAAACAACAGCATATGACTTCACAATCTCACATTTCTATCTATTACTCATAACTTTTCACGGTTCATTTGTGTAGTGTTATAATTCCTCCCATGCTTCAACAGTACTCTGCCTAACTAAAGCTTTGTCATTTCTTAACTATGAAACTCCTGTCTCTGATGTGAATCTCAGGGTGGAGGACACAGCGCTCAGGCAGTGGCGGTTGTGGTCGGAGCCGGTGAAAGGTGTCAGCTGATAGGGGCAGGAAGAAAAGCTGACGCAGTGATGCAACTTCCTGTTCAATACATGATCTGTGTGTAGTACAATAGGGCCTATTCTCCTCATTAGGATTATGGTATAACAGTTCTGAGCACTTGTGGGTTTTTTTCCACACATAAACCTGGAGAAATTACAGTAGGTATTTTCAAACAAGAATGCATTTTTCAATAAAAACTTCAAAAAAAAAACTTCTTATAATTAAAATTAAGGAGAAGAATTGCTGACAATGTAACCTCAGATTAGTGTTGTCATGATACTAAAACTTTATTTCAATATTAAGGAATAGGCTCATTACTCCAGTACCATGATGATTAGACAATAGAATGTGATTTTCAATATTAAATCGTAGTACTTTCTTTTATCACGTGACCTTATATCTGTGTAATCCCTCAGGTAGCTTCCACAGTGGTCCATGGGTGTATACTAATCTATGTGCTCTTATACTTGTTCTGATACAGCTCAAGATCATTCTAAAACTATTCAAGAAATGTTCATTTGTACTTTGAAAGTTACTTTTTATATGCTCAAATTATTATCTAGATTCAATACTAGTTTTAGTATCAACTGGTATCTCGTTTTTGATACTTTTGACAATTTCAGATTGTCACAACAAAAATTTCTAACTCTATTTATTTCGATACTAAGAAAAATGCCTAAATATCAATATTCAATACAGATTTTAATACCAATATAACACAAAAAATAATTATTTCAATAACATGACTACATGGTCTTATACTAGTTCTGTAATATGTCAATACGATTCTAAATTTTCCTGTTTTCTTAATACTGTTTCTAGTATTGATTACATGGGTTCTACTGGGAGCACCCAAAGCATAGCTATGAACGAAAACACTTGGTATCCTTCACGATAAAAGTATTTCAAAGCCTTTTCAGAGTACTTTGTCAAAAAACAGAACAACAATTAAAGTAGGGACATGGAGAAGCAGATAGGGCAGGAAAAAGCTGCAACGCTTCCTGTTTAATAGATGATCTTAGTATCTGCAGAGATAAGTAAGGCTTTGTGGTCTGTGTTACAATACACCCAAATATAACTGACACACTCGAAAACGTGCATGTGCTTCGGTTTTGTTGTCTGAGCCAAAATAATACTGCTAGTACTATTGGGAATTCATCTGTGAGCAAATATGAGATGTTTGAAGTTTTTCTATTTGTTTTAGTATAAGATGAATTAAGATTTATTTTTTAATATTTGTTTAGGCTATTAAAAATGTAGTTATTATAAAGTGTTACTAATTGTTTTTAATGGTGCATTGTGGAACTTTTCTAGTGGAGGATCCATCAAATGCTTTTCTTCAAGGAGATAATTATTGCTTTGTCTAAATGTTTCACAGTATGGTATTAAACCTTTCTATCTTCATGGGGACCAAACCAGATCAAGTTACAGGTCAGATCTGTGGAGAGGCAACCCGCTCACGGTCAGAATGCCTGTTTTTCTAGGTATTTTTGAGCAATAAAACCAAATGTAATTGAATAACATGTAAGGTAGAGCTGTTTAATATCATACTGTGAAACAATCCAGGGAAAGCAATGACATATCCATAAAAACATGTAGGGAGGGACCCACAACCATATGATATTTTGTTGTATTACAACAAAATATCATATTGTTGTAACATTAATAGTGGTCTAGAAACTTGAACTAAGTAACAATTGAGCAATGGCTAGATTAGAAAGGTTAAGTTGCTAAAAAAAGATTCTATGGAGCTTGATTTTTTTTTTTTTTTGCACATTTCTACATTTCCTTACTTCATACAATATACAATATATACCCTAAAGGTCCTATAGTACACAAAATTGACTCTTGTGAGCTTTAAGCCTTATTATAATGTTGTTACCTCCTCAACTTAGTTGTGTTTTGTTTCATTTGCACAGGTTTAAATAACCCTACGTTATTAGTCTGTCTACGTCTCCAAAGCTTGAAATGCTCTGTTCCACGTTGTCATCAAGTGGTAGTTTTAAAGTTAGCAGCTACTTTTTAGCCTCAATTGAACTGATTTACTCAGCGTTACACTAGAATTATTTATGTTCACTGTGGGCCTAGGGAGCGCTGCAATTTCAGATCCTGTGTGTGCAACCTGTACATATGGTTTTTGACAATAAATCTGACTTTGAACTTTGAATTGCCATAAGTTGTTGCCTTTATAAAAAAAAATGTATATATCTTCTGGTGCACAGAGTGGAGGCTTAAGCAATAGATGTAGCATAAAAAAAAAAAATCACACTTCCAGGGCTGCCTTATATGATTCTAATGAAGATGTATGTAGCCAGCAACTCCACAAGGATGTGGAGTTGCTGGCTATCAGCTTAAGGCCTCACTATCTGCCCCGAGAGTTCTCACATGTGATTCTGATCGCTGTGTATGTTCCTCCCTCTGCTAATGCTGAGACAGCATGTGACACACTGCACTCCTGTACGAGCACACTCCAAACAAAGCATCCACAGGCTCTCTTCCTGATTTCTGGAGACTTCAACCATGCATCTCCTGCAACTGTTCTGCCTACATATACCCAGTATGTCACCTGCCCCACAATAAAACATTGGATTTATTTTTTGCCAACGCCAAGGAGGCTTATTCTTCATCCCCACTGCCTCCCCTGGGTAGAGCTGACCACAATATTGTCCATCTGCAGCCTGTGTATCAGCCCATTGTGCATAGACAGCCTGTGGTGCCCCGTGTGGTGAAGAAGTGGACTGCTGAGAGTGAGGAGGCTCTGAGAGACTGCTTTGACACCACAGTGTGGACAGAGCTCTGTGACCCCCATGGAGAGGACATTAATGCGGTGACAGAATGCATCACGGACTACATAAATTTTTGTTGTGAAAACATCGTTCCCTCCCAAACGGTGCAGTGTTTTTCAAACAATAAACCGTGGATTAACCCTGACATAAAAGCTCTACTGAAGGAGAAGAAGAGAGCTTTTAGGTCAGAGACCAAGGAGGAGCTGAAGGCTGCACAGAAGAAGCTGAGGAGGGAAATCAGGATGAGCCAGGCCAGCCATAAGAGGAAGATGGAGCAGCTACAGGAGAGGAACATCCAGGAGGTGTGGAGAAGTCTCAAGACCATCTCAGGCTTCAAAGCATCTCCTGCCCAGATGGAGGGGGACCTGCAGTGGGTGAATGACCTCAATTCTCACTTCCGGAGATTTAATCAATCACTCACCCCTTCCCCCACCCGGCTGCCAGCTCTCACCTCCCCAGCTGGACAATGGGGAACTCCTGCACCTCTTCACACCTTTACCTCTGCTCTTCAGCCCTCCACCACACATGGACTCACCCATCCCCCCAGCCTGCCACTGTCATTCTCTACAGCCCAGGTGAGACAGGAGCTCAAGAAGATTAGACCGAGGAAGGCAGCAGGACCAGACGGCATCAACTACAGGCTCCTTAAGTCCTGTGCAGACGAACTGTGCGGAGTTATGGAGCATGTCTTCAACATGAGCCTTAAGCTGAGGGTGGTAACACAACTCTGGAAGACCTCCTGCGTGGTACCAGTGCCTAAGACACCGCACGCTAAAGACCTCAGCAGCTTCAGGCCGGTGGCTCTAACATCCCACCTGATGAAGACACTGGAGAGACTGGTCCTTGGCCACCTCCGCTCCACCGAGAGTTCAGCGATGGACCCGCTGCAGTTTGCGTACCGGCCTGGCATCGGAGTGGAGGATGCCGTCATCTACCTGCTGCATCGCTCTCTGTCTCACCTGGAGAACCCCAGCAGCACTGTGAGGATTCTCTTCTTTGATTTCTCCAGTGCTTTCAACACCATCCAGCCACTGCTCCTCAGGGACAAACTGGAGACCGCCGGTGTGGACTCTGACCTGGCAGACTGGATCCTGGACTACCTCACAAACCGGCCCCAGTTTGTGAGAGCCAAGAACTGTGTGTCTGACCTCCTGACCTGCAGTGTGGGGGCGCCTCAGGGCACTGTCCTCGCGCCTTTTCTTTTCAAACTCTACACTGCAGACTTCAGACACAACACGGACAGCTGCGTCCTGCAGAAGTTCTCTGATGACTCTGCCATCATTGGCCTCATCAAGGATGACAACGATGTGGAGTACAGAGGACTAATACAGGACTTTGTGGACTGGTGTCAGCGGAACCACCTCATCATCAATGCAGGGAAGACCAAGGAGATGGTGGTGGACTTCCGCAGACGCCACTCTACTGCCCCCTCAGTGAACATCCAGGGAAGGGACATTGAGAGAGTGGACTCATACAAGTACCTGGGTGTTCATCTGAACAACAAACTGGACTGGACTCACAACACTGATGCACTGTACAGGAAGGGCCAGAGTCGGTTCTATCTCCTGAGGAGACTCAGGTCTTTTGGAGTGAGAGAGCCACTCCTGAAGACCTTCTATGACTCTGTGGTGGCATCAGCCATCCTGCACGGTGTGGTCTGCTGGAGCAGCAGCATCACAGAGAGGGAGAGGAAGAAGCTGGACAAGGTCATCAAGAAGTCCAGCTCTGTCCTGGGCTGTCCTCTGGACTCAGTGCAGGAGGTGGGGGACAAGAGGGTCCTGGCTAAGGTCACCTCTATGCTGGACCATGAGTCTCACCCCCTGCAGGACACTCTGTCGGCTCTGGAGAGCAGCTTCAGTGGCAGACTGATTCACCCTCACTGTGTGAAGGAGAGGTTTCGCAGGTCTTTCCTTCCTGCTGCTGTCAGACTGTACAACGAGCACTGTTAACATATCATTCAACTTTATCTACACTACAATATTCAACTATACTCTAGAGTCTATTTTTTAAGTCTATTTTTAAATTATTCTAAGCCATTATTTATTATCTTGTTCTACTGCATGCTACTTTTTCCTGCTGTTCTTGATCTGTGTGTTGCAACACTGGAATTTCCCCACTGTGGGACTAATAAAGGCATATCTTATCTTATCTTAAAATTACACTTCCTGTATCACCACTTAATGACATCATAAGGTGGGACAGAGTGTTTCCAGTTTGAGGGAAGAACTCAGCTGAAATATGCAGGATTTGTGCATTAAACAATTGCGAATATAAACAAAACACAACTCCAGGTAAGTTTTTGATGAGGATTCAACTGTATAACAAAGATTTGTGTAACAGCCTCTTTAAAGGAGCACTGTGTAACTTTTTTTTGCTTCTTTCTATGGAGATGTCATTGCTCTGCTTGGAAAGTTTCACAGTAGGGCTGTGCAATTAATCGAATTTTGATCACGATTTTGATTTTGGTGTCAAACGATCTCAAAATTCATATAATCGAGTCCAAACGATTATTTTTTCATTTCTCTGTTGAGAGGAACGCGCACGCGCAATACATTCCCTTCCACGCGGGCCAATGCGCAGCGCAGACTTACTGGCGCCTGCGGCCGGCTGCGAGTCGAGCTCACACTAGTTGCTACCAGGAACTGACCAATCACACGGCAGGAGTTGCTACCACGATTTGCTGCCAAGAATTGACCAATGACAGCACTAGCTCCTACCAAGAACGCACACGCTCGCATATGAAGCCAAGAACATGGAAACTACAGAAGACAATAGTAAACGAAGTTAGTATAACGCAACATTTAATCACTTTTAAATCGATCGTTCACCCTCCGTGGTATTTACTATGAATACAATGTACAAAGACGCAATTTATATGGGACTTTGTAGAGACACGCGATCGGCGTTTTCAATAGATAGGCTACGTGAATTACTTATCCCGGACAACAATTCATCTCGGAGCTCTTTCGGATTTGCTGGACAGTATCTCATCTTTACTTTTGGTAAGTCATGGCATGAAATGTTTGTTTGTCATATCACTATTCTATTTTAGCGCTATTATATTATATTATATTAGATTAGATTAGATTAGATTAGATTATGTTATATTTATTATATTATATTATACTGAGGAGAAATCTGTGTGAGGAAAGTGAGGAATAGCTGTGTGTGATAACTTTTTGTTTGTGTGTGTGTGTGTGCCTGTGTGTATATCATAGCACCAGGCTATTTTATGTTTATATTTGTTAGGTTGTATTTTATTAAGTTTAGGGCAATCTGTAGAATAAGACAGAAGAAGAATAAATGTTTAAGGGGAGAGTAGCCCACTTTGTGTGTGTGTGTGTGTGTGTGTGTGTGTGTGTGTGTGTGTGTAGGGGATTTTGAAAAAAATCGTTTGAATAATCGTGATTTCAATATTGACTGAGATAATCGTGATTATGATTTTTTCCATAATCGAGCAGCCCTATTTCACAGTATGACATTAAACAGCTCTACCTTACATTTATTAAATTATGGGTGATTTTACTGCTAAAAAAAAAAAAAACACCAGGCATTCTGACTGTGAGCGGGGTCACCTCTCCACAGATCTGACCTGTAACTTGGTCTGGTTTGGTCTCCATGAAGATAGAAAGGTCTAATACCATACTGCGAAAGACTTCAGATGAAGCAATAACATCTTCACAGAGAAAAGCGTTTGAGTGACCCTTCGCTAGAAAAGGTACACAATGGGAGTCGATTTCCAAGACTTGGTGACATTTCGTGCTTACTCCTTGCAGATTCTTATACAAACTTTTCCTCCAGTGTTAAACAAACGGGAGAGGTTACATTTTTCTGTGTGGTTTCCGAAGATTACTTCTGTGGACGGCAGGAATGCTCTAAACACATTCAAAAACACTCCTCTTCTCTCATTTTGTAAACCATAAATCCTAAAGTGTCAACTGTCCTGCTATGAAAACAATGTCCACCCAGCCAAACAAGGCAAGGGAGATGACAGCATTTATAATATTTTACAGTCTGTCATAATTACAGACGCCACAGTGGGACAACAGTGGCTTGTGTGGTAAACTGGTCATCATATAAATGGAAGGGTGAATCCAAAGCTTTGAGCAAGACACTTCAGCCAACGCCCAGCTTGTGTTTGCACTTGCACCAAGACAACGCTTACTGAGCTGTATCAGAACAAGTATAAGAGCACATAGACTAGTATACGCTCATGGACCACTGTGGAACCTACCTGGGCGACTGAGGGATTAAAGATATAAGGTCATTAATATAAAAGAAAATATGATTGAAAGGGCCCATATTACACTATTTTCTGATCGATTTTATACTGTTTCTTGGTCAAAAACCTACCCAGATTTGTGTTTTGTTTCATTCACAGGTTTAACACCCAAAACCCTGCAGATTTAGGCTGAGTTCTTGTCTTAAACAGAAAACACTCTGTTCTATCTTGTCATGTCATGTGGTAATACAGCAAGTGCTTCACTGTGGTTTTAAACTTCACACGCCTTCACCAGAATCGATCAATTTTGGCCCTGGAATTACCCAACCCAACCCAACTTTATTTCTCTAGCACATTTTATAAACAGAAACAGTTTCCAAAGTGCTGCACATAAAATCAATAAAACTTAATAAAAACATTACTAAAATAGCAATAAATGAAATAACTAAAAAACAAAAGCAATTATAAAAAACACAGAGGACCACACAACTCATGCGGTATTAAAAGCCAGAGAATAAAAGCGGGTCTTAAGACGAGACTTAAAGGAGAATTAACGTTTTTTACAATCTGAGCCTTATTTCGGTAATAAAACAAGTTGTTTTACTCACCCATAGCACTTTGGTGTCATTTTGAGCATTTCCGGAGATGTTTTAGTTTAGCGATATCCGTAACGTGAGCTCTCGGGGCATATGTTTGCGGTCTCCAAATAACACAAACTTTAGCACTTTTCAAATCATAGACGCTCAATGTCTTAGTCTACACATTCGTTTGAGTCAAAAGTGGCCTGTAATCCGAGATTTAGCCATAATTTACAGCTTTGCGTTTCATGTTTGGGTCTCGAGACCTGAGAGCGAAATAAGCTGTGACTCCGCACATGCGCACTGGTCTCCTCATCTGTAGAAAGTAGGCACTTTGTGCTACAATTTTTGTATGAAAAGCGCTTTATAAATATTGTTTGATTGATTGTTTGATTGAAGACAACCACTACAAGACATCACAAGGTGGAACAGAGCATTTTGAGCTTTGGAGATGTAGACAGACTAATAATAAAGGATTACTCAACGTGTGAATGAAACAAAATACAACTCCAGGTGGGTCATTCCAGAATTGGAGGTCATTTTGGCTTTAAAATTCTTGAAAAATAAACCTTCACTTTTCTGATTTTCTGCTACATATTCATCAATAATAGGTAATAAACTATCACATGCTTGATTAGCTCAGCTTACGGATCAATGGTATTTTTATTATATGATTTATATGGTTTATTTATTTATTTACTCTAATCACAGTAACAGGGTTGCAGGTAACAGGGTTGCAAAACCGCACTAATGTTCGCTTTATCTCAGGAATAGAACCTAGCTGTTTAGCTAGCTGTTATTACTAATCAAGAGGAAAAATGTATTTATGCAAATACGTAAAGGAAAAAAATAATGATAACTGTCTTATTCTGATAATATGCATAACAATGTTGCATGAGACAGAGTGAGACATTCAATCAAGGCTAACTGTTTTATAAAAATATGAAAAATAGAAGAGAAGATAAACCTTTGCTCTACCCATTCTTTTGGAAAACTGTTTGATGATGTCAAGTCCAGGGGATCATGTGGTTCTGCTTTCTTCTTCTTCTACCAGGCTAAAAATGTTCTGGTAACAGGGTTGCGTGCATGTTGTGGGACACATGTTCCATGAATAATAATTATTATTTAAAATATTATGTCTATTAAAACAAATGTTCCCACAGTTACAAGAGATGGCAATGAAACAAATTATACAAAAAACAAGAAATTTCAATTCAATTTTAACTGGTTTATTTGAGATTCAATTTGGTCATTAGAGGGGTGGGACAAGAGGAAAATGGCATTTTGGGGGGTACTCCAGACTTATTTGGTATTTTAAAAAGTATTTTCAAGCATTCTTTTCTCTTAGTTTTTTTAGATTTGGTCTCAGGACAAGTAAATTCACTCAGAAACTGTATGTTTTAGTATTTTGTATGTGGATTATTTAATATTTGATGGGTGGGACGTAAAATGTCCTCCAATTCTGGAATGACCCAGGTATGTTTTTGATGAGGGAACAACATTCTAACATGTCTTAAAACTCACAAGAGTCACTTTTCAGTAATATAAGATCTTTAATGTTGAAAATACCATTCTATTGTCTAAATAAAGAATGTTTTTCATTATCATCACGGTATGGGAATCAGAGTCTACGAATATTAACGAAATGGAGTTTGAAACTTAAGCATCGTGACAACTCGACCAGCAATAACAAAAAACACCTGGTATCCTTCACATCTCAGAGCAATCCAAAGCACTTTTCCAAGAACTATATCTGAAGAAAACAAAGCAACAATTAAAGAAGGAGCACGCAATACCTCTCCATAATCACAGGGGAGGAAGATAGTGACTCTATCTCTTTCGTATAAGTGGAGCGAGTGGGCATGGGAGGACAATAGGTGAACAGGATCTAGAATGGGAAAGTCAGTCATCTGCTTTTCATCAAGGCTAAGACCGCACTAACTGGAGGGGAGGGGTCGCTCAGGATTTATTGCGACATTAAAAGGAATTACAAGGGGAGTGAAAATAAGTCCCCGCCTAAAGCTTTTCACTAGAGGCTGGTTTAACACGGACGGTTTAATTTAAAGCTACAGTGCGGGGCTTTAGCTTGAAATTCAGGAAAATATACAGTAGTTTTGTCAGTGTTTTGTCTCCAAAGCTCAAAATGCTTTGTTGCACCTTGTGATGTCATGTAGTAGTAGTTTCAAGTTAAAAGCTACTGTACTTTTACCTTAAGTTCAGTAGATTCTGTAGATTGGAAATTTCAGGGCTGAAATTATCAAAGTGATTGTAGTTACCACATGACATCACAACAGTGTTTTCTGTTTGAGAGAAGAACTCAGTCTAAATATGCAGGGTTTTGTGTGTTTAACATGTGTGAATGAAACAGAACACAACTCCGAGTATGTTTGTGATGAGGAAACATTATAAAATAGATCAGAAAGTAGAACTGAGGAAGCAGCTTGGATGAGCTGCGAAACGTATTCGACCAAATAAACTTTTGTCCAGTTGACAAATTGAACTTCTCCTTTTGCAATCAGAAAGTAGCGTAAGATGGGCCCTTTAACATTTCAAAACAAAATATTCGCTCTTTTGAATGGTCAACTGACCACCAAAATGGTAAGCTGGGAAATCCCAGGCTGCTTTGCACGATCGACTAGGCTAAGCGAGGGCTCCTGATTTGGGGAGCCAATCAGAGAGCGGGGAGGGGTGGAAAGACGGTGACGCGTACTACGCGACAAACGGAAGCTTGTAGTTTGAACTGACAACTGACATGACTGGCTATGGGGTACGTATACGCCAAATGATAGACATTCGTAACGCCCAATAAACGGCCGCTGGCAATCGTAAACCACACCTCCACTACGAGATCTTCAGTAGGTGGCTCCCAGACCATATATCACTTGTGATATGGTCTGGTGTAAACCAGGCAACCAAAATGGCACCATATAACAGGAAACTGAAACCCTAAAACTGGAAATGGTATATTGGTTATCAAATCAGATTTCCCTAGATATCGGTAAATTAACAAGTGCTGTTTTTCATGTTGTTTAAGGTGCATTGTGTAATGTTTTTGGTGGAGGGGTGTTTCTATCTTCATGGAAACCAAAACAGACCAAGTTACAGGTCAGATCTGTGGAGACGCAACCTTGTCAATGTTTTTCTAGATATTTTTGCGCTATAAAACCACATGTAATTGAATAAATGTAAGGTAGAGGAGTTTAAAGTCATACTGTGGGCAATTTCAGGCACAGCAACGACATCTCCATAGAAACAAGCAGATGTTGGATCCTTCATCAGAAAAGTTACACAATGCACCTTTGAGAAAGAAAAAAAAAAGGAGGGCTAAATTGGGAGTGTCACTTCAAAGAGTGTGAGTGTGAAGAGGGGTCAGGACCCTTGTGCCCTGGGACAGACGAGCAGGTGAGGCCAGCACGAGCATGTCTAGTTCTACTCGTATCCTGAGGGGTTTAAAGCGGAAAACCCACTAATTTAGGAATTTTTCGTAAGGTTTGTGCATGTGTGAAAACCTCTTCAGGAGTTCAAGGTGTAATAGTAGAAGTCTGAAATGGCCCATAAACATATTTGCTTGTCTGGGAAAGTTCAGAATACGGACTTTGGACCACTGTTAGCAGTGAATGTTATGCATTCAGAGCATCCTAATTATTCATGACGAGTTTATGTGCTTTTTGTTCATGCGCCATTAAAATACATCCAAATATACTCACGTTTACAATCAAACCATGCATTCTCCCATTTTGTCATTTAAAAGAGTCACACGCCACATTCGCACATTCACATTCAAGGTGCACTATGTAACTTTTTGGTTGAGGGTCTGTCACCTGCTTTGTTTCCATTTTGCAAAGCCTATAGAGCCATATAAGAAGTCAAATATATCCCCTTCTACCATGGAAACCCACAGTATCCATTATACATTTTATATGTAATTTTAACTAATTTATATGTCATTTTAATTGTGTTTTGTCTTTTTGCTGCCCTTAGGTCAGGGCTCCCTTGAAAAAGAGGTTTTTAATCTCAATGGGATTTCCCTGGTTAAATAAAGGTTTAAATAAATAAAAAAATCCAATAATTCTCCAAAAGAATACAAAAAAGTACTAATATTAAAGGTCTTACCATAGACTGTATAGATCGAAATAGCTAACGCACTGGCCGCCACATTCTGAATAGGAAGTTCTCGTGCGGCTCTTCCGGCTCCTACTGACCCTGGCTCCCACTGACATTGGAATATTGTGGCTCCTCTCTTTGTAAATGCTGCTGTGAGCCTTGTAATTTTGGTCTTAAAATGTTCATATTAACCCACTCTTCATGAGCCTGTTGCTTTTTTTGTTTTTTGTTTTCACTTTTTTGTCCATCAAAGAAATCCTATACATAATAGAGAGCCTGGTTCCAAATTCACTGCTGCTAGCATCGCAAACTTCATTTGAGCACTATGGATGATGTCACCCTCGCTTAGTCCACTTTTTTATACAGTCTGTGGGTCCTACGCAAAATGAGGATGTGGATTAATGAGGATACAACATTATAACATAGATCAGAAAATAAAGAGCCGTTCTCTACAGGATGGTGCTTCCTGTTTTGCGCTATGGAACCAGCCAAGGACAATGAAAACATTGCCATGATTTATATATAAAATGAGGTGCAAATGAAGTAATCATTCATCTCTAAGAACTCAACTCTAATGTATTATTATTATTTCTATTTCCATTTTAGCAATGAATAAACATAAAGCAGCCGCAGCTGTGGCTGGCATGGGAATTAAAGTTAAAGTTAAATTAAAGTACTGAGACCTGAAACAATAAGCATGAATAACTACCACAGACATTTAAGAGAACAACATAATGTTAAAATATTTTTGTTTTATTTTTTCATCAAGGGTTGTTTGGAGAGGCTTTAGTGCTGGTAGTGCCTGAGCACCCTCCTTTGCTCCTCCACTACATCTGCTCCGTTCAGGCAGGTGGATGGCTGTGGTCTTTCACGGTTATAATCAAACTTCAGGAAACGCAGCCCCTCTCGTGCTAAGAAGAGATCAGCAGACAGCTCCTGCACCTTTCTGGACAGTTTCTCATTGTCTCCACCAACTCCAGTACCAGTGGTTTGAGAGCATCTGCAGGTCTCTGTGTTTCTCATCTCAGCTATTACATTGTCCTGTGCTTTGAGTTGTTCCTTCAGCTTTTCAAGTACTTTACTGGTGCTGAATAGCTCTTGTTTAAGCTGGACAGTTTCTTTCACTGAACTGTTATATAAATATCGGATCTCCTTATACGGATTAATTTGAGTTTCCAGCTCTTGGTCTTGTATCATGTAATCTGTACATATGAATAGTGACAATAAAAGGCATTCTATTTTCTCTGGAGAGAAGCTTTAAGGTTTTGCATCTCCAAATCATCAACCTTACTTCTGACTCTTTTGGAATTTGTAATCTCTTGCTTCAGCTGCACATTTTCCTGTACTTTGGAGTTATACAGGTACCGGATCTCCTTATGTGCATTAATCTGTTGCTGCAGTTGCTTGTCTTTTTTTCTGGAGAGAATCATTGAGTTCTTTTTAGCTCCAAATCTTTTTCTTGGTTCATTCTCTCCTGAGACCAAAGCTTATGGTCCAAAGAATTGCTCCTCCAGGTGTGGTCCTGGACGAGGGGTGAAAAGTCCTGGACCAGGGGTGGAAGGTCCTGGACTAGGGGTGGAAGATCCTGGACCAGACATCTGTCCTCTGGGTTTAGGGGTCCTGGATGTCGGGAGACACCAGTTGGGTCTCCTGTAGCTCTTGACCGCTCCCTGTTGGTGTGGGGCAGAGCAGAGCTTCTAGGTCAAAGAGGTGAGCATTGAATCCAAACTTTGGACTGGTAGGGTAGCTCATTTCATCCTTTGTTTATTAAAATTTACTTAAGAAAATGTACTGCAGTCAATGTAACTGTGACACTCCCCTGTTTTATCTATCCCACTTTGAAACCTAATTTAAGATTTGAGTGGGACATGCTAATACCATATGACAAGGAACGTATAATGAGTTACAAACTCGAGAATGCCCAGACAAGGTAGGCCTATCTGTTAATGAAGACAACGGTTGCTAATTTGCACTAAAAGGAACTATGTTAATTAAGCAAATCTGCTCTTGAAGAGACGTGAGGGGAAACAAAATGGGAAAGAAAATCAGTGCTATGGCAACAATGACAAACAAATGCCCTGAACGAATCACCGGTAATGCCACAGCAGACGTAACATGAATTAATTGGAGAAAACAAGCCAATGTTAAAATAATGCATTTGTTAAGGTCCAATATTAGGCAAAATTGACTCTTGTGAGCTTTAAGCCTTGTTACCGCATCAAAAACATACCTGGAGCAGTGTTTTATTTTATTCAAACAATTGAGTAACCCTTTATTGTTAGTCGTTCTACATCTCCAAAGCTCAAAATGCTCTCTTCCACTTTGTGATGTCATATAGTGGTAGTTTTCATTTTAACAGCTACCTTTTACTTTTTGTTCAGTAGGGACTGGCAATTCAAGGGCTGAAATTATCCAAATGATTCTAGTGAAGGTGTAAGGAGTTTAAAAACACAGTGGAGCACTTCCTGTATTGCCACATGACATCAAAAGGTGGAACAGGGTTTTTTTCTGTTTGAGAGAAGAATTCAGCTTAAATAAACAGGGTTTATGTTAAACATGGGTGAATGAAACAAACCACAACTCCAGGTATGTTTGTGATGAGTAAACAACATTATAACATAGATCAGAAAATTGCATAATATGAACCCTTTAAATGCAAAGAAAAAACATAATGACAAATTCCAAATATAATTATATAAAAATATATATAATAATAAAAAAACTCACAGTAAAACTTTACTCTATTCAAAAGACAGCCAACTCATGTTTTCCACCATATTCTATAAGTGATAGACCATGATAGAGTGATATACCATGTTAGACTTTACTTTCCAGTATTATGAAATACTAAATGCAACTACATTATAAGTGCCATTCACTTCAGCAACAGTGTAATGGGCCCTCATATGACTCTGACCCACCACATTCTATATAATTATCTCTTTATTTGTGTGATTATGACTCAAGGGAATTAAGTATTTGAAAAGAAACTGCTTACCGAAGTTGAACGGTCTGTACTTTGCCAGCACACATCATTGTCTGTTCATTTAGATAAGTGCACTTCATCTTTCATAAACACGCACAAAAAAATGTCAAAACTAACTTATCTATCGCTTGCGTTTAAACTCCAAGTTGTAGTATGTTTTTGTATCATACTTTTGTAAGCTTGTTGACTCAGCTTTGAATAGGATTATACCACTCTAAGGAGAGTTCGAATAGAGACCCAGGAGATGCTAGATGACACAAATATGCATGGATGACATCTCAAACGTCTTCAGCCATGTTTTTGATGAGGAATCAATGTTATAACATGGTAGAAAGCTCCAAAAAGCAGATTTTCCATAATACTCATCTTTAAAACACTCTCTCTTAAAGGTCTTATACAGTGAACCCTCGCTGTATCGCGGTTCACTCTTCGCGGCCTCGCTGTTTCGCGGATTTTTTTTTCCAATTTTTTTTTTTTTTTTTTCAATTTTTTTTATAGTGTAACTTTTTTTTACAGTGTAACATTCTGTCCTGCGCCCTGATTAGCTAAGAGACTAGACCAGGACTAAACCAGGTCTAAAGCAGGTCTAAACCAGGACTAAACCAGGTCTAAACCAGGACTAAACCAGGTCTAGACCAGGGATGGTAGGGACAGAGTCTCAGATTTCCTTCACGAGAGCGCCTGGGTGACAGGGGGTGTGGCCTTTGTTTACTTGCACGAGCCATGGAAGAGAGTGCGAGCCGGACCATGGAAGAGCCAAGAATCAACATGGACTCTTCCAAGAATCAACATGGACGGGCCCGCTGCGGCGTCCGGGGGAGCCGCAGCGGGGAGAGGACACTCGCGCGCACTGTGGAGACAGTGGCTCTTCCCCGTGAGAGGACGAGAGGAGAACCCGACCCCGTCCTAGAGAGCTGTGGAGTATTGGCGACGCATTGATAGCGGACTGATTTTGGAGCCGGGGTGAAATGCAACCAACTCTTGTGAGCGCAGGTTAGTCTTACCTGGTCTTGTGCTGAGGACTGGTGCTCAGAGGCGTCTGTTAGCGGTTTGGCACTGTTAGCAGTGGCTTGAGTCTTGCCCAAAATGATATCCAGGTCGCTTTCCACTCGACTTTCGCACATGGCATGGATATGTGGTACCAAAACAAACGCACGTGTCCGCGCGCACGTGCCCGCGCGCACGTGCCCGCGTGTCACGTGCCCCCGCCCCACTATTAATATATTTTAATGAAAATCTACAAAAGTTTGAGTGTTTAAACAAGAGAAAAATGTGAGAAAATGTTAATACCAGTCTCAGAAAGGTGTATAATGTGTCTGGTGAAGCGTTTTCAGCCTTAAAACATGTAGAATAATTGTAAAATATAAAATTGTCCTACTTCGCGGATTTCACTTATTGCGGGCTATTTCTGGAACCTAACCCCCGCGATAAACGAGGGTTCACTGTATTACATAAAACTGACTCGTGAGCTTTATGCCATGCTATAATGTTGTTCACCAAAAACATTCAGTACCTGGAGTTGTGTTTTGTTTCATTCACACATGTTTGAGTAACCCTGCATTATTAGTCTGTCTACATCTCCAAAGCTCAAAATGCACTGTTCCAACTTGTGATGTCACGAAGTGGTAGTTTTCAAGTGAACAGCTACCTTTTACCTTTTGTTCAGTTCTGACAGTTCCAGGTCTGAAATGATCAAAATGATTCTCATGAAGGGTGTATGGAGCTTATAAACACAGTGAAGCATTTCCTTTATTACCTCATAACATCACAAAGTGGAACAGTGTGTTTTCAGTTTCAGAGAAGAACTCAAGCTTAAAAATGCAGACTTTGTGTGTTCAATATGAATGAAACAAAACACAACTCCATGTACGAGGGGCGTTCATTAAAGATTTCCCCTGACCCACTTAGGATTATTATATCTGACTGAAATTTCACCTGTGTATTGGTACATTAGTGTATAGGTGAAATGATAATTTGCAGCAATAATCTCACATTGCTTCCTTTTTTACAGGTGTTAGATTGAATTAAGGTGTGACTATGGACCCAGTCGAGTACCGAGCAGTGATCAGTTTTCTATATTTGAAAGGTCACACCCCGAAAGAGACCTGCGATGAAATGAAACAAACCTATGAAGATGATGCCCCATCATACTGTATGATGTTGTAAAACACTGGCATAGCCAGTTCAAGTGTCGCTGAATCAAGTCTGTCGAAACAGCTCCCATTCCTGGACGCCCTCATTCTGCCATTGATGAAGACACCATCCATCAAGTAGAGACTGCCATTTTGGAAGACCGCCATATAACGTTAGCGGTCTTCCAAAATGGCAGTCTCTACTCATGTTCGTCAGTTAGCCCAAATTGTGAAGATAAGTGTAGGGTCTGTGGAAAAAATCATTCAGGATCATTTGCACATGCATAAGGTGTCTGCACGGTGGATTCCCAGGCTCCTTACTCCTTTTCAGAAGCAGGAACGAGTGGATTGCTCAAAGGCTCTTTTGGACAGGTGTCAACAAAACCAGGAAGCCTTTTTTGACAGACTTATCCTGATCAATGCTCGGTACTCGACTGGGTCCATAGTCACACCTTACTTCAATCCAGTGCTTCTCAATTATTTTCTATGACGCCCCCCCTAGGAAGAAGAAAAAATTTCACGCCCCCCTCCCTGCGCACGACTATTAATAGTATTATTTGTCTAGAAAATTATTAGTACACCTCTGCATAACAATGTACCCTTTTATTAACATTAAAAACAAAAAAAGAAAGAAACTTCCAACAAACACTGCACTCTTTTTTTGCACTGAGGACTCAAATATTAATGTGCTTTTAATACAGCTTTGTGCACATTTGTTTACGTTTTACAGAAACGAAACTTAAAAACCACATGGTCCATTTGCATAAACTCAAAGCTCAGTGGAATATAACGTGTTTTTTCTGTGACAGAGGATGTTCTGCTGATGGCAAGTCTGTTCTGTGCGTATATCACGTATTTAAGGTCGCCGAACCCTGCCCCAGAGCGACAACGAGAGCGCTACTGCCAACTACTGTTGTTGATGTGCAATTACACTTTCGTTCTAGTACAGTATGGCAAAAAAGCATGTTTCCCAGGGTCACACGCACCCCCCCTGGCATCACACCGCGCCCCCCCAGGGGGGCCCGCCCCACTATTTGAGAAGCACTGCTTCAATCTAACACCTGTAAAAAAGGAAGCAATGTGAGTTCAGTGCTGCAAATTATTATGTGACCTATAAAATAATGTACCAAAACACAGGTGAAATTTATTTGATATAATATTCCTAAGTGGGTCAGGGAAATCTTTAATAAACGCCCCTCGTATGTTTTTAAAGTGCAAACAAAATAATAACATGGAAAAAATGGGACTTTTAAATAACCATTTCTGTACACTTTCTAATTCAAAACATTTGAATTGCAATTTCGGATGCGATTGGTTTTTCACCCCTGGTCCAAATCACCAGTGACAACTGCTCCTGTCACAACAAAGGTTTCAAAGGAGGCGGTGGAAATAAAATGGCGATCGCAGGGGCCATGCTGTTGTTTAGGCAGATAACAGAGGGGGCTGTATTGTTTCAAGGAAGACCCCCTGCTAATGCTACACAGAGCTAGCAGCCCTGTGTTGCTTTACAATCAGGGGGATGGAGATAGCCATACCGCACATCTCGGACAACGGAAATCTTTCTTTCGCTATGAAGGTTAGGGGAAAACAGAAGCTAGTGTTGTCACGAATCACAATACTAAAATGTTTAACTCGATTTCAACACTAAGGAATAGAATGGATAGTTGATACCGACTCTGATACCATGATGATACTAAAAACACATTTTTTTAGACAGCAGAATGTGATTTTCAACATTAAATCGTAGCACTTTCTTGTATATTACCATGTGGTCTTATATCTGTGCAATACCTCAGTCTTCCCGGTAGCTTCCATCTTTCAATATTCAAGATTCAAGATTGTTTATTTGTCATATGCAGGATCAACACAAGGTCAACAATGCAATGAAATGCTTAGGATCAGAAGAACCGTTGACTCGCTAAGATAGTCAAGAAGTAATAATAGTACGCAATAATAGTACATGGTAAAAAAGTGTTGCAAAAAGTGCAGGGGAAAAAGTAAACAATATAATAAAATAAAATGTAATAAAATAAAATAAAATACAAAAGGTACAGGTAGGATTAAATAAGGTGTAAGAAGAGTACAGTGGTCCCTTGTTTATTGCGGGGGTTAGATTCCAGAAATAACGAGTAATGATAATGAGTGAAATCCGCGAAGTAGGACAACTTTATATTTTACAATTATTATACATGTTTTAAGGCTGTAAACGCCTTAAAACACTGGAATTAACGTTTTCTCACATTTCTCTCTCGTTTAAACACTCAAACTTTCGTAGATTTTCAACAAAATGTATTAATAGTGAAGCGTGGGGGCTCCGCTGTGAGCCCTGCCGGACGCGCAAGGGGAGCGGAGACATGAGTCACTGGATCCGGACGCAATGCGCACCAACCCGTTGGAGAAGTGCGCGTGGTCAAATCCGTGACAGAACAGCATGACTGGCGCAAGGCCGGGGCTGCGAGCACGAGATCGAACCACGGCGCCCGGACCATGCCTCCCCCTCAGGACCGCGTCCTCACAGCCTGAGCCACAAACCGAACACGCACAAACGAACGCAAGAGCCGAACGAAACCAGCAAAGAGCCGCACGGGGTGATTTAATCCTGGTCTAGACCTGGTCCACTCCTGGATTAGTCCAGGACCAGTCCAGGTTTAGACCTGGTTTAGACCTGGTCTAGGCCTGGGTTAGTTCTGGTCTAGACCTGGTTTAGTCCACGTTTAGTCCTGGTCTAGTCCCGGTCCCCCCTGTGTCCCCCATCTATCAATCGGCAAAGGTCTAGTCTCTTAGTCAATCAGGACGCAGAACACAATGTTACACTATAAAAAAATAAATAAAAATTAAAAAATTCGCGAAACAGCGAGGCCGCGAACAGTGAACCGCGATAGAGCGAGGGACCACTGTATTTCAAAGATTGCACATAATATAGTGTAGTATAAATATTGCACGTGGATTTTGTATTGCACACGTGGAAGTATGCGCTAGCTCTCCCCCAGACCTCCTTTCGTCACCTTGAACCTCTCCACTCCCCGTTTCTCTTTCTCGACCCCCCTTGTATTTCCCCCAAGTACCTTCAAGCCCCTTTTTTGTTCTTTTTTACAGTCTTGGTGCTAGAATACACGGTATACAGAAGATAACCGTTATTGTTTCAAAATGCTTGGGCCAAGGACGCACACAAATCTACCAACATCTTTTTGACACGGCAGTAAGCTGGGCTGGGTGAGTTGGTAGTAAAAAAGAAAAAAAATTGAAGGACTCTGGAGATAATTCATTGGTGTTGTTTTGGTAAGCTTTTTATGTTATGAAAACAATTGCGGGAACTAAGAACAATTGAATCCTGTGACACCAGGTTGGACATCAGGGGGACTCCAAAGTAAAGTTTTTCACAATAACATTTAATTTGTGGTTGTTTATTATGCAAAAAGTACACACAAAAGTACACACAAGAGTACACAACATTACAGCATTTGTTTTTAGTAGGTTTACAGCTTTCTTAGTGACTCATGTCGAGTTTTTTGGGGGGGTCATTCTCTTTCCAGGAAAACATGACAGTCATTTCAACAGTGGGAGTGGACCACAGAGTGAACTCCAGGTGCTGAAGAAGACGGGGGATGTGTAAGATTTAAAGTAGAAGATATTTTCATCAGCAGCCCAACTTTTTGAATGACATGTCAGAGATATGAGTAGAGAGCCCTTTGAATGCTCTTCTTTGTCACCTAAGTGTGAGTCAAGCTGTTACTCGGTATTTGTGAATGAGTGGTGCTTTAAATATGTTTGAAAGATGGCACAATAGTATTTGGACATTTACAGTGTTTTGAATAAAAGGGCAAAAGTTACTGTGTAGTTATAATATTATTTTGATATATTGTTAATAAGATTATATTGAACCACTGCAAGATATAACAAAGATAATGAAAAAGTATGGTAAAGATGCGTGAAAAGTCCCTCAGTCGTCCAGGTAGAATCCATGATAAAAGGAGAAGTTCAATTTGTCAACTGGACAAAGTTTGTTTGGTTGAAAACCAGCACAAGAACCAGAGCTGACGAAGCCTCTCGGATGAGCGGCGAAACGTTTTCAACCAAACAAACTTTGTCCAGTTGACAAATTGAACTTCTCCTTTTATCAAAGTATGGTAAAAGCAAAATAGGATTAAATAAATGTATTATGTAATTTGTTTTTCACGTAAATATATGCAAAATGTAGATGAGAATGCAGCAGGGAGTCAAAAATACAAATGTATACTGATAATTGTTTAAATGACAGCTTTTTATTATTAAATAAACTCATTATATAGACTCTATTCAAAGATTTCATAGAAAATTCAATGTGTGAACAGGCATAATATGACGAGTCTTATCTTTATAATCTGAGGCTCAGGATGAAATAATTAACTAGCTTCCTAGTAAATAAAAATGATATGGTAAATGGTCACAGTTTTATATCTCATTTTTCCACGTTCAAGGCACTCAAAGCACCTTACATCAAGGAATCCCTTACCCATTTTATTATATTTTATTATATATTTTTTATTACATTGTTTACTTTTTTCTCTTGTATTTTTATTGCTGCTATTAGTAATTCTCGACTATCTTAGCGAGTCAACGGGTTCTTCTGATCCTAAGCATTTCATTGCATTGCTGACCTTGTGTTGATCCTGCATATGACAAATAAACAATCTTGAATCTTGAATTCACACACACACTCATACACCAGTGTGCACAGACACTGGGGGCAAGTATTCATGTGTGGGAGCTGGAATCACACCAACCAACTGGTGGGTCAGTGGTTCTGACCGCTCAACCAATGATGTTGAATGTCAAGAGCGGGATTCGAACTGCCAAACCGACAACGCTGACAAACGCTGTACCAACAGAGCTACTGCCGTCCTATTATAACAGTAAATTCACTCTAGAAAAGCACACAACACTGGGATCATCACACTGTTTGGGCATTAGTTTAAGAATGAGCTGGGAGTCCTATAGTTTTATCAAAGCAGGCCAATAAATAAAGAGAAAAGGAGAATTGTTAACAAAAGTGATTAAGTGGACATTGACACTGACACTGACACTGAAAATCACCAATTATGTCACTGACAATTAGAGCTATATGGCCTAAAAATAAAATCTCCGATTTTTTTTTTTTTTTTTACAAAAAAATCAGATTTCCGATTTTAATTGATTTTTCTCTGCCCTACTCAAAAACAAATAAAGGATGACAGACAAATGGCTCAAAATAATGCAACGCCATGCTTATCATATGGCACACAGTTCAAAAATGTTTCAGGGACTGTTTGCTTGTTTGACTTTGGACAGTGTGCTCGCACTGTGGCTATTTTCATTCTGCTGCGCTTCTCCCACTCCGCTGCGTGACTCTGCTTTAGGTGCTAGAATAAATTTGTCGCGCTGCTTCCTTTGGTTGCAACAGCTTTTGAACCGACCTTACAGCAAACACTCATTTGTTCTAAGTCCAACGCAAGAAAACCGAACCAGTCCCATATAACAGATGTAGCGACACCTTTCTTTGGTACAAGCGCCGGCTTTCTCTCAGTCGCTGTCATTCTAGCTTGTACAATGTTTGGGTGCGCCCCGCTAACTTACCCGTGTAGAGCGTGGCAGCGCATTAGTTCCGCTCTCATGTAAAAAAAAAATTGAAAAATCGATTTTCATAAAAACACATCGTCCTGAACTGTAAATTTGAATTAATTGATTTAATCGATAAATCACGCATGTCTACTGACAATGTGTTGATTTTGTCACTTGTTCAAATATTGGGTTTAAGTACTATAGTATTACAGGTTCCTAAGTCCATTTAGCACAGGGAAAAGCCCAGACTAATCCTGTTGTTTAGGTCATTCTCCTCCTGAGAGTGATGGGGGTACCTCTGCTCCTCGCCTCCTCTGCCCCTTCCTCTTCTGTTCCTCTGCCCCCTTCTCCTCTCCTCCCCTGCACCTCCTCTTCCCCCTCCTTTCCTCCTCTGTTCCTCTCTTCCTTTTCTCCTCAGCTCCTCTTACAAGATCAGTGTTTAAGTGGTCTGTGTGGACACATGGGACAGGCCTGAACAGCTCTGACAGGAGGCAGATGGGAATCGCCTCAGGGAGATTTACTTTTGTTCTGAAGAAAAAGAGACCACTGATTTACAAACACTAAAAGCTAGCAAAACACCTGAAAGGCTAGCAAAAACAACACAGAGATTAGCAACAAAACATTAACTAAGCAAATAGACAAACAAAAAAAATGCACCAGTATTTAAAGGTGCCCCGCTCTCTTTGCCCTGTAAAAGACACCAGCTATAAACATTGTTCCTTTCGCCAAGTAAATTTAACTGTCGCTTTACAATTTTTCTATATCCATTAGGGCTGTCCCGACTATTCGACGTAATCGATTACGTCGAAGACGTAAATAAGTCGGCGTGTGCAACATACCGTCGTTTACGTGATTTGCAAAAAAAAAAAAAAAAGTGATTTGCGCGAGCGGTAGATGTGCTGGAACAGAAGCGGTAACAATGGCTGCACGCCCGAGGGTGCCCGAAGATGATGAAGATCAGCCCAATAAACGGACAAAGACATCTAAAGTGTGGAGATATTTTAAAGAGAAGGCACACGAAGACTTCGTCGTGTGCCGCATTTGCAAGAAGGAGTTGGCGTACCATAGCAGCACCACATGGAAACGTAATTACGTTTCCCTTTCTTTGATTAGAATAGTATTACTATTTATTTAGACCTGCAGTCGGCACAGACAGTGTTGAATAGCGCAAGGTGCACTGTGCACTTTGATTTCTTGTATAGCCTGTCGCTATGCTGGCGGCGTGCATAGCAACGACACGGAGATAAAGCAATGATTCGTAATTTGCCCGTTATAGACTGAATATTCAACACCTGAGGGTGACAGTGGTCGGGATGTTTGTAGAAGAGCTTGTATACAAAGTAAAAAAGTAAATTAAGACAAAAGAAGAGCGCATATTCCTGCCAACAGCGGGAGATGTGTAGTGAGAGGAATGCGCGCCTGATTCAGAGAGGTCTCATGTCCGTTCTCCTCCCCGGTGCACAGTGCACCTTGCGCTATTCAACACTGTCTGTGCCGACTGCAGGTCTAAATAAATAGTAATACTATTCTAATAATATAATAATACTCATAATTATGTAATAATAATAATAATAATAATTATTATAATTATAAAAATAAAAGAGCAGTTATATACCCTGTTGGGGAAAAAAAAACTCAAGTTCTGTTTGTAATACAAACTTTGTATTCAGTTTGCACTCATGTGAGTCAGTGTTCTTACTAACTAACATAATTGAAATTTGTGTATAAAGTTATTTATTCTTATCAATTATTTGATTTGCCTTTTATTTTTATTTGGGCATGCCTTCATTTCTTGAAGATTAAACTGCAAAACTTTTAAGTTTGAGAATGAATAAATAAATATTTTTTACTGTTCATAAAAGCGTGTCAAGCCTGTTTGTAATACCCGCCAACCCAAAAAACATTACTTAAAAAAATAATCGTGACTATTCGAAAAAAATAGTTGATAGATTAATCGGGAGAAAAATAATCGTTAGGGACAGCCCTAATATCCATGGAGATTAAGTGGTGCCACAAAGCCAAGTTACAGGTCAGATCTGTGGAGAGGCGAGAGGCGGTCATGGCAAGACTTTTCGAAGGTATTTTTAAAGGTGCACTATGTAACTTCTCTGGTTGGGGTCTGTTACCTTCTTGTTTTTTTCTTTGGAGATGCCATTACTCTGCCTGAAATGTTCCACAGTATGACATTAAACAGTTTACGTTACATGTATTCAATTACAGGTGGTTTTATAGCTCAAAAATACCAAGAAAAACAGTGACTGTGAGTGGGGTTGCTCTGACCTGTAACTTGGTCTGGTTTCGATGAAGATAGAAAGGTTTAATGCCGTACTGTGAAACATTCCAGATGAAGCAGCAACATCTCCATGAAGAAACACAAACAGAAACACATCTGACGGACCCTCCACCAGAACATCTAATCAGCTGACAATGCCTGTGTACCGTCAATGGCACCCTGACCTCAGTTTGAGAACCACTCTGGGCTAGGTATTTCGAAGTAACACCCATTCTACTTCTTAGGCAACAATTTATCTTAGTAAAAGTACAATCCTGGTAATCCTTAGTATTTCATTTAGTGCGCTGTGATTGGCTGAGAGCTTCACGCTACAACAGGCGAGTAAACAATGAAGTAAAAGAGTAAAACACAGGTATGCAACTATGCTTAACAGTTAATGGAAGATTGTGACAAATACGGCGATGACTGAACAGTTAAAGGTCCTATGTTACATTATGTTTAACACACGAATCCTGCATATTTAGGCTGAGTTCTTCTCTCAAACTGAAAACACTCTGTTCCACCTTGTGATGTCATGCGGTAATACGGGAAGTGCTCGATTGTGTTTTTCCCATACACTAGAATCATTTGGATAATTTTATCCCTAGAATTGCCAATCTCTTCTAAACTAAAGGTAGCTGTTAACTGGAAAACTACCGCTTCATGACATCACAAGGTGCAACAGAGCATTTTGAGCTTTGGAGATGTATACAGACTAATAACAAAGGGTTACTGAATGAAGCAAAACACAATTTCAGGTATGTGTTTGATGAGGCAACAACATTATAACATGACAAAAAGCTCACAAGATCAATTTTGTGTAGTACATGACCTTTGAAATTAGGGCTGGGCGATAAATCGAGATTTGCGATATCTCGAGATGTTTTATGAAATCGATTAAAATTTTGGCATATCAAAAATCTCGAGAATAAGATTTCGCCACTCTGCTTATTTTCCTGAACTGTGTTGTGGAGCTGCCTCCTTCTTGCGTTTGCGTTTCACTGCGTCTCGTGGTTCCCCCTCCCCATAGGGCGGCAGTAGCTCAGTGGTAGAGCGCTTGCCTGGTGATCCAGGGGCTGGCGGTTTGAATCCCGCTCTTGACGGGTGGACCACATGTGATCCAAGCTCCCACAGATGAGCGCTGCCGTTGTGTCCTTGGGCAAGACACTTAACACCACCTCGCCCCCAGTGTCTGCGGACACTGGTAGCCCCCATGGCAGAAGATACATCGAGGCCCGTTGTGACGTGAGCCACCTGTGGGAGGATTCTCCAGCTGAAGTCCTGACCAAGCCAAAGCAAGATCATGGAGATGGTCCCCGGGCGCAGTAATGTGCTGCCCACTGCTCCTGATGACAGGATGGGTTAAATGCAGAGGACAAATTTCATTGTACTTGTGACAATGACAATAAATAAATATTCTATTCTATTCCCCCTCCCCTCGCATGTAAGCCGCATGTGTTTGTTGATAACTTATCCAACATGGCGGCGCCCACAGAAGCGTCCATGAGAGAATTCATACCAAAGAAAACAAACGGCTCCACCACCACCACTTCTAAGAAGACACAACAAACAACGCTCCAAACATCTTTACCCCGGTGTCTACCCTATGGAAAAACAAGTGCAAGGTGGGTCAGCATTACGGAGTCCATTGCCTTCCATATCGCAAAAGACATGACGCCCATAGCGGTTGTTGAGCGACCGGGCTTCATACGAATGCTAAAAACGCTTGACCCTAGATACAATCTACCTAGTCGCCACTTTTTTGCGAGACAGAAACCTCAGCAACATTGTCAGTGCGGTACAGGTACAGAGCAAGCAGTGGCTGAGGATGCAGTGTTTTGGGCACAGGCTGCATTTGGCGATCGGTGAGTTTTAATCTCTCTCTCTCTCTCTCTCTCTGTCTCTCTCTCTCTGTGTGTGTGTGTGTGCGTGTGTGTGTGTTGCCAATGAGTGAAATATTTGAAAAAAATTGATGCAGAATAATGTGCTAAGTTAAAGCAAATACACACACACAAACACACACAAATATAAAACGTACTACAGTCACAAAACACACGAGAATTCATGGATTGAGGATCTATTAATCTATATTTAAAAAACAATTAATTTAATGTGTGCTTTTTCACTTGGCTACGAAATGAGGGATTTTTTTTGGTCTTTTATCTTAAATGTTAAAGAAGCACTTCATAAGAACTGTCTACCCTCAGGTTTTATGTTTACAATTAAAATAAGGCAATATACTACTTCCTTGGTTTTTCCTACTTCCTACTACTTCCTTTTTTTCCCTGCATAGATATCGAGATATATATCGTATATAGAGATATAGCAAACACATATCGAGATTATTTTTTTTCTCCATATCGCCCAGCCCTATTTGAAATAAGACTCCCTTGGATATTATAGCACACTATTCTCTCTTAACACTATGTTATCTTAAAAATCCAGTCTTCGCCTGAGTTATTTATTATTCTAAATGCAATTTTAATGTGTTTGTGATTGACCTTGCAGCTATAGCAGACAGTAGAACCATACAGCACTGTGTACTTTACATCATAAAGTGAAAGGGCTTGCAGTAGATTTTTGTCTATGTATTAGAGCAAAATATGTCTTGCCGCATTACAGATAAATTGTAAGCAGCTCTTGAGGTCCAAACAAGTCCGTTGTGTACTGTCTGCATTTAATTATAATGTATTTTAACTATTTTTCTATTTAATTTTGATTTGTACATATACATTTATTATAATTATTTTTATTTTTATAATTATGACATCTGACACTGGTCTATTGCTCTTTGGTTGCTATTCCATCTTTTTTTTTTTACCCTCTGTTATATATTATATTTGATGAGTGAGCTACTGTATCCAAACAATTTCCCTTGTGGATCAATAAAGTTTGTCTAAGTCTAAGTCTAATTTTCTTATCTCATAATTAGGACGTGCGCAGTAGCATGCTAGTTGTTGTTAGCATTACTGTGACGGCAAACTCCGGTTTGGCTTCTGACAGTTGTGAAAAGCGCTTATAAACTCATCAGGGTGAATAATTCATCCCAACCGCCATCAGACTGTACAACTCCACTGTATAGTCCAAACGTGCAATATTGTCTTTAAATACTCTCCTAGTTACTGTTTCTTATTATTATTACTTGTATAACTCCACTGTATGGTCCTATTGTGCAATATCGTTTTCCCAATGTGCAATATTGTTTTTTCAATACTCCTATCGTGCAATATTGTTTTTCCAACGTGCAAGTATTGTTTTTTTCAATACTCTCCCTGTCACTGCTTTTATTATTATTATTACTATTATTATTATTATTATTATTATTCAATTTATTACTTATTTTATTATTATTATTACCTATCTTTATGCCATTCTTGTCTGCATGCACTTGTCTTTCTTGTTCAAACTGTCTCTACCTGGAGCTACTGTGACAAGTAAATTTCTCCTGTGTGAGATCAATAAAGTCTTATCTTATCTTATCTTGATTACGATGCTCAGAATACCTAAGGTAAGTGAGGATTAACTTGCCAATGCAAATCGTTTAAAATGAACTCGCTCTGGTTTTTACATTTAAAGGTGCATTGTGTAACTTTTCTGGTAGAGGGTCCGTCAAATACTTGGCAATAACGTTTCCATGGAGACTTGTCTTGAATGTTTCACAATATAGTATCAAAGCCTTTTATTACACATTTAAATAATTTAAATAATTTCCCTTGTGGATCAATAAAGTTTGTCTAAGTCTAAGTTAAGATACTAAAAATGAAATTGCAATAATGGTCAATAAGAAAGAACACTGTTGCATAAGGAAACAGAGATAACAGATGTAGATTAATACATTTAAAGAGGAGGTGTGAACAGAACAGGTTGCACTGGTCAAGAATTCCCAACAGGATGGCCAAAAACCTGAAGTGTGTCAGTGTCAGCGAGAGGTGAAGTTTCAAAATACATTGTCCAGTTATATAAATACAGAATATCACAGTTATATACGAGCAGTCGTACGGAAAACAGTTCATTGTTGATACGATGATTGACAAAAACATAGGCTTATCTGTTACATAAAGTTGTTTTTCTTGGCATTCGTGGAGAAATGTTAGTATCATGACAATAAAAATAACTAGAAACAGCAGAAAGAACTGAAATGTTTGTTCGTACAGTTCTTAGATCGAAAATAACCATCCACTATCTTTTGGAACTCAGTGTATGAAAGCTCTGGAAATTCCTGCGAGGTGCTTAACGCTGAAGTAAGGTCACAGATGGAGGCACATTGTTCCTGTGACTTGTCTCATTCAAATGTGAAAAATGCTAAGCTCTGAAAATCCTCTGTCTCCTCCATCATAAATAACAAGGACACAAACAGAGATAAAAAAATCCACTCGCACACTGTATCCAATCTGAACTAGCATTGCTGAACTGCCTGGCTGCAACCCTATCTGGGACAGGTGCTGCTAGGTCTGGATCTTCTAAACAGAGGTCCCCCCTTTGTCCAAACAATAGCCATGCAGCCAATGGCCCAGTGTCTTCAAGTGTTTCCCAGGCCTTGTTAGGAGATAGAGCAGACAGTAAACAGGAGGCTCACCATAAACAACTACCTGTGGGCCAGTGGTGGAGGGGCAGTCTGTGAGGTCCAAGGATGGTCAAATGGTGCTGCTAATTATCTCTTATTGCTCTTATTTGATGTGACTGGTTTTATTGTTTTAGAAATTGTGAGATTCAGCGTTTGAGCATTTATTTATTTATTTGTTTGTTTCTATTATTATTGGTTTATTTTTAGAAACTGTCTGTTCATGAAATTTGCTAAAATTAAGTGGATTGGATTTTCCTTTTTTTGAATTTTTTTTTCCAAATAAAAATGATTCATATTATTAATATTCATATTTTACTTGTAAAGTCCTACAGGAAAGTTGACTTAAAGGTCCCATGGCATGAAATTTTCACTTTCTGAGGTTTTTGAACGTCAATGTGAGCTCCCCTACCCTAGGGCCCCCCCCATGGCTAAAAGTTGCGAAATGTCTAAACTGAGCATTTACGGTCCTTTTCTGCGTTAGAAAAAAACACAGCTCAAACGGGCGATTCTCAACAAGGCACCTTATTGACGTCAGCTCGAAAAATGCAGCTCCACCCCCCGTCTGTGTCTACTCAGCATCTCTGTAAATCACGGCCAGAGAGTTTGGACTGCGAATGCGCTAGGCAATGCGAAATTCGTTTTTTAATTTGCCTGGAGGCACGTCCGAGTGTTTCTAGGCTCAGAAGTCCTTTATCTGAGCCTCTGGACCTTTGAACAGCAGTGGTTCAATTTTATTTTCTGTGGAAATGTGTTTATTTTTCAATGGAACGCTTCTCATCTCTTCTCCACGCAAAAACGCGGAAATGGATCAGCCGAGAGCTGAGAGCGGAGAGTTTGGCCACGCCCCCACCCTCTACTATAGGCCATCTCTGTCCTCCTCATTTGCATTCAAGCAACAACGCCCATAATGGACTGTTCAGAGAGAAAAATTACTCTTTCTCATCTTATCTCTGTTTCTCATGCACTGAGTCTTGATTTTGGAGAAGGATTCATTTACAGTATTAGAGAACCATCAAAGAGCCATATAAAAGCATCAAGAAGTACAGGGGGTCCTCGGGTTACGACGGTCTCGGGTTACGACGTTTCGTGGTTACGAACGCGCCCCCATTAAAAAAAATATGTATATATTACGCGTCATTCCGTCTTACACGGTTTAGCGTGGTAAGAGATGTAAACAAACGCGAACGGCGCACGGCGCAAGAATACGCTCTGTTGTGTTTGTAGGGAGAAGAAGACAGCCTCATGTGCGTGCCCAATGTGGGCGGAAGTACCTGATGTGGGCTCTGATCTGCTCCTATGATAGCGGCAGTGATAACCAAGCAGCGTAGTGGTCTAATTATTGAGATGGAAAGGTTATTGGTGCTTTGGTTGGAAGATCAAAGGCAAAATCCGGTTTACGACGAAATTCGGGTTACGACGCGTCTTAAGAACGGATCAACGTCGTAACCCGAGGACCCCCTGTACCATGTCATGGGACCTTTAAGTTGTAATTATTTTTGATCCAGTCTGACTCCACTAATTCATGCACATTTTAGTTTAAATATATCT
The DNA here is from genome assembly GCA_036785185.1 of Paratrypauchen microcephalus. NCBI lineage: Eukaryota > Metazoa > Chordata > Actinopteri > Gobiiformes > Gobiidae > Paratrypauchen > Paratrypauchen microcephalus. The sequence goes on from JAVJIX010000088.1 coordinate 1,855,136, forward strand.
CAAATGAAAATATCACATATTGATATTGCATATTACATTTTTTTTCCAATATTGTGCAGTACTATTGTTAAAATACTAAAATTTCAAACTCGATCTGAATACAGAATAGGCTTAATACACAATACAGTAAAAAACACTCTATTTACACAAAAGAATATGATTTTCAACATTAAATAATTGGATTTTCTTTTATACTCCCATGTGGTCTAATCTGATATAATCCCTCAGTGGTCCAGGTAGGTTCCACAGTGGTCCATACTAGTCTATGTGCTCTTATACTTGTTCTGATACAGCTCAAGATCATTTAAAAACTAAAGGAAAGGTTCATTTCTGTCCTGTGAATGTGACTTTTTTAGTATCAATCTAAATGTAATATCTAGTTTAGATACTAGTTTTAGTATCAATTCGTATCTCATTTCTAATACTTTTGACAACTCTAGTCCTAGTGTTAATACTGTGGTAGTAGTATGTGTTTGTGATGTATTCGCAACAGGTGCACAGTAGGAATGTACTGGAGCTTGTATCAACACACCAGTGTCTGGAGAAAAAGAGGAAAACAGTGCGAGAAAAACAAGGATAAGAAGTAAGTAACTGTACGCTTCGCAAAATTCTCAAGGGGTCCGTATTCCACTGACGATGCAGTAATCTGTGTACAGGAAGCCACGCAAGCTGTAATAGGTAATGGCTGTTGTGGGCTGAGCTTTGCATGTTGTCTAAGCCTAAAAAAAAAAAAAAAAAACCTATAATACGTGACTACAGCTGTATGCACTGAGACAGGACTGTGCAGATTCCAAAACAATTTCCCTTGTGGATCAATAAGGTTTGTCCAAGTCTACGGTAAGTCTAAGATTCAAAAATGTCATTCTAGATTGTTTTATATCTATTTTTTCCCTGTATTATTATGCTTTTGTCAAACATTGAGAGATACAGCACTAACTCCATATAACTGTACAAAAACTCACTCTTATGTAACAGATAACCCTATGTCCTGTCAATCATATCATCTTTGCATTGTTTTCCTTACGACCTCTTTTATATAGCTGAAAAGCGCTTTATAAATATTGTTTGATTGATTGATTGATTGAGATATTTTCTTTTTTACTTTATTTCTATATTTAATTTTTACTTGTACATTTCTGCTACTATTTAGATTGCATTATTAATATTTATATTTTTTCTCTTTCTTATTATTCTTGCTCTCTTTCTTGTTCTTATTATATCTTGGGATGTGGGAGCAACTGTGTCTAAGTCTAAGTTTTTTTTTTTTAATATAGTTTTCCTATATTATTATGCTTTTATTATGTACTACAGTGCCCAATAGTAACGTAGCTGAGTTTAAAACTATTACATAATCAAAACTGGCCCTACATAAACGCCTCAAACTGAGCTTATCAGACATATGCTCTTCAAAAACATCTATAACAACATCGGCCATGAAATCCCCATATGGATTGCTATCTAAAATGGATATTGGTCAGTGCTTATTCTGTGTCAGGCCCAGTGGAATAAAATATACTAAAAAGTAGTGTTGTTTCCAAACTCCATCTCCATACTAGAAAGAAAGAAAGAAAGAAAGAAAGCTATGCCTTTATTAGTCCCACAGTGGGGAAATTCCAGTTCTGCATTTAACCCATCCTGTTATCAGGAGCAGTGAGCAGCACATTACTGCGCCCGGGGACCATCTCCATGATCTTCTTGCTTCGGCTTGGTCAGGACCAAAGCTGGAGGTACCTATGGTGCATGTTTTGGGTTGGTGGGGGAAACCGGAGTGCCCGGAGGAAACCCACCCAGACACGGGGAGAACATGCAAACTCCACACAGAAAGGCTCGGGTGACCCGGGGATTGAACCCAGACCATGCATGCAAACTAAGGAATAGACTTGATATTCAATACCGATTCAGATATAACGATAACAAAAAACACTTTATTAGACCATTAGAATGTAATTTTCAACACTAGATCATAGTACTTTCTTTTATATAACCACGTGACCTTGTATCTGTGTAATCCCTCAGTCATCCAGGTATATGTGGTCTTATACTAGTTCTGATACACCTCAAGATCATTCTAAAGCTATTCAGCTTAATAAGGTTAATAATCTATCCTGTGATGTGACTTTTTCAATATCCATTCCTGCTCAAATGAGTATCTAGTTTTGATGCTAGTTTTAGTATCAATTAGTAAAGTCCGATAGTTCACTTGCTTTGATCCGGACCAATTTTTTTAAATATTTATTTTGGTGCGGTTTGCTTTCACACTGCAGTTTTTTCCCAAGCGAACCAACATCTATAAACAAAACCACGTGTGCTGAGGTCACTCAGCCATTGGACAGAAATGAGCCGTGTCCAAACGCCGTGTCCAAACATGGAAGGAGGAGAATCATGGTGCTGTTTTCAATCTAGCCTTAGCGGTATGGTTTGCTCAGTTTTGACAGTTCACACAAATGTCTGAGCAGCATCGTGAGGTTTACACGATTGTACAATCAATTTCCAAACGACGAAGACACAGGGCAAGACGACTACGGAGGACAGCGCTCATGTGTGCGCATCAAATTCTGACTCTTACTCTTCACGCAAAACTTAAGTAAGCCTCGTAAGTTTCGTTTAGTTTAGTTTCATTTCGTCAGCCTCGGTTTCCCATAATGCTCGACATACGACGGGAGCTCGTTAAGTACAAAAAGCCAACTTGTGTCCGATCGGCTGGTTAGCTCAACTGGTAAGTCATGGACTTTCCCCCTGGAGGTTGTAGGTTCAAACCCCCCCCGGGCAATGAGCTAACCAGTGTGGGTCCTTGGGCAAGACCCTTCACGGTACTGCCCCCCGGGCGCCGAAAAAGATGGCTGCTCACTGCTCCTGAAAAAGGATGGGTCAAATGCAGAAGTCAAATTTCTCCCGTGTGTCACTGTGTGTCATTGTGTGTGAGACCAATAAAGGCTAAAAGCCTAAAACTTAATCTTAATCGAGTCCAGTCTGCATTCTCACCTCAAACGAACCAAAACAGAGTTCGAATGGAACCGTGCCGAGACTGAGCTTTTTAGGTGGTCTCGGTTCACTTGTTTGCTCCGAATCGAGATTTTAGTTTTTTATTCACACCAGCCCAAAAGGTCCGAATCAAAGGAGCAAACGAACACTGGTTCGTTTTAAACGTACCAAACAAGGCAGGTGTGAAAACCACCTTATTTTAAATATTTCTGACAACCCTACTCAGGACTCAGGAACCAATGGAATAAAAAGGTACTAAAAAGAGCCCATCAGCTGAATGAATACATGACATTACCATATATCAAAATTAACCTTTTAAAATACCTTTATACAGAGCCTACAGTTGCTGATTCAACTCTTTACCATTTCCCTATGACTGTAACTTCCATAGCTGGGGGCCGTGAACGTATATTGACACATACCTGAGCTGCTGATGTCACTGAAGGCTCCTGGGAATGTCATTTAGAGACATCTGGATAGAGCCACGCACCTGTCTGTCCCTACCGTGACTACCCCTGTCAGGTATGTGTGCGGATATAGCCCCGTGTTTTGCTGTTTGCTCAGAACCATATTCTCTAAGCTGTTCAAACAAGGCAATGGCTCTTTTCAGCATTAAGCAAAAACAACAGTGACTCACCTAGAAGTCACTGAGCAGGTAAAAAGTTAAGTCATGTCACTACAGTATATTCAGTGTTTTGGGGACAGATAATGAAATTGTCAAACGTAAAATCAAATACTAATTGATATTAAAACAAGTATCAAAAGTAGATACCCATGTAAACAAGTATGGATAATAAAAAAGTCAAATTGACCTTTCCCGAACAGCTAGAATGACCTTTAACTGTATAAGGTCTGCAGCACGCTGTCTGCATCTAATTAAGACAATATTTATTGTCAGTTAATCAATAAGTGTGTGTTAACATGCTAGTAATGAAAAGTGCTAAACTAACCATGGAGAAATATTAGGATGTTCAGAATGCTTAAAGCTGCACTATGTAACTTTTTGGTTGGGGGTCCGTCACCTTCTTGTTTCTATGGATTGGTTTTATTGCTGTGCTTCAAATTTTCAAATGTTCCACGTGTTCTGAAAATGCATGCTTAAAGGTGCAACTTTTCTGGTAGAGGGTCCGTCAAATGTTTTTCTCCATGGATATGTGGATATGTTACAATTTTGCCTGGAATGTTTCACAGTATGGTATTAAACCTTTCTATCTTCATGGAGACCAAACCAGACCAAGTTACAAGTCAGATCTGTGGAGAGGCAACCCCACTCACAGTCAGAGTGTCTGTTTGGCTTGGGATTTCTGAGCTATAAAACCACCTGTAATTGAATAAATGTAAGGTAGAGCTGTTTAAAGTCTTTTTGTGGAACATTCCAAGCAGAACAATTGACAGAGAAACAAGCAGGTGATGGACCCTCCACCAGAAAAGTTACACAATGCACATTTAAGTTGTGGGTGAATAGAAACATGTATAAATCACAATATTTGTCCAGAAAATAATAAAAAAAAATAAATGTTACACTTGCCCTCATTTCAATTTCACAGTTGTAAATTTCTGCATGTTTCTCCCCAGCTCAATCCGCCCCTCACCGTGTCCAATCCCTACACAAACATTTAAGGCCCATAACCGTAAATCGCTCTCCAGGAAACATGGACGACCGCAGGCTAGCACAAAAACACAGCCCCTCCGACTCACTGAACGCGGAAAGTTACTGCCCAACAAATCCTGTGTTCTTCCTCCGCTTACAACAGCGGCCCCCATTAAAACCATTATGCACTCGAAGAAATCAGTAGTTTATGTGAGGCACAAGTCGCGAGTGGCCACTTCACTTTGGCAGCGGGGCACACTTGAGGGCAGGTCTGGACTGGCATAGTAAAGAGGAGATCGGCTGCTTAAAAAGGGCGAAATGAAAACACGAGGTGCAGATGGGGAGAGGGGAAAGGTCTATGTTTTATGACTGAATGGATTTGACTTGCACTCTGACATTAACCTCTACCTTACATTTATTTAAAAAAGAAAATGCAGCTCAAAAACTACCTAGAAAAACAACATTCTGACTGTGAGCGGGGTTGCCTCTCCACAGATCTGACCTGTAACTTGGTCTGGGTTGGTCTCCATTAAGATAGAAACGCATCTTAAGATAGAAAGGTCTTAATGCCATACTGTGAAAACATTCCAGACTTTAAGTGAATGTTATAATGATCATTTATGTGTTTGCATTATAATGTTAATGTATTTTTCTTGTCCTGTGAAGTACTTTGAATTATTTTTAGTATAAATTATGTTCTAAAAATATACCTTCCCTAGCCTTTGTCTGCAACCAAATTATAATATTATTTAAAGGAATAATGTTGTTTTCTCAGTCTAAAACATACCTGGATTTGTTTTTGTTTCATTCATGTATGTTTAAGTAGACCATCACCATCTCCAGAGCTCAAAATACTTAGTTCAACCTTGTGACATCATTAGGTGGTAAAGTTAAAGTTACAGTACACTGTAAGTACTCTTAAAAAGTACTTTTAAAAATACAAAAGCATTTTATATAAACCAAATATGCTTGGAAGTTGGTATGCTAATTATTGTTAGCATTTCCCTGATGGCAAAAAATGTCTTAAAAAAAACACACACACACACACACACATTATAAGTTATTTGCTTATGAACTTATTGTGTTGAATAATTTGCTCAGAATGCATAAGGTAAATGAGGAATGGTTTTGGACCACTGCAAACTGTTTAAAATAGCTTATATTGTTCTGTTTTTCACATTTTAAGACAGGAAAACATGCAATGCCTTTAAAAATTGTTTAAAGATCCCATGACATGGTACTTCTTGATGCTTTTATATGGCTCCTTAATGGTTCCCTAATACTGTAAATGAATCCTTCTTCAAAATCAACACTCAGTGCATGAGAAACAGAGATAAGATGAGAAAGAGTATTTTTTTCTCCCTCAGAACAGGTCATAATGGGCGTTGTTGCTTGAATGCAAATGAGGAGAAAAGAGCTGGCCAATAGTAGAGGGTGGGGGCGTGGCCAAACGCTCCGCTCTCCGCTGTAGCCCTCAGCTGATCCATTTCCTTGTTTTTGCACGGGGGAGAGATTTGAAGCGTTCCATTGAAAAATAAACACATTTCCACATAAAATAAAATTAAACCACTGCTGTTCAAAGGTCCAGAGGCTCAGATAAAGGACTTCCGAGCCTAGAAACACTCGGACGTGCCTCCAGGCAAATAAAAAAACGCATTTCGCATTGCCTAGCGCATTCGCAGTCCAAACTCTCTGGGTGTGATTTACAGAGACGCTGAGTACAGACAGACGAGGGTGGAACTGCATTTGCATTTCATTTTTCGATCTGACGTCAATAAGGTGCCTTGTTCAAAATCGCCTGTTTGAGCTCCGATTTTTTGTAACGCAGAAAAGGATCGCAAATGCTCAGTTTAGACATTTCACAACTTTTAACCATGGGGGGGGGCCCAAAACAGGGTAGGGGAGCTCACATTAACGTTCAAAAACCTCAGAAAGTGAAAATTTCATGCCATGGGACCTTTAATGAAATGCTTAGAAATATTACAGGTATACTGAGTATTATAGAAATATGGCTGGTATTTGTACTTTTTAGCATATTGACTATCAGCCGTAAATCTCCAGCACAGGCCGATATTTTGTTTTGGTCAATCAGCTGCCTCAAAAACACACAAAGCTTTATTTAAAGACTTTAATAAGAAGAGAAAACGGCACAAAATGACACTACACAGTTCCCTTATAGGTTTTTGGTTAAAAAAAAAAAAAAAAAAAACAAGGGGGGGGCTGTGGGTGAGTTTGTAGTAAATTTAAATTGAATCATTTGAGGAAAATAATCAACATCAGCCCTACATATCGACTCAAAAATACCGGCAGAGCTTATCGCCCATCGGTTGCTCTGGATTCTAAACAATCAGTATCAGCATCAGTCATGGAAATACCCATATCGGTCAATCTCTTCTGTATTTAAGTAACTGGAAAATTCTGACCTACTTCTACAAAAAATGGGTCAAATGTGAATTTTCTAAACCCCGGTGCAACAGAGTCCTATAGAAAAGCAGACCTGATAACCCTGAATACAGAAAAACAATAAGGAAAGAATTAGGAAGCACGAGCGAGATGCCAGGTGTCACATTTTTGCAGTAAGATTGATCACCACAGACTGTACCTGTGTGAAAGTATGTGGTCTAACGGGACTACGGACGCTCTTATCTGTTTGGGATGACACCAGAGTCTCAAAACACAATACTGATGCTTACAATGAAGACAAGAGTATTTTACAACCTATGGCTCAAGATGCTGCTTTTCAAATGATTCATACATCAAACCAATTACCTCCTCTTGGCTTAATTCTTGACTAAACAGGGACTAAACAGCTCTAAATATATCTAGGGATAGAAGTGATTTATCTAGGGATAGATTTTAAAAGGACATAATCAAAACCAGGATTAAAGAAGTTTAAAACAAACACCAGCCCTAAACAAAACTCAAGAGCTGTACTGAGACCACAACTGAACTTGGACTAAACCAGGTCTAAACCAGGATTATCACAGGACCGTTATATGTCTATAGTATACATGGTTTAGAAGTAATTGTTTGAAATAGTTGTAATTTAAATGATTGAGCAGCATTATAACTAAACTATAATGTAAACCTAAACCAGGATGACCAAGTCCAAACCATACCAAAGCTGTACTAAGGACAAAACAGAAAAAAATAGCACTAAATTGAACTATAAACACCACAGTTTGAAAACCACTATGCTTAGGATGTTCTATGATCTCTTCAAATTTCAAATGCATTTTAAGTACGACTAGAATTTGTCCCTGGATTCAAAGTGTATTTAGCTATCCATATTTGCTTTTACCATCCATCCCGAGCCCGCGGCACCTCATCTGGCTCTTCTCGACGTGGAGGAGCAGCGGCTCTACTCCAAGCTCCTCCTGTATGACTGAACTCACCACCAACCTGATTTCAACTGCTTATATGTGCAATCTTTTGGTCAATAACCAAAGCTCAAGACCAGAGCTTTTGCTTTTACTTCCCTCTTTATATAGACACAAATGAAAAGCTAGTCTCTCTTCCACAAAAGCAATGCAGAAGTATCCTGACCTCATTCAGCACTGGCTTACAGTTTAATCCATAACTAGCATTTCTCAACACACATTCCAGGGCTATTTTGGCTTGATAATAAAAAGGGCAAAACGCAAGTGTGAAATGCAGTTCTGCTTTGAATATGAACTCAGCTATTTCAACATTGTTTAAAGGTACAGTGTGTAGGATTCGTGGCGCATAGGTGGATAGTCGCTATTCCACTTCCTCTTTTGGCTACGGCAGACCTCGAGGGTCACCCGGGCGCGCCGTAACGCAGACAGCTCGCGTTGTTGCGCGCACCCGGCGCTGTGCGATAGTATAAATAAAACGCGGCCCCGCGGTCACATTTTTTTTTCTTTTCGCATGAAAACACACATTCCTGATCGTCTACCATGACACTCTACACATCAAATGAAACCTTACAGTCTCCTCTTTTTGACTATGCAATTCATTTCCCTGCACAACAATCACTCCCCGAGCACATGGGGCTTTTATACAGAAAAGCACAAAACAAGGTTTGTTACTTTGCTTACCTTTGAAGGCTCTGGACAGGTCAAACTCTGTATTTCACCATAAACTTGGCCTCAATCTGTCCGTAAGGATCCAGCGAATAAAATCCAGTAAAACAATTTAGTCCAAAACATGTGTTAGATCCATTACGACGCGTGATACAGCAGCGTGCTTGTTTACCCAAAACCACGAGGCTCCACGAGGGAGCGGGACCCGCTGCTAGGCTCCTGCTAGCAGCGGCTGAGCAGCTGCTAGCAGGAGCCTAGGCGAAGGATGAGCCCAAATGTCCTTCTGCGGCTCTCGTATTCAAAATGGCTGCCTCTAATATGGGGAAGATCCCCCTTTTATGTGACTATATCTAAGTCCAAAAGAATATTTTGATTTCATGATGGAAGTGAAAAGGCTTGGAAAACAATGTATTTTTGAATGGGTATCTTCAATTTCAGTAATTAATGGGTAAAAATCTTACACACTGTCCCTTTAAATACAAGATTAATTGCATTGAATCATAATAAAACTGCTAGCCTATTGTCGGTTCACACTGTGTTTTTGATCATTCTTCTGGATGTCTTTCAGGTGTGAACCCTCCACACAAACCTATTATTAAAGGTCCTATGTTCTGCAAAATTGTGAGTTTAAGCCATATTAAAATGCTGTTACCTCATCAAAAACATACCTAGTTGTGTTTTGTTTCATTCACACATGTTTAGGTAACCTTTTTGCTATTGTCTAGATGTCTAAAGCTCAAAATGCTCTATTCCACCTTGTGATGTCATGAAGCATCAGTTTTCAAGGTAACAGCTTCCCCTATTATCACATGACATCACAAGGTAGAACAGAGTGTTTGAAAGAAGATGAGGAAACAACATTATAACATAGATCAGAAAATAGCTTAATATAGGCCCTTAAAATCTACAGTAAATGTCCAATTAATCGCAATGCTTGTTGGGAAAATTTCAGTTACATTTCCCAAATCATTCATCCCTGGTTTATTTTGGTCTGATTTCATGTATTTTTTTTATATTGAATCAGTCTCACACCTACTACTCGTCCATTGAAGGCACTGCAGCCACAAGTGAGCATTTGTTCTAGAGGAATGCTGGGTATGCAGGGGGGAGGGGGGATGGGAGGGGGAGCCGCTCCACTGAGGGACTGAGGACTTCTTTTTCATCCTGATTAAAAACCATTAACCAAGCTCCCGTCTGCACCGCGTCAGCATCCAACTTCAACTTTACGGAGTACTAATTAGCATTTATCTTAACTCATAGAACAATAACATGGATTTTTTTTTAAAGTTGCAGATATAAAAATATCTATCTGACATTTATTCAATTACACTGGTCTACAAATTTTTGGACTCGATCTGCTTCCGAGATAAAAGTCGCTAAATCTAATTTTTATTGATAAGATGAACTGAAAATCAATTGATAACTGTGCTGGTTAGCTAATGTATTCAAGATATTTAATGATTTTGTTTTACATCAAAATCGCATCTTTTTATACAATAGATTTAGGCATTTTTGCTTAAAAATAATATTTATATTTTTAAAATATTTAACTTGCATTTCTTTATCTGTCAAGAAATAAACAAGAAATATCTTAAAACATCAGGTGCACACAATTTCGAGGCATCTCTCTTATGTGAAATCAAAAAATATTTATGTTAAAACTAGACATATTAAAGGTCCCATGGCATGAAATCTTCACTTTCTGAGGTTTTTGAACGTTAATGTGAGCTCCCCTACCCTGTTTAGGCCCCCCCCCCCATGGTTAAAAGTTGCGAAATGTCTAAACTGAGCATTTGCGATCCTTTTCTGCGTTACAAAAAATCGGAGCTCAAACGGGCGATTTTGAACAAGGCACCTTATTGACGTCAGATCGAAAAAAGAAATGCAAATGCAGTTCCACCCCCGTCTGTCTGTACTCAGCGTCTCTGTAAATCACGCCCAGAGAGTTTGGACTGCGAATGCGCTCGGCAATGCAAAATGCGTTTTTTTATTTGCCTGGAGGCACGTCCGAGTGTTTCTAGGCTCGGAAGTCCTTTATCTGAGCCTCTGGACCTTTGAACAGCAGTGGTTTAATTTTATTTTCTGTGGAAATGTGTTTATTTTTCAATGGAACGCTTCAAATCTCTCCCCCCGTGCAAAAACACGGAAATGGATCAGCTGAGAGCTAGAGCGGAGAGTTTGGCCACGCCCCCACCCTCTACTATTGGCCATCTCTTTTCTCCTCATTTGCATTCAAGCAACAATGCCCATTATGGCCTGTTCAGAGAGAAAAAAAAATACTCTTTCTCATCTTATCTCTGTTTCTCATGCACTGAGTGTTGATTTTGAAGAAGGATTCATTTACAGTATTAGGGAACCATTAAGGAGCCATATAAAAGCATCAAGAAGTACCATGTCATGGGATCTTTAAAATTAATGTATTGGAATGTGCAGACAGGCTTTCAGATAGAACTGGTTGCTTGTAGACACACTGTATCTTCTGATAAACTACAGTTTTTGCCTTATTTTGCATAAATTTCCTATTTTGACCCAATATTGTATCTTGGAAACTATAGCCAATCAGCACTTCTGACTTACTTTTTCTTTATTAGTGACGTAAACCAAGAAAAATTTCACTACGTTTGTTCAGGAAGCATTTTTCTTGTAGACCAGTGTTACGGGTCTTTTTATTACTCAAAAACCCCCCTTGGAAAACATGCATTGTTATTGTGAGTGGGGCCATCTAATCTGTAACTTGGTCTGTTGGCAATAACTAATTATCCTCATAAAGAAAGTTAAGTTTGATAGTGTACTGTGGAACATTCTAAACAAAGCAATAACATCTCCATAGAGACAAGCAGGTGGCAGACGATACACAAGAAAAGTTGCACAGTGCACCTTTAAACACTGACACGCCCATGGCCATATTACTTTCCTGAGGTCCATTTATTTAGCTAGTAATGCTGCAATTGATGACTATTTTGAATAATCTGTTTATTTTTATACTTTTACTAAAAGTTAAATAACAATTTGATTTGTTTCTTATGTCAATCTGGTCCTCCCTCTGTCGCGTCTCATGTCAGACCCAAACATGGTCGTCCAATCAGATTTGTTTTTCTCAGTGACGCATGTGAAACGAAGGTGCTCATTGGCCACCTGCCATTTACAAACAAAATCAGATTAGAGATTAACAGATTAGATGAACAGAGTTTAGTGCTTCGCTCATTGATTCTGCTGAAATCTGTGATGTTTTTCATTCCCTTGTGTTTTTTTCCTTTCTTGTTTCAGTTCTTGTTTTTTACGCAGCTACATTTGTTTTGACAGACCATGCCTGTCTAATCCACATGTCAGTCATAGCGATCTGAAAATGGGGAGATCTTTGTAAAGTCGTGAAGAAGTGTGTATTTTGGATCCCAGGCAATATTGTGTCAGGAAGGTTTGGTAAAATTGTTATAACAAAATCACAAAATGCATTTCTTGGAAAGTTCTTCCAGGGGCTACTTCTTGCAACCACTTTTCGACCCAACCTAGTCTATGAACCAATAATTTATTTCACATAGAAAGAAATAAAAGTTATATTTGATCTTGAATGATATGCATTTCAACACAATTTGGTTAAAGGTCCTATATTACACAAAATTCTCCAGCTTTAAGCGATTTTATAATGCTACTATCTCATCAAAAACCTACCTGGAATTGTGTTTTGTTTCATTCATAAATGTTTGAATCTACCTCTCCAAAGATCAAAATGTATGGAGTTTAAAAACACAGGGGAGCAGTTCCTGTATTACCACATGACATCACGAGTTGCACCAGAGTGTTTTCCATTTACGACTGTTTACAAACTCAGCCTAAATAAGCAGGGTTTGTGTGAATGCAACAAAACTGAACTCCACGCATGTCTGTGATGAGGAAACAAAATTATAACGTAGATCAGGAAGCTTCAAAGAAATGAGATCTGACCTCCTTTGTGACATTGCTGCTCATGTTACGATGTTGTGACAGCGACATCTATTGTGATTCCTCTTCTCGTGGCACCACTCCAGCTCAACCTCTAGCCCAAATTATGACAGAACAAGTCAATCTACACCACAATCTAAACCAGAGGCGCTACAGTGTCCTGTATTTGTGGTGGGCCTATTTAACGAGGCTGTGCGATGGCTGATACGGTTCCCGAGAGGGTTTCCATCGAGCTAAACAAGCACGAGGACGAGATGAGTCTATGGGGAGTACTCCAATCTAAATAAACACACTGTAAAAAAGATTAGAGAGAGTTAAAATGGTGGAGTTCAGAATATGTATTGTGTTTTGAGTAGGAATGCACCGATGTGAAAATTTTAGCCGATACCGATATCCGACATTAATGCTGCTGGTGTCGGCCGATACCGATATTAGCCAATACCGATATAACTGAGATAACACATTATACAGACTAAAAATCATGGACAATTTATTTTTGAATGGTCTTTTATTTTCAAAACGTGTTTTGACTCCCGATTTATTTATTTTTTATTTCAAATTTTTTAAATAGTGTAACTTTTTTTTATAGTGTAACATTTTTTTTTATAGTGTGACATTTTTTTGATAGTGTAACATTTTTTTTTATAGTGTAACAATGTGTCCTGATTGGCTAAGGGACCTTTGCAGATTGATGTTATAGATGGGGGACGCGGGGGGGACTAAACCGATATGTTAAAAATTTGGCAATATCAGCCGATACCGATGTTAATGCCAATATATCGTGCATCCCTAGTTTTGAGTACTTTAGTAGTCGTTTTTAGTAGAAGTAGTAGTAGTAGTAGTAGTAGTAGTAGTAGTAGTAGTAGTAGTAGTGGTGGTGGTAGTAGTCGTAGTTCTCTGGCTTCATTGGTTTGTCTGGATTGTTCCACACTATGCCCTTAAATGGGGCTTCCTCTCCACAGATCTGACCTGTAACTCAAAATGTAGAGCAACTATTGTAAGAATAAAGGAGCTAGTTAGTTTGCTCACCTGTTTTTATGATCAAGTAATGGTGAAAAATAAAAATAATATGTTTTAATTCAACCACAAGGACTGAAGGAAAATCTACTTAATATGTCAATCAAACTAAAAAATATTATAAAACAAAAGCATTTTTTTTTACAGCTGCTAACTAACTATTATAGTCAAAACTACAAGATTTGGATGCCAATTGATTTAAACTTTTAACTTTAACTAGATGATCCTTTTTGCAGGGTTCTGAATGGAGGAGGAGGTGAGGCCAGCTGCTGTGAGAGGCACACTGCAGACTGCATGCCTGTGAGCAAAAAAAAACACAAAAAGCTTTTCACAGGATTCCACTGTTACTGTGTGAAAAATAACACAAAAGCTGGTTCTACTGTCACGGCGGAACAATGTGTGCTTGATATGTATAATGATACGAAGGAGATTAAGGAAAAGACTGTGTTACCCATTTTAACTCTTGAGTCAGAGTTGTTTTAGAACATTTTCTATTAAGATTTGTTTCTACAATTCTAACTACGGAATTGATCTAGCCTTTTCACTTCCAGTACCGATATTGATACTTTGACTTTAAGTACTTGGCCGGAAAGTGGCATTTATTTGGCAATTGTGCTAAGCAACTGTGATTTATCCTTCAAATTACTACAGAACAGCTTTGAATAAAAGTTCAAACATCAAACACAAGAGAAGTTCTAGGACATCAGGCTTAAACAATATTATGGAACCGGTACCCAATCCAGCAAATTTTTCAGTATTGGTGCTGATATTTGTACCAGTATCCAATTCTAGACATTAAAGAGAATATTCATGTATCAAAATTAAAAATACAGGTTACAACATTATAATTTTAACTTGAGATTTTGAGTTACCACTGCCATAGCAATTAACAATTCAAAACAAAATATTATATAGTTTAAATGGTCAAAATGGCACCATATAACAGGAAGCAGAAACCTGTGAAGAGTGACTGTTTATATTCATTATGCCTGGAAACTTTGCACTTGGTTTGTTAATATGAGGTCTGTGAATAAAACTTTCCAACTTTCTGAGGTCCAGACATAAACACAACAGTAAACAGTGCAACAGACGTGTGGGTCACTAAAGCTTATGTTAGTCTGGGGCGAAACTGAACCAGGATTATAGCAGGACTGAAACAGGACTAAACCAAGAGTAAACCAAGAGTAAACCAGGAGTAAACCAGGACTAAACCAGGAGTACACCAGGAGTAAACCAGGACTAAAGCAGGACAGAACAAGGACTAAACCAGGACTAAAACAGGACTGAACTAGGACTAAACCAGGACTGAACCAAGACTAAACCAGGAGTAAACAAAGACTGAACCAAGACTAAACCAGGAGAAAACCAAGACTGAACCAACACTAAAGCAGGACTGAACCAGGAGCAAACCAGGACTAAACCAGGACTAAATCAGGAGTAAACCAGGACTAAACCACGAGTACACCAGAACTAAAGCACGACTGAACCAGGACTAAACCAGGACTAAAGCAGGACTGAACCAGGACTAAACCAGGACTAAAGCAGGACTGAACCAGGACTAAACCAAGACTGAACCAGGACTAAGCCAGGAGTAAACCAAGACTGACCCAAGACTAAAGTAGGACTGAATCAGGACTAAAGCAGGACTGAACCAAGACTAAACAGGAGTGAACCAGGACTGAACCAAAACTAATCCAGGACTAAACCAGGATTGAACCACTAAACCAGAACCATGACTAAAGTGTCCAATTGAAGGTACCTACAAACTGTACATTTTATGTCAGCTTTCACTTCTGTTTTAAACACCCAATAAACAAATGTGCCATTTAAACCCAAATAAGGACTGTAAACATGTAGCATGAAAAGAGAAAATTCCACTATAAACCACACTCTTGGCATGAAACTAACTTAGAGCTTTGAAATGTTTAGACGTGGAGGCCATTTTGTCTATAGAAGCCTTTGTTTAGATCCTGCATGGTGCTTACGATGTGAAGAGTGACGATGCAGGTGACGGACCCTCTATGAGAAAAGTTACACAATGCCGCTTTAATGTACCCATAATGCACCTTAAAACTATGTGTATTTTGTCCAACCCTTTTATCAGAGCAGTCACTATGGTAATCTTCGTCCAAAGTTACACTGTTGAAAGTAGGTCACGCAACACCCAGTAGAAAATCTGGAAGAGATTACCCTGAAAATCACACGGTGTTTGGAGATGTCCCTGTAACACACACTCAGCAGAATTATGATATTGTTGTGATATTCTTCTCGATCGTATGCCTAAGCCGGCTCCCCGCCTGCGGAAAGGGAGCGGAGTGAAACGGGAAGGTGAACACCGAGACGTGTTTTAGTGATGGCTCTGAGCAACTCTCAGCATGACACAAGGCAAAGCTGCACTCCTCCAGCTACAGGAATGGCCAAACAACTCACTCCCAGGCAGGGGCAGGTCGGGAGAGGCAGCTCGCCAGGGATAGCTAGGCAGGGGCAGATTGGCAGGGGTAGTTTGACAGGGGCAGTTTGAGGCTACGTCCACACGACATCGCTCCTGGATTTTTTTTTTAATGCGGATTGAAAAAAACTCACATCCACACACGTCGGATCAGTAAATATTCATGTCCATACAAAAATGGAGCGCTGAGTGAAAACGATGTAATACATATGCTACACCGATATGTGGCGCTGTAAACAGGAAACATCCAGAGCCACCGGAAACGCAATACTACAAAGAACGCATGCTTATACCGGCAAAATGCGTAGGGTTCTCTTCTGGTCATGTGATGATGACGGCATCGCGACGTCATCGTTTTCCAAAAGCTGCGTTTTGCTCGTCCACATGACAACGCGACCCCGGCTCAGATTTCTCCACTCTGGAACCCGTTTTCGTACACCCAAAAGGCCAAAACAAATAAAAACTTCTCAGTTTCCACCAAAAAACGGGCCCTGATAGAGGTAACTCAGCAGGTGTAGCTCAGCAAGGGTAGTCTAATGGGGGCAGAATGGCAGAAGACATTTGACAGGGGTAGCTCAGCAGGAGCAAATTGACAGGGGTACTTTGACAAGGGCAGTTAGGCAGGGGTAGCTAGCCAGGGGCCATATGACAAAGGCAGTTTGACAGGGGTAGTTTGATAGGGGTACATTGGCAGGGGATAGTTTGACAGGGGCAATATGGCAGGGGCAGTTTGATAAGGTTCAAAAAATCCATATCGGACCATCCATAGCAATATTTTTATAGCAATATTAAAAGATTGATTCATTTAATTTAATGTATTCTTAACACTATAAACGTTATATATATATAAAAAAAAAAAAGAAAGATAAGGAAATAATACTAATTAATTGTGTAATGATTTGTTTCAGCGTTTATTTAAGGAACTTTGATTGAAAAACACACCTCACAACACAAAGGTTTTAGGATGGATTCCCTAAAGAAAGTCGAGTACGCAACAGTATCACGAGCATTAGTCGAAGTAGTGGAATGTGCAGTTCAATTATAACAGTTTAGAGTAATTTGTACTTGAGCCAACCTTACATTCAGTACTTCCCTATCTTCTAGTCCAGTCCAAGACGTACGTTGACTCCTGCTCCTTGAACTGGCACATTTTAATAAGAGACTCACTGCACACTCCAACTGAACTTAGACCATAATAGACAGTCCTGGTTTAGACTTGGTTCGAGCCCTCATTTAGCTCCGGTTTAGTCCTGCATTTAGCTCCAGACTAATTTAGTGCACGGCCAAATATATAGACTTGGTTTTGTCTAAAGAAAGAAAACATATGCCTTTTCTGCTTATTTAGTGGTAAACTATAACATAGATCATAAATTTACACTTTGTTCATTGTAAACAACACATCTCCTTTAATTTTTTGATACTTACATATTCAAATTCCCTATCCTAA
This sequence comes from Paratrypauchen microcephalus, assembly GCA_036785185.1. NCBI lineage: Eukaryota > Metazoa > Chordata > Actinopteri > Gobiiformes > Gobiidae > Paratrypauchen > Paratrypauchen microcephalus. The sequence continues at coordinate 1,872,607 of JAVJIX010000088.1, forward strand.
AGAAATTCTTGTTGGATTAAAGACAAGTCCTGCTGATAAATTAGAAGAGATGTAACCATATCTAAATCCCGATATGTTATTTTCACGGTATGCATCTTATGGTATGATATTTATTGCGATGTTTTGTGTAGGCTAACAAAAGTGTGAATATGCCACTTTTCTGTCAAAATGCAAATCATTAAGATTTTACATCTTAATGAATGTTTAATAACTGTTATTTCATCATATAAATTGGACTGAAACAGAGCAAAGGATCATGGTATATGTAGTTCTCTCTGTTTTTTAGCTCTTGCTGCACCAAACCAATTAATTTAAGCAGAGAAACTTAACTTAATTCGATATATTGTGATGGCCCATGATATTATTGTGAGACTTCTGACGATACGATATCATGATATTTCGGTTACTGTTACATTGCTATCGATTTGGTGACTAAAAAGGCCTGCACAAAAAAGTATGTATTTAAAAACAGATTCAAATTGTCATTCAAAGCTTTTTTACATATAAATACCAAAAAAATTCTCCATTATAACTAGGGGTGGGTATTGGCAAAGAAGTCACGATTCAATTCGAATCACGATTCATATGCCACGATGCGATACTATCACGATGCATCACGATACTTGAATTATTGCGATGCATTGCAATATATTCGACATACTTCAGTGAAAATGTACCAAAAAAAAGAGGATAACTTAAATATCAGTGGCTGTGTATCTGGGTAGTGTCTTCAATTGATACATAACTCTGAGCAACTAAATTCATAACTGAATTTATTGAATAACAAAAACAAATAAACCAAACCAATAACAAAAAATTGCATAGGATTTTTTCTAAAACAAAAAATGATGTTCAAACATTTGCCATTTTGGAGGTAGCTACCATCATAACAAACAATACCCTTTCACAAAGAAAAAAGTGCATAGGATTTATAAAAAAAATAAACTAATCATTTATTTATTTATTAACTCATTGACTGCCAGTGACGAGTTTTCTCGTCATGTTGAATCCGAACGTTGAGTGTCGTGACGAATATATTCGTCAAGGACGTTTTTCAGCGGGGGTTGCTAGGATACGACCTGGAGCAGCTTTGAAGGTGTAATTCACACTTCCCAACCTGTAGGTGGCGATCTTGTATCATTATCTGCCGATCGGAGATGCGGAAGAGGAGAGGAATGTAGTGTGTGTACTGTGTGATTGGCGAGTGGAGCAAGATGGTGAGGCGAGTGAACCCGGAAAAGCAGATAACTGTTGATCAGCGCCTACGGAGCGGTTTGATCGCTTTTGGGACCCAAGATCCGGGATCAGAGGATTACAGAGACACGCAGCGAGGTCGGGGCAGAGATCTGCTCTGGCCGAGGCAGGGGGCGTGTCCTGATCGCGCTGCGCGGAGCAGGGACTCTGATCAGAATTACAACAGCGCCAAAGAAGTTTACTGACTTGGATCCTGCTCTCCAAAGAGGCACGAGATGAGAAGAATTAAGTTTACATGATGCTGCTGTGTGGTAATTGTAATGAATGAAGTTATATGTGTGTGTACGTGCGTGCGTGCGTACGCGCGTGTGTGCGTGCGCGTGTGTGTATGTGTGTGTGTGTGTGTGTAGCTGTGTGTGTGTAAAGGTTTATGCATGGGCTTGTGTGTATGTACATATACGTATATGTGTGTGTGTGTGTGTGTGTGTGTGTGTGTGTATGTAGGTGCGTGTGTGTGTGTGTGTGTGTGTGTGTGTATATGTGTGTGTACTCTGAGCCTCAATATTGTTGTGAAGTGACAAAGTTCTATTTTATATGAAAAGATATTATTATATCCTGTAAACATCTCTTGACACTATTGATTTGAAGGAATTTTCAATTCACAGAGCCTTATATTCTTATATTAGTAAATAAAAATTGCACTTTGTCATCAAAAATCTCTTTCTCTGTTGTTTTAGATGTTTGAGGTGTCACTAAATCAATAAATATTGACGTCAAAATCACCGATCTGCTTGAAATGACTCTTTGTACAAAATGCTTGTTTTCTCCAATTTTGGTCAGAAAACTGTGTTTTTGCTGAAACTTCCCTATGTTCTACTATCAATTACTTAAGAACCGAAAAAGTTAGAAACATATTTTTTTTCTAGGTGAAAGAAGAGAGTCTACACTTTATTTTGATGTGTGCCATGTCCATATAGTCAAAGAACTCAGTATTCTGTGAGTCTTGGAAAATCAGTGAAAATGGTCTAAAAGTTCTGGCAGTCTGGGGTTGACATTCTGAAAACAGGCCGGCAGTGAATGAGTTAATAATTAATTAATAATTAATTAATAATTAATTAATCATTAATTCATAAAAAAATATTTTTGGCATCAAGAATCGATGCAGAATATTGTGAAAGTTAGTATCGCGATGCATTGTCATGACGATTATTTTGCACACCCCTAATTATAACAAAGAAAAAGTACCTCCAAAAATTACATACTGAACGATAAGTCAATATAGTAATAATCGTGTCAGGCCTAATTAGAACCCTGTACTGTTTTGTTTTGCAGCACATCTGTATGCTAATGCATTTCCTCGCTTGTCACCGGGTTGTTTGTGGTTTCATGTAGACCTGTGATGACGCATGCTGCTGCAGACATGAAAACAAACACAGAACAGAACAGAACCTTTTGTGATACTGTTTCTCAATGGCATTTTGCTAGTTGAAACATTTTGAATTTGTGGTACATTGTCTCTACGTGAAGCACAATGATAGTGTTTATCAGTTTCAGGAAAAAAATAGCATGTTAGTATATGAGTCATACTTGAGTAATTTAATACGCTGCTAGTTCCTCATTTATTTCCTCGCACTGATTCATCTACTATTTCAATTCCATTTTAATATCCTACAGCGATAACAATGGTTTAATACAGAAGACGTGCATAAGTAAAAAAAAAACTTGTACTGCTTAAATAACAAATAAATGCATTGCTTTTCACTTAGTAATATAATCCTCCAAACATGTTTTTCCACAGGATTGGCTGTAGGCGAAAGGGGGTGAATGTGGTTTTGAAGAATTCATATTACTTAAGTATTAGATATTTGTAAAAAAGATATTTGTGCAATTTTGGAAGGTGATTTTGCATTCATTATTTGTCTGGCACATCGTAGACCTCGACCATCGTTTTTGCACATTTCTGTTGGTTTGCCATAAGATCGTCTGAATATTATTATTTGTATATTAAAAAAACAGAAAGATTAAGACTGAAATTTTTGTCAATGGGCACTCTTACAATGAATGGACCTTTTCTTTTTTCTGAACAGCCAATTCTATTCACTTTCAATTAACCGCACAGATGATAGAAGACATAGTAATTATTGTGACAGGCTTGGGTACAAAGATGCCCCTGTGAGTAGTGTGGTCTGGTTTGTTTTACATATGTGTGCGGCGTGTGGTGCTCTCAGTTGTGAACACTTCTGAACATGGAAGCGTGGGCTGTAATCACACAGTGCATGCACACTCCACAGGTGGCTCCAACTGCCTGTCAGCGCAGCATGGAGACCTCATTTAACACAATCGCGGAATCGCAAAAAGCTCCCATAATAGCCAAAGCACGTCACCGTAGAGCTGGTTACATTCATAAAAGCTGTACATCTGCAATGGTGGAACACTGCAAAATGGGGCTGTTAAAACTATGGAAAATTATATACTATTGAAGCAGGTATTGATACTAAAATAGTCCCATTCACACAGCAGAAATTAACCTTTCCTGAAGAATGATCTTGAGCTGTATCAAAACCAGAAGAATAAACAGTACAGTGGTCCCTCGCTATAACACGGTTCACCTTTCGCGGCCACACTGTTTCGCAGATTTCTTTATTCCATTTTTTATAGTGTATCAACACGCATTGTGTTCTGCATTCTGATTGGCTAAGGGACTGTAGACCTTTGCCGATTTGTCAGTCATTCTTCTCCGTGTTGCGTCTCCTGTGCAGTACAGAATAGGGACGCACGATATATGGGCATTAACATCGGTATCGGCCAATATCGCCATAAAGTCAACATATCGGTATCGGCCCGATATGTAAAAACAATTTTCCTTGTGGATCAATAAAGTTTGCCTAAGTCTAAGTCTAAAACTGGGCCGATATTAACAATCAATATTTGTCAGTACTATAAATATCAGATTAAGAGCGACATGGTGTGTCATTTGTGTTAAAAGACATCAATATTTCATAAGATCAATAAGTTAGTTAAAGGTTATAAATGAGTTAATTTCATATTTGTAAATTGTTAAAAAGAGTTAGGTAAATCAGAGTGAAAAATCTTCACCTTTAAGGATCGTTCTATTTTGAGTAACGAGTGAGCGTTCCTGTGTTAAAGTCCACTCTGTTTTATACAAATTAAGCATGAAAACGGCTCGTGTTCACACTGAATATGTTTTATACATTTGAGCCTCGGAAAACTTTCGCCTTTGTGAGTATTTTATGTCAACAAGCACTTTGATTACAGTGATGTATATATTGCATTTGAACAAAGACCTGAACTCACCATGAACTTTTTGTTCATGGTGATTTATCTTTTTTTTTTATCTAAGCTTTCTGACAGGGGTTTTGTGAATAAAATAAGTTAAGCTTTATTCAGTCAAAACACGTTTTGAAAATAAAAGAATACGTTCAAAAATTCATTTTGCATGATTTTCAGTCTGTATAAAATGTTATGTCAGAATAAAAAAAAAAAATATATATATATATATATATATATATATATATATATATATATATATATATATATATATAGTTATCGGTTAATATCGGTTATCGGCCACAACAGCAACATTAATATCAGATATCGGTATCGGCTAAAATTTTCACATTGGTGCATCCCTAGTACAGAATGCATTCAGCCAAATTTATATAAATGTTCAATCACAGTGCGACTCTGGAGTGCTGTATGTTTGCAAGTTTTCTCCCCGACAAAACCCACAATGTCGACAAAACTTTTATAAGAATCTTCTCGCCCAAAACAAAAAATAGCGCCAACAACTACCCATAACCATGTTCTTCACTCGGAAAAAGACATCTGCCCCAAGGCAGAGCGGCGCCAGGACGAAGAGGCACGGTCAGAGGAACTGTGAAATACACACGTGAAGTTTTTTGTTGAAAATCTACAAAAGTTTGAGTGTTTAAACGAGAGAGAAATGTGAGAAAATGTTAATGCCAGTCTGAGAAAAGTGTATAATGTGTGTGGTGAGGCTTTTACAGCCTTAAAACATGTAGAACTGTAAAATATAAAGCTGACTACTTCGCGGATTTCGCCTATTGTGGGTTATTTTTACACTGTAACCACCATGATAAATGAGGGACCACTGTATACTATATGATTAGTATACGGCTTAGAGAAATATAAGACAATTGTAATATAAAGCACTATTATTTAATGCTGAAAATTACATTCAAGAAATACTTTTAATGAGTGCCGCCTAACACAATAAAATAGTCTAATTCCTCCAAAGAGCCAAACTGATGTGAGAATTAAAAACAACTATATATCAACACAATTAAAACTAGATTAATTGCACCGTCCAAGCCAGTGGCCTGTTCAACCACTTTCAGTCTCTTAAACGCCACACTACAATCATACTAAGCAATGTAGAAGTGTTTTGCCTAAGGGCACAATTACAATATGCACTACTAGAGCTACTGCTGCCCCCACTACAACACCTGGTCTCATCCAAGTGCTAACCAGGCCCTGTACTGGATAAAGAAGTGGACTAAGAGAGTGTGATGTTACCCATAGCATTCAGGTCCAGTCAAATGAAGATCAATGGGGCGAGTGAAATAAAAACACCAGGATCACGTAGGCATGAATAGTTTAACACCAAAATGAGGAGGCTGTTGTTTTTTCAATACAAAGTGAATTGGAGCTGGAGCCAATGGAGCCAGAAGTGCACCCATGCTCACTTCCTATTTGCAATTCGGCGGCTAGCGCATTAGCTATGTCCATTCACAGTCTACGGTCCGAATCCAACTTCGGACAAAAGCTTTCCACTTACCTTTACATTGAAACGCCTGCTTGAGACTTAGAAGAACATCGGCGAACCACCTCACGTCGTTCACCAGCTGCATTACGTACTCGGGGTCTACCCCAGATGCCCCGGTCAGGTTAGAGGTCAGCCCCATGGAGATGAAGGGGTTCTGGGCCCTGTGTCTCCGTACATCCCAGGTCTTGGTGGATCCAGCCGAGAGTGACCCCGTGTTGGGGTTAGAAACGTGTCTCGGCAGGCCCCTAGCTCCACTGCTATTGCCTCCTCCTCCTCCTCCTTCTCGTCCTCCTCCTCCACTACTACTACTGCTTTTCCGTAGCATCCCACCAGCAACAGCCCAGAAACAGATGCTTACCACCCCCGCTTTGAGGTGGCTTGGCTGGCCGTGGCTAAGCGGCAGTCCCTCTGATTACAAGACGCTGCCTGGGTCCTTCCTGGATAAGTGGCACTACAGAGAGAAAGAGAAAAAAGTAGTTTAGAATACGGATGTTAAGATTTTTCAGTTAATAGATGGTTTTAGAAGCAATTAAAGGTCTTGTATTACACAACATTGACTCTTGTGAGCTTTTAGCTGTGTAAAACATACCCAGAGTTGTGTTGTTGTTGTTTTTTTATTCACACGTTTGAGTAAACTTGCCTTGTTACTCTGTCTACATCGCCAAAACTGTTTCACCTTATGTAGTCATAGTTTTCAAGTTAACAGATATCTTTTAACTTTAGTTCAGTAGTTTGGCAATTCCAGAGCTAAAATTATCCAAACGATTCTAGTGAATGTGTATGGAGTTTAAAAATAAAGTGGAGCATACAGATTTCATTACTGTTTAAATGTAAAACTGGTACATTTCAATATCATAATAATTTTAACACTAAAATCAGAGATGGCAACATCCCTAATTTAAAAATAAGGCAACTATAGGAAATGTTAAAAAGGGAAGGAAGTGCAGATTTTAAAATGATGTATTTCTGTTTGCAAGACTTTACAGTACAGTAATTACCAAGCGAGCTTTTTTACAGAAAAGTTGAAAGACATTTTTAGAATAGTTAACGTAAAAATGTTTAGTGTGTAAGTGTGTAATTTATTACCTAAAGCAGCTTAAACAAGATCTAAAACACAAACTGAAGACTTAACCAGAACAGTAAATAGTTGAACATAGATTTTTTTTCGATTGCTAAACCTTAACTTGACCACTTCATGACATCACAAGGTAGAACAGAGCATTCTGTGCTTTAGATTTGAAGACAGACTAACAATAAAGGGTTACTCAATGAATGTGTGAATGAAACAAAACACGACTCCAGGTTTTTGAGGAGGTAACAACAGTATAACACGTCTTAAAGGGATATGCCACCCCCAGGTCAAATTTGGGCATCTCCCCACAGTCCAGAGACTAAAATAAGTGGTGGAAAGCGTTTTCCTGCTCACCCAGCCATTGTCCGAGTCTGTCGCCACTGACCGCCGCGGTATCTGGTGCTCCTCCGCCTTAGACTGGAGTCTAACGTAGCCAGAGATAGATTTCGGCCAAAAGGAATTAATTTGCTCGATGCGTTTCCCAATTACTTTGTGTGTAGTGCGCATTCATATCGAGTGCAAATAAATGTGCAAATCAACACGGAGAGCTTGACTTGGTCATTTTGGGTGGGAACTATTTTCCAGTGCGTAAGAATACAGCCGTATCACGCAGCACGCTACCAGGGGAATCCCAGTTACGCACCGGGAAGGGAGTTCCCCTGTTGCACAACGTGGTGCGTGATACGGCTGTATTCTTACGCACTGGAAAATAGTTCCCACCCAAAATGACCAAGGCAAGCTCTCCGTGTTGATTTGCACATTTATTTGCACTCGATATGAATGCGCAGTACACAGAAAGTAATTGGGAAACGCATCGAGCAAATTAATTCCTTTTGGCCGAAATCTTTCTCTGGCTACGTTAGACTCCAGTCTAAGGCGGAGGAGCACCAGATACCGCGGCGGTCAGTGGCGACAGACTCGGACAATGGCTGGGTGAGCAGGAAAATGCTTTCCACCACTTATTTTAGTCTCTGGACTGTGGGGAGATGCCCAAATTTGACCTGGGGGTGGCATATCCCTTTAAAGCTTACAAGAGTCAATTTTGTGTAACATAAAACTTTAAACTTTTATATGCATTAAACTAAAGGGTTACTCACACATAAGTGAATAAAAAAGACACAAATCCAAGTACAAACATGTGTTAAGAGCTCACAAGAGTCAATTTTCCGTAATATAAGACCTTTAAACTTTTTATATGCATTAAACTTCAATAAAAAGCAACTTGATATTACTGATTTCTATGCAAATTCAATGTCAAGAAACAACTTTTGATAAAGTGGTAAGTTCAGCTTTTAATAAAGGGTTACTCACGCATAAGTGAATGAAAAAAACGAAAACAAAACACAACTCCAAGTATCAACATGTGTTAAGAGCTCACAAGAATCACTTTTCCGTAATATAAGACCTTTAGACTTTTTATATGCATTCAACTTCAATAAACTTCAATAAAAAGCAACTTGATATTACTGATTTCTATGCAAATTCAATGTCAAGAAACAACTTTTGATAAAGTAGTGAGTATAACTTTGGAAATTAACCTTAGTTTTTATGCTCTCTTGCAATTACACAGTTAATAACACATGTATTTATTTATTTTTCATTAATAGAAAGTTATGCAATTAGAATAATGTTAAATATATTATGGGAAAAAGTAGTAACAGGGCATATAGGACACTGTTTACATATTATAAACGTGTAATAATAGCAGTACTGCAAAGATTTAATACAAAAAATAAAGCTCTTATGGTACCTTAGAAGTAGATTTAATTAGACATGTGATTTCTTAACTAGTTTAATGCACTGAATCGATTTTGCAATCGGAAAATGTAATTACTTAGGACAATTTGTAAGTCTTGTCTGCATTTGTGTTGAAAGCTAAGCGACTGGCTAAGTGGGGGTATTAGAGGAGCTTACCGTTGCTCACTGTATTTTTCGGTTCACCTCACTTAAAAAAAAAAAAAATCTTGGATCACAAGCTAAAATGCTCCCAAAATGGCGTTAATGCAAAGCTAAATAAACATTTTTTTTGCGAGATTTAAGCCGCTACAAATGCGAAAAGTGACGCTAGCTCCAATCTCAGCGCAAAAACACAGGCGACCCCGTCATAAAGTGTTTTGCCGACACAGCCAAAAATGTAGTAAAGTTTATGCTATTTACTCACCTGCGAGACTGCTAAATAACATATTGAGCAGATGATCCGGTTAAAAACAAGCTTAAATCGTAAAGTTTGAGTCCAGGTGCATTTTCGTCTCGTTTATAAAGTCCAAAATGGGTTTAAAAAAAGTGGTGCGAACACGGTCACTGTACGCGGAGAGCAGCAGCTACTATCGGCAAAACTCAAGTCAATCGTAATTTACTAGGGCTCGTCACGTGACCGGGAGGGCGCGTTCTGATTGGCTGCCGGGCTCCTCGGGGGCTTGACCTGTTGATGGTTTAGTCCTCTTGGGTTAGACCTGTTATAGTCCTGGTTTAGTCCTGGCTTAGGCAGCTTTTAGTCCACCTTTAGACCTGGTTCATCCTGTTTTAGTACTGTTTAATCCTGATATAGGCCCCTTTTCAGTCCTGCTTTAGACCTGGTTCAGCTCTGTTATATTATAGACATGTTTAGGGCCCTTTTTAGTCCTGTTTTAGACGTGGTTCAGTTCAGTTATGTTTTAGTACTGCTTTAGCACTGGTTTAGTTCTGTTTTAGTCCTGGTTAAGTTCTGTTATAGTCTTGGTTTAGTCCTGGTTTAGGCAGCTTTTAGTCCACCTTTAGACCTGGTTCATCCTGTTTTAGTATTGTTTAATCCTGGTTTAGTCTCCCTTTTCAGTCCTGCTTTAGATCTGGTTCAGTTCTGTTCTGGTTTAGTACTGTTTAGTCCTGGGTTAGGCTTAGGATTAGGTCTGGTTCAATTCTGTTATGTTTTAATACTGTTTAGTCCTGGTTTAGGGCCCTTTTTAGTCCTGTTTTAGACCTGGTTCAGTTCAGTTATGTTTTAGTACTGCTTTAGCACTGGTTTAGTCCTATTATAGTCCGGGTTTAGTCCTGGTTTAGGCAGCTTTTAGTCCACCTTTAGACCTGGTTCATCCTGTTATGTTTTAGTACTGTTTAATCCTGGTATAGGCCCCTTTTCAGTCCTGTTTTAGATCTGGTTCAGTTTTGTTATATTATAGACATGTTTAGTTCTGGTTTATGTCCCTTTTCAGTCCTGCTTTAGATCTGGTTCAGTTCTGTTCTGGTTTAGTACTGTTTAATCCTGGTTTAGGGAGCTTTTAGTCCACCTTTAGACCTGGTTTAGTTTTATTATGTTTTAGTACGGGTGGATCGGTGCAGCGTCTGCAGTGATGCGGTCACTGTACCGGACCGTAGTGGTGAAGAGGGAGCTGAGCCGAAAGGCAAAGCTCTCAATTTACCGGTCAATCTACGTTCCTACCCTCACCTATGGTCATGAGCTCTGGGTGACCAAAAGGACAAGATCGTGGATACAAGCGGCCGAAATGAGTTTCCTCCGCAGAGTGGCTGGGCGCACCCTTAGAGATAGGGTGAGGAGCTCGGTCACACGGGAGGAGCTCGGAGTAGAGCCGCTGCTTCTCCACATCGAGAGGAGCAGCTGAGGTGGCTTGGGCATCTGTCCAGGAGACATCCGAAACAGATGCCCGAGCAGCTGAGGTGGCTCGGGCATCTGTTTCGGATGTCTCCTGGACGCCTCCCTAGGGAGGTGTTCTGGGCATGTCCCGGGGAAGACCCAGGACACGCTGGAGGGACTATGTGTCCCGGCTGGCCTGGGAACGCCTTGGGGTCCCCCCGGAGGAGCTGGAGGAAGTGTCCGGGGTGAGGGAGGTCTGGGTGTCTCTGCTTAGACTGTTGCCCCCGCGACCCGGCCCCGGATAAGCGGAAGAAAATGGATGGATGGATGGATGATTTAGTACTGTTTAATCCTGATTTAGTCCCCTATTTAGTCCTGTTTTAGACCTGGTTCAGTTACGTGAAAAGTCCCTCAGTCGTCCAGGTAGAATCCATGATACGTTTCGCCGCTCATCCGAGAGGCTTCGTCAGCTCTGAGCTGACGAAGCCTCTCGGATGAGCGGCGAAACGTTTTCAACCAAACAAACTTTGTCCAGTTGACAAATTGAACTTCTCCTTTTATCACCTGGTTCAGTTACAGTGCCGTGAAAAAGTATTTGCCCCCTTCCTGATTTCTGTGTTTTTTGCATATTTATCACTCAAAACATTGTCAGATCATCAAACCAATTTTAATATCACACAGAAACAACCCAAGGAAAGACAAAATTCAGTTTTTGAATGATGATTCCATTTATTAGTGCACAAAAAAAATCTAAACCTATCTGGCCCTATGTGAAAAAGTAATTGCCCCCCCTTGTTAAATCACAAACTAACTGTGACTAACCACAGTTTTGAGAAAACTTAGTTCAGTTCTACATGCCACACCCACACCTGATTGTCACCACCTGTGTTGAATCAAGAAATCACTTAAATAGTTCCTGTCAAACAAAGTGAAGTTGGCTACAACATCTCAAGAACAAACACATCATGCCACGATCCAAAGAAATTCAAGAACAAATGAGAAAAAAAGTGATAGAAGTCTATAATTCAGGAAAAGGTTACAAAGCCATTCCCAAAGCTCTGGGGCTCCAGCGAACCACTGTCAGAGCCATTATTCAAAAATGGAGGAAACTGGGAACAGTTGCAACCCTTCCCAGGAGTGGTCGACCAACTAAGATTACTCCAAGAGTGCGACGACGGCTCATTCAGGAAGTCACAAAAGAACCTAGACGCACATCGAAAGAACTACAGGCCTCGTTGGCCTCAGTTAAGGTCAGTGTTCATGACTCCACCATTAGAAAAACACTGGCCAAAAATGGCATCCATGGAAGAGTTCCCAGGAGAAAACCACTGCTTTCACAAAAGAACACAAAGGCTCGTCTCACCTTTGCCAAAAAGCACCTTGATGACCCTCAAGACTTTTGGAGAAACATTTTGTGGACCGATGAGTCTAAAATTGAACTTTTTGGAAGGTCTGCAGCCCGTTTCATCTGGCGTAAAAATGGCACAGCATTTGATAAAAAGAACATGGTGCCCACAGTAAAGCATGGTGGTGGCAGTGTGATGGTCTGGGCCTGCTTTGCTGCCTCAGGACCAGGACAACTTGCTGTGATTGACGGAAAAATGAATTCTGCTGTTTACCAGAAGATCCTGAAGGAGAATGTCCGGCCATCAGTTCGTGCCCTCAAACTCAAGCGCTCTTGGATCATGCAACAGGACAATGATCCAAAACACACCAGCAAGTCCACCTCTGAATGGCTCAAAGAAAACAAAATTAAGGTTTTGGAGTGGCCAAGTCAAAGTCCGGATTTAAATCCGATTGAGATGCTGTGGTGTGACCTTAAACGGGCAGTTCATACAAGAAAACCCTCCAATATGGCAGAATTGAAACAATTCTGCATAGAAGAGTGGGCCAAAATCCCTCCCCAGCGGTGTGAAAGACTCATCACCAATTATCGCAAACGTTTGGTTACAGTTATTGCTGTCAAAGGAGGCTCAACTGGCTATTAGATTAAGGGGGCAATTACTTTTTCACATAGGGCCAGATAGGTTTAGATTTTTTTTGTGCACTAATAAATGGAATCATCATTCAAAAACTGAATTTTGTCTTTCCTTGGGTTGTTTCTGTGTGATATTAAAATTGGTTTGATGATCTGACAATGTTTTGAGTGATAAATATGCAAAAAACACAGAAATCAGGAAGGGGGCAAATACTTTTTCACGGCACTGTATTTTTAGTATTGCTTTAGCACTGGTTTAGTTCTGTTTTAGTCCAGGTTAAGTCCTGTTAGTGTCTTAGTTTAGTCCTGGTTTAATCCTGGTTTAGTCCCTTTTTGTTCCTGCTTTAGACCTGGTTCAGTTTTGGTATGTTTTAGTTTTGTTTTAGCACTGGTTTAGTTCTGTTTTACTCCTGGTTAAGTCCTGTTAGTGTCTTAGTTTAGTCCTCAGTCCTGCTTTAGACCTGGTTGAATCCATGTTTGTCCTGCTTTAGACCTGGTTCAGTTATGTTTTAGTAATGGTTTAGTTCTGTTTTAGTCCTGTTAGAGTCCCGGTTTAGTCCTGTTTTAGTCCTCAGTTCTGTTTCATACCTGTTTTAGTCATGGATTAGTTACTTTTTGGCTTTAGACTTGGCTCAATTCTGTTATGTTTTAGTGTTTTAGCACTGGTTTGGTTTAGTATTGTTTTAGTCCTGGTAAAGTCCTGTTACAGTCCTGTTTTAGTCCTCAGTTCTATCTCAGACCTGTTTTAGCCCTGGTTTAATCCTGGATTAGTTCCTTTTTGTCCTGCTTTAGATTTGGCTAATTTCTGTTATGTTTTAGCACTGGTTTAGTTTAGTTCTGTTTTAGTCCTGGTTAAGTCCTGATTTAGACCTGGTTTTGTTCTGTCATGCTTTAGTCTTGGTTTAGTCTTGAGTTGTATCTCTTTTTTTTTTTTTTTTTTTTAGTCCTGGTTAAGTCCTGATTTAGACCTGGTTCAGTTTTGTCATGCTTTAGTCTTGGTTTAGTCTTGAGTTGGATCTCATTCAGTTTTAGTCCTGGTTAAGTCCTGCTTTAGACCTGGTTTGATTCTGTTGTGTTTTAGTACTGTTTAGTCCTGCTAGTCCTGCTTTAGTCCTGGTTCAGTTCTGTTATGTTTTGGTACTGTTTAGTCCTTGTTGTAATTCTGTTCCTAATTACAGGACCCGTGTTGCTGCCATCTGGTGGACAACCTTGGAGTAATGTCCACTGGAGATACCTGGAGGAAGGGTGTGGAGAGGTCTCACTAAATGGTTTAAATGCTTTAAGGTGAGTACAATAAATACTGCGTTTTGACCTCTTGAACTTTACAGGACTGTACTTTTGCCTTTGGGCTCCATTCACAACATACTACTACTACTACTACTACTACTACTACTACGAGTACTACTACATACTTCACATAACCGCTCATAAGGAATCAAAGCTCGCTGGTTTAGCTGGATTAATATTTGAACAAATGTTTAGAGATGGATAGTAGTTCTGTTTTACTCCTGGTCAAGTCCTGTTAGAGTCCTGGTTGAATCCTTGTTTAGTCCCCCTTTTAGTCCTGTTTTAGACCTGGTTCAGTTCAGTTATGTTTTAGTACTGTTTAGTCCTGGTTTAGTCCCCTTTTTAGTCCTGTTTTAGACCTGGTTCAGTTCTGGTATGTTTTACTTCTGTTTTAGCACTGGTTTGGTTTAGTTTAGTTCTCTTTTAGTCCTTGTTAAGTCCTATTAGATTCCTGGTTTAGTCTTGAGTTGGATCTGATTTAGTCTTGCTTTAGTCCTAGTTAAGTCCTGATTTAGACCTGGTTCAGTTCTGTCATGCTTTAGTCCTGTTTTAGTCTTGAGTTGGACCTCGTTGTGTTTTAGTCCTGGTTAAGTCCTGCTTTAGACCTGGTTTAGTTTGGTTTTAGTCCAGGTTCATTCCTGTTAGGGTCTTGGTTTAGTCCTCAGTCCTGTTTTAGTCCTGGCTGAGTACATTTTTGCCCTGCTTTAGACCAGGTTCAGTTTTAGTAATGGTTTATTTCTGTTTTAGTCCTGTTAAGAGTCCTGGTTTAGTCCTGTTTTAGTCCTCAGTATGGAGTTTTATTTATTTATTTATTTATTTATTTATTTATTTACATCTGCCTATAGTTTTAATTTTATTTTTTTTTTATTTGTTTTTGCTCTTTTAATAACAGTAAGTAAAATTAGTCAGACATTCCTTATGAATACTGAAACTCTACCCTACCCACTTCTCAGTAAAGTAGTAGTAAAACAGAAAAGTATTTACTCTTATTTATGATTTATCAGCTCTGAGTTCTTACACCACAGCATGAATGAAATTACTGTATGTGCTCAGATTTTCTTTCTTTTTTTTTTTCTTGTTTTGTATCAAGTAGAAGAACTTTAACAATTGACATGACAAAAAATGACAAAAATTGGTCAGATCCATCAAAAAACACAATCTTAAAAGTGCGTTGTGTAACTTTTCTGGTGGAGGCTCTGCCACCTGCTTTTCTCCATGGAGATGTTATTGCTTTGTCTGGAATATTTCACAGTATGGCATTAAACCTGTAGACCAAACCAGGCCAAGTGACATCTCCATAGAAGCAAGCAGGTGACAGACCCCCAACCAAAAAGTTATATAGTGCAACTTTAAGTTTTATTTAGCATATTGATTTTGAGTAGATTAGACTACTAATTTTACTAAGACACAGTCAAGATTATTATATTTTTAAAGATTTTTGCGCTCATTTCCCAATTTCGTCATTTTTTTGGTTTAAAATTTGACTTCCTGGTTGACAATTGTAACATCACACTAGGGAATTTCAAAACTGTTACCTAGAAAAACTGTTGCTGAAAAAAAAAAAAAAAAAGTGGTGAACTTGCACCTCATCCTATCAAAATTTAATATCCATTGCAATAAATTTTCTCGCCAGAAACCCAAATTTGTTGTATTTCAGTCCCTCTTGTCCTCATATATAAACGCTCTAAAGTATTGCACAAATCCAAAAGCCATGAAAACAAAAGCACTTTGTATGGAATTTGAAATATAAATTGTAAATGTACTGATAATTTCTATATATTTGTATTGCATTATGCAGAAATTGCACATGCTGAGCCCTGTGAATATGAACTCTTAAGCCTTGAGCATTGTTATTGTTTATACCATTGTATATGTGAAATAAAAAGAAAAAATCTAGCAAAACTCCTCTTAAACTCCTCCAGTGAAATCATGTTTACAGTATTAAAAAAATGTGTTTCTTGAGTGTAAATTGTGCCAAACATTTGGACAGAATTCTCATCCAATGTGATTTAGAACTGTCTACTTTCTGTAATTTTGAACATATTTTTCAGCTTTTCTTCACAAATTGCTCCTTGATTGGTGTAAAACTATAATTTAAATTTACAATAGTTATAACCCCATCAAATTAAGTCAAATGAATTAAGTCAAATTATAAAGATCTGCCATATCCTCCTGAGACCCAGCCCATTCATTTGTGTCCTTTATAGTGGACATTGAGTTAACCAGTGTATCTTTTTATTGTTTTGCACTATGATTAAAAATAAATAAATAAATAAATAAATAAAAGAGTCTAAAAAACCTTTTGGGTCATTCCAGAATTGGAGGACATTTTAGCTTTAAAATTCTTGAAAAATAAACCACTTTTCTGATTTTCTGCTACATATTCATCAATAGGTAATAAACTATCAAATGCTTGATTAACTCAGCTTACGGGTCAATGGTACAATTTTTATTACATGATTTATTTAGTTTTTTTATTTATTTACTCTAATCACAGTAACAGGGTTGCAGGTAACAGGGTTGCAAATCCGCACTAATGTTAGCTTTATCTCAGGAGTAGAAGCTCATTGTTTAGCTGTTACTGCTAATCAAGAGGAAAAACTTATTTATGCAAATAAGGGAAAAAAATTGTCTTATTCAGATAATATGTATAACAGGGTTGCATGAGGTAGAGTGAGACATTCAATCAAGGCTAACTATGTTATAAAAATATGAAAAATAGAAGAGAAGACAAACCTTTGCTCTACCCATTCTTTTGGAAAACTGTTTGATGATGTCAAGTCCAGGGGATCATGTGGTTCTGCTTTCTTCTTCTTCTACCAGGCTAAAAATGTTCTGGTAACAGGGTTGGTGCATGTTGTGGGACACATGTTCCATGAATAATAATTATTATTTGAAATATTATGTCTATTAAAACAAATGTTCCCACAGTTACAAGAGATGGCAATGAAACAAATAATACAAAAAATTAATTTAAATTTAACAGTTTTATTTGAGATTCAATTTGGCCATTAGAGGGGTGGGACAAGAGGAAAATGGCATTTTGGGGGGTACTCCAGACTTATTTGGTATTTTTAAAACTATTTTCAAAACTAGGCCTATTTTCAAGGATTCTTTTCTCTTAGTTTTTTTTTAGATTTGGTCTCAGGACAAGTAAATTCACTCAGAAACTGTATGTTTTAGTATTTTGTATGTGGATTATTTAATATTTGATGGGTGGGACGTAAAATGTACTCCAATTCTGGAATGACCCTTTTGTAGAAGCTTGTCAGAGATGTTGGGTCATCAAAACAAATTGTTTTTTCTAGGTTAACTATAATCCATTACAGAGGACATGTTACAGTATTATATATAAAAATAAAATTAACAAAATGAAAATGCTAAGGTGTTCATTTACCTCCAAATAGAAAAATACTAAATGAATAAATAAATAAACAAACAAACTTTTTCTTCCAGGTCCCAGGAGGATATACTTAGACTTAGACAAACTTTATTGATCCACAAGGGAAATTGTTTTGGGTACGGTAGCTCACTCAAATATATGAGAGGGTTTATAAAAATAAAAATCGATGGAAATATACTCAACAAAAATATAAACGCAACACTTGTTTTTGCTCCCATTTTTCCTGAGATGGACCCAAAGATCCAAAATTCACTCCAGATACACAACACTACCATTTCTCTCAAACATTGTTCACAAATCTGTCCAAATGTGTGACAGCGAGCACCTCTGCCCCGCCGAGACAATCCACCCCACCTCACAGGTGCGCCACATCAAGATGCCGATCCGACATCATGACCAGTGCACAGGTGTGCCTTAGACTGCCCACAATAAAAGGCCACCTCGAAATGTACATTTTTTTTTTTTTTTTTTGCTTTATTGGGGGTCTGGGGACTCAGAACCAGTCAGTATCTGCTGTGACCACCATTTGCCTCATGCAGTGCAACACATCTTCTTCGCATAGAGTTTATCAGATTGTCAATTGTGGCCTGTGGAATGTTGGTCCACTCCTCTTATGGACGAAGAACACAGGTGAATTTTATTGATGGCATTTTGAATGCACAGAGATACCGTGATGAGATCCTGAGGCCCATTGTTGTGCCATACATCCATGAACATCACCTCATGTTTCAGCAAGATAATGCACAGCCCCATGTTGCAAGGATCTGTACACAATTCTTGGAAGCTGAGAATGTCCCAGTTCTTGCATGGCCAGCATACTCACCGGACATGTCACCCATTGAGCATGTTTGGGATGTGCTTGACCAGCGTATACGACAGCGTGTACCAGCTCCCACTAATATCCAGCAACTTCGCACAGCCATTGAAGAGGAGTGGACCAACATTCCACAGGCCACAATTGACAATCTGATAAACTCTATGCGAAGAAGATGTGTTGCACTGCATGAGGCAAATGGTGGTCACACCAGATACTGACTGGTTCCGAGTCCCCAGACCCCCAATAAAGCAAAAAAAAAAAAAAAAAAAAAAATGCACATTTCGGGGTGGCCTTTTATTGTGGGCAGTCTGGGGCGCACCTGTGCACTGGTCATGATGTCGGATCGGCATCTTGATGTGGCGCATCTGTGAGGTGGGGTGGATTGTCTCGGCGGGGCAGAGGTGCTCGTTGTCACACATTTGGACAGATTTGTGAACAATGTTTGAGAGAAATGGTAGTGTTGTGTACCTGGAGTGAATTTTGGATCTTTGGGTCCATCTCAGGAAAAATGGGAGCAAAAACAAAAGTGTTGCGTTTATATTTTTGTTGAGTGTAGCAACCAAGGAGCAATAAACCAGTGTCAGATGAGACATAATTATATATCTAAAAATAATGTGTTATGTACAGCTCAGATTTAAATGGAAAAGTAGTAATAAAATATAGAATACACTATCAAATAAGATGTACAATCCCAGCTATATACAATTATAGAGTATTATCTATTGCACGCACTATTATACGCACTAAACTCAAGGAAAAACACCAGTGACAAGTCGCATGGTTAATCAGTGTCTTTATTTTCATATACAAAAGATGGATGTATTCTCTTCTAGTTTATATTTCTAAGCATTTCGTCTCACATACATAGAACATAGCCACTCGCACTCGTTTTTTGTGAAATTCAAACGCGCACAATCTTATCGACACACACGATTCACATGAAACAGGGACTCCATCCGTCCGTCCGCACGTCACTCACGCACTCAGAAACACTACGAGAAATGAACAAGCGGTCTGAAAATCAAAGAGTAGGACTTTGCTTTCACAGGATTCACACATGAAAGGAAGAAACCCTTTACATTTGTCAAGTAAATATATACATGATAATAGATTTTTTTTTTTTTTTCAAACATTTTTCAGTTTTATTCCAGAAGATGACTGACTTCCATGTTAGCGTTTCTAACAAGGTACTGCATGAGGTAAGTGGGTTTTTTTCTGTTCAGAAGAGCTAGGCTTAAGACAGCAGTAGGTAAAAATCAATACGCTTTTTTTCACTTTTTACCTCGCAATCTCCATTTTTCTGGCACAATATGTGAAATATAAGCACCTAGATTACACGTTTGCCGACTTTTACCGATATTTTTACCTTTCGATGCTAAAATTTGACCATTATGAACATGATCCAGGTGTACTGAGATGCGCTATAGCTCGGCACAAGAAGACGCCGCCGCCAACTCGCAACTAAATGACTTGAATTATGTGGTATTCATATGACTATTGCTGTATAATAAATATTGCTGGACCGCTCTCTGGACCATGCCTAGTCCGTTGTCGACGCGAGTTCTCGTGAGATGACGCGAGCTGGCCATTTTGTTAGGTACACGCTAGTTTATTTTGCTGGTTAATGCGGATAGTTGTTGGGCATAGCAGCAAGAGAATGGATTTCTTTCAAGAGTAGTTCGCACCAAATACACCAAAAATGAGTTGGAAATTCAGGTAAAATGTTATAATGGGTCACTGGTTCTTAACTCAAGAGGGACATGAATACAAATCAATACAGTTGAATAAAGTTGCAATGTTTATCTTATCTGATTTTTTAAAAAGAGATTGAGAAAATATTCTTAAAAAGGGGGTATTACGACATATTTAGATCACCGTGTTACGTTTCATTGTCTACAAATTTTTGGACTCGATCTGCTTCCGAGATAAAAGTGGCTAAATCTCATTTATATTGATAAGATGAACTGAAAATCATTTGATAACTGTGCTGGATAGCTAATGTATTCAAGATATTTAATGATATTTCAAAAGTTCAAAACTCCATGCACAGCTTTCAGGTGCTGGTAACAACAGGAACATTGAATAATTCCAGAAAAGAAGAAATTTACCGCACACTCGCCTGACTTTACTCTTATTCCTTTATTGGGCTTAGAGCGAACAACGAGTTTCACTTCTACCTGATGACGCTGTAGAAGCGAAAACGCGTCGTTTGCTCTAAGCCCAATAAAGGAATAAGAGTAAAGTCAAGCAAGTGTGTGGTAAATTTCTTTTCTGGAAATATTTAATGATATTGTTTTACATCAAAATCGCATGTGTTTATACAATAGATTTAGACTAGCCTGGGAATTCCCAGGCCGCTTCCGTTCGTTTCGAACTGGAAGGCGGCCTGGAAACTCGTCCAAGCGAGAGTCCCAGATTTAGGGCCCCAATCAGAGAGCGGGGGAGGTGTGGCAAGACGGTAACGCGTACTACATGACAAACGGAAGCTTGTAGTTTGAACTGACAACTGACATGATTGGCTATGGACTTACGTATACGCTCAATGATAGACATTCATAACGCCCAATAAACGGCCGTTGGCAATCGCTAACCACACCTCCGCTACGGGATTTTTCGAAGCGAGTTTCCAGACCCATATCTCACTTGTGATATGGTCAGGTGTTAACCAGACTAGATTTAGACATTTTTGCTTAAAAATAATACTCAACTAATATTTAACTATACTCTAGAGTTTATTTTAAATTATTTTAAGCCATTATTTATTATCTTGTTTTATTGGATGCTACATTTTCCTGCTGTTCATGATCTGTGCATTGCAACACTGGAATTTCCCCACTGTGGGACTAATAAAGGCATATCTTATCTTATATTTTGAAAATATTTAACTTGCACTTCTTTCTCAGTCAAGAAATAAATATCTTAAGACATCAGGTGCACACAATTTTGTGGCATCTCTCTTATGTGAAATCAAAAAATATTTGATGTTAAAACTCTAGACATATTCAAATGAATGTATGTGAATGTGCAGACAGACTTTCAGATAGAACTGGTTGCTTGTAGACACACTGTACCTTCTGATAAACTACTGTTTTTGCCTTATTTTGCATAAATTTCCTATTTTGACCCAATACTATATCTTGGAAACTATAGCCAATCAGCACTTCTGACTTACTTTTTCTTTATTAGTGACCTAAACCAAGAAAAATGTCACTACTTTTGTTCCGGAAGCATTTTGCTTGGAGACCAGTGTTGCTTTTCTCCCCATGCTAAGTCACTCCCCACTCAGAGCTGGAGAATTGTCGTGTGGAAACAAGGGCGACGTACGCTTGTGGGCGGAGCTTTGCACAGAATCTTACAGCTAATTGTAAGAAAGGTTTGAATAGGGCCCCGGAAAAGATTGCTAAATTACTCAAACATGCATAGATAACATGTAAAAGTTCTTCAGGCATGTTTTTGAATATATGAATGGATTTTGCATAATACCCCCTCTTTAAATAGCTGCAGCATAACAATTCCAAGCATATTTCCTGAATGTTTGAATTTGAATACATGTTTAGCTTATTTCCGATTTATAACGGCATTAAATATGTCATAAAAGTGAACGTTTCATGAAATTACTTTGGTTTTGCGCAATAAAAAGATCAGGGATGAAATCGGGTTAAACAATGCGACAGATGAATCGACAATTTTTGACATCGTATGGATTGATCGGTGTATTTTATGAAAAACTGATACCACAGACTAGTTGAACAGAAAGTTAACTCAAACGACCACAACCATGGATTCGAGCGTACCTAATAAAATGGCCAACAAGTGAATTCTCAGTTTCTTTAGAACACCAACTTTCTGCGTGTTTTAATACCCAAAATTGTATAGTATAACACCATTATTTCAAAGTCGCCATCGTTGACACTCGACTATACCGTAGGCCTTAGCGTTGTCAACCGAATACTAATCGATACTGAAACAAGAATCAAAACCAGATACTCATTTGAGCACGTTCGATACTACAAAAGTCACATTCATAGGACAGTAATGAACCTTTCCTGAAGCTTTAGAATGATCTTGAGCTGTATCAGAGCAAGTATAAGAGCACATCGACTAGTATACGCCCACGGATCGCCGTAGAACCGACCTGGACGACTGAGGGATTACGCAGACAGAAGATCGTATGATAGTAAAAAAAGAAAGCACTATGAAGTTGAAAAACACATTCTACCGTCTAAAGAAAGTGTTTATTATCGTCATTGCGGTATCGGAACTGGTATCGAGTCTATTCCTTAAGTGTTAAGTTTGAAATTTTAGTATCGTGACAACACTTTTTATGAGGCCTGTAGATACTAGTACGTGTTGTCCAACGTCAACTTTATCAGAGCAGATCCTAGTGTCACATCAGCGGGTTAATATAGAGGTAATACTGTTTCAACTGGCATTTCCGGCAGAAGTAGGGGCCCGATAGCTAAGACGCCCACGCCAATTTTTTTTATTATTGTAGACTTTTTTTTCCTCTCCCCATTCAATGATATACAGCAATAGAGCTTTCTAATGACGCAAGTGCTACCTACACAGCTTCTGACCCAGACAAACTGATACCATTAAAATCAGCATAGAAAATCGCAGGGCTAGTTGTCAAGATTTTCAATACAGGTACGTCTAAAAAAAAAAAAAAAAGAGGGAAAAAAAGTGGAATTTATGCAATATTTAACATTTAAAATAGCAAAATTGGAAGTGAAAAACATCATAAACATAAAAAGTCAGTAGAAGTGGGTAGCACTCAAGTTTTTACATTTTACTTGAGTAACTTTAGAAAGAAAATGTACTTTTCTAGCAGCGTACTTTTACTGCTACTCGAGTTATTTTTATTGAAGTAAAAGTACGACTTGAACGTGAAATGATTTGGACGTTTTTTGCGCCGCTCTTTCAACTATAATTTCTCATTTTTGCCTCCGTTTCTTTTGAAAATACCGGCTTTTGTGCATTATTTAATATTTTGGACTTCAAATTACATCGACTTCAAACTGTAAAACATAAGTCGTATCCCAACAGTTACTCTTGAAGTTTCTCTTACTTCTTAGTAGTTTTCCAAAATACTTTTTCACTGTTACTAAAGTAATTTCTTGGACCTACTACGTTGTTGGACCACGTTACTCTTACTTGACAAAAGAGTATGACCAAGGTAAATTGAAGTGGTACGTGCTTACTAACTTATCCATAAATCCGATGCAAAAAAAAATTGCAAGCTATACCTTTTGGTAAGATTAGCTGATGGCTACGAATTGGGGTCAGATCAGAGTATCTCAAATACTGCAACTTGGTAGATTGGAATATATACAGTATAAGGCTATACAAAAATACATTTAAGTGGTCAGTATCCATCAAAAGTGGTTCATATGGGGAAAGTGGGCCAGTCCTTACAGTTGATAGTATTTTTTAAGAATAACTGTGGTTTTGCTTTAGTGTTAAGTATACTTTAGTGGTCATTAAAAGCATAGAAATTTAAGCAGATATTCCTCATTGGTTTATAATATAGTTCACTTCAAATTAAGCTGCAAAAATACATTCACTTTTACACAATTTTCCATTTTTTTCAGATGCACCTGCAGGATTGGAGCTGAGAAATCCCTTTGTGGTAAATGACAACATCCATAATGCCCCGATTATGTCTTTAAAAAAAAAAACAAAAGAAAAAAAAAAACATCAGTGTACAAGAACTCTGTCCAGGCTATTTACAACTAATCGCCCAAGTCTTTTTTCAGTTTGTACAGCATTTTTCACCTCGAGTGGTCAGCCTCTTCGAATTTTAGAAAAAAGGGGAAAAAAATCTCCACAGACGACAAAGGCCTGACCGGCAATAAAATATTTCAACTACTAAAACACAATCAAATACATAACACAAGTTGATATACATGTAGAAAAGCCTGAGGTACTTGTCAGAATATCTGAGGTCAGTCTGAAAGAGTGAACCGACTGCAGGCTCACTCGAAAAAAAGAACACAAAAAAACAGATTAGCCACAGAGTATCATGGTTAGCGTCATATTAAACATCTACAAATCCTTGAGTATTGTGAAAAATAGTCACAGCAGCATTACGGACATTCAAATGTATGGTAAAAAGTCATGTATGGTTATATACTGTACGACTATGGCATTTTGCATTTGTGAGATGAGAAGGCAACCATTTTGAGCTCTCCTTGCATGAAACAGGTATACAGTGAAGTGAGGTATTTGTGGGGGACTGATGTCCGACTGAGGCCAAGTCAACAAACAGCCAACAAGGAAACAAAAAAAAAAAAAAATGAAAAGAAAATTCAAAAATAAACAGACATGTTGCTTTATATACTCAAGTATGGCCCTCGTGCCAAGTAGAAATCCCCCGAAATCATATCTGCCCGTGGTTCCAGAGCCGCACAGCACTCACAACCAGTCAGTCTTTTAGTAGGAGCAAAAACAAGACAGGAAAAGCTGTGGGGCTGAAGGGTCGAATCAAAACAAACCGGCTTCATTTGACGTGTCCTGCTTCGAGTCCTATTCATTTTAATGCAATTACACATTCAAATGGTACTAATAGAGTGCCATTCCAGTTCATATCCTACTGAAAGTTCAAAACATTATTCATCATTTCAGTTTTATGCTGATCTAGTCACAAATGTGTGTGGTTTACTGGGGACATTTCTTAAAAAGCAATACTTCTGTTTAAAATATACAGTATATACAGGGTAAATTTGGTGCAATTTTTTAGCAAGACGGCTGTTGACCTTAAAGGAGAATTAACTTTTTTTTTTACAATCTGAGCCTTATTTCGGTAATAAAACAAGTTGTTTTACTCACCCATAGCACTTTGCTGTCATTTGGAGCATTTCCGGAGATGTTTTAGTTTAGCGATATCTGTAACGCGAGTTCTCGGGGCAAATGTTTGCGGTCTCCAAATAACACAAACTTTAGCACTTTTCAAATCATAGAAGCTCAATGTCTTAGTCTACACTTTCGTTCAAGTCAAAAGTGGCCTGTAATCTGAAATTTAGCCATAATTTACATCTTTGCGTTTCATGTTTGGGTCCCGAGAGCTGAGAGCGAAATAAGCTGCGACTCCGCACATGTGCACTGGCCTCTTCATCTACTCGAAATTATGGATAAATCTCGGATTACAGGCCACTTTTGACTCAAACGAAAGCGTAGACTAAGACATTGAGCTATGATTTGAAAAGTGCTCAAGTTTGGAGACCGCAAACATTTGCTCCGAGAATTCACGTTACGGATATCGCTAAACTAAAACATCTCTGGAAATGCTCCAAATGACACCAAAGTGTTATGGGTGAGTAAAACAACTATTACCGAAATAAGGTTCAGATTGTAAAAAACGTTAATTCTCCTTTAAATCTCCAGCAGAGGCTGATACTTTGTTTGGCCCAACGAGCTGCCTGCAAAATAAGTATAATGTTTTGTTTTAGCACAGTGCTGCAAAAATTAGATAATTTGGGTAAAATAATAAAAAAAACATTTATCTCTATCGGCAATGACCATGAAAAAAAAAAGAAACACTAATCGGCCGATCTCCAATTTGGGGGCCTTTTAGATTACGGTCTGTACTGTTAAAATATTTTTCTACACTTTTTTTTTTTTTACACAATTTACAAATGGCTAAATCTGTTTTAACCCACCTTGAAACAGCGCCCCAACTTTTTCTGAAATACTTTTGCACATTTGCACACTCACGTTCACTCAAATCATTTAAAAATCAAGAATGTAACATTGCAACTCCGGACAGCATCCATCAATGCTCCTGGCACTGGCAAAGGAGTAACTCTTGAATTTCTACATTTAAAAAAATCCAGGAATCGTATGTCCATGATAGCTAGCCGGGTATAGCTTGGCTCTCAAACTCAGATAAAAATGTTCCGAAGAAGCCGACTGAATACCTGAGAGGTAGTTCCTCGGGCACAAGTCCAGTTTGTCCCGAAATTTTCACAAGATGTCCAGGATGCTAGCTCCTCCTTTCTGGCGTGCTCCGAAGTTGACCAGCGTTAGCATAAAGGGAGCACCCACAAACTCAGGTTTTTTTTGTTTTTTTTTTGTTTTTAAAAATCTTCAACCCCTGAGGAAGATGAGTATATTTTGTCTAACAGTCTCGAAGCGGTTTTCCTCCCGAGGTGCAGCAAGAAACAAGAAGGTTCATTTGGCCGCCAAGACGCTCATGACCAAAGACACGGAAAATGACAAACTTATGAGGTAATAAAATCGTCTAACACAAAGTCATGCATGAGGTAATGACATTAAGATTTGACACGTGGTGAACGCTGATGTGCCCGCCCATAGCTTATTCCTACCACTCACTACAGCAGATGGATGTGTTAGTACAAAAATCCGACTAAAAATAAAAAAATAATACCGGTATATATCTCGTTTTCACATTGTCGAAACCGGCGACGGCGCAAACCGAGACGGAGGCCAGACGTGGTGGTTACTCGAGGGGCTGGACGCGATTTTCAACAAAAATACCCAAAGTGAAAAATGTATGAATTTTAAACCCATTTTCTAAGCACGTCGTTTCATTTTGATACACAACACAAATTTAGAGATAAATCAAATTTTTAAAGGCAAAAGGAGAAATTCAACAAAAGTTTATTTTAAACTTTTGTGCAGTTGACAAATTTAATTTCTCCTTTTGCCATGGATTCTACCTGGGCAACTGAGATTCAGGGATTTTACACATGAAACTTTTAAGTTCATATGGTGCCAGAAGCTCTTATTTTCGAATGAAATTTTGTTGAAAAATAATCAGAATGATCAGAACTCTTACAATTTAAGCAGGGCACATGATTGATTAGTGTAAAGCCTCTCCTTTGAAAAGCTGCTCCTTTGTATAGTTAGAAAATAATTGGATTTGATCTAATTTAGCTATTTCTGAGAGTCATTAACCTTGTAAATAGACAGGGCTTTTAGCTGTAAAAATAATAAGCAAGGTTGCAGGCTTATTTGCTAACAAAAATTATCTGGTTTTACATTTGTTAAATTTCAGTTTGGGATTTTCGTTTCACAATTGCATCTGGCCAGTACAGACTTGCCTTTTGTGCTCCATTTTGTTTTGCGCCATCCGATTCTTATTACGTAAAAACTTAACGCTGGGGGCAAAGGGGGGGTATTAAAATAGCAGCTGCATTCATGACGCTTTTTTTTTTTTCACCGCCGAGTTTGGATTTGAATAAAAAGTTTGTGAGGATGGGAGGGGCGAAAAAACTGGGGGAGAGTGGCGCTCAGGTGCTGGACTCTTTGGGAGGTAGGTCTTCGTTGGTGAGAGCCGTTACTATGGAGACGGGGTTGTCGGAGGTAGGCCCGCTGGTGATTCTGGAGATCTGGACGATTCGCTCCTCGACGCAGCCGGCCGAAAGTCGAGCCTCCGCGTCGTGGTCCCAGCACTCCTCTATGGTCTCGCACATCTGACCCAGACCCTAAAAACACAGAAAAGAATTGAAAATCAGATACTAGTCGATATTAAAAGCGATATTAAAACTAGACATTTGAGACTGTATCGGTACTTAAAAAAAAGTCACATTCACGCGACAGAAATGAACCTTTCCTGAATAGTTTTAGAATGATCTTGAGCTGTATCGGAACACGTATAAAAGCACATTCACTGCGTGCACATGGACGAGTGTAATCCGATTGCAAACGGATTGGGATCGTATCGAATTCATGTGCACACACTAAGGATCGTATAGGGATTGGTTTCCCGAATCCGATTGGAACCCCTGGCTTAGGCCGATGGTAATCCGCTTGGTGCCGCCTTGTGCACAATATCGGATTGGATTGGCGTACTGCGCATGCACGGGAATTTTCGCCAGGGATTTCACCCGGAAGTGGCAGGAGGCGCCGACGCCGTCATAAGTAGCGATTGTTGCCGGAAAAGTCAAACGAAATCATGGCTGTGAAGAAAGAATTCACAACACGTACACCAATGCTGCTCTGTCAACTCCTCGAGCGCCATCTTCGTATACCGTCACCTAGTTTGTTGTATTTTAATTGAGTAGCCATCACCCGGAAGTAGCTGGACTACAACGCCACATAGCGTAGCGGAGCTGGCCAGGTCGCTGACCATTATCCAATTACACGAGTTTCATGTGCACTTGGATATAAGGACCACCTGCAGAGTAACGGGATCGGATTTGGAGAAATCCAATCCGATCCTACCATGTGCACACAGTGATAGACTAGTATACGCCCAAGGACCACTGTGGAAGTATTTTTATTTACTTTGTCTCCATGGATATGTTCTTGTTTTGCCTGGAATGTTACACAATATAAACATCTATCTAGCATTTATTTTGTTACGGGTCTTAATAAAAAGAAAAAAAAAAGAAGAAAAAAATGACCAGAGAATCATGCATTTTGTACTGTTACTGCTGTCACCTCTTCACAGATCTGACTTGTAACTTGGCCTGAGGTCATTCTCAACAGTGAGAGATACAGGACTACATTCATACCATACTCCATACAACCTCACCCTTATCTAACAGATAATACTCTCTACAACTGTATACAGCTGTGATTGGACATCTTATTTGATATTTTATTTTATATTTTATAACTTTTTTAAACTTTTTATTATGATTTGTAAAAATATACTAGGTAACAAAAGAAACTATACACTTCTAATATGTTCATATTTTCTGAATGAAAGAAGGTGCTCTGGTCAGATGAGACCAAAATCGAACTTTTTGGCAACAATGCAAGACGTTATGTTTGGCGTAAAAGCAGCACAGCTCATCACCCTCAACACACCATCCCCACTGTCAAACATGGTGGTGGCAGCATCATGGTTTGGGCCTGCTTTTCTTCAGCAGGGACAGGGAAGATGGTTAAAATTGATGGGAAGATGGATGGAGCCAAATACAGGACCATTCTGGAAGAAAACCTGATGGAGTCCGCAAAAGACCTGAGACTGGGACGGAGATTTGTCTTCCAACAAGACAATGATCCAAAACATAAAGCAAAAGCTACAATGGAATGGTTCACCAAAAAACATATCAAGGTGTTAGAATGGCCAAGTCAAAGTCCAGACCTCAATCCAATTGAGAATCTGTGGAAAGAACTGAAAACTGCTGTTCACAAACGCTCTCCATCCAACCTCACTGAGCTCGAGCTGTTTTGCAAGGAGGAATGGGCAAAAATATCAGTTTCTCGATGTGCAAAACTGATAGAGACATACCCCAAGCGACTTGCAGCTGTAATCGCAGCAAAAGGTGGCGCTACAAAGTATTAACTCAATGGGGCTGAATGATTTTGCACACCCAATTTTTCATTTTTTATTTGTTAAAAAAGTTAAAAATATCCAATAAAGTGTGTTCCACTTCATGATTGTGTCCCACTTGTTGTTGATTCTTCACAAGAAATTACAGTTTTATATCTTTATGTTTGAAGCCTGAAATGTGGCAAAAGGTCACAAAGTTCAAGGGAGCCAAATAGTTTCGCAAGCCACTGTACGTCATTGGCCTCTTCGGCCCTCAATACAAGTGTCATGTTCACTCAAGCATGACATGGACTGGTCAGTGAAATCAGCTGTGCAGGAATTGCACGTGCATGCTCTAATGTTGGCACCACATGGTTATTCACTATTGTGTTGTGCTGTCTGACTCCAGACAAAAATTGAAAAAGTTTAGATTTTGAGAGTGTAAAGCCATGCCGAGACTCAGTCAAGTTGAGAGCGAATGTGTAATTGGCGTGCTGCAGGTTGGGGAATGGGTTACTGTTGTTGGGTGAAGGTTTGGTGTACCAGAGCAACAATTTCAGCCTTACAGAGATGATACCAGGTTCGACTCTGCTTTCTGATCGTCCGACGGTCATCACAGCTGCTGAAGACCATTATATCAGAATTTCCCATCTTATCGGTTCAGATCAGGCACCATAACTGCCTCGACGATGCCAAGGCACCCTATTAGCGCTCAGACCCTACAACGATGCAAAGTTGATTTTTCAGAAGTTTTTGAGATTTTTGTTTTTCACCCCCATGTTGTTCCGAAGACTATGAAATGGAAATGGCAAATCTGACAACAATGAATTTTTGGGTGGTGAAGAAGCACTAAATAATTCAAACAACGGCTGTGAACTTTGTTCTGATTTTGGTTTGTATCATACAATAAAACTCATTCTCATCGAGTGTATAGTTTCTTTTGTTACCTAGTATACATTTATTTTACATATGCATTTATTAATGTACATATAAATTATATATAAATTTAAATTTAAGATAAGATAATCCTTTATTTGTCCCACAATGGGGAAATTGCAGTGTCACAACGCAAGTTTCAGAAACAGTAGGAAAATATGAGCATGCATCAAAATTAAGATAAATAATAATAAGTATGTACAATCAACTAAAAAAAACAACACTGTAAGGTTAAAAGGCACAGGAACGTTGCACAATAAATGTCTTTCATTCTGAGCAGTGAACAAACAGCAGTTAAAGTGACTCCAGTATAGTAATATATAATATCACTACAATAAACTGACTCAGATGATTTACATATACATTTATTATCTTTTTAAAATTATATTTATAACTATGTCTAATTTGACACTTGTCTAATGCTCTTTTTTTGCTATTCCATCTATTTTTGTTACCCTCTGTTATACATGATATTAGATGAGTGAGCTACTGTACCCAAAACAATTTTCCTTGTGGATCAATAAAGTTTGTCTAAGTCCAAGATAAACAAGTTTATTCATTTCCATACTGCCGTAGAATATTCCAGCCCAAAGCAATAACATAGTCATATAAGCAGGTGGTGGACCCTCTCCTAGTAAAGTTACCCAGTGCACCTTCAATGTTGAAAATCATATTGTATTGTCTAAAGAAAACAGTGTTTATTATCATCTTTGTGGTACCCAAATCTGTATTCAGTACTTCTGCATATTTGTGGCCAGTGATAATCCCTTATTTTTGTGTGTACTTTAAGCAGAAAAGAAAACCGCATATTGAGGCACCCGTTGCAGAAACATGAATAGATGTATTAATGTACATCTATTCATATTTTTTACAACAAGAACATTGTACCAACGTGTGCCCACAGCATGAACCAGCCTGTTCTCACTGATCAGAGGCGCCTGGGATGAATATGGACCCGAGTTCCTGTGCCCCTGTCAGATTAAGACCTGGTGCCATAAGAGGACACTGCCTTGCCCAAAGACAGGGGCCATTATAAAAACATGTACACAACAAATTCTGAAGTAAATATAGACGATAATATTGAAACTAATTTATGCCACTGACACAATAACCTAAGATCTTAATTTAAACAACAAAAGTACAGTGAACCCTCGCTGTATCGCGGTTCACTGTTCGCGGCCTCGCTGTTTCGCGGATTTTTTTTTTCCCATTTTTTTTTTTTTTTTTTTCAATTTTTTTTATTGTGTAACTTTTTTTTTTACAGTGTAACATTCTGTCCTGCGCCCTGATTAGCTAAGAGACTAGACCAGGACTAAACCAGGTCTAAAGCAGGTCTAAAGCAGGTCTAAAGCAGGTCTAAAGCAGGTCTAAACCAGGACTAAACCAGGTCTAAACCAGGACTAAACCAGGTCTAGACCAGGGATGGTAGGGACAGAGTCTCTGATGTCCTTCACGAGAGCGCCTGGGTGACAGGAGGTGTGGCCTTTGTTTACTTGCACGAGCCATGGAAGAGAGTGCGAGCCGGACCATGGAACAGCCAAGAATCAACATGGACGGGCCGAGGGAGCCGCAGCGGGGAGAGCCGCATTCGAGGGAGCCGCAGCGGGGGGAGGACACTCGCGCGCACAGAGGAGACAGTGGCTCTTCCCCGTCACGCCGAGAGGACGAACCCGACCCCGTCCTAGAGAGCTGTGGAGTATTGGCGACGCATTGATAGCGGTCTGATTTTGGACCCGGGGTGAAATGCAACCAACTCCTGTGAGCGCAGGTTGGTCTTACCTGGTCTTGTGGTGCTCAGAGGCGTCTGTTAGCGGTTTGGCACTGTTAGCAGTGGCTTGAGTCTTGCCCAAAATGATATCCAGGTCGCTTTCCACTCGACTTTCGCACATGGCATGGATATGTGGTACCAAAACAAACACACGTGTCGGCGCGCACGTGTCCGCGTGTCACGTGCCCCCCCCCACTATTAATATATTTTAATGAAAATCTACAAAAGTTTGAGTGTTTAAACAAGAGAAAAATGTGAGAAAATGTTAATACCAGTCTCAGAAAGGTGTATAATGTGTCTGGTGAAGCGTTTTCAGCCTTAAAACATGTAGAATAATTGTAAAATATAAAATTGTCCTACTTCGCGGATTTCACTGATTGCGGGCTATTTCTGGAACCTAACCCCCGCGATAAACGAGGGTTCACTGTATTCCATTTCTAATGCACAATATTGTTAAAGGTGCACTTTTTGATAGTGGGACATTAAACCAAGGTTATTAAAGTTAACGAAAAAACTAAAACTAAAATTGAAATATTTTCGTTAACTGAAATAAATAAAAATGGCAATTAAAAGAAAAAACAATAACTGAAACTGTATTGTGTGTTTACAAAACTAACTAAAACTAACTGAAATTATAGACAAATTGCTCTTCTTTTTTTTCCGTCTTTGTCAATTTATTTACAAGCCTTGGATTGCTATAAAATAAAATCAACCTCTTGCAGTTTTACGTGAGCTGGTGGCACCTTTTTTTTTGTTTTGTTTGTTGTAAGTTTGATAACACAATATTTTCTGTTTGAATCCTGCATTTGACAAATAACCCAAAGTATAACCCAAAAACTAAAACTAATAAAATCTATACTAAAACTGAGCAGTTAGAAAAAAAAAAAAAATCAAAGCCACTCTAAAAACTAATTAAAACTAACTGAATTAGAGGGGAAATAAGTCAAAACCAACTAAAACTCAACTATAATGAAAAATCCAAAACTATTATATCCTTGCATTAAACAGTTCAACATTACATTTATTTCAATTACGGGCGGTTTGAGTGCTCAAAAGTACATCGAAAAACAACATTCTGACTGAGCGGGGTCGCCTCTCTGCGAATCTGACCTTTAACTTGGTCTAGTTTGGTCTCCATGAAGGTCGAAAGGTTTAATGCCATACTGTGAAACATTCCAAAGCAATAACATCTCCATGGGTGGACCCTCCCTACAAAATCACGAGTTGCAATAAATAAATAGCAGAATGAAACACTTTAGTACTTAGTTTGTCATCTTCTAGTCACAGAAGTGATTAATTCAACCTTTTACGGCTTAAATCTGATCATAATACTGTTCCAGCTTTCATATATTGATATAGTAACACTGGTCTACAAGCAAAATGCTTCCGGAACAAAAGTAATACATTTTTCCTGGGTTATGTCACTAATAAAGAAAAAGTAAGTCAGAAGTGCTGATTGGCTATAGTTTCCAAGATATAGTATTGGGTCAAAATAGGAAATTTATACAAAATAAGGCAAAAACCTTTATCAGAAGGTACAGTGTGTCTACAAGCAACCAGTTCTATCTGAAAGCCTGTCTGCACATTCCAATACATTCATTTTAATATGTCTAGAGTTTTAACATACACACACACATATATACATAGTATATATGCATATATACATACATATATATACACACATATATATATTAGGGCTGTCAAACGATTAATTTTCTTGATCGCAACTAATCTCAGAAATTTCATAGTTAATCGCGATTAATCGTGATTTATTTTGCATGTTTAAAATTGATATCTTGCAGTAAGACCGTTCGAATCTAAAGTTAAACTCACAATGCAAAGTATTTCTCACCATTTTTTTTATTTCAAAAAAGTGCAGAGAAAGGAAAAAGTAACAATGAACCAGTAATAGTGCTTACTTTGAGAAATTGTAAATAAATGATTGAAGCACGCTCGAGCTGCCTACGGATGCGTAGAAGGAACAAAATACCAGCAAACTCAAAATAGCGCGTTTAACCGACAATGAGTTTAATTAATACAACCAAATGAGCTGCATATGGATGGTAGAATTGCGGAAAATGCTGGCAAACTCTGATCGCGATTAAAAAAAATTGTTCGCGATCATAACTCTAATCGCGATTAATCCCGATTAACGCGTTAATATTCCCAGCCCTAATATATATACTCAACAAAAATATAAACGCAACACTTTTGTTTTTGCTCCCATTTTTCCTGAGATGGACCCAAAGATCCAAAATTCACTCCAGATACACAACACTACCATTTCTCTCAAACATTGTTCACAAATCTGTCCAAATGTGTGACAGCGAGCACCTCTGCCCCGCCGAGACAATCCACCCCACCTCACAGGTGCGCCCCAGACTGCCCACAATAAAAGGCCACCCCGAAATGTGCATTTTTTTTGCTTTATTGGGGTCTGGGGACTCAGAACCAGTCAGTATCTGGTGTGACCACCATTTGCCTCATGCAGTGCAACACATCTTCTTCGCATAGAGTTTATCAGATTGTCAATTGTGGCCTGTGGAATGTTGGTCCACGTCCAAAATGCACATTTCGGGGTGGCCTTTTATTGTGGGCAGTCTGGGGCGCACCTGTGCACTGGTCATGATGTCGGATCGGCATCTTGATGTGGCGCACCTGTGAGGTGGGGTGGATTGTCTCGGCGGGGCAGAGGTGCTCGCTGTCACACATTTGGACAGATTTGTGAACAATGTTTGAGAGAAATGGTAGTGTTGTGTATCTGGAGTGAATTTTGGATCTTTGGGTCCATCTCAGGAAAAATGGGAGCAAAAACAAAAGTGTTGAGTGTATATACATACAAATATATATACATACATACATACACACACACATATATATATATACATATATATATATATATATACATACATACATACATACACACATATATATATACACATATATATATATATACTTGCACATATACATATATACACACACACACACACACACACATATATATATATATCATTAAATATATTGCATACATTAGCTAACCAACACAGTTATCAATTGATTTTCAGTTAATCTTATCAATATAAATGAGATTTAGCCACTTTTATCTTGGAAGCAGATGGAGTCCAAAAATTTGTAGTCCAAAAATGTGTAGTGTAATTATCGTGACAGGCCTACTCGGAAGCAATGATTTTGGCAGAGATGGGGAAATCTACTCTAGCGTGAACTGCAGCTATCCGTAGGAGGGCCAGACAACTGTGCAGATCTTTGTTGTGATGTTTACGGTGATAGATCAATACTGTGATTAAAAATGTCCAAATATAACTATACATATTGTAGACACCCAATGTGTTGTGTGTGATAAATTAAAATACAACTCTGTAAGAACCATGGCTAAAAGCTCATAAAAGTACGCAAGTAGTTCAAAACAATGTATTTAGTCTTGAAAATGCATTACAGAACTAGAGATGTAGGTAAAGATCCAACATAATGCATAATATAGAATTTCAAGTGAAGTGAATGTTCCTATGGGGAAGGATGTCCAATAATTCTCAGTCATTACATTTTTCATTTGTAAATGGTATTGCAGAATTTCCTGGAAAATTGCTGACACATTTTCTAAGCGAATGTAGCTGCAAAAAACAAAAAAACATACAGGCCACATCTGATAAACCTATTTTTTCTTCTCTTTAAAACTTGGTTTGGTGGGCATGTTCCACAATATGGCATTAAAGTAATCTGTTGTGTATTTACTCCATATGTGCGTTTTTATTGCTAAAAATACATTTTTAGCATTCTTAGAGTAATCCCGTTTAGTCCAGAATTTGTCCCACATTAGTCCCAGTTTTGATGTGTGCTAGCGTGAACTCTTACAGTTAGCGTGGTCACCTCTCCACAGACCTAACCTATGGAGATAGACGAATTTAATACCATAATGTGGAACATTCCACACAAAGCAATAACATCTTGATGGAGACAAGCAGGAGGCACACCCTGGACCAGAAAATTTACACAGTACTTATATGTTGGCCGTGATGATGACTCTGTGGTCTTATTGTTCAATAAATGACAGACGAAACTGAAGTAGATGACAGGCCAGATAATTCTGATCAACGCCAGATCACGAGCACTTTAGTTACCTCTTCAGGGCAATTATAAATCAGCTTCTTCTGAAAATTCACACTTGTAATTGACTCCGTGACAACTGAAATGAACCACCACTACTGATAAAACTTAATAAAAACAAACAAGGCCGCTGACTCCAGTGTTAGAAAACTGTGATGCTCAACGGGAGCTGACGTCACCGCAAACGTCATCACAACAGGAGTATTACAGATTAAGAAAAAACGTTTGGAGAGTGAAGTACAAAGCACCATGGCAGTGAAACCAGGAATGATCAGAGTAAAGGTGTCTTGAATGTATAAAGATTACCCAAACATGCATAAATCACGCAAAATACAACTTTGGCTACGTTCACACTGTAGCCTGAAGTGACCCAAAACAGATTTTTTTTTACCCCTATGCGACCTGTATCTGAACTTTTATTGACAGTCTGAACGACACAGATACGATTTTTTTTCAAATGCGACTCAGGCCACTTGGATATGTGGTCCTAAAACCGATACATATCCAATCTTTTGACATGCGACTTCAGTCTGAACGGTCAGGTCACATTCGTCCGACCTGCCCGTGTTTCCTCCCATGAGAGTGGTACAGTAGGCAAAGTAGGCCTATTTACGGCTATTGTTAGCGGGAGTCCGGCCCAGGCGACCCGCGGATCAAAACCAGACCATGCATGCAAACTCCACACAGAAAGGCCTGGGCGACCCGGGGATCGAACCCGGAACCTTCTTGCTGTGAAGCGTGAGTGCTAGCCACTCAGCCACCGTGCCACCACCGTGCCGAGAGAAGCGGTGACATCAATCCATAATACAGAATTGTGTAGTGAATCTTTTTAACCATTTTTTGTATGTGTGAAGGGATTTTTTTTTAAATCTATTTGGCTCAAACCTGAATTGAATTAGATGCATATTTGAGTGATATGAACACATGGAAAAAAAATAATTATTAGCAATTTATTTTTAATACAAAATAATAAGATTAACAGTAAATATCTGTCCTGCTTAACTTAAAACTTGTGTAAATTAATATAAAACAATACAAGAGCTGCTTGCGGCGTGCGGTGTCCGCAGCTCCAGAAGAGTACACGTGTTCGCACGGCTCGCACATCGGTAGAAGTTTAATACGAGACACGTACTTTTGCTTCTGAATACGGGACGATTACATTTTTCAACGGACGGTTAGCAACCCTAAACACAGTTATACATATATACACACCCCCAAAATTTTTCTCAACGTATTTGGGGAAAAAAAAAACATGTGGCTGAAAAAAAAGTGGAGATCCGTTAAAAGGCGGAACTCTTTCATCCCTGAAAAAAAAAAAACACCTTTATCATTCTTGTTCATACTCACCGGATGTTTGAGCCACAAGTCCTTGATGGTTGGACGCATCTTTTTGTGCACCACCGCATCCTGCAGATCCTCTAGGGACGGGTGCTGGCCAATTTCATCCTCGAACGGGAGCATGTACTCTGTCGCCAGACCTGAAGCACAGGAAGAGAGAAGCAAGGTGGAAATGACATTAGGCGGCGGAAGCAAAGAGGGGAAAAAAAACAAATATGACAGTGAACGCGTTTAACACACTTGACCTTTGAACTCTCCCTGACAGCACAAAACACCGCTTATCTTTGCGTTATTTGATCAGCTTTGGGACACACTGAACTTTGACCTGCGGAGGGTGGAATGCGCATTTTGGCTTTGACATGCAAGAATACTGAAATTATTTTTAGCTTGCCCCTTTGGTAGCATTTTAATTAGCTACCAACTTCATTACGATCAATACAGCATGAACAAGTTGTAATTTGTGGTGTATAAAACAGCAGCATACTTTAGTTCTACTTGAGTAATACATTTTGTTGAAGTAACAGTACTTTTTCTTGAGTACAAGTTTTGTTTACTCTTTCCACTGCGAGTAAATCTAAGTGACAAAAGCTTTATGTTGACAATATTAAAGGATTTGAACATTTGTGTTTCTTGAGGTTGAGGTTTCCTCGTCACAATCCGGAGTTATTGAAGCTGTGGTTAGTTGCTTTGAGAATGGACCCAAACACAAAAACATGGATGGATATCGTATCACAGGCCACTTTTGACTCCAGCGAAAGTGCAGACTAACATTGAGCTTGTGTCATCTGAAAAGTGCTAAAGTTTGTGTCATTTGGTGACTGCAATCGCCTGCCCCGAGCACTCACGTTATGGATACCGCTAAAGTACAAAATCTCCGGAAATGCTCCAAATGACACCAAAGTACTCTAGGTGAGTAAATGACGTTGTTTTATTACCAAAATAAGGTTCAGATTGTAAAAACGTTATTATTCCTTTAAAGAGTAAAGGTTTTCCCAAATATTAGTTTACGCTTCATAGAGTAATTTCTTGGACAACTGCTTTGTACTTCTACTTGAGTGATATTTTGAATAATGTTACTCTTGAGTGCAGTTTTTGTCTACTCTACCTACCTCTGAGCCTGAGTTAATTATAAATGAAGTCTTTGTTCATACTTTATAATAATTACACTTTATTTAGCCTTAATATTGTGTGAACCCTGTCCAAAAGCGCATAATGCATTCATAATTTCCATTTGAATCGATGGGAAAATGTGATACACGAGGTAGTTAACAGCAAGTCAGTTCTGAAGCAATACATCCCATTGACACCCACACATTCATTCAGAGTTAATAAGGGAATGCTTTATATTTGTAATACATTCCTTTCCCTGTGGCATTTTCAAATTCACATTTTCAGTTGCCTTTTTATTACCATTTTATATAATTTACTATGAGAAGAAGATTGGCCCATTACTGAACTGTAAAGCACTTTGCAGCTTTATTCATGTACCAAGGCTGAATTATGAATGTTTTACATGAGGTTATGCATTCTACACAACTCTCAAAGTTACAAAGACATTTGTGTCTTCTAAAGTGTGCCCACAGCATGAACCAGCCTGTTCTCACTGATCAGAGGCGACTGGGATGAATATGGACTGGAGTTCCTGTGCCCCTGTCAGATTAAGACCTGGTGCCATAAGAGGACACTGCCTTGCCCAAAGACAGGGGCAACATAGATGAATATGATACAAAAATTCTATCGTGATTAGACCATAGACTGTATAAAGAATTGGACTGAGGGAGTGTTCAGCTCCGGCTAAATGAGGCTCATGATGCAAGCGGTTATATGGGCGAATTTGTAGTGGAGTCCATATTAGGAACAAGAATTCGACTTAGTTCCATTACTCTGTCTTACCCCTTGCCCTTCCCCTACCCCTTTACCTACGTCTTTGTCTTGCCCCTCTATACTGAGCTGACAGGGCTCGGGGTACGAATGTTCCCCTAAGAAATGGGACACCACTCGATTCCCGTTTCCGTCATCATCCCTTGCCTCTACCTGACTGCTACGTCTACAGAGGTGATAACAACTGACGCAAACAAACGTAAACAAATGTCAAGGATTATCGGGTACCTCAGCGCGACAAAAAAACTAGCTTGTTTATACATGAAAGTTCGATGAAGACGATAACGTCGGCTAAACAGACATCACTACAATTAAAACCGAAAACAACAGTTCACTAAAAGTACCGTAGAACATAAGTGTCATAATTGTAAACCTGCTAAACTGTTAATCGATAATTACAACTGCTGAAAATACATTTATGAGACTCCTTGGCTGGTCGATGTGACGCTGCCATCCTGATCCCAAAACCTGCCTGAGCTTGTAGGCGTACCCCTTCAAGTCTGGTCGAGAGCTTACTTCGTTTCAAGGGGTATGTAGCCCTCGGTCGTGGCCCTCGCCCTTGATCAAAATTAGAATCGTGACACCCCTTGCCCTCACATGAACGCGCAAAACCAAGGGGTAGGAGTAAGACAGAAATGGGACGCAGCCTTAGACTGCTTTATTGATCCACCATGGAAATTGTTTGGGAATTGGTTTACAGACGATAGAGAAATAGGGGAAATCGTGCAGAGGTGGTTAATACGAACATTTTAAGATCAAAATGTCACAGAGAGAGGGGCGACAATATTCCAATGTGAAGTCAACCAGAGATTGAATTGGTCAGAAAGAGCTGGAATAGCCCCATGCTCACTTCCTGTTTGGAACACAGCGGCTTTGCAGGTTAGCTACGTCCATATTATGTCTACGCATTAGATTTAGGGCTGCAACTACATTATTTTGGCAACTGATAAAACTAGCACGTGAATTAGGGTTGTCAAAAATATTGAAATGTAGATACCGATCAATGATACAATTTGTATTAAAACTAGATACACACTGGAGCAGGCATCAATACTAAAAAACTCACATTCACAGGACAGAAATGAACCTTTCCTGGTATAAGAGCACGTAGACTACGGAAAAGAGATAACACCACATGGTAATATGAAAGATTGTGATATGATTTAATGTTGAAAATCACATTCTACGGTCTGTTTTTTGTGTTTCTTGTCATTATTATGGCACTGAAATCTTCTAGGTACTGAAATTTTAGTATTGAGACACTACGAGTTTCTGTTGTCTTGATAAAGTTTCATGCAAGTTCTAGGGCCCCCTCGTTCGCCCCCCTCCGTTTAGCCCCTTCTCACCTTCTGAGTCGGAGCAGCGAGACACCAGCTCCCACAGCACCAGACCCATGGCGTACATGTCGATCCTCAGGAAAGAATCCCGCTGGAAGTTTATCGCCCCCTCCAGGACCTCCGGCGCCATGTACCGCCTCGTGCCCACCTGAGACGCCCAGGGAAAGAGACGAGTTAGTTTTATTTCGCTGTTTAATGTTTTTATATTGTGTTGATTTGAATGTAAAGCACTGTGGTCACCTGATTGTTATAAAAAAAATAAGAGACCGCTGCAAAGTTATCAGTTTTTCTGATTTTACTACTTATAGGTATGTGTTTGGGCAAAAGGAACATTTTTGTTTGAGTCTATAAACTACTGACATCATTTTCCCCAAATTCCAAATAAAAATATTATCGTTTAGAGCATTTATTTGCAGAAAATGACAAATGGTCAAAATAACAAAAAAGATACACGTTTTCAGACCTCAAACAATGCAAAGAAACAAGATCAAATTCATTTTAAAACAACATAATACTAATGTTTACACTTAAGAAGAGTTCAGAAATCAATATTTGGTGCAATAACCCTTATTTTTTGACTGAGGCACCCCCAGTGCAAGAAGGAGCGCTACCGCAGATCCTTCATCCCCCACCGCCATCAGACTGTATAACTCTACTATATAGTCCAAAAGTGCAATATCTTTTTTTCCCCCCATACTCTCCTAGTTACCGTTTTATTATTATTACTTATTTTATTTTATTCTCGCCTGCATGCACTTTTCTTTCTTTCAAACTGTCCCTGCCTGGAGCTACTGTGGCAAGTAAATTTATCCAATGTGAAATCAATAAAGTCTTATCTTATTTTTAATCACAGCTTCCATGCGTCTTGGCATGATCTCCACAAGTCTTTCACATTGTTCTTGGGTGACTTTATTCCACTCCTGGTGCAAGAACTGAAGTAGCTCAGCTTTGTGTTTGCGTTGGAATTCAACAGACGCTGGAATGGAATGGCTGTAATACATGTAGAGATGCTGATTTCAGAAAAAAATTGCAGTGGTCTCTTTTTTTTTTTCCCAGAGCTATAAAGATTGATTTGATATAAAATACTAAAATAGCATATTTTACTTAGTTAACCATATTATTAACCATAGCATATCAGTGATTGGGTTGTCAAAAATATAAAAAATGCGATCCTATTCGATACTTTAACTAGAATCAAGCCTAGATACTCATTTGACTCAGTAAATAACTCGCATTCATAGGACAGAAATGCACCTGCTTTAGAATGATCTTGAGCTGTATCAGAAAAGTATAAGAGCACATAGACTAGTATATGCCCACGGACCACTATGGAACCTACTGGACCACTGAGGGAGTACACAGATAAGAGACCACATGGGAATAAAAGAAGAAAATTCCCTTACTGAATGTTGAAAACCACATTCTATTGCCTACAGATTGTGGCATCTGAATTGGTTTGAGTGGATGAGTTTGTGTTGCCTTTAAGAGAGTTATTCCTTTAATAAATAATTTCTTTAATTTCATGTTTAAAAAGTAATGCATTAATAATCTTAGATAGGTTCCATGGTGGTTTTAGAGGTATTTTTAATGGTATTTTTATGGTTTGGATAAAGAAAAAATAGCGGAATATTGTCACTTCCGGTGTGCAGTTTTCCCTTGGAGCTCAAATGAGGCAATGCCGTGAGTTTCTTGACGCCTTTACAAGTTTGAAAACATTTATATTTTTCTATTACTATTGGATATGTAAAGATAAAAGTACTGTTTTTGTTTCACATTCGGCTCAGATTCTAAGAGCAGTGTTGTATGTTACAGTTTTCACCATCTGAAGATGAAAATTAAAGTACAAAACCTTCTCCCGTGGTTCTTCTTCAATGGTTTAACTCAGTGTCATATAGAGGACATGACAGAGCTTATTTCTTAGTATAAATCAAAGTTGAAGTTTGAAATGTTTGTATTGTGACAACACTAGATCCTAATAATGCCGATACCTCTGTAAAATGTTACTAAATAAAGCTTTAGGGAAAACCTTTGATCATCCATTGCTTAAAGTCATTATCTACCTGTCCGTGCGTGTCTCCTGGAGGTTTCCCCGGTTCAAACCGCACAG
The DNA here is from genome assembly GCA_036785185.1 of Paratrypauchen microcephalus. Taxonomy (NCBI): domain Eukaryota; kingdom Metazoa; phylum Chordata; class Actinopteri; order Gobiiformes; family Gobiidae; genus Paratrypauchen; species Paratrypauchen microcephalus. The sequence goes on from JAVJIX010000088.1 coordinate 1,915,446, forward strand.
CCAGCCCAAAGTCCCCGATCACGGCCGTCAGATCGTCACGCAGCATCACGTTCTTGCTCTTGAAGTCTCTGCAGATTTCACCGGGAAACAAAGTCGTGACAATACAGCCTTTGTGGAGAAGTTTAGCTCAGCATGTGCAGTACGCCAGCTGTTGTTTTATCATTTATACACACACAATCGCTTAATCTACGGGCTTCCGAGAGCGAGCAGTCATTAGCTGTGTGATCAGAAAGGCACACTCAAAACACAGCAGACACGCTAACAATTATTTGCATAGCATTTTCATAACGAGATCTGTTGATTTTAATGTATTCGCAAGGGAACCAACTGATTTATGGATTTAAAGCAATCGTATCTCAAGCATAATTTATACACAGACAGTGACTGAACTGAATCCCTTTATGAAACTTGTTTTACATACAAGAATACAAAGTTATAATATATCACTGTTGAAAAATCAATCAATCAATCAACTGAAAATCAATTAACAATGTCTGTTTGGGTGTTTCATGGTCTACGCCAGGGGTGTCCAAACTTTTTTCATCAAGGGCCACATATCGAAATACAGACAAAGCAGAGGGCCGATCGAGGGCCATAGACTGGTGCTCAGTACAGTTCATAATATCTGCATGTTTAACAAGTTAGAATGAGCCATCAGTCCTTTATTCACACCAAGATCCTCAAAACCAATAAATATTAAATATTGTCTTATCAAGGTAGTTTTTCAAAAATCTTGCAGTCAAAAGTTCAAAAAGCTCAAGGTAATTTGGGCCAATTCACCTGGAAGCTTGAGGACCAAGAAAAATTTGTCTAAGGGCCGCATTTGGCCCACGGGCCATAGTTTGGACATGCCTGGTCTCCGCAACAAGGTACACTATAACTTTTCTGCTCGTCTCCATGGAGATGGAAGCATTTAACGCATCAAGTATTCAAGGGTACAAGCAGGTTATGGCAGTTGGCCAGGTTACGTGTCAGATCAGCGGAGAGGCAACCCTGCTCACAGCAGGAATGCATGTTTTCCAAAAGATAAAAGGAGAAATTCAATTTGTCAACTGGACAAAGTTTGTTTGGTCGAAAACGTTTCGCCGCTCATCCGAGAGGCTTCGTCAGTTCTGGTTCAAGTGCTGGTTAGACACTGCTTATATCTAGCTGCAGGGAGGAGCTAACTATACTGAAATCATTCTGAAACTATCTCAACTAATTTGTTTTTGAGTTTCTCTCTTTTGTTTTTCGAGTTTCTCTGGCATCTAGTTTAGCATACCTATTCAACCCTAACGACCGTCTCTACACCTCTGGCCCTGACCTGTCTGCCCTATTGTTTCTTTTGTCTGTTTTGACTTTGGTTTAAGAATGGACTTATAGATGGGAGACAAGTTATGTCTGACTCCCCCATTTCAGTTTAAAGAAGGATTCTCTTTTTTGACAAACATTGCCTCTTTAACTCCCCTCTCAAACCAGTTCTTTTCCCTGGCCAAGATCTGAACCTCACTGTCCTCAAATGAATGGCCCGTGGCTTCTAGGTGAAGATGTACGGCAGATGACGGTCCACTCTGGCCCGCCCGCCTGTTTTGGTACTTCCTCTTGTGAAGTGGCTGTTTTGTTTCTCCAATGTAGCGCTCACTGCAGTCTTCACTACACTGAATGGAGTAAAAGTGCTAGAGACTAGAGTGCTGGTCGACACTGCTTATATCTGCCTGAAGGGAGGAGCTAGCCAGAACTGACGAAGTAGCTTCGATGAGCTGCAAAACGTCTTCGACCAAATAAACTTTGTCCAGTTGACAAACTGAATTTCTCCCTTTTCCATGGATTCTACCTGGACGACTGAGGGATTCTTCACATGTTTTCCAAGAGTTTTGTGCCAATGAAAAATGAAAAATGCTATATAAATGTAATTCCATATTGTGGAATAGTGTGGAATCACATTTATCCAGTTACATTTACTTGTACTTTTCAGTGTACCTCTCTAGAAGCATACTTTTACTTCTACTTGGGTAATATTTTTATTGAAGTAACAGTACACATGAGTAAATGTTTTGGTTACTCATCCCCTCTGCTCCTTCCGATATTATTTAGTTTCTCATTTTTGCATCTATTATTTGAAAACACCAAATTTTGTGTATTATTTAATCCTTATGACTTACTAATTTCTTTATTTTGTACTTCTACTTGAGTGATATTATTCTAAAGTAACATTACTCTTATTTAAAGTACAATTTTACGTGGTTATTTCGTGCATCTTAAACATACGTCTTATATTTGCATTTTTGGGTTACTGAAAATTCGCTGTTAAAAAGCATCAATCTTTATATAGTGGGCCAATTCAACAGAAATCAGACAAATCAAAATGGCCTTGAAACAGAGCTAAGAGTGAATGTGATCTTACGAAGCTGCTTTTTAATTTATGCAGGCATTTCAAGGACAACATTTCCTAAAATATGCTAAGCAGTCAGCCATCATGAGTTTTACAACAATATTTCAGACTCAACCTTTTTAACATTTCATTTCACGCGACAGAAGCGACAGTGATTTGTCTCTGCTACGAAAGCCTCAGAAGGACAAATTCTCAAATCGAGTATTATGGAAAGACGAACAATAAGTTAAAAAGTAACGTTGTGGTCTTAAAATACAGATGCCATACTGAAAAGCACTGATTTTTTTTAGCACAAAAATGCCTAGTTTTTAACCAACGATGCTGGAATGTACTGCATATTAAAGGGACAGTGTGTAAGATTTTTACCCGTTAATTACTGAAATTGAAGATACCCATTCAAAAATACATTGTTTTCCAAGCCTTTTCATTTCCATCATGAAATCAAAGTATTCTGTTGGACTTAGATATACCTGCATAAAAGGGGGATCGTCCCCAAATAGAGGCAGCCATTTTGATTACGAGAGCCGCAGAAGGACATTTGGCCTCTGCCTTCGCCTTCGGCACTGGCCCGTGGTTTTGGGTAAACAACGACAAACATGTTCCGGATCACACGTCGTAATGGATCTAACACGTGTTTTGGACTAAATTGTTTTACTGGATTTTATTCGCTGGATCCTTACGGACAGATTGAGGCCAAGCTTATGGTGAAATACAGAGTTTGACCTGTGCAGAGCCTTCAAAGGTAAGCTAAGTAACAAACCTCGTTTTGTGCTTTTCCGTATAAAAGCCCCATGTGCTCGGGGAGTGACTGTTGTGCCGGGAAATGAATTGCATAGTCAAAAAGAGGAGACTGTAAGGTTTCATTTGATGTGTAGATTGTCATGGTACACGATGTGTGTTTTCATGCGAAAAGAAAAAAAAAAAAAAACAGTGAACGGGACCGCGTTTTATTTATACCGTAGTTGTCGGCGAGAGCTCGCACAGCACTGGGTGCGCGCTGGTACGCGAGCTGTCCGCGTTACGGCGCGTCCGGGTGACCCTCGAGGACTGCCGTAGCCAAAAGAGGAAGTGCATGGTACCTACACCATGGACCACGAATCCTACACACTGTACCTTTAAGATTCTATAATAATTGTATTTAAATAATGTTTTTTGTCCCAATATTATAATGATTAATGTAAATGAAAACTACTACAAAATCTGCTATCCATGTATCCATTTTACTCTTGTTTCTTTGCAACATAAAAACATTTCTTAGGATTTACAATATTTATGGAAGATATTAATTGTGCAATGTCAGTGCATTTTGAATCCAGAAACATAACTTGTTTTTTCCAATTTTGAAATTATACATAACCAAACCAAAAACACAAAACAAAACACAACTCCCATTCTCGTCACACACAAAACTACACAACCAGGAAAAAAATAAAATCTGTCAAAACATAGTAATTTTGAGATTTTATTCAGAACGATGTAAAGTGAAGATTGTTGCCATAGCGATTCACAATTCAAAACTAAATATTATAGCTTTAGAACAGTACAGTCCTCAAACAGGGAGCTGAAATCCATGAATACTATCATATATTAATAATCAAACGTTCATAACCATGAGTAGCCTTATTGCACCGTGATCTTTTGCAGAAACAGAACATTATCTTTGGTTTTACACACACAAACACACAAAAACACAAACACAAACGCACTGCTGTACCTGTGTGCGATGGTGGGTTTGGGGCCCTCTCCCTTGTAGCTGGGGATGTCCTCGTGGAGATACGCCAGGCCACGAGACATGGTTTCAGCGATGTGACACAACTCTGTCCACGACACCGAGTTCCCCTTCAGGTGGTCTGTCAGAGAGCCCTGACAAAAAAGAAAAAAGTACAGATGTGTGTTTAATAAAGGGTCATTATTTTCATTAAAGCAAAAAACAGACAGTGGAACACACATCTAAACTAAGTGTTTAGTTCTGAATTTTTAGTTTGATTTGAGAAGTTTTGACAGCTTGTATCACATGAGGTATTCAGCTTGTTTTATGAGATTCCTGTCAGATACCAAAATAATTAAGCATGAAAAAAAAAGGAAAATGTAAGTGGAGTAATTGCCAATTGGCAAGTAAAATGTAATGTATAAAAACAAGGGACATGTTGAAGGAAGTACAACTAGGTTAATCAAGAAAAATACTAGAAAATGAAGAATTTTGAGTTCTTTTTGAGTAGAAGCTACTCTTGGTATTCCTTCTATTTTTTCAGTGTACAGTGGTCCCTCGTTTATCGCCATGTTTACGTTCTAAAAATGACCCGCAATAGGCGAAATCCGCGAAGTAGTGAGCTTTAAATTTTACAATTATTCTACATGGTTTAAGGCTGCAAATGCCTCACCACAGACTTTATGCACTTTTCTCAGACTGGAATTAATGTTTTGTCATATTTCTCTGCTGTTTAAACACTCAAACTTTTGTAGATTTTCAACAAAAAAAGCACAGTATTACAGAATGAAACCAAAGACCAAAACCTGTTTTCAAGCCCTAAACATATTTGAGAAATCAAAACAAACATTTTCCTATATAAAAAATTACAGCTTTTAGAAATAAATTCAATTTTAATGATCAACCTACGAGCATGGACACATAAGAATTTATTAATAGTGACTCATGAGAGTATTTCACAGTTCCTCTGACCGTGCCGCATGTATATAAATTTGGATGAACACATTCTGTACTGTACAGAAGACACGGCTTGGAGGAAAATGACTGACAAATCTGCAAAGGTCTACAATCCCTTAGTCAATCAGCACACAGAACACAATGTGCGTTGATACACTATCAAAAAAATTGGAATTAAAAAAAAAACAAACAAAAAGGCCACAAAAGGCGAACCGCGTTATAGTGAGGGACCACTGTACTGAGAGGACTTTATGTATTGTGCCCACAGCATGAACCAGCCTGTTCTCACTGATCAGAGGCGACTGGGATGAATATGGACTGGAGTTCCTGTGCCCCTGTCAGATTAAGGCCTGGTGCCATAAGAGGACACTGCCTTGCCCAAAGACAGGGCCGATTAAGGCTACTACAATCTCAAGGGCCACTATTCAGTCACTAGTGTTGTCACAATAATAAAATTTCAAACTTGATTTCAATACTAAGGAATCCAGGTTCTGATACCACAATGATATTACAGACTATAGGTTTCATAGTGGTCCATGGGCGTATACTAGGGTCAACAATTAATCGACTTACAATTAATTGTCGATCAAGACGTTGGTCGATCAAAATGCATTAATCGTAACTAATCACTAATCGCGGACACGCGCACCCGCGTGGTCACGAAACAAGGCAAAGAGCCGCAATTCTGGTTTAGACCTGGTCTAGACCTGGTCTAGTCCTGGGAAGGGCGCACTGCGCTCATTCAACGGCACTGCCATGTCCCGGGGCACGACGCGCACCAACCCCTTGGAGAAGTGTGCGACACGTGCAACACCGGCGCGAGGCCGCGCGTACACCGGGGCTGCGAGCACGAAATCGATCCGCGGCGCCCGGACTGCGTACTCTCAGCCCGAGCCACAAACCAGCCGCACGAAACCAGCAAAGAGCACATGGTGGTTTAATCCCGGTTTAGTCCAGGTCTAGACCTGGTCCAGTCCTGGTTTAGTCCAGGTCCAGTCCAGGTTTAGACCTGGTTTAGTTCTGGTCTAGACCTGGTTTAGTCCGTGTTTAGTCCTGGTCTAGTCTCTTAGCCAATCAGGATGCAGAACACAATGTTACACTATTTTTAAAAAATCTGCGAACCGCGATAGAGTGAGGGATTACTGTATTTTGTTATTCAGCATCAATACATTTGTCTGCTTTTTACTAAGGAATAATTAATTGAGGAATATACAATATAATAATACTATGATATATTTATGACTCAGTGTTATGTATACTATAGCTTATATTCTTAAAGAAACACTAAAATTCAGGTGAAAAACGCCGCTTATCAATTAATCGCAAGTCGATCGATAAGGTCAATCAACTATAGATTAATGAATTATCGATAAACTAGTATACCCTAGGGATGCAAATTGTGTGGCAAATGGATTGTTTACATATTGTACAGCTCTGGAAAAAAATAAGAGACCACTGCATTTTTTCCTGAAATCAGCATCTCTACATGTATTACAGCCAATGTTCCCCCTAATGTTGAATTCCAACACAAACACAAAGCTGAGCTACTTCAGTTCTTGCACCAGGAATGGAATAAAGTCACCCAAGAACAACGTGAAAGACTTGTGGAGAGCATGCCAAGACGCATGAAAATAAGACGCTGTGATTAAAAATAAGGGTTATTGCACCAAATATTGATTTCTGAACTCTTCTTAAGTGTGAATTTCATCTTGTTTCTTTGCATTGTTTGAGATCTGAAAACATGTATCTTTTTTGTCATTTTGACCATTTGTCATTTTCTGCAAATAAATGCTCTAAATGATATTTTTATTTGGAATTTGGGGGAAATGTTGTCAGTAGTTTATAGACTCAAACAAAAATGTTCCTTTTGCCCAAACACATACCTGTAAGTAGTAAAATCAGAAAAACTGATCATTTTGCAGTGGTCTCATTTTTTTTTCTTCCTATATCGCCTGTATTTTGTAGCTTTAATTGAAATTAATTTTTTAAAATTCAAGCCAGAATCAATTCTTATTCTGATACAGCTCTAGGCTTTAGTATCGACACCTGCTCAAATGAGTATAGTACTTTTAATACCAGTTTTATTATCAGTTATCGGATTTTCAATACTTTTATCCAACCTCGTTTTCAAGACATCCACGCATTCTGCTTTGCTCCAACATCAAAATCAATTCTACACCGTTTCACATACGACAGCAACATCTCTAATTGCATGAAGCGTATTAAAAAACATAAATAAAAAGCTTTAATTTGACAATGATGACTCAAGACCACCTGCATTAGAAAGAGATAAGGTGGCGCCAGGACAAGGCTCCCTGTTTTCCCATTTGCAGTTTACGACAATTACAGCTCAATCTGGTTTTAATGCGTTAATACCTTTGTTGACAGGACAAATAAACAACGCCGCCGTGTCGTCTAATTGCAATTTTATCAAGACACCGGAAAATTGAGCCATTATTTCAGGCGGACTGGGTGCTCGCCGTAAATCTACACATCTCACTATACATTACAGTTCACTATACGACATGTGGTAATAAAAATTCCCCCTTTAATAAAGCCCGTGTCCTCGACGGTGAGGTAAATAAAGGAGGAACATTATTGGAAAAAGAAAGGCGTTTCTCGTCAGCGCTAAAGCCCAAATCATATAAAGAGTGTTATATGTTGGAGCCTATAGGGGAACACAGAGTTCTTGTTCTTGGCTGGTGGCATCACGAACAAACAGAGTTGCTTTTGGTTTCATTCACACAAGTCTGAGCGGCATGACCAAAAATTTATATCACGGTATTTGATGGCATCCCCCCCCCCCATGCATGACTAGGTGTTAACCCCATTTCCTAATAATTTACAGAATAATTACTGCAGCAAATTCGATTTGGTAAAACATATCTGGGTCCAGTGCTTTAATCATCTCCTTGAAGCTCCTTTCTCAACAGGACTAAGTGGTGTCGTGTCTTTGGCGAAGTGGACAGTAATAGCGTTAGAAATATCATTCCACCGTTTGTTTTTCTTGTTGTAGGCAGTCTCCTTAACAAACGCGTCTTTGAGTGACGTCTGAGTGGCGTTTTGTGTCGCAGTGCAGACTTGAACGTTCCCTGCAGACGTGGAAGAGGATGCAGATCTTAGTTTCATGCATTGTTCATATTCCAGGACATGTTTGCGACGGTGGTGGTGAAGCAGATCGCTCGTGTCGCCTCCTGCGGCTACAACTTTAGCCCGACAACATTTACAGAATACGGTTGTTTGATCGGCGCCAGATTTTTTTAAGCCGAAGTTCTTCCACACAACTGACACGGCTCCTCTTTTCGGTATAAGTTTCTCTGTGTCTGCAACATTTTCTCCGTCCATGTTGTTAACACACTGTAGCCCTGTCCAATTCAAGGGTTATTGATCCGTGTGTGTAATCTGTGTGGTGCGTATCGTTAGCATTAACGTTAGCGGCGTGTTTCGGTTGCTGAGCGACGGAAGCGGCTCTGTGGGTTGGACCTGTCCCATTTCGACAACGGCCTTGCGGTCCACGGAGGGTAGTTTGAGAGCTGCAGCTTTTGGAGCGGCTGAAAAAGCCCTCGAATTGGGACACGGCTTGTTTGTACGCACACACTCACTGGTATTGGAGTATATGAAAAATTCATATCATGCTCCAGTGGGTTTTCAAATTCTATATAGCTTAACGAGAATATTCTTTTGAAGCAAAAACCACATTTTTGCTTCAAGAAGGAAAAAACATTAGAGATATAGTAGTGAGCTCCATGTACCAGCAACCTACCCAACACAGTTGGCTCTCCCAACAAATCCGCGGCAATAATAGATGTGGCAGATGGGCACATTGTGCTAACGACAAACACAAAAACACAAAAACTTTAAGGACTTCATCAATTGCTCTACGACCCATGTCATTTATGTGCTTATATGCCCTTGTGGCCTGATGTATGTGAGCCAGACTAAACGTAGTCTTAAATTAAGAATTGCGGAACACAAGGCAGCTATTAGAAACAACAATTTTGATTACGCTATAGCAAGACATTACATAGAAAGAAACCATGGTTCTGCTGCCTCCCTGAGGTTTGTTGGCATTGAAACAGTGCCACCTAATCCTAAACAACTTTAAACAACTTTTAAAAGGTCCCATGGCATGAAATTTTCACTTTCTGAGGTTTTTGAACGTTAATGTGAGCTGCGAAAGTTGCGAAATGTCTAAACTGAGCATTTGTGATCCTTTTCTGCGTTACAAAAAATCAGAGCTCAAATGGGCGATTTTGAACAAGGCACCTAATTGACGTCAGATCAAAAAAAGAAATGCAAATGCAGTTCCACCCCCGTCTGTCTGTACTCAGCGTCTCTGTAAATCACGCCCAGAGAGTTTGGACTGCGAATGCGCTAGGCAATGCGAAATGCGTTTTTTTATTTGCCTGGAGGCAGGTCCGAGTGTTTCTAGGCTCGGAAGTCCTTTATCTGTTGCCTGGAAGAATCCATGACTCATCGCTGTACCAGCGGCGAGTCTGGTAATGCTTGGTCCAGAATGTGCTGCCGTTGCGCTTAGACAGACAGCTAAATGAACCAATCAGAGAACAGTTAACGGACAGCGACGTGAACCAAACCGGTAGGAAGCAATGCAAAAACATCTTTTTTGAAAAGAAAGGCCTCTAGAGCTGTCAGCTGCTGTGGTTTTAAGGAATCCATGTTTTAGGTCATTTAAGACCAATTTTACAGCTGAATGGAAGGGATGTTGCGGGCAAAGGCGGGTGCACTGACGTCACCATCTTTGAACGAATCAGAATCGCGGAGTCCGTTGTTAACCGGGGGAGCGAGGGTGGAGCGAGGGTGTCCAAATGGTATCGCGCTGTATAGCAAAAACAGAGAGATATTATTTGGCTGGCCAGGTAACTATCTGAGCCTCTGGACCTTTGAACAGCAGTGGTTTAATTTTATTTTCTGTGGAAATGTGTTTATTTTTCAATGGAACGCTTCAAATCTCTCCCCCCGTGCAAAAACACGGAAATGGATCAGCTGAGAGCTGACAGCGGAGAGTTTGGCCACGCCCCCACCCTCTACTATAGGCCAGCTCTTTTCTCCTCATTTGCATTCAAGCAACAACACCCAGAATAAAGTGTTTGAGAGAGATATTTATGACTCTCTCATCTTATCTCTGTTTCTCATGCACTGAGTGTTGATTTTGAAGAAGGATTCATTTACAGTATTAGGGAACCATTAAGGAGCCATATAAAAGCATCAAGAAGTACCATGTCATGGGACCTTTAAGGAGGGAAACCTACTGGATTAATGAACTGTCAACAATTGAACCTGGTGGACTAAATGAAGCACAGGATTTGAGTTGCTTTTTGTAAATAATTACTTGTTAATATTGCTTGTGGGGTGTGTAAATAGTGTCTTAGTATATTCAAGTTGTGGTTGTATGTTTGTCCGTTCCTGCAGATGCTGCACTGGTTAGCGTGGTGTAAGGTTTACTTGTGTTATTTAAAAAAAAAAAAAAAATTTCTATATATTATGTACACTGAATGTTATGTCTGTTTTCCTACTGTATATATGTAAGATATATTGCATTTAAAAAAAAATATGACTTTAAGTGAAGGAACATGTGACCAGATGGTATTTAGTCACACCTGGCACTAATCGGGCGAACCTGATGACGCTGTAGAAGCGAAACGCGTTGTTCGCTCTAAGCCCAATAAAGGAATAAGAGTAAAGTCAAGCGAGTGTGCGGTAAATTTCTTCTTTTCTGGGATTATTCAATGTTCCTGTTCTTACCAGCACCTGGAAGCTGTGCATGGAGTTTTGAACTTTTGAGAATATTCTCATCTTTCAGCCCTGGTTTTCCTCAACTTTGAAGTTACAGCAATTGTTTTAGCCTCATGGAATCTGCTTCACTCAGTAGATAGAGATTTTTTTTGTGACTGTATAAAGGTAAAACACAAATACTTGAAACTAAAAGCAACAACTGAACTTTATTATAGAGCAGGGGCTTCCAGACTTTTATTATGAAGGTATGCATGTCCAACAAAGACAAAGCGGAGTGCAGATCAAGGGCTATAGACGGATGAATCACTAGACCTTTATTCATTTTTAGATCCTCTATATTACATGCTAAATATTTGATCTAGTCTTTATCAAGGTAGATTTTCAAAGAGTTGCCACAAAAAGCACTGCTAAAGGATCAAGTGCGATATGGGCCAATTCAACTGAAAGCCTGAGGGCCATAGTTTGTGCATAACGGCTCTAGAGTAATGAGCAAAGCAGTTCAATTGAGGCTAAATGACTAAGGCTACGTTCAGACTGCAGGGCTTAAAGGGACAGTGTGTAAGATTTTTACCCGTTAATTACTGAAATTGAAGATACCCATTCAAAAATACATTGTTTTCCAAGCCTTTTCACTTCCATCATGAAATCAAAGTATTCTTTTGGACTTAGATATAGTCACATAAAAGGGGGATCTTCCCCATGCAGAGGCAGCCATTTTGAATACGAGAGCCGCAGAAGGACATTTGGGCTCCGCCTTCGGCAAGGCTCGTGGTTTTGGGTAAACAACACAGGCATGCTGCCGGATCAGACGTCGTAATGGATCTAACACGTGTTTTGGACTAAATTAATAATAATAATAATAATAATTAATTGCATTTATATAGCGCCTTTCATGACACCCAAAGCGCTTTACAGTTCATTGTTCATTCACTCCACACTTAGTGGTGGTAAGCTACTTTCTGTAGCCACAGCTGCCCTGGGGCAGACTGACGGAAAGCGAGGCTGCCAATCTGCGCCATCAGCCCATCCGACCACCTCCAACACTCACACACACTCCACTTTCATCCTAAAATCCAGTAAATTGTTTTACTGGATTTTATTCGCTGGATCCTTACGGACAAATTGAGAGCAAGTTTATGGTGAAATACAGAGTTTGACCTGTGGAAAGCATTGTAAGGTAAGCTAACCTTGTTTTGTGCTTTTCCGTATAAAAGCCCCATGTGCTCGGGGAGTGATTGTTTTGCAGGGAAATGAATTGCATAGTCAAAAAGAGGAGACTGTAAGGTTTCAAACAAAACATTTGTCCGAAAGGTGATATATTTGCATCCCAAACAGTTGTCCACGAAAAATCCAGCATCGTATTTCGCATTTGCATATTTTCTCTCTAGATTCGTATCAATGCGCCCACGTTAGCTTTATTGCCTGTTGACTTGTAAACTTTCGCTTACGGCGGACCGCATCCGTCGTTCACTTCCGCAAAAGGTTAACAGGCTAATAATAAGTTATAGGTGCGCAGTGATATGAATCAAGACGAAATATGCTGCTGGATTTTTCATGGACAACTGTTTGGGATGCAAATATATCACCTTTCGGACAAATGTTTTGTTTTGAGAAGAAAAACAAGCTTTATTAACTGTCCTGGCTAACTTACCGGAACTACGTTCACGAGCTACGTTACCGGAGGAGAACCGGGACCAGATCACACCGTCATGGGTAAATCAGTGTTAATCTCACGACACTGTTGAAGGGGAAGCCATACAGATTAACATTAAAAAAAAAACGCACTATCCTTTTAATGACAGTCTGAACGACACAGATCTGATTTTTTTTTTTTTTTTTCAAATGCGACCCAGGCCACTTGGATATGTGGTCCTAAAACTGATACATATCCGATCTTTTGACGTGCGACTTCAGTCTGAACGGCCAGGTCACATTCATCCGACCTTCACGTCATCAACAAGCAAGAGTGGTACAAGTAGGCGCTCACAAATGTACACAAATGTTCTTCTTGTCATACAATAATTGTGTATGAAGTCCATGTCAGTGAAGCAGCAAAGCACATAGCAATCCCACCGCTCTCAGCACCAACACGTTCCTTTCTATGGACGTTGCTGCCACTGCCCCACAAAACGCACTGGCCGAAAAACTTGTCCTTCTCAATCTCATCCTTAAAACAAATAAGTTGTACATGTTCTGGCTCTGGTACGACAGCAACTTTAAAATCTCCAGGCACTCAATTCTACTGTCCATGTTTAGGCGACTTCTGTAAACACTGAGCACGCTCGCTGCACGTGACGTCATTGTGTCCTCAGAGGCGCATGCGGGACACTTTTGGGGCATTTAAAGTTCACACTGGAGATCACATACAAGTCGCATTTAAATGGAAATGTGAACGACCTCGCAAAAAAAATCAGATTAAAAAAAAAAAAATCCAAATTGAGCTTTAAAGCCCCAGTGTGTAGGATTCGTGGCGCATAGGTGGATGGTGCTATTGCACTCTCTGTTTTAGCTACGGCAGACCTCGAGGGACCCGCGCACCGCGCTGTCCCGTTATTTTTTTTTTTTTTCTCATGAACACACACATTCCCGATCATGTACCATGACACTCTACACATCAAATGAAACCTTACAGTCTCCTCTTTTTGACTATGCAATTCATTTCCCTGCAAAACAATCACTGACAGTGACAGTGTGATCTGGTCCCGGTTCTCCTCCGGTAACGTAGCTCGTGAACGTAGTTCCGGTAAGTTAGCCAGGACAGTTAATAAAGCTTGTTTTTCTTCTCAAAACAAAACATTTGTCCGAAAGGTGATATATTTGCATCCCAAACAGTTGTCCACGAAAAATCCAGCATCGTATTTCGCATTTGCATATTTTCTCTCTAGATTCGTATCAATGCGCCCACGTTAGCTTTATTGCCTGTTCACTTGTAAACTTTCGCTTACGGCGGACCGCATCCGTCGTTCACTTCCGCTAAAGGTTAACAGGCTAATAATAAGTTATAGGCGCGCAGTGATATGAATCAAGACGAAATATGCTGCTGGATTTTTCGTGGACAACTGTTTGGGACGCAAATATATTACCTTTCGGACAAATGTTTCGTTTTGAGAAGAAAAACAAGCTTTATTGTCCTGGCTAACTTACCGGAACTACGCTCACAAGCTACGTTACCGGAGGAGAACCAGGACCAGAGCACGCTGTCCGGGGTAAGTCAGTGTTACCGCACGTAACTTTTAGAAGGAAACCCATACAGATTAACATAAAAAAAATGCACTATCCCTTTAAAAGATCAGATACAGGTCGCATAGAGGCAAAAAAAATAAAATAAAAAAATCGGATTTGAGTCACTTCAGGCTGCAGTCTGAACGTAGCCTAAATGACAACACAAGGTGAAACAGATCATTCTGAGCTTTGCATAATGGATTATTAGTCTGTCTGCATCCCCAAACCTCTGAATGACTCAAAACACAACTCCAGGTATGTTTTTGAGGAAGTAACAACATTATAACATGGCAAAAACCTCACACGAGTTAGTTTTGTGCAATACAAGACTTTTAAAATCTTTGAAAAAACTCACCCTTTCGTGAAACTCCGTTATGAGCCACAGTTCCGTCTCCAGGTTGGATCCGTGTTTTTCCGCAGCGATGTAACGCAGGATATTCTCATGTCTCATTCCAGGAGTCAGGAAAATGTCCCGCTCATTCTGCCACGACTGCTTGTCCTGGAAACACAACAAGCAGAATTGAAATATATGCCTAAAAGAGGCTTCGGTTAAGAGTGCACATGTAAACAATCCCAGGAGCATTAACATTTAGAGAAAGCTGCAACTTTACTTAGTTTGCCCTAAAAAAAACTCACTAAGAACTGGAGCTAATACTACTAAAACACCATATACACAATTTAGTAGCAAAAAAGTGGATTTAAATGGCCTGTATTATGCCATTTTCCAATCTACGTTATAATGTTTCCTCAGAATCATGTTTGGAGATGTAGACAGACAAATAATAAAGGTTTAATAAAACGTGTGAATGAAATAAAACACAAATCCAGGTATGTGTTTGGGGAGGAAACAGTATTTTAGCATGATTTAAAGCTCACAAGAGTGAATTGTGTGTAATATAGGACCTCTGAATCAAACCTTTTGCCATAGAAAGTCAACAGTAGGTTTCATAGATGGGTTTATCAGGTCTAGTGGATTTACCTGAACAGGAAAGATCTTGACAGCGACATATTCACTCATCAGCTGGGCCTTCCACACACATCCAAAGCGCCCCCTAGCTTTGATCTCCAGCAACTGCAGGGGTTTCAGGCCAACGAGAGGAGAGGGAGGAGTTGGCCCGGGATCCTGGGGAGGAAAAAGGCAGACTACATCACAAAATTTACACAAACATTAAAGTGCACCAATAAATCCATACTGATAGTAATTTAGAGTAGATTACAAGCCTCTAAATCAATATTTAGCCTTAGCTACTATGCTATAAAATGCATAAACTGATATTCCTGATAGATGTAGCATTTATTTGACTTTTATTTAACCAGGATAGTCCAGCTAAGATTAATAATCTCTTTTTCAGGGCAGTCCTGGCCCCACAGGGGGCCCTATTGTCCATGTTTTCACCCAGAGGAACCCTACACAGGCAGAACATGCAAACTGCACACAGAAAGGCCCTGCAGAATCAAACCCAGGACCTTTCAGTAGTAGTCTGTAGTAGGTAGTAGTAGTCAGTATCAGTAGTAGTCTGTAGTAGGTACAGTAGTAGTAGTCAGTAGTAGTAGTCAGTATCAGTATTAGTCAGTAGTAGTCAGTATCAGTAATAGTCTGTAGTAGGTAGTAGTAGTCAGTAGTAGTAATAGTAATAGATATCCAAGACATGTATGGTCCTTCACTTCCTCCACTGTCCCTTTAAGTCCTCTCCAGGGCTGTGCTGCTCACCTCGCTGAGGTCGACGTGGCCGTACGGAGGTTTGCGATGGCGGTACATCCACAAGGCCAGGACCAGGGCCAAGGACAGTACGCACAGAGGCAGCAGAGAATACACCAATACATTCAACAGGGAGGGCACACGCTGAGGAGGCCGGATCTTCACTGAGAGGGGGAGAGAAGGAGGGAGAGAGAGGGAGAAAGAGGGGGAGATGCAGGGGTAAGGAAGGAGCGAAACAAATTGTTAAATAACTTTTAACAAATTTTTAATTCATTTTATATTCAAATGCTCAAAGTAGCCGCACTTTGCTTTGTTGACAGAGCTGCAAATTCTTAAAACTCATTGACGCTCTACCTTTTTAGACACATAGATTAAATCCGTCACGATAATAAAATAGGGTGAGGGCTGTTTTTAAAGACAATATTTTAAACTTTTTCTTGTTTTTTATACTGATGATAACCTGGACCTGGAGTACAATGTTTTGTTTCTGTGTATTTTTTTATACTAAAATGACAAATTTTGATTCTGATTTTGAAGCACGGTATATTGCTACAGAGAAATATCGCGATTAATGAGAATACGGAAACTACTTTACATCACTGACACAAAGCAGAATAATCCCAGTACATCAATTTTGAATACACCGCATCGTTACAAGGCCAGAGCTGCAACAGATAAATAGCAAAATTGACCAGAAATTAGCCATAGAACCTCAAATTTTATCAAAATGGCAAAAATGTCCCCACTATTGCAAGGAAATTGTACATGTTTGTTGTTCCATTGTTAAAGATTTCATATATTAAACGATAAGTCAATATAGTAATTACTGTGACAGGCATATACAGATACACATGGAAGCTTCTGTCCATCCTCTACTGTCCGTCGGCAGGTCCGTCGTCTCAGAAAATGTGCAATCTTAGCAATGGAGCTGTATATGAGCTGACCACTGGGGGCAGTAGTGAACACAGCCCAGACAGTGGAAGCTAAACTTTTTAAAAACAACTCAGAATCAGCCGCAAAACAACTAAAAGCTTCCCTCGGCTCATTTTTCTTGGCTCTTTTCCAGCAGATGCCAACTAAAAACTGCTGCGGGTGCCTCCGTGTTTATTTCCTGAGCCCGTCTGTTTTGGTCAGCACTCAAACTGAATTTTAGCGCCCTCCGGTGGTTGTTTATCGACTTATCGTTCAATACATGACAGATGGAACAATAATTTTTAAAGGTCAATATTTATTCATATTTTTTCCTTGTACTAGTAGGAAAATTTGAGGTCATTTGTCTGCACTATGACGAGATTTGACTTTTAAAACAGTTGAATTATGAGCTTGTTATAGATATGAACCAATCACTGAAGTGTTAGATTTTATTATTTGTTTATGCGTTTATTCATTGCAGCTCATATTTTAGCAGTATTGTGCATTTAGAATACGTTTTGGCTTTAGGGTTTGGTTTTATTATTATTGCCGTTTATATTTTATGAAGGAGTGCGAAGTAGTGGTCAAACCAAAGGGTGAATATTTTTAAAACGAAAATCTAAAAGTTTGGAGTCATCTTGGAGTTTATTTTACATTTTCTACATTCCACTTGCGTTCATTTGTAGTTTTGATGCCTTCACTGTAAATCTATAATGTAATGCGTGTTTAGGGTGACCATGTTTACCATTTGTACCATCTGAAAAATAGCCTCTACGGCCAATTCTGGTACATTTACAGAAATGTTGAGTAATGTACACTCTCCCTGCTAAATAAAAAAAATGGGAAATAATAATAATAATAATAATAATAATAATAATAATAATAAATAAATAAATAAATAAATCAGAAGAAGTACATTTTCAAGGTGAGTGAGTGAGTTAATGATGCAGAACTGATTCAGTGAAGCGTCAGGAAAGAACCAAGGAGCCGGTTTCCTAGGTAATAAATAGATGGAGGATGGCTTTAGAAAACATGGCAACAAGAGAGCCATTGTTATTGTCAATACTGTACAGGGAAAGTATCTCAATGGTACTTGTGGTTTCATGTTTTGCTTTTGTTCAAAATGTTCACTTTCTTGAAGTTGTGGAGCATTTTTGTGATTTTCTCTACTGGATTCGCCACAGAAAATGCTCTTTCTCCAAGTCAATATTGATTTGGATAGGCTTTAAATATACATTTTAGAGGCAGAGAAACGTATTTATTTATGTTTTCAGTATACATACTTCTATAAATGATTTCCTAGTGTTTTAGGATCAATTCAAATCTGGATATTGCGTTAAGCATATGCCCACCATCCAAATACCATAATGTTCTGTGTAACAAACTCTGCATTTCAAAACGGGAACAGCCACCATCAATCCAAAACATCAATCCAAAAAGTTTATTTGATTTAATATGTCAACAAAATTAACCTTGTATGTGTCCTAAATAAGTGCAAATCAAATAAAAATGTGAAATCTCAAAGCTTAAAGGTGTTGTAATCAACTTTACTGACGGGTCCCTCACCTGTCTCCATGGAGATTTTATTGTTTTGTTTGGAAGTTTCCAGAGTACGGCATTAAACTTATCCAGGTCCATGTAGACAAGCTAAGCAGGCCAAGTTACAGAACAGATCTACGAAGAAATAACCCCCTACACAGCAAGAGTGCAAGCTTTTAAGGTGATTGAGAACTTCAAATATCTGTAACTGAACCAGACTCAAAATGTGTTTAATGTTATACTGTGGAACATTCCAGATCAAGAAATATCCTATCCGTGGAAACGAGCAGAAAAATGCATACTAGTAGTGCTCTTTTAGTTTTTCCTCATTAACCTGCTGCGCCTCGTTCCCAAACCAGTTGAAATATCCCTGGACTGCACACAGTGTTTGGACTGACCTCGGTTGCCGGTGCCGATGACGTCTGGGAGGTGCGTGAAGCGCTCGTTACAGTAGTTTCCCTCACAGCAGCAGAAGAACACCTGTGGGTTCTCCTCCATGGACACACACTCCTGCCTGGAAACAGAAACCACAAGAGGTTAGGACCATTACCCAGTCCGACATCACATCACCTCACAGCATTTTATTTGGGGCATATGATCAGTGATCCATGTTATGTTTCCTCATCAACAACAGAACTGGTGTTTCATTCACACATTTAATATGCAAACATGTATATTCTGAGTTCTTCTCTCAAAACAGAAAACACTTCCATCTTGTGATGTCACTGTGTTTTTAAATTATACACCTTCACTAAAATCATTTGGACAATTTTTCCAATCCCTACAAAACAAAAAGTAGCCATTACTTGAATGCTATCACTACATGACATCACAAGATGGAACAGATCATTTTGAGCTTTGGAAATGTGGACAGGTGCGAACCCAGGTCCCCCCGGGTGAAAGTCAAGTGACTTTACCAGTTGAGCTAGCCAGCCGGTCAGACATATTAAAATGAATGTATTGGAATGTGCCGACAGGCTTTCAGATAGAACTGGTGCTTGTAGACACACTGTACCTTCTGATAAACTACCGTTTTTGCTTTATTTTGAATAAATTTCCCATTTTGACCCAATTCTATATCTTGGAAACTATAGCCAATCAGCACTTCTTTACTTTTTCTTTATTAGTGACCTAAACCAAGAAAAACTTCACTACTTTTACACTTGTAGACCAGTGTAATGCACGATTACTAAAAAGTATGAACAAACAAAACACAATTCCATGTACGTTTTTAAGAGGCAACAGCATTCTAACATGGCTTAAAGCTCAGAAGAGTCAATTTTGTATAATATAGGTCCTTTAAGTAGTCATAAACGCTGAGTCAAGATTTTCACACATTTCTGGACTGTGTTGTGTGCTCTAAAAATAAATAACTGTAGATATTCAAATAAAAATGATATAATAACCCACAGAAAATACTGCATACCTAAACCCCCTTGCCCCTCTGTATTCATCTCTCCACCTCCCGCTCTCATTCAATCACACACCTCTCCCACTCCATCTCACCTTCTCTCTCTCAGTCCATGCATCTCTCTCCCCTCACCCCATTCCCATTCCTCTCTCCCTTCTGTCAGTATTTTAAACAGCCATGGGGCAGCAGCTCTGACCGCTCTATATTTACATGCAGCTCAGTTGCACAAGTTCCCGGACACGGTGTTTAAAAAAGACATTATGTCATCTCCAATTATAAATACAGATGGTAAATATACAGTAGCTTCCACAACATACCTTTGCAATGTAATTAAATCTAATGCAAGCAAGCCAAATTTAATGCAACAGACTGCTCACAGCCAAAACAAACAAGAATATTAAATAACGCCTTGGGTCATAGCTATAGTAACACAAGTGGAGCGTCTTTCAAACCGCATTTAAAGGGCCCATATTACGCCATTTTCTGATCCAAGCCCAAATATCTAGTTTATTTTTAGCATGGGGAGAAAAAGCAATGCACTAATTTGTTTTCAGAGCTTTCCTGCTAATAGGATTTGTAATTGTAACTCAACTTTAAAAGGTCATACATTACAAAAAATTGACTCTTGTGACCTTTAAGCCATGTTAGAATAAAAAAAAACATTTTGTTTTGTTTCATTCACAAATGTTTGAGTAACCCTTTATTATTCTGTCTACATCTCCAAAGCTCAAAATGTTCTGTTCCACCTTCTGATGTCATGATTCGGTACTTTATAAGTTAATAGTGAGCTTTTATCTTTAGTTCAGTGGAGACCGGATAATTTCAGCCCTGGAAATGACAAATGATTCTAGTGTATGTACCTTATTTTTCGGAATATAAGTCACACCAGGCAAAAACTGGGTAATGAAGAAAAAACAAACAAACATACAAGTCGCACCGAGTCACACTTTTTGGGGCAAATTTATTTGATAAAATCAGAAACCAGGATTTCATCTTGAAAGGCATGTATTTCAATTTGAAAGGCAATAGTAATAATAACACCAGAATAGAGAACAATAGCCTGTTAACCTAACACAGGCATATCCAAACTCAAATGCGGTCCTCAGACATATTTTTCTTGGCCCTCAGGCTTCCAGGTGAATTGTCCCAAATTACATTGAGCAGAACTTTTGACTGCAAGATTTTTTAAAATCTACCTTGATAAGACAATATTTAATATTTATTGTGTGGTTTTGAGGATCTTGGTGTGAATAAAGGACTGAAGCTCATGCTAACATATTAAACATGCAAATATTTCAATTATTCACTGTACTGAGCACCAGTCTATGGCCCTCGATCGGCCCTCTGCTTCGTCTGTGTTTAGCCATGTGGCCCTTGATGAAAAAAGTTTGGACACCCCTGCCCTAACATATTAATATGTTAAGAAATAACTATAAAATAAATAACATACTGTAACAAGTTTACCAAACTCTCCATCTCACTCCAAATCACTAAATCCACTGAATTCATTCTCGGTGTCACTTCGGAGCAACTCCGCAAACTCCAGAGGTAAACGTTTTCAGTGGTACAGAAGTAATATTAGTACAGTGCTTCTCAAATAGTGG
Organism: Paratrypauchen microcephalus; assembly: GCA_036785185.1. NCBI lineage: Eukaryota > Metazoa > Chordata > Actinopteri > Gobiiformes > Gobiidae > Paratrypauchen > Paratrypauchen microcephalus. The sequence goes on from JAVJIX010000088.1 coordinate 1,936,623, forward strand.
GGCGGGCCCCCCTGGGGGGGCGTGGCGTGGCGTGATGCCAGGGGGGGCGCGTATGACCCTGGGAAACATGTTTTTTTGCTGTACTGTACTAGAACTAAGTGTAATTGCACATCAACAACAGTAGTTGGCAGTGGCGTTCTCACATGCGATTTACGCACAGTCTCACCATTAACAGAACATCCCCTGTCACAGAAAAAACACGTATATTCCACTGAGTCATGTCCGTTAGTCCGACAGAAGCTGACGCATCAGTGGCACAAGGAGAGAGCGTTTTTTTTTCAGTGCTTTTAGCTTATGCAAATGAGGTGGTTTTAAGTTTCATTTCTGTAAAACGTAAACAAATGTGCGCAAAGCTGCATTAAAAACACATTAATATTTGAGTCCTCAGTGCAGTCTTTGTTGTAAGTTTTTTTCTTTTTTTTTGTTTATAATGTTAATAAAAGGATACAGTGGTGTTCTAATAACAATTTTCTAGACAAATAATACTATTTATAGTCGCGCGCAGGAAGGGGGGCGTGAAATTTTTTCTTCTTCCTAGGGGGAGCGTCACAGAAAATAATTGAGAAGCACTGTATTAGTAGCAGGTACTGGCACACCTACAGCGAGAGGGCGCTGTAGGCTTGTGAAAATTTTAATATACAAGTCGCTCTGGGGTATAAGTTGCAGGACCACTCAAACTATGAAACCACGACTTATAGTCTGAAAAATATGGTAGTGAAGCACTTCCAGCATTACCACATGACATCACAAGGTGGAACAAGGTTTTTCTGTTTGAGAGAAGAACTCAGCCAAAATATGCAGGGTTTATGTGTTTAAGCATGTGTGAATGAAACAAAACACAAGATATATAATCAGAAAAGAGCGTAATATAGGCCCTTTAAACAAAGCCAGTTCATTTATAGTCACATTGTGTTCAGATTAAAGTCCAATTTGAGTAACAGCACTTCAAACAGAGCAGTGCCTCCAGTTAGCTTCACACCTGCAGGAAATGTTGACGACCTCAGCCGCACGGCATCAATGGACATCTCAAACAGAAGCCGACGTTGGTAGTGTTAGTTTAAATTACAACATGAATTTTTGGCCCACACGTCCAGGGTCAGTGAACGTAACCTGGCGCTGAATTTGTTTGTCTAATAATGTATTACTTTCTGTTGGACATTACCGGACTGAACTAGATTGCAAAACTGTCACTGCCGGAACATCACAGAAACTACTCTAAAATCATACATAAAGTAGTGATATTTAAATATACAACTCCCCAATACTCTTAGATTAACCTTTGAGAAACTGGTCAAGTTCTTACAGTTAAAAAGCTCCAAGAGGATTATGAAAAGGCGATACCAGGAATATTCTATGCCCAGCAGGATTACACTTGGACATTGTTCTTCAAGGTCCTATATTATGCGAAACGGACTCTTGTGAGCAGCTTTACGCCATGTTAAAATGTTGGTACCTCTCCAAAAACATACCTGGAGTTGTGTTTTGTTTCATTCACACGTTTGAGTAACCCTGCAATAATAGTTTGACTACGCTGCCAAAGCTCAAAATACGCAGGATTTGTGTGTTAAACGTGTGTGAATGAAACAAAACACAACTCCAGGTATTTTTTGATAAGGAACCATTAGAAAAATCGGAAAATGGTGAAATATCGGAAAATGGTGAAATATGGGCCATTTCAACGTCAATAAATGTCATGTTTTAATCTGAATAGGCTCGTTTGCTTGATGGAAATGCATTTTCAGCAATAGTTTTTGGTGACTGAGATGAGAAATGCTGACAGAATTCTGTATTGTGATTATTTTGGTCAGGGTTGTCAAAACAAAGTATTGAAAAACAAATACTAATCGATACCAAAACTAGAAACTGAAACTAGACACTCATTTTAGCAGGTATTGATACTAAAAAAGTCACATTCACAGGACAGAAATGAGCCTTTCCTGAATAACTTTGGAATGATCTTGAGCTGTATCAGAACAAATATAAGAGCACATAGACTAGTATACACCCATGGACCACTGTGGAACCTACTGGACCACTGAGGGATTACACAAATAAGACCACATGGGAATATAAAAGAAAGTACTCTGTGTAAACCCTCAGTTGTTCAGGTAGGATCCAGAGCAAGAAAAATTCAATTCTGTCAACTGGACAAATGTTTTTGGTCAAAGATGTTTCGCAGCTCATCCAAGCTGCTTCTTCAGTTCTGGTCAGACGCTGGAGGACACTGCCTATATCTGCCTGAAGAGAGGAGCCAACCACAGTGAAATTACTCTGAATCTAAACAAATGGGTGTGTTTAGTTTCAGTTTGCTGGCTAATTCTAATGCCAATTTAAAAAATGCTCTCAAATTGGTTTATTTGAACTGCAAAGTGTGAATTGTGAAGTTCAATAGACACAATTTGAGAGATTTTTTAAATTAGCATTATGGTCAACTAAAAATGCAACAAATTTAAAACTGTTGTACTTTTGCAATAACAACTACACTCCTCACTAATATACCGTTGAGTATGTACAGTAATTACTGTAATTTCCAGACTATTAAGCCCACCTGAATATAAGACGAATCAACTTTAAAAAGGTCCCATGTCATGAAATTTTTACTTTCTGAGGTTTCTGAACGTTACTCTGAGCTCCTCTACCCTGTTTAGGGCCCCCCCCATGGCTAAAAGTTGCGAAATGTGTAAATTGAGCATTTGCGATCCTTTTCCGCCTTTGAAAAAAAGACAGCCCAAACGGGCGATTCTGGACAAGGGAAGTTTCTGACGTCACATTCAAGAAAAAATGCAAATGCAGTTCCACCGCCCATCTGGATGTTTCTGTAAATCACGCCCAGAGAACTTGGATCGCAAACGAGCTACGCAATGCGAGATGTGTTTTTTTATTTGCCTGGAGGCACGTGAGAGTGTTTCCAGGCTTGGATGTCCTTTATCCGAGCCTCCGAACCTCTGAAACAGCAGTGGTTTAATTTTATTTTCTGTGGAGATGTGTTTATTTTTCAATGGAAATCGTCTCATCTCTTCCTCAGCGCAAAAACGCGGAAGTGGGGCCAGCGCACATTGCACCGCTAAAGAGGAAACAGCGAGTGGGGTTTGGCCACAACCCATCCGCTGTGCTGGCCTGTCTCTGTCCTCCTCATTTGCATTCAAGCAACAACGCCCAGAATAAAGTGTTTGAGAGACATATTTATGACTCTGTGTTCACGAGGCTTTCTCATGCAATGAGTCTTTATTTTGAAGAAGTATTACAGTAGAACAGTATTAGGGAACCATTAAGGCGCCATATAAAAGCATCAAGTAGTACCATGTCATGGGATCTTTAAAACTAAAAAAATGTACATATATAGGCTTCACTTGTCTATAAGCCGCAGGTCTCCACATCCTCAAGAACCTTTCCAAGTTTGGAGCATCTGCTTTTATTGCCTCTGAAAGTTTTTGTCAGTTTGTCACACAGCCGTCGCCAACTTCTCACCATCGACTCATCGATGCCAAGCTCACGTGCAGCAGCTCCATTTCCTTCTTTGACAGATTGCCTTTCACTTCAGAACTGCATCATATGCATTTCTTTGTGTGTTTTCCATGAGGAGGGTGTGTGCATGAAGGGCAAAATAACTGTTCAAAAAAAAAAATCAAACTAGCATCTCCTCCACCTGGAGGCCTTAGCCGTAAAATTCTATAGAGGGATTTTAAGAATCTCAGCCGCTGTCCTGTCTGGTAGATGGCAGTGTGTTGGAGGATTTCAGCAGATTTCGGGGTTTGGCTAGTTGCGTCCATCAGGTATGTGTGGATGTCCAGCTACTCAAGTTTGAGCGATTTTTTCTCATCATTTATGCACTCACCTGCGTTTAACTCATACGGGTGCAGAAGAAAATGGATGGATGGGTGTCATAACTTATTTTACCACATGGCGATAAACTGTTTTAGTGCTGACAACAGCGCTCGCTAGCGTTGTAACTTCATGTTAACGGCACAAACAGCGGTGCTTTCTGCACTCAGGCTGCGCACACATCCGCAGTGTTGATAAATAATCCGTTCATATATTAGCCACATTGTTGTATGAGCCGCAGAGTTTAAAGTGTGGGAAAAATGTAGAGGCTTAGTCTGGAAATTACAGTACACAGGAAGTTGCTACTGCTAACTAACGGAAGATTTCCAGTGGCCTTACCGGTCATAGCAGTTGAAGTCATCGAGCCAGCAGCCCTTCTTCACCAGTTTGATGGTCCCTGAGGAGTTGAGCCACGAGGCGTAGCAGTGCAGACGCTTGTCCTTCTCACCCTCGCACCTCTCGAAGCCGCTCTGATTGGTCCGCTCCGTTCGCCAGTTATCATTGTAGTACACACACTCCCGCGTCTCCACCTCTCCCAGACTGTAGCCTACAACACCAGGCACAGACAAGAGTTTAGTTTAGAATTTGGATGAAAAAAAAAGCTTAAAAAGGGTCTGTATTACACCATTTTCTGACCTGTTAGTGTTTTCTCATCACAAACAGGACCTGGAATGGTGTTTTGCTTCATTCACACATGTTTAAACGCATAAACCTTGCATACTTTGAGTTCTTCACTCAAACAGAAAACACTCACTGATGTCATGAGGAAGTCCTCCACTGCATTTTTAAACTTCATACACCTTCAGTACAATCATTTTGATGATTTTAGCCCTAGATTTGCAATGTCTTCTGAAAAAGGTAAAAAGATAGGTGTTCACTTGAAAACTACCACTTCGTGACATCACAAAGTGGAATTTGGAGACTCAAACATGTGTGAATGAAACAAAACACAACTCCAGGTAAGTTTTTGATGAGCAAAAGCATATACCTTCTTAAATCTTATCATATAGCCACAAAATAAACCAACATTTCCCAGTAGTGCAAAGAAAATACACACACGATAAATACTGACCCTAAAAAATAATGTTATACCTTTTATATTATGAACAATAAGACGATGTAACAATTATCGTGACAGGCCTACAGTCTCCAAGTATTCAGAGCAAAGAACGTGCCAAATGATTGTGCAATTGTTTCACATTGGCAAACAGGAGGTCAGCCAAAAGGGAAAAAAAAACAGATGCTCTCTTGTAATCCAGATAATGGCGTAAATAATACTTTGTACTTGGCTTGAATACCCCGATCTGTCAATAAAGGAGAGTGGTATTGACAAAAATTCATCTCTCTTTTTCCTCAGATAGCTATAATAATTCAGCAATCGATCCATGTTTGTCGATATTTTGGTTGATGTTCAAGGCCAAGCTCAAAGTTTAAAGGTCGCATATTACACAAAAAATTAACTCTTGTGAGATTTAAGCCGTGTTAGAATGTCACGTCATCAGAAACATACCCAGAGTTGTGTTTTGTTTCATTCACACATGTTTGAGTAATTTATTATTAGTCTGTCTGCATTATACCTTGTGATGTCATGAGGTGGTCAGGCACATCATTACACTAATTATTTTGAGGCATTGCCTGCGAACTACGAAGCATCTTTTGTTTGGTAGTAGTTTTCTGAAGATGGGGTGGGTTAAAAAACAAGTTTTTATTTATTTATTTATTTATTTATTTTATTTATTTTGCTTTTTTTCAATGTCTGAATCAATTGAATTGACTGTGCAGGATGCATACTTCTGTACCTTTTTATGTTTACAAATGTATGGCAAGCTCGAAATAAAATATATTTTTTTTAAAAATTCCAGTTAACTTTCACCTTTTGTTGAGAAGACAAGGCACATTTATCTGTATGTACACAAAATATTTCAAAATGCTTTACAGAAAAAAATCTAAAATATAAATAAGTATCATAAAATTAACTAGAAAAGAGAAAAGTAGAGATTGGCAGTTCCAGGCGTGAAATTCTCTGGATTCTAGTGAAGGTTTATGGAGTTTAAAAACACACTGGAGCACTTCCTGTATTACCACATGACATCACAAGGTGGTTTTCTGTTTAAGATAAGAATTCAGCCTAAAATAAGCAGGGTTTGAGTGTTAAACATGTGTGGACAAAAACAAAACAAAACAAAACACAACACAACAGCAGGTAACGTTTTGAGGAGAAAACATTTTAATATAGATCAGAAAATAGTGCAATATGGGCCCTTTATGGATGGTAAAATTGCAAACTGCAGAAATGTGATATATACTGGGGCTGCACAATATATTGCAATCAAATCGAAATTGTAATATGAGTTGCTGCAATTGCCAAACCGCAAAAAAAATCTTCAGTTACTTAAGAGAATAGAATGTCCCGTGTCCTGTATTTCTATAGAATCTTGTCCCTTTCGTTTAGGCCGCAACAAACATGTTCTGAAATGTATGGGATTCTAGTGTAGGTTTACCAGCTTGCATTTCAGTCCTCTCTCAAATGTTAATGCCCCTGGAATTGTTTACAACATTGAGAATCCTTTTGCAACACAAATCTTATCACAATTTTAGCAAAGGTCTTCAGAAATATCTTGCGTAGTAAGTCGTTTTGTTTTCTTTTCTTTTCCCAATATTGGCCAGTTCTAATTTATACCATTGTTGTTACTTTTTTTTTTTTTTAAATCAACAAAACATGTGATATTTCCATTGTGCACAGCTTCAAAACAACAATTGCCATTTTCACTTGTGAGTGAATCATCTACCACCTCTATGACACCAGAACTGAGGCTACGTTTATATGACGACGGTCTGAACAGAAGATGCAAAAGTGACGTCGCGTCTTCACTTTTTATTCCGTGTTTAGACGAGCGTTTTCGGGAGGAAATCTGCGTGCATACGGTGACTCAAAAGTGTGTGGAATTCGATTGGGTATGCATGCCAGGCGGCTTGGTGGTGCTGTGATACATTATCACTATGTCCACGTGCATGCATACAATCTTCCTTCTCATCTGCGCCGCGAAAAGCAAAACAAAACATGGCTAGCGGAAGCAAAAAAAATGTGTGTGGTCAGACGAAGAAGTTCAACTATTGCTTCAGACCACGTTAGACTACAAAGCAACGAAGGTTCAACAAGGTGTGGACAGGGAGTCCTGCCAAACAAAGTACACTGATATAAGGACCGATGTGACGTAAACACGTACGCAACATCAGCAGATTTGACCAGAGTTCTTGGGCAGTGTAGACAAAAATGCTATGGCGGAGTGTATTCAAGTTTTCCACTTTGGAGGGCGGTTTCTGTTTTTTGCGTTTTTAGGCCCCCAAAACGCCGTCACTGTCTAAACGAAAGGCACTTCCGATAAAATAGTTTGTCGTTTTTCCCCGTAAGACATTACAAGGCATTACTATTATCATATACACCCATGGACCACTATGGAACATACCTGGACGACTGAGCGATTACACAGACACAAGTAATTAGGGCTGGGAATCATAGGATCCCTCATAATTCGTTATGATACACGGCTCCCAATACAATATTACACAGGATATTCTGTGATGTATAGCTGATTTTTAAGAACCAAACCCATTTAGCAGCACTATTTCTTTGTTAAACCATCACCAAGTAAATATGAAAAGCATCCATCTTAATCATCCAGTGAATATCTCAAGTGTACCTCAAGTGTACTGCATAAGCAAGTTTCTTTCCACTAAATAAGCAACAAAATTGTAGTGTGGTCACACAAAAAAAGCTTAATAACAAAAAACGTCTTGCTGATATACCAATAGAGCAGGCCATGATAACTATACTGAATCACCAAATTTAGTATCACGATACATCAATATTTCAATATATATACACACACACACACATAATAGTGATAAACAGCTACAATCATTTCATCTTTGCACTGTTTTCTCCTTACGACCTCTTGTATACAGCTGAGATATATTTGTATTATATTTGTTTTATTTTTACTTGTACATATATATTTATATAATTATGCCTTATTTGACACCAGTCTCTTGCCAATTTTTGCTACTCATTTTGAATTTATTAAGGCCATTTATATTGTTTCTCTTTGTTCTTATAATATATTGTGATGTGTGAGCTGCTGTGTCCACATAATTTCCCTTGTGGATCAATAAAGTTAGTCGAAATCTAATAAAGAGCGTTTTTATTTTCATTGTGATATCGGAATTAGTACTAAGTATAGTCTATTCCTTAGTAGGGAGGGTACAAGATCTCATGAGGAGCAAGAGAAAAATTATTATTCCAAGTGTTTACATTTGGATTGGACATAAAAGGGTCACGTGTTGGCGAGTTACATCTGTTACAGTTTTGAAAAGCAGTACTAGAATAGAAACAAACATGAAATCAAATTGAAAAATTGGAAACTAAACTATGGAATTTATATATTATTAAGAATTACATTAAAATCACTAGCCCGCATGCTGATCTTACTTAAATGGAAACTCCCACATCCCCCTTCACATGTCCGCTGGGTTCGTGAAGTGCTTTACAATCTTATTTAAGCTCGAAAAACTGAGGTTCTGTTAAACTATTCGATGCTTCCTGGGACCCGTTTTTACATCACATTGACTTTATAACCCTTCCTTGGGATCTGGTGGATGACTAAAACATAAAATATAGGCAATAACCTCTTCTCTTCCCCTCTTTTCTTTCTCTTTACTTCTTATCTCATGTAAACTTTCATCTTCTTCGGCTTCTTTCCTTTCTCATCCCTACATTCTTTTTTTAATACTTTTTTTTTTTTTACTTTTTTTTCCCTTCAGTATTATTCGTAATAGTTTATTTTATTCATTTTTTTTCTTTATTTTTATTTATTAATTATGTTTTATTTTATAATTTTTGTATTCATTTATTTATGTATTTTTTCTTACATTTTAGGATGTTCAGCCAGTGGGTGGGGAAGGGGCGGATGACATTCAGACGTGTCATGTATTAAGAAGCAACTTTATTGATCTCACACTGGAGAAATTCTTCTCTGCATTCACCCCATCCTGTTATTAGGAGCAGTGGGCAGCACATTAGTGCGCCCGGGGACCATCTCCATGATCTTCTTGCTTCAGCTTGGTCAGGACCTAAGCTGGAGGATTTTACCTGTCGTGCATGTTTTGGGTTGGTGGGGGAAACCACCAAGTAACACGGGGAGAACATGCAAACTCCACACAGAGGGCGACCCGGAGATCGAACCCAGACCATGCATGCAAACTCCACACAGAACACACACAGAAAGGCCTGGGCGACCTGGGGATCGAACCCCGAACCTTCTTGCTGTGAAGCGTGAGTGCTAGCCACTCAGCCACCGTGCACACAGCTGTAATAGCACTATTCAATACAATGGACTCTGTCTGTTAATGCTGAAAATGTTCAATAAATAAAGTTGAAAAAAAAAAAAAGAAGGTTAAAATCTTCTGTCGTTCTCGCGGACCCAATCTCGAATCTGGTTTCGTCTTGTGAAAACTGCGTCTCGTCCCGTCCCTGTTCCTACAGAAATTAAGTTTGAATTTTATATTGTGACTAATACTTGACCGTAGACTTGCAGTTTCACCATTTTAATACATCATTGGTATTAGAAACAGCAGATACTGGGGGCATATGTGGCTAAAGTCTGCTTCGAGCGCAGAGATACACAAGACTTCATCAGGGTCCTGGAATACAGCCAAGTTCGGGAGTCCTATGTAGTAAGAAGGCAACTCCTCTAAAGCTACTAAATCACTGAGAAGAGTTCAGTCTGGCACAGTCCCGTTCACTCCATATTTTTTTCCCAAATGGAACAACGGGCAGGATTTAATTAACTACAAAACAATGATATGGTACAGAGGGCCCTTATGGGAATGCCGTGGCTGAGAGATAAGAAGTCATGAATTCAACTCTTAATGACATATGGGGAGATAGATAAGACGTTTTCTGCGCGGTTTCCATTGTGATTTCAACGGCAAGTTCAACTGAATGGGCAAAAATACAGTGTATGCGTTCAAGAAGACTCGTGGCATTGTGAGGAAGCTTTATTAGTTTATTAGTAAGGTTTATGAATGCACAATATGAGGACAGAACTGTGTTTTGTATTTTGTACCTGCCCTAGGACTGCAGATGTTAGTAGCTTGTAGCTAAATCTGGCACAGAGCTTCTTTTCTCACCAAGATTAATGTTTTCTGTGCACTGTTCTTGTTTTAAATAAATAAAAAAAATGATATTATGCCTGTTACTATAATTATATCATATTATATCAACTTAGAGTTCAATTCATTCAGCTGGTATATATTTTGGGGATGAATATTTATCATGTGTACATTTTCTTAGTAAAAGTTACACATTGTGGGGTTTACCTATTTGTATCATGTACAAGTCTATTGTACTTTTATATAGGTATATGTGATGTTTTAGTCGTGGTGTTTATTTTCTTGTTTATCAGATGTCTAATGTTCACTGTGGGCCTAGGGGGCGCTGCAATTTCAAATCCTGTGTGTGGGACCTGTACATGTGGTTTTTGACAACAAAGCTGACTTTGAACTTTGAGATTTGGGGTATTTTTGTTGTAATACAATAACTCCTGTGCTGTAAAAGGTTAAATAGCTGACTTAGTTATAGAGATACAACAACAACCAATATATCATGATATCGTGTCAAAAGTCTCATAACAATATCATGGGCTGTCACAATATATCAAATTACAAGTTTCTATATTCATTGTTGTGGTGCAGGAACAGCTAAAAAGCAGAACTACATAGACCATGATTCTTTGCTCTGTTTCTATCTAATCTACATATTGAAATAACTAGTCCATCCATCCATTTTCTTCCGCTTATCCGGGGACGGGTCGCGGGGGCAACAGGCTAAGCAGGGACTCCCAGACTTCCTTCACCCTGGACACTTCCTCCAGCTCCTCCGGGGGGACCCCAAGGCGTTCCCAGGCCAGCCGAGAGACATAGTCCCTCCAGCGTGTCCTGGGTCTTCCCCGGGGCCTCCTCCCGGTGGGACATGCCCAGAACACCTCCTGAGGGAGGTGTCCAGGAGGCATCCGGAACAGATGCCTGAGCCATCTCAGCTGGCACCTCTTGACGTGGAGGAGCAGCGGCTCTACTCCGAGCTCCTCCCGTGTGACTGAGCTCTTCACCCTATCTCTAAGGGAACGCCCAGCCATTGATATGAAATATTTGCCTTATGACAGAAAAGTGGCATATTCACACTTCTGTTAGCCTACACAAAATATCGCAATAAATATCGTACTGTGAGACGCACATTGTGAAAATATTGTATCAAGAGATACAATAGTCTGGAGCCTGAAGCCTGGGTCTGAAGCCTGGGGCTTCAGACCTCACTGTGTAATTGGCTGCTGGACTTCCTCAGTGAGAGGCCACAGGCAGTGCGGGTCGGCAGAAACACCTCAAGCTGCATTAGACTGAGCACAGGAGCCCCCCAGGGCTGTGTGCTCAGTCCGATGCTCTTCACTCTGCTGACCCACGACTGCTCACCAGCGTTCAGCACCAATCACATAGTGAAGTTTGCGGACGATACGACTGTGGTGGGTCTCATCTCTAATAACGATGAGACAAACTACAGGAGTGAGGTGAGCCTTCTGACCCAGTGGTGCAGCAATAACAATCTCCTTCTTAATGTTGAAAAGACCAAGGAGATTGTTGTTGACTTCCGGAGAGGCCCCACCCAGCACCCCCCACTGTCCATCAATGGTGCTGCTGTAGAGAGGGTGAGCAGCACCAAATTCCTGGGGGTGCACATCAGTGAGGACCTCTCCTGGACAGTGAATACTGTATCACTGGCAAAGAGGGCTCAGAAGCGCCTCTATTTCCTCCGCAAACTGAGGAGAGCTGGAGCCCCTCCACCCATTATGACCACCTTCTACCGAGGCACCATTGAGAGCGTCCTGACCAGCTGCATCACTGTGTGGTACGGGAGCTGCACTGAACAGAACAGGAAAGCCCTGCAGCGCATAGTGAATGCAGCTGGGAGGATCGCTGGTGTCTCTCTCCCCTCCCTCCTAGACATTTTTAACACCCGGCTCACCCGCAGAGCGTCCAGCATTGTGGGTGACCCGAGCCACCCCGCACATAGCCTGTTCAGCCTCCTGCCCTCGGGGAGAAGGTACCGGAGTCTCCGGGCCCACTCCACCAGGCTTTCAAACAGCTTCATCCACCAGGCTGTCAGGAGGCTGAACTCACACCCGAACTCACACCCGAACTCCCACCTTACCCATCTCCCACCCCCCACCCCCCATATTGGCATAACCTGTATTCCATAAAAAGACCTATCACTCTAGACACAAAAAAAAAAAAAAAAAAAAAAAAAAAAAAACTGCTGCTAAGGACTACTGTTGCACTGTTGCACATTTACATTTACTACTGGATTTTACTCCTGTTGCACTGTTGTTTACTACTGTTATTGCACACTTACATTTACTACTGGAATTTTTAGTACTGTTGTTTACTCCTGTTATTGAATTTTACCCCCGTTGCACTGTCGTTTACTACTGTTATTGCACACTGACTACTGGAATTTTAGTACTGTTGTTTACTCCTGTTACTGCACTAGAATTACTACTGTTGCACATTTATTTTTATTTTATCTTAACTCCTATGCACATTCTACTGCACATGACCAAGTCACTGCTGTATCTTCCATTGCACATTTTTGATGCACACTGCACACTTTGGAAACCTGTATATAGTATAGTTTATTTATCATGTTGCACTGTTTTAAGATTTTAGATCGTAGACTTTAGTTTTAACTTAGATCTCTGTCTTAGATAGTTTTTTGTTGTGTTTTGTCTTCATATTGTATTTTGTACACTGTCTTTTTGCACTACCTGGCCAGAGAGAAACAAAATTTCGATTCACTGTATGTTGAACACATATGGCAGAATTGACAATAAAGCTGACTTTGAACTTTGAACTTTGAAGAGAGTTAGATATTGTTACATCCCTACATACACTGCCTGACAAAAGTATTAGGACGATTGTGTATTTCTGAACTTTCATAAATAATAACAAGACATATTGGTAATGACAACAAATCAATTTATCAATTGCAAATTTCATCATGTGTAAAGGCATATTATTGCAAAAATGGGGACTCGTCATAGTGTAGGTCTAACTCAGGTCTAAACCAGGTCTAGATTAGGACTATTGTCCTAATACTTTTGTCAGGCAGTGTAGTTAAGGCTAATTATTGCTTCGTTCTGTTACTTATTTGTTGCAGCTCAGGCCTCTTAATGATTCTTTCCATTTAAAAACAGTTTACTGGGATTATCTTGCATTACTGTTATTGTAGCAGTGGCATAAAGTAGTTCAATATTATCGTTTATCGCAGTATTTCTTTGTTGCGATATATCGTGCTTCAAATTTTGTTATTGTGACAGGCCTAACAGATATGTCAAAAACATTTTTCAAAAACAGACTTTTTGGGTCATGTCACCACACTTTCAAAGAGGATTCTGTCAGATGGTGATAAAGAACACAATGTGCACTCTTTCGGCTATGTTGTTAAAATCTATGACACCCGTGGATCATTAGGTTATAATGTGGACTTTTTAAAATCACAATGTTCAACTAAAATTACTCAAATATATATTAAAAAACATAAAGAAGACCTCTGAGTTGGAAAACTGGAGCCCAGTAAGAGCTGAGGTCACTGTTAACGTCATTACAACAAAGAGGAGCGCTACTGGACCGTGCTCTAGTGCGGATTTGTACCTAAATGACTACACGACACTGCTGAATCCTACAAATATCAGTGATTAATAAAATAAAAAGGACAGATCAGTGCGCATGTAGCAGCGACAGACTGATCAGAGCGATGACGTCTTGAATACAGGAGAATAAAGATTGCTCAAACTTAATACAACGTCACTCTTAATACAACGTCCAAGGTAAATAAGAACAACTAGAAGATGGTTACAACTATAAAAAGTGGGAAGGGACGCCAAAACAGATACCTTAGACTCATGAACATTTTATATTTTTTTATATTTAGTCATCCTTTATTTTACTTCTACAAGTATGTATGCACCAGTACCCTTTTTGACAACATGCTTTGCTACAATTGTGGAATAGAGCGATTTATTTTGCACTTTTTGTTGAAGGAATGAACTTTAGTCTTATTTTGTTTAGAGTGTGCCCAAGTAAGTTAAGAGTTTTAAATTTAAGAAAAGAAAGAACCAGGAGTGTTACATAAAGTAATAAAATAAAATAATTCTGTCCTGTGAATGCAACTGTTTTTTTTAGTATCAATACTTGCTCAAATGAGTATCTAGATTCAATATTATAGAAGACATTTCTAAGTCAAATCAGTTAAAGGCTGCTTTTTGAAAAGAACCTTGTGTAGTAAAAAGAGGCTATACTAAAATGTCTTTACCGTGTCATTCAGTCTTTGTTCCAAGTAGCGGGACTTTGTGAATGAGCCTTAATTTATGCTTAAAAATAGAATGTAATAAATTCAAAGCATTGATTTTGTGTGAAAAGAAGGTAGATAATATAGACTGAAACGTATGTCTGCTCCTTTTGATGCACCCTAGTTTTATGTAACATTATCTTATATCTGTCCTAAATGAAGACGTCGGAAAAAAAAAAAAAAGGCTTTTATGCGGTTAGATAAGTAAAATTTGTGAATATTAAGGTCGTTTTTAAAAAGATGTCACTTTCTTTACATCAAAATTATAAATCAGACTTCTATATCTGCGTATATGTATTCAAAAAGGAAGTGTGAAGTAAATGCCATGCGCTACTTAAAGGGGAAAACTACTTTCTTAAAAAACTTTCTAAACTTGTATCTGTGTACTCCCTCAGTGGTCCAGGTAGGTTCCACAGTGGTTCATGGGCGTATACTCGTCTATGTGCTCTTATATTTGTTCTGATACTAGGGGTGTGCAAAATAATCGTCATGACAATGCATCGCGATACAGTGGTACCTCACCTTACGAAAGACCCTACATACGAAAAATACAAGTTACGAAAAGCCTACGAAGCCTCTCGGATGAGCGGCAAAACGTTTTCAACCAAACAAACTTTGTCCAGTTGACAAATTGAACTTCTCCTTTGATCATGAAATGCCTTCAGGTTAAATTTTGGTCTCTAGATACGAAAGAAAATTCAAGTTATGAAACGCGAAATCTCAAAAATTCGAATAATGCGCGCTCAGATGCACGCCCCGCTGTTATCCCCGTTTAAAAAGCACCTTTCTCGGCCTCTTAGCTCTAGCGCCAAACACGCAAGATTTTCAACAAAATGTATTAAATAGTGAAGCGTGGGGGGGAGACACGACTCCGGAAGCAGCACGGAGACATGAACGCACCGCGCGAGGAGCACGCACTGCGCGAGGAGCGAGAAGCACGGCACCGCGCGAGGAGCACGGCACCGCGCGAGGAGCACGGCACTGCGCGAGGAGCGAGAAGCACGGCACCGCGCGAGGAGCACGGCACTGCGCGAGGAGCACCCCTAATCCTGGTCTGCACGACCGGCACCGGGGCTGCAAGCACGATTTAGAACTGCGGCGCCCGGAGCGCGTCCTCTGGAGCCCGAGCCACAAACCAGCCGCACAAAACCAGCAAAGAGCGGCACATGGTAGTTTAATCCTGGTTTAGTCCAGGTCTAGACCTGGTCCAGTCCTGGTTTAGTCCAGGTCCAGTCCAGGTTTAGACCTGGTCAAGACCTGGTTTAGTTCTGGTCTAGACCTGGTTTAGTCCACGTTTAGTCCTGGTCTAGTCTCTTAGCCAATCAGGACGCAGAACAAATGTTACACGATAAAAAAAAAAGTTACACTATAAAAAAACAACAACCTTGGAACGAATCAGGCCTTTTCCATTGAAATAGCGACTCAACTTACGAAAAATTCACGTTACGAAACCACTTCTGGAACGAATTAATTTCGTAAGGTGAGGTACCACTGTACTAACTTTCACAATATACTGCATCGATTCTAGATGCTAAAAATCGATTATTATTAATTAATAATTTAATATTTGATATTTAACTCATTCACTGCCGGCCTGTTTTCAGAATTGTATCCCTCAGACTGCCACAGGTTTCAGTAGAATTTCACTGATTTTCCAAGACCCACAGAATACTGAGTTCTTTGACTATATAAACATGGGACACATCAAAATAAAGTGTCGACTCTCTTCTTTCACCTGGAAAAAAAATTATGTTTCTAACCTTTTCGGTTCTCAAATAACTGATAGTAGAACATAGGGAAGTTTCAGCAAAAACACTGGTTTTTGAGCAAGAAATGGAGAAAACGAGCGTTTAGTTCAGAGAAGGATTTCGAGCAGATCAGTGACTTTGACATCAATATTTATCGATTTAGTGACACCTCAAACATCTAAAATAACAGAGAAAGAGATTTTTGATGACAAAGTACATTTTTTATTTACAAATATAAGAATATAAGGCTCTGTGAATTGAAAATTCGTTCAAATCAATAGTGCCAAGAGATGTTTACAGGATATAATATCTTTTCCTATAAAATAGAACTTTGTTGAGGATTTGTCTGAGGCCCAGAGTACAGACCCATAATAAAAACTAATACACACACACACACACACACACATATATATATGTACATACACACAAGCCCATGCATAAACCTTTACACACACACAGCTACACACGCGCACGCACACGCGCACACGCACGCACACACGCACGCACACACACACACACACACACACACAACTTCATTCATTACAATTACCATACACTGCTCACTGCTCCAAGTCAGTAAACTTCTTCTTTGGAGCTGTCGTAGTTCTGAGGAGACTCCCTGATCCGCGCAGCGCACACATGACACGCCCCCCTCCTCGGGCACAGCAGATCTCTGCTCAGACCTCGCTGCTTGTCTCTGCGATCCTCTGATCCAGGATCCTGGGTCCCAAGAGCAATCTGATCGCTCCATAGGCGCTGATCAACAGTTGTCTGCTTTTCCGGGTTCTCTGGCCTCGCCATCTTACTACTCTGGCCAATACACCATACACACGCTGCACTCCTCCTTTCTTCCCCGGCTCTGATCGGCTAATAATGATACAACATCGCCATCTACAGGTTGAGAGATGTGAATTACACCTCAAAAGTTGCTCCAGGCCGTAACCTAGCAACCCCCGCTGAAAAAAGCAATTGACGTCTATAGACGTCACGGCACTCAACGGTTGGATTCGAGGGGACGTCAATAGACGTCTCCGGCACTGAATGAGTTAATATTAATAAATACATAAATTCTTAGTTTATTTTTTTTAATAAATCCTATGCACTTTTTTCTTTGAAAGGGTATTGTTTGTTATGATGGTAGCTACCTCCAAAATGGCAAATGTTTGAACATCATTTTTTGTTTTAGAAAAAATCCTATGCACTTTTTTTTGTTATTGGTTTGGTTTATTTGTTTTTGTTATTCAAAAAATTCAGTTATGAATTGAGTTGCTCAGAGTTATGTATAAACTGAAGCCACTACCCAGATACACAGCCACTGATATTTAAGTTATCCTCTTTTTTTTTGGGTACATTTTCACTGAAGTATGTCGAATATATTGCAATGCATCACAATAATTCAAGTATCGTGATGCATCGTGATAGTATCGCATTGTGGCATATGAATCGTGATTCGAATTGAATCGTGACTTCTTTGCCAATACCCACCCCTATCTGATACTGCTCAAGATCATTCTAAAGCTTCAGGAAAGGTTAATTTCTGTCCTGTGAATGTGACGTTTTTCCTATTAACACATGCTCAAATGACAATCTAGTTTTACTATTGATTACTATCCAATTTTCAGGTTCTATATTGTGAGCTTTAAGCCATGTTGGAATATTTTTACCTCCTCAAAAACATACCTGGAGTTGTGTTTCGTTTCACACATACAGCTATGGAAAAAAATAAGAGACCACTGCATTTTTTTCCTGAAATCAGCATCTCTACATGTATTACAGCCATTCCATTCCAGCGTCTGTTGAATTCCAACACAAACACAAAGCTGAGCTACTTCAGTTCTTGCACCAGGAATGGAATAAAGTCACCCAAGAACAATGTGAAAGACTTGTGGAGACGCATGCCAAGACGCATGAAAGCTGTGATTAAAAATAAGGGTTATGCATCAAATATTGATTTCTGAACTCTTCAAGTGTAAACATTAGTATTATGTTGTTTTAAAATAAATTTGATCTTGTTTCTTTGCATTGTTTGAGGTCTGAAAACATGCATCTTTTTTGTTATTTTGACCATTTGTCATTTTCTGCAAATAAATGCTCTAAACGATAATATTTGGAATTTGGGGGAAATGTTGTCAGTAGTTTATAGACTCAAACAAAAATGTTCCTTTTGCCCAAACACATACCTATAAGTAGTAAAATCAGAAAAACTGATAATTTTAAAGATAAGATAATCCTTTATTTGCCCCACAATGGGGAAATTGCAGTGTCACAACGCAAGTTTCAGAAACAGTAGGAAAATATAAGCATGCATCAAAATTAAGATAAATAATAAAAATAATAAGTATAATAAGTAAATTATAAGTAAGCAAATATAAGTATAATAAAATAATAAGTATAATAATAAGTACAATCAACTGAAAAACACAACACTGTAAGGATAAAAGGCACAGGAATGCTGCACAATAAATGTCTTTTATTCTGAGCAGTGAACAAACAGCAGTTAAAGTGACTCCAGTACAGTAATATATCACTACAATAAAGTGACTCAGATGATTGTGTACAGTGCAGTGATGGGCAGTGGTGGTTAAATAAATAAGTAGCAGGTAAAGTGACTTTATATAATTTTTCAGTGGTCTCTTATTTTTTTCCAGAGCTGTATTTGAGTAACTCTTTAATATTATCTTTTCATGTCATGAAGGTCAGTAGTAGTAGTAGTAGCAGCAGTAGCAGTAGTAGTAGTAGAGATGCGTGAGGAGTCCCTCAGTCGTCTTTTATCATAGTAGTAGAGATGGGCTGTTCTAGGGCCGAAATCATATAAATGATCCTAGGGAAGGTGTATGGGGTTTAAAAACACAGTGGAGCACTTCCTGTATAACCACACGCACAAGTGTTTCAAGTGTTTTCAGTTTGAGAGAAGAACTCAGTCTAAATATGCAGGTTTGTGTGTGTAACATTTGTGAATGAAACAAAACACAACTCCAGGAATATTTGTGATGAAGAAATAACATTATTTTATCACACCATAAATCAGAAAATGGCATAATATGGGCCCTTTAAAACAAATAAAAAAATGTTAAACGTCATCTGGTCAATGCTTATAATATTCTAACATATGTCAGATCTGTGGAGAGGCTCACAATAAGAATGTATACTTTATTATATACTTATACTTTTGGAAAATACCCCTGTAATTGAATTCACAAAATACAGACGAGTTGAATGCCATGCTGTGGTACATTCTCGGCAAAGTGATAATATCTCCATGGAGACAAACAGCTGGCAGACTCTCCACTCAAAAAGTTACATAGCGCACCTTAAAATCAAAATGTCACTAAAAGCATAAACAATTTACCACTTAAAGATACACTGTGTAGCATTTCTGGTGGAGGGTCTGCCATTGGCATGTCTCCATGGTGATGTTATTGCTTTGTCTAAGATGTTCCACAGTATGTCATTAAACAAGTACATCTTGTATTTACTCAATTACAGGTATTTTTATTGCTCAAAACTACCATAAAAACCTGCATTACTCTGGGCAGGTCCACTTCTCCACAGATCTGACCTGTAACTTGGCCTGGTGATGTCGGCTGCTTTTCTCCATGGAGATAGTTAAATTAAATGCCATTCTGTAGAACATTTCAGTAAAAAAAAAAAGAACGCGGTGGACCCTCTACCAGAAAAGTTACACAGTCCACCTTCACCATTCTTTAGAGTCCTTTGAATATTTGTATCTTTAGCTGGTTAAAAATTCATAATACATTTTACCCAATTGTTACCCAATTTAAGGGAGAAAAAAAAAAAAAGTCTCAAAATTTTTGTGCCTGAGGTCAAGTTCAATAAAAAAAAATAAAAAGAATTTTCATGAACTACTCTAGTTAGTGGCAAGATTTATGAATGGCACCATTTACTGAAGCCATAAGAAGTATTTTTAATGTAGTAAGTGTCACTGAATGAACAAGGCCGTATGACATTTCTCACTCAGATGTTTTTTGAGAATGGGTTAGATTATTGAATACACATTATGAAATAAAGTACTGCACATTCAGATAGTATGAAGGACTAACTTTACAAAGGTTATAGTAAATGGTGGCCTACTACTACACTAGGAGAAAAAGCACCTTAGCAAAAAACAAAATAGGCCAGCAATGCATCTCAGTATAACATTTTTATTTTAAGCCTAAGACTAAGCTTGGGCTTTTAGCCTTTATTGGTCTCACACACAATGACACACAGTGACACACGGGAGAAATTTGACTTCTGCATTTGACCCATCCTTTTTCAGGAGCAGTGAGCTCCTGTGAGCATTTTATTATTATCATTACAATT
This sequence comes from Paratrypauchen microcephalus, assembly GCA_036785185.1. NCBI lineage: Eukaryota > Metazoa > Chordata > Actinopteri > Gobiiformes > Gobiidae > Paratrypauchen > Paratrypauchen microcephalus. The sequence continues at coordinate 1,956,972 of JAVJIX010000088.1, forward strand.
TTAAATATTATCATTATCATTATTATTATCATAATCATACAGGATTATCTAGTTTTCATATGTATATCTGCTTCTATTTTTGTTGACTTATGTGAACCACTTTGGTCAGCTGAAGTCGTTTTAAATACGACATACAAGTCAAAGTCAAAGTGTACTTTACTGTCAATTCACTATGTAACAGACATTACACAGAGGACTGAAATTGCGTTTCACCAGACACTAAGGCTACGTCCACACGACAATGCTCCTGGATTTTTTTTGTGCGGGTAGGAAAAAAAAAAAATCACGTCCACACACGTGTCGGATCAGTAAATATTCGTGTCCAGACGAAAACGGAGCGCTGAGTGAAAACGATGCAATACATATGCCACACCGATATGTGGCGCTGTAAACAGGAAACAGCCAGAGCCACCGGAAACGCAATACTACAAAGAGCGCATGCGCATAAAGTCGTTTCTCTTCCGTAAACAAGCATCCCGACGTAATCGTTTTCCAAAAGCAGTGTTTTGCTCGTCCCCATGACAACGCGACCCCCGGCGTTTTCAAATTTCTCCACTCTGGAACCGTTTTCGCCCACCAAAAACGCCGGCGCCGTGTGGAAGAAAGGCCAAAACGAATAAAAACTTCTCCATTTCCACCAAAAAAAACGTTGTGTGGACGGGCCCCAATGTACAATTTAAAATAAAAACACACAGCTACACTCATGGACATGAAGTGTATACAGACATAAACAATAAATAGACATAGGACATACAGGTAAACATAAATAAAGGAATTGAAATTAATTATTATTTTTCAAAAGCAACTTCAGTGTCATTTCACATAATCTACCAAATATGCACGCTCTAAAACAATTCTACTTTTGTGCCAAGAAATACAAAATAAATATAGTTTAATGGTGAAAAATCAGGCTTTTTGATTTGTTACATTTCCCTCTCCACGTTTTAACTCAGTACATCAAATATAAAAACAGATTTGTCAGCCAGTAAACATATTTCCTGAAAAGCCAACCTATAGAAAACTCCATTCACATGTATATCTGCTTCTATTTTTGTTGACTTATGTAAATCACTTTGGTCAGCTGAAGTTGTTTTAAATACGATATATAAATAAACTAAGAAATGAATTATTTTTCAAAAGCAACTTCAGTGTCATTTCACATAATCTACCAAATATGCATGCTTTCTAGAATCTGTAAAACACAAATAATTCTACTTTTGTGCCAAGAAATACTAAATAAATATAGTTTAATGGTAAAAAATCAGGCTTTTTGATTTGTTACATTTCCCTCTCCACGTTTTAACTCAGTACATCAAATATAAAAACAGATTTGTCAGCCAGTAAACATATTTCCTGAAAAGCCAACCTATAGAAAACTCCATTCACAACATCCCAGGGACATTCTACGTTGATCTTTGTTCGCAGGGGCCTTGAAAAACAGCGTCCTGCCTCTTTAAATCCCTGCCTATAGGAGCCACTGCTGCCCATCCCCCCCAAACTAACCCCCACCAACCCATTACGCACAGAAAAGCAAGAGAGGTAGAAAAAACGAGAAAGCGGTGGAAATTGAAAGAGAGTTGGTTCACCATATACACATATTATTGCACCCAGGATTACGCACGAAACAGGCACCATACAAGCAATATTGGGTAAAGAAAGAGGGATGGATAGAAATGAAGGCACCAGCGGCACAGAGAGAAAGGAGAGCGAGGTGCGTAATGGTCCATTGAGCCGGGATGGCATTTCTGATATCTGTGCTTGGTCACGTGATCCGGGGAGGACTTTTACTACAAGATCATCCACCCAACCCCCTTCGCCGTGTCACTTAGCGAGGCTTTACACCACCACAACAGCAACAAATTCAAAGGGAAGCGGCTTACATGCGAGCGTAAAGGACTAGTGTGGTCGCGGGGGCCCTAATCTATAAACCATAAAGGCATTATATAGGCCGGGCCATGGGCGGCGAGATTTGGCACAACGCACAGCTGGCCACCTCCAATGAAATTTTTATCACGAGATGTAGGTTAAGTAAATAAATGTATGCTGTGGATCCAGGTATTTGGAATGCACAGTCAGTAAAAGAGTCTGTTGTTATACTTTTTGTGTAAGACTACATTTTAGCAATAAAAATACATAATAAATGTAAATAAATGTATGCTGTAGGTCCAGGTATTTGGAATGCACAGTCAGTAAAAGGGTCTGTTGATATATATTTTGTGTAATTTTAGCAATAGAAATAAACTTTAACTGGATAATACTGCATATAATACACACTTTTAAATGATTAACTTTTGGTATTCATGTGACCAAATACCCACCAAGTAACTACTACAACCTATTCATGACAATAAGGGACCAAATATTATAGTATTTATCTCATTTGGTAAACATGATTGCTCTATAAATAACCAAAACACAGAAAGAAAAAGAAAAAAAACACAGCTGAATCGATGGTAATGTCAAATGATAGCAAATCAAATCCATTTAAAAACATATAGAACTTTTTAATCACGAGATGTAGGTTAAGTAAATAAATGTATGCTGTAGATCCAGGTATTTGGAATGCAGTCAGTAAAAGGGTCTGTTGATATACTTTTTGTGCAAGACTACATTTTAGCAATAAAAATACACTTTTACTGGATAAAACTGCATATAATACACATATAATACACAATTTTAAACGATTAACTTTTGGTATTTATCCCAAATAGTGACCTACAATAAGGGACCAAATATTATACCAAATATTTATCTCATTTGGCAAACAAGATTGCTCTAAAAATAACCAATATCAAAACACATAAAGAAAATAATAATATTAATAATAAACTGAATGGATGGTAATGTCAAATTATAGCAAATCAAATCCATTTTAGAACATATAACTTATAGTGGTAGCCTAAATTAGTGACAAAGTAGTTAATATTAATATATAATATTACAAATATTGGGTCTAATAGGACATAAATGAATCAATAAGCGAATTCAAACATCTAAATATTGGCAACACTGTCACGAAATCAACACGAAGAAAAAAGAAAAACAAGATACATCATATTGACTATATGATTTTGACGCTATAAATAACAAATCTGAAACTATATCCGATCCATTAGGCGAGTGTGTTCAATATTACATTTGGATCGGTGTCAAAAAGCAAAAAAGGAAAACAATCTTCCCCCTTTTGCTTTCACGTGCTTCCCAAATTGTTATGGAAAAGCCCGAATAAAACAAACTGCTCCCAAACTGGAACGATTGTGCAAACTTGACAGGATAAGAGCAGGCAAAATCGCTTTGACAATCTTTCGCCATTTTCCATCGATTTGCGTAAAAACGGGTCGAGAGAGTGGATGTTTTTTCCCGAAAGACCCTTGTTCCTGACCACAAACAGTCACAAAGAGTCCAAGTGCCATGTAAGAGGTAGCCTATATAATGTTTCAGGATGTTGGTGCAGCTGTTGTCATCTATTTCTGCCACAATTTGGGGAAAGAAAGAAACGCGAAGGGCAACGCAACAGTTACGCGTTTACAAAAAATGAAATAATCACCACATTTCTGCTCGTTTTAAAGTGTTCCAAGTCCACATCGGGGCTTGTGGTCGTGGTGAAACATGTACAAGGGACCTATAAGCGAAAGGGAAATAACAAATGGCTAGACCGATCGCCAGGTTTTGTCCAGTCCACCACGCCAAAGTTGCCAACGAACAAACTACCGCGCGTAAAAGTCTGTTCCAAAGTAGCCAATTCCAAACAAAAACGCACGGGAACGCTTCAAAATGAAATGTTATAGTTTATACATTTGAATATAAGATTATAATCTGCTTACCTGCACATAAAGTTCCTAGGAGAAGTGAACAAGTGAGCCATGAGAGAGACATGTTCCGTTTTAAAACCAGGACAAAGATTCCCCCGGATTTCCTTGGCGCACATTAAAACTCAGGTATAGTCCGAAACATTAGTAGATATTGGATTAAAAAAAACGGGACGCGAACGCCTGGGCCTGTAGCCTAGCCGTGTTCCCGTCCACCACCACGACTACGACTACAGAAAAGCCACAGCAAACAGCAACCAACGCGTGTCCCTCCCGCAACAATGTTAGGAGAAAAAGATACGAGACGATAGCTTGTACTCCGGTGCGCGCTAGCTACTCCGTCAATATTGGCAACATTTCGCGTCGGGAAGCGGAGCGCAAAAGCCGTATGCGTAACGGTTGGATCATCCGAGGCGAGATGCGAGTGTTCTTTCGGGGGTTGTAGTGACTTGGTGGGTAGGATAGCACCGCAGCGTCGGGAGGTCGGTCGGGTTTACATGCATGTTACTGATCTGTGTCCAAAATGGCTTCTAAATGGGGGGAATGGGCTGCGAGCAGGAGGGACCCGGATGTATAAACACAAAGAGGGGATTTCAGGCTGCCAGCGGAGTGACCTTAACGCGACACCGCACACAAACCCGCAAAAGTGCGATTTTTTTTTTTTTTTTTGAGATGGCACGGAATTATTTGATTTGACGAGCGGCGACCAAAGGGGTGTTTGCGCCTGTCCTGTTTACGGATGGGGAATTACTTGCACTTTTTGCGGCTACTCTTGATATTTCGCGGGACAATAATTACAGCTGCGTGTGATTTAACCCAGTTTCTATGAGGTAACTTAGGGTGAGGCTCGTCATGATCATCTTTTATATGGAACTTTTCTGGTTTAGGGAACGCCACCTGCTTGATTTACCTGGCATGTTCCGCAGAGTACGGTGTCAATTTCTCTATCTCCATGGAGACACGCCTGTGACATCACCAGCCAGTTACAGGTCAGATCTATAGAGAGGCGAGCCTGGTCAAAATAGGAAGCTAAGATGTTTTTCCTGGACATCTGTATGTGAATAAATAATAAATACAAAATATAAATAAATAAAGTCTAATGCCATACTGTGCAACATTCCAGCTATATAAGCTATATCATCTCCATGGAGATAAGTAGGTGACAACACCAGCCAGTTACAGGTCAGATCTTTAGAGAGGCGAGCCTGGTCAAAATAAGAAGCTAAAATGTTTTTTTTCTGGACATCTGTATGTGAATAAATACAAAATATAAATAAATAAAGTCTAATGACATACTGTGCAACATTCCAGGTAAGCTATATCATCTCCATGGAGACAAGTAGGTGATGCCACCCGGCCAGTTACAGGTCAGATCTATAGAGGGGCGAGCCTGGTCAAAATAAGAAGATGTTCTCCTGGTCATCTAGAGTAACAAAAATAGATGATGTATCAAAAAAGATGGCAAGAGACCGGTGTCAAATGAGACATAATTATAAAAATAAAAATACAAATAATAAAATTACCATATATGTACAAGTCAAAATAAAATAAAAAAATAAGTAATAAAATATAAAATCACAGCTATATACAAGCGACAAGAACGGCAGTGCAATAATATGCTGATTGATAAGGTTATCCGTTACTTAAGATTGAGTTGTTGAACAAGCTATATCATCTCCATGGAGACAAGTAGGTGACGCCACCAGGCCAGTTACAGGTCAGATCTATAGAGAGGCGAGCCTGGTCAAAATAAGAAGCTAAAATGTTTTTCCTGGCCATCTGTACGTTACATGCTTAAATAATAAATACAGAATATAAATAAATAAAGTCTAATGCCATACCGTGCAACATTCCAGGTAAAGCTATATCATCTCCATGGAGACAAGTTAGTTACAGGTCAAATCTATGGCGAGGTGAGCACATTCAAAGTAAGAATTCATGTTTTTCAAGGCATCTGTACGTGAAAAAATACAAAATATAAAGTCTAATGCCATACCGTGCAACATTCAAAGTAAAGCTATATCATCTCCATGGAGACAAGCGAGTGGTGGGCCGTCTACTAGAAAGTTGCATAGTGCTTCTTTAATTTCTTTCAATACGAACAGCGTGTAGTTATTGTTTTCAATCAAAGTTGCCTCATAATTTTAAATAATTTTGAGTTTCATAGGGTAAATTAAGTCCACACGATCACATAAACAGTGCGGGCTACAGAATTATATTAATCTTTTACATCTGCGTATGTTTAAACGGAAAAGTGGTAGCGCTAAAAATAGATGACCTAGTTGAAGTAACTGGATACAATAACTCCTATTTAAAATTTATTTGCAGCAATTACCCATCTCACCACGTGCACGCTTGAATACATATCAAGTGGCAAGAAAGCCATCAATTAAACAAAAATATATCAGATTGTATCAAGGCAAGTTTTATTAAAAGCATTGTAAACAAATACTGCACTGTAATGTAAACAGGGGTATCATTCAAATTAAAAGTGCATTGTGTAATTTTCTGGTGTATAAGAACTTATCACGAGAGAGTCTATCAGTAAACCAGCATCTGTTTTTATTTGGAACAATACATGTACAGACTTTAACTGGAACAACGTTTGGCTTTTACCTAATAAATATTTTGTAACTAATAAGACTCGTGAGGTCCGCCTGAAAATCCTACATAGATGTTACCCCGTTAATGATGTAATAATTCAAAATTTCGCTTAAACATAGATCATCTGCTCATTTCGTCACAGAGTTGAAGAAACCTTCCAATCAGCCATGTGTTTTGGGAATGCTCATACGCTCAAATCTTTTGGAATGACATATTTCTGTTTGTGAATAGAAAGCTTGATACAAACCTACAATTGAATGTAAAACATGCACTTTTTGGTGTTTTTGAGAAAGGTATTCCTGCGGGGGGGGACACCCAAATTTGTTGTATTTCAGTCCCTCTTGTCCTCATATAAACTCTCTAAAGTATTGCACAAATCCAAAAGCCACGAAAACAAAAGCAATTTGTATGGAATTTGAAGTATAAATTGTAAATGTACTGATAATTTCTATATATTTGTATAATACAGAAATCGCACATGCTGAGCCCTGTGAATATGAACTCTTAAGCCTCCAGCATTGTTATTGTTCATACCATTGTTACATTGTATTTTTGAAAAACAAAAAAACAAACAAAAAATCTGGCAGAGGGTCCGTCAAATACTTTTCTCCATGGAGATACACTATATTACCAAAAGTATTCGCTCACCTGCCTTGACTCATACTATGAACTGAAGTGCCATCCCATTCCTAACCCATAGAGTTCAATATGATGTCGGTCCACCTTTTGCAGCTATTACAGCTTCAACTCTTCTGGGAAGACTGTCCACAAGGTTGAGGAGAGTGTTTATAGGAATTTTTGACTATTCTTCCAAAAGCGCATTGGTGAGGTCACACACTGATGTTGGTCGAGAAGGCCTGGCTCTCAGTCTCCGCTCTAATTCATCCCAAAGGTGTTCTATCGGGTTCAGGTCAGGACTCTGTGCAGGCCAGTCAAGTTCATCCACACCAAACTCCGTCATCCATGTCTTTATGGACCTTGCTTTGTGCACTGGTGCACAGTCATGTTGGAAGAGGAAGGGGCCCGCTCCAAACTGTTCCCACAAGGTTGGGAGCATGGAATTGTCCAAAATGTTTTGGTATCCTGAAGCATTCAAAGTTTCTTTCACTGGAACTAAGGGGCCAAGCCCTGTGGCCAGGCCAAGTGATTAGGACACCTGATTCTGATCATTTGAATGGGTGAGCGAATACCTTTGGTAATATAGTGTATTATTGCTTTGCCTGGAATGTTTCACAGTGTGTATCAAACCCTTTTTATCTCCATGGAGACCAAACCAGACCAAGTTATGAGTTAGATCTGTGGAGAGGCGACCCCACTCACAGTCAGAATGCTGTTTCTTTATGTTTCTCTAGGTATTTTTGAGCGGTAAAACCACCTGCAATTGAATAAATGTAAGGAAGAGGCGTTTAATATCCATAGAAACAAGCAGGTAACGGATCCCCAACCAAAAAGTTACATAGTGCACCTTTAAGAGAGCTTTAAAAACATTTAGACACATAATTTGCAGGGATTTTAGGTTAGTTTCTTAGAGGATAGCAAAAACGACCACTCACCAGCTGTTTGCCATTGTATACAAAATAAATATACATCCAATTGTATTCTTCATATAGAAAAAAATGGGAAAAACCTATGTTCTCCTCATTGAGATCTGGAGAAGGCATCCCATAGTAAAGGTCTAATTTCATAACGGGAGTCAGTATTAAGTTAAGACATTTTAAACACATCCATAAGAATTGACAATCATGTTTGTACAGATCTAACATACAAGATTAGCAGTTTTTATGCTTCAAAAATTGCAGCCTTTGCGATGTGTAGTCTGATGTATAGTGTACAGTCTGCATTTCTATTTGTTCTTTACATTTGACCCATTTTTCAACCAATGTTTTGGGGAGACCTGTCTGTAGTAGTGTGTGATCAACAACACTCCAGCATCTAGTGACCCATCTCCAGATCTTATGGTAGAATTTTAGCTCCTGGTCTGAGCCTTGTTTAGTCCTGGTGGAGATTTGGTTTGGTCCTGATCTGAGCCTTGTTTAGTCCTGGTGGAGATTTGGTTTGGTCCTGGTTTGAGCCTTGTTTAGTCCTGATGGAAATTTGGTTTGGTCCTGGTCTAGACTTGGTTTAGTTCTGGTCTAGTCCAGGTTAAGTTCTTGCTTTGATCCCAGTTTAGTCCCAGTTTTGATGTGATGTGCATTTTGGGTTGTTGGGCAACACCAGACATCCATCTTGACTTTAGAGTAATTGAAAAAAAGTTAATTTTGTCTTCTTTTGTACATTAACTTTGTAGGTTCTTTTTAAAGACAATACAATAGGAGATGCCTTTACCTTGTTGACATGTTTACTAGCTGCCTTTAAAAAGTCCAAGAAGTTTATGGAGTATTGTCATCATACTAAAATTCCAAATTTGATTTTGATCTAAGGAATAGACTAGATACTTAGAGACTCTAGATACTACAATGATAATGAAAAACACTCTTTTTCTAACCTGGGAAATCCCAGGCTGCTTTCGTTCGTTCCGATCTGAAAGACCGCCTGGCGACTATGGCAAGCGAGCTCTCCTGATTCTGGGAGCCAATCAGAGAGCGGGGAGGGGTGGAAAGACGGTGACGCGTACTACGTGACAAACGGAAGCTTGTAGTTTGAACTGACAACTGACATGATTGGCTATGGGCTACGTATACGCCAAATGATAGACATTCGTAACGCCCAATAAACGGCCGTTGGTGATCGTAAACCACACCTCCGGTACGAGATATTTCTAAGGTGGCTTCCAGACCATATCTCACTTGTGATATGGTCTGGTGTAAACCAGGCAACTCTTTATCTAGACCAGGGGTGCTCAATGCGTCGCTCACGATCGACCGGTAGCTCGGGGGCCAAGTGTCAGTCGATCGTCAGGGCTTAATGCTCAATTCCGATTTTTTTTGTGAAATCCGATTTTTTGTGCATATGCCCTGGAAGACATGTCGAGGTCACACGCAGCGAGCGTGCTCAATGTTTACGGAAGTCACCGCAAGTCAAGTTGCTGTAGTACTTGCTTCGCCGCTTCACTGCAGGCATGAAAATCCCTCATCTTAAGGCGAAATTCACCGATACGGTCGGGATATGTCCCTTTCTTCGGAGTTCCGGATTATTAAAGATCCCATGACATGGTACTTCTTGATGCTTTTATATGGCGCCTTAATGGTTCCCTAATACTGTAAATGAATCCTTCTTCAAAATCAACACTCAGTGCATGACAAAGACCCATGAACACAGTCAGAGTCATAAATATCTCTCTGGAACACTCCGTTATGGGCTTTGTTGCTTGAATGCAAATGAGGAGGACAGAGACAGGCCAGCGGGTGGGGGCGTGGCTTTCCTCTTTAGCGGTGCGCTGGCCCCACTTCCGCATTTTTGCGCGGAAGAAGAGATGAGACGATTTCCATTGAAAAATAAACACATTTACACAGAAAATAAAATTAAACCACTGCTGTTTCAGAGGTTCGGAGGCTCAGATAAAGGACATCCGAGCCTGGAAACACTCTCATGTGCCTCCAGGGTAGGGGAGCTCACATTAACGTTCAAAAACCTCATAAAGTGAAAATTTCATGCCATGGGACCTTTAAGGTCTGTGGATATACAGCGCGATACACGTGGATGCGTGAACTATCAGCAACACGGCAAACAACTACGGAGCTGGCCGCGTTCTTATGGGGTGAGTCAGATTATCGTGTTATTTCTGCATCAAAGGGACAGATTAGCTGACAGCTAGACTAAACCAGGACTAAACCAAGACTAAATCAAGTCTAAACCAGGTCTGAACCTGGACTAAACCAAGACTAAACCAGGTCTAAACAAGGACTAAACCAGGTCTAAACCAGGTCTGAACCAGGACTAAACCAAGACTAAACCAGGTCTAAACCAGGTCTGAACCAGGACTAAACCAGGACTAAACCAAGACTAAACCAGGTCTGAACCAGGACTAAAGTGTGTGTGTGTGTGTGTGTGTGTGTGTGTGTGTGTGTGTGTGTGTGTGTGTGTGTGTGTGTGTGGTTAGGGTTAGTGTTAGTCCCCTCCTTCACCCCCCCGGTAGATCTCGGCATACCATCAACCTCAAAAGTAGATCCCGGTCAAAAAAAGTTTGAGCACCCCTGATCTAGACAGTAGAATGTGATTTTTAACATTAAATTGTCCTTTAGTATATTCCCATGTGGTGTTATATCAGTGTACTCCCTCAGTGGTGCAGGTAGGTTCCATAGTGGTCCATGGGCGTATACTAGTCTATGTGTTTTTATACTTGATCATTACAAAGATCATTCTAAAGCTATTCAGGAAAGGTTCATTTCTGTGACTTTTTTAGTATCAATACCTGCTCAAATGAGTATTTAATTTTAGTATCTTTTAGCAACCCTAAATGATTTATTCAAACTTATACAAGCCAGATCATATATAGTTTTGTTTCAGGCCAGTTCGTTCTCCACAATTCTGATAACCCTCCCCATTCGCACTCTCTTTGTCCTTTTTAATTGGCCATTTTAGTTCTCTTTTTATCACTCCCATTTTAACCACAAAAATTCAGCTTATTTATTGAACAAAAGTTAGATTTAATGACCCAATATTGGATGGAACCAGCGCGGGCTTGCTTTGGTAGCTTTTGTACATCTCCTCTTTCAAAAAACGATCTATTGTTCAAAAAGTGCCTTGTTAAAATGCCATTTAGTCTTGCTGGGTAGTTCAGCTAATGGGATGCTGGTGACACCCGGACAACTGGGGCAGCAAATAGCCAGAGAATAAGGTTAGCGAACAGGTAATAGTCCTTAAACCAGTGGCGCTGGGTGTAACTTAAGACCAAGCATTTCCTCATTAGCCCATGTCCTGTATTGAACCCTGTAATGTGACCAAGGACCGAGGAGGAACACAGGAAAGACGGATGCTTCACTGTCACATTTCAGCTGGATATAATAGATATAGATATAGATATAGATATATTTGCCTTGTTATATACAGATCCCACTGTGACATCCTGTTTATGACAATTGAGAGGGCATCGTTAGTGTATTAATAGACACTACAGAGGAAATTGTGTATTTATGTAAGGCGAGTTTTATAACCCTTGAAATGACTTTACAACTCAAAGGTCCATGACGAAACATTTCTTACAGTATGCTTATCTCCAGGGAAGTGTTATTGCTTTGTCTAGAATGTTCTACAGTATGAAATGGATTAAAAATGACACTATTTGCTACTATTGTACCATTTGTTTTTGTTATTTGTTCTATTTCTACAAGCTGTATCTATGTGAGAAACATCTCGTAATATATGTACATCCACATGCTGTTGATGTTTGTGTGATTATGTTTTGTATTATTATTTATTTATTTATTTATTATTTAATGTATTTATTTTTCTTTATATACCAAAAAAAACATTGAATGCTATTGATCCTGTACAATTTCAGTTGTAAATTCCTTTTGGCTCAATAGAAGAAGAAGAAGAAGAAGAAGAAGAAGAAGAAGAAGAAGAAGAAGAAGAAGAAGAAGAAGAAGAAGAAGAAGAAGAAAAAAGACACTGTTCCACATCAAATCTGGTTTGTGAAGTTGTAGTGTAAAAGTTGCATTGTGTAGCTTTTCTGGTGGAAAATCTACCACCCGATTGTCTCCATAGAGATGTTACACTGCAAATTTCTCTGGTCTGGCCAAGATTTTAAAACTCTTATCAGATGATTAATCTTGTTTTCGGATTTATTATCTACTTACTAGTTCAGAAACTGCTTAATTCTAGGGGCGGCAGTAGCTCAGTTGGTAGAGCGTTTGTCCACTGATCCAAAGGTTGGCGGTTCAAATCCCGCTCTTGACATAAGAAACATCAGTGGTTGAGCGGTCAGATCCACTGACCCACAGGTTGGTTGGTACGATTCCAGCTCCCACAGATGAATGCTGCCATTGTGTCCTTGGGCAAGACACTTAACCCACCTCACCCCCAGTGTCTGCGTACACTGGTGTGTGAATGGGTGAGTGGTTCCTTGTTGTAAAAGCGCTTTGGGTGACTTGAAGGTGGAAAAGCGCTATATAAAGATGTGACCATTTACCATTTTAGTGTAGTGTTAAGATAACCTGTCAAGTAAAATGATCTTGCTGCAGATAATTTCACTACTTTTAAGTCATTTTCTCATAGATTTAAGTGTTTATATCTTAAATTTTGGACAAGCTTTTTGCAGTGTACAAATGTTTCATAATATGGCATTAAACCTATCTATTTTCATGAAGACCAAATCAGACAAAGTTACTGGTCAGATCTGTGGAGAGGCAACCCCCAAAGGTCAATGGGATGACATTTCTTATGCTTATCTCCCTGGAAGTGTTATTGCATTGTCTAGAATGTTCTGCAGTATAGAATGGATTAAACCTGTCATCAAATAAGCAGGTTACAGCACTACGCTACATTACAGTTCAGATCTGTGGAGATTCGCTCCTGTTCACAGGAGGAATTATTGTGGTTTTTGAGCAACAGAAACACCTGTAATGAATAAATACTAGATGGATGTGTTTAAAGTCATACCATGGAACATTCAAAGCAATAACATCTCCATCTCATTCACAGATGTGTGAGTGCCTGAGAGAGTGGCAGCTGAGTTACAATGTTTTTTTTCTAAACAACTACCTTTTTAATCTTGTTTGTGATTGCAAATTTTGTGGAGTGGTCCCAGGCAAACCATCTGCTCCTGAACGTGGACAAGACAAAGGACTGGTGATTGACTTCAGGAGAAAGAGGACACCAGTGGGGCCCATTACCATCCAGGGTCGTGATGTGGATATAGTGGACTGCTACAAGTAACAACAGGCTGGACTGGAGGGACAACTGTAAATGGTCACATCTTTATATCGCGTTTTTCCACCTTCAAGGCACCCAAAGTGCTTTACAACGAGGAACCACTCACACATTCACACACCAGTGTACCCAGACACTGGGCGTGAGGTGGGTTAAAGGAGAGAATTAACGTTTTTTACAATCTGAGCCTTATTTTGGTAATAAAACAAGTTGTTTTACTCACCTATAGCACTTTGGTGTCATTTGGAGCACTTCCGGAGATGTTTTAGTTTAGCAATATCCGTAGCGTGAGTTCTCGGGGAAAATGTTTGCGGTCTCCAAATATCACAAACTTTAGCACTTTTCAAATCATAGAAGCTCAATGTCTTAGTCGACACTTTTGTTTGAGTCAAAAATGGCCTGTAATCTGAGATTTATCCATAATTTACAGCTTTGCGTTTCATGTTTGGGTCCCGAGAGCTGAGAGCGAAATAAGCTGTGACTCCGCACATGCGCACTGGCCTCCTCATCTACTCGAAATTATGGATAAATCTCTCATTACAGGCCACTTTGGACTCAAACGAAAGCGTAGACTAAGACATCGAGCTTCTATGATTTGAAAAGTGCTAAAGTTTGTGTTATTTGGAGACCGCAAACATTTGCCCCGAGAACTCACATTACGGAGATCGCTAAACTAAAACATCTCCGGAAGTGCTCCAAATGACACCAAAGTGCTATGGGTGAGTAAAACAACTCAGAAAAAACAACAAACAAAACAACTCAGATTGTAAAAAAAAAAAAACGTTAATTCTCCTTTAAGTGTCTTGCCCAAGGACACAATGGCATCATTCATCTGTGGGAGGTGGAATCATACTGGATCTGACCACTCAACCACTGATGTTTCTTATGTCAAGAGCAGGATTTGAACCACCAACCTTTGGATCAGTGGACAAATGCTCTACCAACTGAGCACCTATAGTAGTCGTAGTAGAGCCCAGTAGTATAACTGTAATGCTGCGTATAAGAAGAGCATGAGCAGACTCTACTACCTGAGAAAGCTCTTAAGAAAGGTTTTTCAACGTGTGCAGCAAGTTACTGGAGATCTTCTACCAGTCTGTGGTGGCCAGCGCCCTGGACTCTGCTGTGGTCTGCTGGGGGAGCAGCACCAGTAAAAGAGACATCGGACAGATTGACAAACTGATCCGCAAAGCTGGTCACGTGATTGGCTGTGAGCTGGAGACATTTGTTACAGTGAGGGACAGAAGGACACTGGACAAACTGCTCTTCATCATGGACACTCCTGCTCACCCACTGCACCAGACCATAGAGGGACCGAGGAGCTCATTCTCCAACAGGCTCCTACAGCTCCGCTCAAACAGCGAGAGATACAGGACGACATTCATACTATAATACTCCCTACAACTGTATATAGCTGTGGACATCTTATGATATTGTATTTCATATTTTATTACTTATTTTTCTATTTTATTCTGATTTCTACATATACATGTATTAATATATTTTTATTTTTTTTATAATTATATCTCATTTGACACTGGTCTATTGCTATTTTTATTTTTATTTTTTTTTGCTATTTCATCTATTTTTTCGTTACCCTCTGTTATATATTATATTTGATGAGTGAGCTACTGTACCCAAACAATTTCCCTTGTCGATCAATAAAGTTTGTCTAAGTCTAAGTCTAATAGAGACAACAAGGTAACGGGCCCTCCACTAGTAAAGTTTATTCTGAAATTTTGACTTAATTTGCTGGGATAATACCTGCTGTAAATATGGACGATTTGCACAGAAACGATGAAAAATATGTTGATGTTTTCGATGCTTTGAGTCCCCCATCCTTTTGCTCTCTATGCTAAGTCACTTACCCTTCAGAGCGCTATCACGACACAATCAGATGCATTCCACTAATGACACTATTGCACATCAAATCTGGTTTGTGAAGTTGTAGTGTAAAAGTTGCACTGTGTAGCTTTTCTGGTGGAAGATCCGCCACCTTTTCTCCATGGAAATGCTATAAATGTTTCACCGTATGGCATTAAACCTTTGTATCTTCATGAAAACCAAATTAGACAAAGTTACAGGTCAGATCTGTGGAAAGGCGACACAGTTAGAATACTTGTTTCTCTAGGTATTTTTGAGCCATAAAACCAGCTGTAATTGAATAAATGTAAAGTAGAGCAGGCAGAGCAATGACATGTCCACAGAAACAAACTCTCACAAACACTTTCACTAAGTTGCTTATATTTTGTCCTTTCTTTTATTCATTTCATTTTCGTTTTGTTTTCTAGATACACTTTCTTTCACTGAAGTCCTTGTTTCTCCAGCTGCTTATTTATATAACACGCACCTATTTTTGTAACGTATCATTTTTGTTGATGTCAATTGAAAAAAAATCCAAAACATACAGTATGCTTATTCCTCTTGCGAGCTCAAAGCCCCTATTGTGATGAGAGGGGGGATAGGACCCTGGGGCGATGTTGCCTGTAAAGCTGATAAATGACAGTAGGTGGCAGTAGCACTCCCCGGGGCAAAGGGCACATAGACTTTGTACCTGTGCAATATCTCTCCTTCACTTTTGATTAATACTCGCTGTACGGGAGTCTGTAACGTTATTGTTCACAGCTACTGGAAGCAATGGGAAACTGCTTCATTATTATAATACAGTGCTTTAGTGCATTTCTGAATAAAAATGAAATAAAATATATATATATATTTTTTTAATAAGTCACTCGTGTTGTGAATTGTAGTCTTGATGTAATTGCTTTTTACAAAATGTGCTTGGGTAGAAACTTCTAAACCAGGGTCTTCAACGTTTTTCAGGCCAGGGACCCCCAAACAGATGGCGAACTGGGCCAGGGACCCCCTACTATATATACAGCATAGACTTGTGTTTTATATTAAATTGAGCTTAGTGTCATGTATAAACATTGCTACTCTGTTATGGTACATCCAATACAAGGAAATAATACACAGGTTAATACTGTATTTTACACTATAAAATATAAAATTATATTATTTTAAAGTGAAAAAAAAAGATTTCGCGACCCCCCTGCAGTACCTCTGCAACCACCCTAGGGGTCGCGACCCCCCTTTTGAAGGCCTCTGTTCTATACCTTGCTACCTGATGAAATGGCAGTTAAAGATGCACTGCGCAGCATTTCTGGATTTGGTTTTTGGAGAGTCTGCCACCTTCTATCTCCAAGGAAATGTTATGTCTTTGTCTAGAAAGTTACAGCACTACACTACATTTTTTTTATTATTTTATTTTTGTATTTATTTTTGTATTTTATTTTGAATTAGGACAATGCATATGAATCAACATGACAACAAACAGCATCAATGTAAATATGCCGAAAATGGCACAATAGCTACTTTACATCCGTTACCGTTCCATCATTTACAGTTCAGTTCTGTGGAGAGTCAGCCCTGATCAAAGAAGGAATTATTGTATTCCAAAAAAGAGAAGGTTTACCGCACACTTGTTTGACTTTATTCTTTATTAGGTTAGAGCGAACAACGCATTTCGCCTCTACAGCGTCATCAGGTTTGCCCGAGTAGTGCCAGGTGCGACTAAAGACCATCCGGTCACATTTTTTTAGGGCTGTCAGTTTAACATGTTAAAGGAAAAGTAACGTTTTTTTTTACAATTTGAGCCTTATTTCGGTAATAAAACAAGTTGTTTTACTCACCCATATCACTTTGGTGTCATATGGAGCATTTTCAGAGATGTTTTAGATTAGCGTTAGGCTAGCGCGACTTATAGCCATAGCTCGGGGCATTCCCCGAGCATGTAATATGCCCCGTGCGGGCTCCAAATAACACAAACTTTAGCACTTTTCAAATCATAGAAGCTCGATGTCTTTAGTCTATGATTTCGTTTGGTCAAAAGTGGCCTGTAATCCGAGATTTAGCCATAGTTTCGAGTAGATGAGGACGCCAGTGCGAGTTTGCTCTCAGCTCCCGGGGCCCAAACATGGAACGCATAGCTGTAAACTATGGATAAATCTCGGACACACGGGGCATATTACATGCTCGGGGAATGCCCCGAGCTATGGCTATAAGTCGCGCTAGCCTAACGCTAATCTAAAACATCTCTGGAAATGCTCCATATGACACCAAAGTGATATGGGTGAGTAAAACAACTTGTTTTATTACCGAAATAAGGCTCAAATTGTAAAAAACGTTACTTTTCCTTTAAATTAATGCGTTATAAAAAAATAACACAATTAATTATGAGTGGCAATTCAATGCGCCCTCATTTTAAATTTGGCGTGCGGTGAGCAAATCGCTGCCAGGGCCTTTGAACGGCAAATTTATTTATAAAAAGAACGAAGACGGGACTATCAACAAGAACGCGGTGATTAGTAGCTTTTGTCAAAAATAATTTTTCTATCACTGAAGCTGCTCCCGCCTGACGGATCATTTGAACGATAAACATGTCGGACAAGTTCCATCGTTACGGGTGATAGAGCGAGCGTGAGCGCACTTCAACAAACCACCAAACCACGCTCACAGAATTTTGGAAACGAATGAGCAAAGCGACCACTTGAAAACTGACAAACTCAATTGCAAAGTGGGTTCATTGGTAAATGGTCACATCTTTATATAGCGCTTTTCCACCTTCAAGGCACCCAAAGCGCTTTACAACAAGGAACCATTCACCCATTCACACACACATTCACACACCAGTGTACGCAGACACTGGGGGCGAGGAGGGTTAAGTGTCTTGCCCAAGGACACAACGGCAGCATTCATCTGTGGGAGCTGGAATCGTACCAACCAACCTGTGGGTCAGTGGATCTGACCGCTCAACCACTGATGTTTCTTATGTCAAGAGCAGGATTTGAACCGCCAACCTTTGGATCAGTGGACAAATGCTCTACCAACTGAGCTACTGCCGCCCTCGATCGCTCGCTCAATCGCTCACTCACTTATCACAATCTCTCTCTCACACACCCTTAAATGCAATTAAATAGATTAATTAATTACAAATCCTGTCATTAATTAGATACATTTTTTTAATCACCTGACAGCACACATTTTTTTCTCTTAAAGTCATATTGTTTTTTGAATGCAATATATAATACATATATACAGTAGAAAACAGAGCCACATTATATATCAGATCAGAATCAGAAAGACTTTTATTGCCATTGTCAAGTGAACACAATTCACAAAACTAGGAACTTGTCTCGGTGATAAGGTGCGAACATAAAACACTAAATACACACCACACAAGCAATATTTACAAGGATTATTTACAAAAAACAACTCAAATCCTGTGTTTCATTTAGTCCACCAGGTTCAATCGTTGACAGTTCGTTAATCCAGTAGGCTTCCCTCCTTAAGTTTGATTCTCTTACCCCTCCTAGGATTAGGTGGCACTTTTTCAATGCCAACGAACCTTAGGGAGGCAGCAGAACCATGGCTCCTGTCTCTGTAATGTCTGGCTATAGCATAATCAAAATTGTTGTTTCTAATAGCTGCCTTGTGTTCACGAATTCTTAACTTTAGATTCCGTTTAGTCTGGCCCACATACATAAGGCCACAAGGGCATAAAGCACATAGATGACATGAGTCGTGGAACAATCGATGAAGTTCTTGATGTTATATGTCTGTTCGGAATGCGGATGACTGAAGGTTTTTAGTCGCACCTGGCACTACTCGGGCGAACCTGATGATGCTGTAAAGGGGCGAAACGCATTGTTTCGGCAACCCGTGGCTCCGGAGCCACATGCGGCTCTTTGATCCCTCTGATGCGGCTCAGTACAGCGGTCCCTCGTTTATCACGGGGGTTTCGTTCTAAAAATAACCTACGATAAGCGAAATCCGCGAAGTTGTCAGCTTTATATTTTACAATTATTCTCCATGTTTTAAGGCTGTAAACGCCTCACCACACACATTCTACACTTTTCTCAGACTGGAATTAACATCTTCTCACATTTCTCTCTTGTTTAAACACTCAAACTTTCATAGATTTTCAACAAAAAAGCACAGTATTATAGAACGAAACCAAAGTGTATTTCGTGTGTATTTTACAGTTCTTATGACCACTTCACTGCGGTGGGTTTTGTCGGCGAGAAAACTTGCAAACATACAGCACTTTAGAGTCACACTGCGATCGAACATTTATATAAATCTGGCAAACTGAACGCAGGGCTCTCAAGTCTCACGCATTGAGAGTGTGACACACGCAATTTGACGTGTTCACACGCAACACATGGTATTTCTCACGCTGAAATTTAGTTATGCAATTCAAGCGCAGCGCTTCTGTGCCCAGAAATCGGTTCAGACGCCACGCGGTTTCAGCGCCATTTGTCCCCCACCCTCCAACCCCCCGCTCCTCGCAGAAAAAAAATAGTCACTCGCAACCCCTCCCCCCGGAAATTACGCAGTCACACGCACGACCCCGCTCGAAAGTTGAGAGCCCTGCTGAACGCATTCTGTACAGGAGACATGGAGGAGAATGAAGGTCTACAGTCCCTTAGCCAATCAGGACGCAGAAATGCATGTTGCTACACTATAAAAAAATTGGAATAAAAAAAAAAATCTGCAAAACAGCGATGCCACGAAAAGTGAACCACGATATAGCGAGGGACCATTGTATTTAATTAAAATCTATTTGATTTTAGTTCATTCATTTTCACAATGTAATTCTATGGCACAAAGGCAAAAAAAAAAAAAATGTTATATGCAGTGTTATTTCATTTTACATTTCAAAAGGGGTTTGTGGCTCCCAGTGTTTTCTTTACTGTGTGAACCGGGTCCAAATGGCTCTTTGAGTGGTAAAGGTTACCGACCTCTGCTCTAGCCTAATAAAAAATAAAGAATAAAGTCAAACAAGTGTGCGGTAAACCTGCTTTTTTTTGGAATTGTTGAATGTTCCTTCTGTTACCAGCACCTGGAAGCTGTGCATGGACTCTTGAACTAAGGAATTATTGTATTTTTGAGTAACAGAAACACCCGTAATGAATAAATGCGAGATGTTTAATAGAATACCATGGAACATTCCAGGCAAAGCAATAACATCTCCATGGAGACAAACAAGTGGACCTTAAAGTGCACCTTTAAAATCAAGTTTAAATTAAAGGTCCTGTATTACACAAAACTGACTTGTGTGAGCTTTAAGCCACGTCATACTGTTGTTACCTCCTCAAAAACAAACCTGAAGTTTTGTTTCATTCACATTGAGTTTTTTGTTTGTTTGTTTGTTTGATTTGTTTATTTCATTTCATTCATAAATTATAAAAAGACATAAACAGTGTGATAACAACACAGAAAATTGAATGAAAGGAGCAGAAAGAAGAGTAATCTTATGTTATCTGCCCCCTCTTCCCTTTTCCAGACACTACAATAACATCGATAAATCATTTCATCAATACATTCCATTCCAATCACAATTATTAATCAATTGTAAACAGAAAGCTTCATTTTTAAGCACAACAATTTAGTTTTCTTTTTCATACCTACACATTACATTGGATTTTAGGTATTTTTAAATGCCATCACTGTACTTGATTCTTTGTCAAGATTATTCACAGCGACGCTTTGCTCCATAACCTTGGTTCTGAATCTGTTTTTTTTTAAGTATGTCAGTTCCTTTTAAATTGTAGTGGCTTATTCTCATCTCAACAGTCTTTGAATATTTACAGGTAACACTCTGCACTTTGCTTTAAACATGACTTTGAAGATATTTAATTCAACAATATCACACATTTTCAGCACTTTCCTCTTTAACACTTTAACACTTAAAACATTGCACGGTGGAACGGTGTTTTCCATTTGAGAGAAGAAGAGTTTGTGTGTTAAACATGTGTGAATGAAACAAAACACAACTCCAGGTCTGCCCTTTAATGTGTTATTCTGCTTAAAGCTGCATTGTGTAACTTTTCTGGTGGAGGGACCGTCAGATGTTTTTCTCCATGGAGATGTTATTGCTTTGTCTTGAATGTTTCACAGTGTGGCATTAAACCTTTCTATCTTCATGGAGACCAAACCAAACCCCACAATCTCTCTCTGTCTCTCTCTCTCTCTTTCTTTCTTTCTTTCTTTCTAAAAAACCCTCCTCTTTCACTCCTCTATTCTCTTTCTTTACGTTCCTCTCTCTATCTGTCCCTTCCCTCTCCACCTTTTCTCTCTCTCCATTTCCCCACAATCTGTCTTTCTTTCTTTCTTTCTTTCTTTCTAAAAACCCTCCTCTTTCACTCCTCCATTCTCTTTCTCTACCTTCCGCTCTATCTGTCCCTTCTCTCCTCACCTTTTTTCTCTCTACATCTCCCCACAATCTCTCTCTCTCTCTTTCTTTCTTTCTTTCTTTCTTTCTTTCTTTCTTTCTTCCTTTCTTTCTTTCTAAAAAAACCCTCCTCTTTCACTCCTCTATTCTCTTTCTCTACCTTCCTCTATCTATCTGGCCCTTCCCTCCTCACCTTTTTTTCTCCCTCCATCACGTCCTCTCTCCACCTTTTCTCTCTCTCCATCTCCCCACAATCTCTCCTTTCTTTCTTTCTTTCTTTCTTTCTTTCTAAAAACCCTCCTCTTTCACTTCTCTATTCTCTTTTTCTACCTTCCTCTCTCTCTATCTGTCCCTTCCCTCTCCACCTTTTCTCTCTCTCCATCTCCCCACAATCTCTCTCTCTCTCTCTCTTTCTTTCTTTCTTTCTTTCTTTCTAAAAAACCCTCCTCTTTCTAAAAAACCCTCCTCTTTCACTCCTTTATTCTCTTTCTCTACCTTCCTCTCTCTATCTGTCCCTTCCCTCCTCACCTTTTTTCTCCCTTATCATGTCTTCTCTCCAACTTTTCTCTCTCTCTACATCTCCCCGCAATCTCTCTCTCTCTGTGTCTCTCTCTCTCTCTTTATTTCTTTTACTCCTCTATTCTCTTTCTCTACCTTCCTCTCTATCTATTTGGCCCTTCCCTCCTCACCTTTTTTCTCCCTCCATCACGTCCTCTCTCCATCTTTTCTCACTCTCCATCTCCCCACAATCTCTCCTTTCTTTCTTTCTTTCTTTGTCTTTCTTTCTTACTTTCTTTCTAAAAAACACTCTTTCACTCCATTCCCTTTCTCTACTTTCCTCTCTCTCTCTCTATCTGTCCATTCCCTCCTCACCTTTTTTCTCTCACCATCACATCCTCTCTCCACTTTTTTCTCTCTCTCCATCTCCTCCATCTCTATTTTTGAGCTTTAAAACCACCTGAATAAATAATTACACTGAATAAATGTAAAGTACAGCTGTTTAATGTCACACTGTGGAACATTCTAGACAGAGACATGACATCTCCGTTAGGGATGGGAGTCTGTGCGTTTCAATTCCACGGAATCGATTAGCAGTTTATCTAACGATTTTCTTAACGATTCCAGCCAACATGAATTCCGCACAAAAGTGGAGGGATTGATACTTCGCCGCTTCAGTGATACGGAGTTTATATACTATTTTCACATGACGAGAAGAACGTTTGTGAAAATGGACTTTTAACTTCCACTTGGACACGTGACACGTTCGGGAGACGTTCGGGAAAGGTTCGGGACAGGTTCGGGACAGGTCAGTTTCTCCGGAGCTCGTGTACAAAGTGCGGTCGGATACTTTAGCGGCAGAAAGTCCGAGATATAAGCGAATACGCGAATACACGTGGAGACACGCAAATTATCCGAGAGTGACACGGGGTGAGTCATATTATTATCATATTATTTCTGCATCAAATGTAGATATTAGGTGAAAGCAGCATTAGCCTGTGCACTAAACCAGGGCTAAACCAGGACTAAAACAGAACTAAAGCAGGACTAGACCAGGACTAGACCAGGACTAAACCTGGACTAGACCAGGACTAAACCTGGACTAGACCAGGACTAAACCAGGACTAGACCAGGACTAAACCTGGACTAGACCAGGACTAAACCAGGACTAGACCAGGACTAAACCAGGACTAAACCAGGACTAGACCAGGACTAAACCTGGACTAGACCAGGACTAAACCAGGACTAGACCAGGACTAAACCAGGACTAAACCAGGACTAGACCAGGACTAAACCAGGACTAGACCAGGACTAAACCTGGACTAGACCAGGACTAAACCAGGACTAGACCAGGACTAAACCAGGACTAAACCAGACTAGACCAAGTCTAGACCAGGACTAAACCAGGACAAGACAAGGACTAGACCAGGACTAAACCAGGACTAAACCAGGACTAGACCAGGACTAGACCAGGACTAAACCAGGACTAAACCAGGACTAAAACAGAACTAAAGCAGGACTAAACCAGGACTAAACCAAGACTAGACCAGGACTAGACCAGAACTAAACCAGGACTAGACCAGGACTAAACCTGGACTAGACCAGGACTAAACCAGGACTAGACCAGGACTAAACCAGGACTAAACCAGACTAGACCAAGTCTAGACCAGGACTAAACCAGGACAAGACAAGGACTAGACCAGGACTAAACCAGGACTAAACCAGGACTAGACCAGGACTAGACCAGGACTAAACCAGGACTAAACCAGGACTAGACCAGAACTAGACCAGGACTAGACCAGGACTAAACCAAGACTAGACCAGGACTAGACCAGGACTAAACCAAGACTAGACCAGGACTAAACCAGGACTAGACCAGGACTAGACCAGGACTAAACCTGGACTAGACCAGGACTAGACCAGGACTAAACCAGGACTAGACCAGGACTAAACCTGGACTAGACCAGGACTAAACCAGGACTAAACCAGACTAGACCAAGACTAGACCAGGACTAAACCAGGACAAGACAAGGACTAGACCAGGACTAAACCAGGACTAAACCAGGACTAGACCAGGACTAGACCAGGACTAAACCAGGACTAAACCAGGACTAGACCAGAACTAGACCAGGACTAGACCAGGACTAAACCAAGACTAGACCAGGACTAGACCAGGACTAAACCAAGACTAGACCAGGACTAAACCAGGACTAGACCAGGACTAGACCAGGACTAAACCTGGACTAGACCAGGACTAGACCAGGACTAAACCAGGACTAGACCAGGACTAAACCAGGACTAGACCAGGACTAAACCAAGACTAGACCAGGACTAGACCAGGACTAAACCAAGACTAGACCAGGACTAAACCAGGACTAGACCAGGACTAAACCTGGACTAGACCAGAACTAGACCAGGACTAGACCAGGACTAAACCAAGACTAGACCAGGACTAAACCAGGACTAGACCAGGACTAAACCAGGACTAGACCAGGACTAAACCTGGACTAGACCAGGACTAAACCAGGACTAGACCAGGACTAAACCTGGACTAGACCAGGACTAGACCAGGACTAAACCAGGACTAGACCAGGACTAAACCTGGACTAGACCAGGACTAAACCAGGACTAGACCAGGACTAAACCTGGACTAGACCAGGACTAAACCAGGACTAGACCAGGACTAAACCTGGACTAGACCAGGACTAAACCAGGACTAGACCAGGACTAAACCTGGACTAGACCAGGACTAGACCAGGACTAAACCAGGACTAGACCAGGACTAAACCAGGACTAGACCAGGACTAAACCTGGACTAGACCAGGACTAAACCAGGACTAGACCAGGACTAAACCAGGACTAGACCAGGACTAAACCTGGACTAGACCAGGACTAGACCAGGACTAAACCAGGACTAGACCAGGACTAAACCTGGACTAGACCAGGACTAAACCAGGACTAGACCAGGACTAAACCTGGACTAGACCAGGACTAAACCAGGACTAGACCAGGACTAAACCTGGACTAGACCAGGACTAAACCAGGACTAGACCAGGACTAAACCTGGACTAGACCAGGACTAGACCAGGACTAAACCAGGACTAGACCAGGACTAAACCAGGACTAGACCAGGACTAAACCTGGACTAGACCAGGACTAAACCAGGACTAGACCAGGACTAAACCTGGACTAGACCAGGACTAGTGCTAATCTTGGTGCTAATCAAACAGTTTGTTCTCCTTTTTTCTCCAAATTAGAATCGATAAGAGAATCGATAAAGAATTGAATCATTAAGCATTATCGATAATGGAATCGGAATCGTAAAAATCTTATCAATTCCCATCCCTAATCTCCATAGAAACAAGCAGGTGACGGACCCCCAACCAGAAAGTTTCTACGATTGTCATGTAACATTTCTCTTACAGTTTAATAACGGTGTGCCTTTGAGCGCATCATTCTCCTTAATAAAACCTTACATTAGTATAACTTATTATAGATACACACACACTATTTACAATTGTGGTTTCATTTTCCTCTGAGATAAATAAAATGATCGATTAGGGTTTTGCGTTCGGACTTCTCCTGGTAACGGCTCCATTAGGACGCCGCATCAGCCGATAGCACTTACGCGAGGTATTTATGGTACGCAATTACCGCCACTGTCACGTACGCTTTACAGGTCCAGAGCGATAAAGAAAAAAGAAAGAAACAAACATTTATTTTCATTTTATTTTAAATTATGATAGTTAATCAGTGAAAGGCTCTGGACTGCACACATAATGTTCATTCTTCTCTTCTCTCTCGCCCTCCATCTTTCTCTGCCTTTTTCTCTTTTTCAGTGCTCACCCTACCTCCTTTTCTTTCTCTCCTCCTCCTCTTCCTCCCTTTCTCTTCCCTCTTTGTGTCTCGCTTACCTCCTATTGCCTCACCTCTCCTGCTTTCTGCCCTCTGGGTCCATCCCCTTTTCTCTCTCCATTTCTTCTCTCTCTCTGCTCGTCTTCCTATACTAACCCCCGTCTCTCCACCTTTTCTCTCTCTAAAAAAAACTCTTCTTTCACTCCTCTATTCTCTTTCTCTACCTTCCTCTCGCTCTATCTGTCCATTCCCTCCTCCTATTTTTTCTCTTTATATATATATCTCCCCCCAATCTCTCCTTTCTCTCTTTTTACTTTCTTTCTAAAAAAACCCTCCTCTTTCACACCCTCACACTCCTCTATTCCCTTTATCTACCTTCCTCTCTCTCTCTGTCTGCCCGTTCCCTCACCTTTTTTCTCCCTCCATCACGTCCTCTCTCCACCTTTTCTCTCTCTCTACATCTCCCCAAATCTTTCCTTTCTTTCTTTCTTTCTTTCTTTCTAAAAAAACCCTCCTCTTTCACTCCTCTATTCCCTTTCTCTACCTTCCTCTCGATCTGTCCCTTCCCTCCTCACATTTTTTCTCTCTACATCTCCCCACAATCTCTCCTCTTTCTTTCTTTCTTTTTTCTTTCTGTCCTTTCTAAAAACCCCTCTTTCACTCCTCTATTCCCTTTCTCTACCTTCCTCTCGCTCTATCTGTCCCTTCCCTCCTCACCTTTTTTCTCTCTCTACATCTCCCCAAAATCTCTCCTCTTCTTTCTTTCTTTCTTTCTTTCTTTCTGTCTTTCTTTCTAGAAAAAAACCTTCCTGTGAGTGCGGCGAACCGCCTCACTAGCCTCGGCCTCGGTGTTTGTTGAAGTTTCTTTCCGATGCAATGTAATGTAATGTAAATAAAGAGTCTTGAATCAAAAGGTTTGTCTTTTCTATCTTTACTAAAATGAAGGTCATACAGAGTGGATACAAATAAGGTGAATAAAGAGGGAGATGGAAAGATGAATTTCTGAGGCTTGTGGTTTTCCTATGCGTGTTGTGTTAGGCTCTGTATGTGTTGTGATGTCCTTCTTGACGTCTTTGCGTGTCGTATAGTGGTCCTGTCACTGGGAGACCGAGCTTCCTTGTACTACTTGGCTCCCGACAGGACTCACCCTATGTTGCGTTGTTGACGATGCTATTCGATGTCCTTCCTTGCTGTCCGTATGTGCCTTGTAGCGGTGCGTATCCCGTCTGTCACCCGGGAGACATCCGATGTTACACTCTTACGTGACAATTACGAGGCGTTACATGACGACCTCATGACGTCCTCATGCTCTACTTAACATCGTTCTTGATGTCCTTACGTGACGTTTCACGTGACCTCCTTGTTACGTGACGTCCCACGTTGTTACGTGACGTCCCACGTTGTTACGTGACGTCCCACGTTGTTACATGACATCCCACGTTGTTACGTGACGTTCTCACGTGACGTCCTCACGTGACGGTCAAAAGACTGTGTAGCTTCTGTGGTCCAGGACGTCCTAATACCCCGTAATCTCAGCTCATCCGATACTCTATGGTCTTGGGGTATCCTCCTGGCCACCAGACCGCGGCTTCTTATCCACACTACCTACGTAGCGTAGTCGTTTCCCTTTGTGTGTGTATATGTGTCTTGGTGTGGTGTCTTCCGTGCGCTCCTTCTGTCTTCTCTCTTCGTGACTGACACCTCTGTCTGTGTGTGGTGAACTTATGGTAAATAGCATAAAAGATAAAGGAACAAAGAATAAAGATCAAAGTGAACCAAATAAGGACGTGTTTCCTGAACATCAAAGTGGGACTCTCGTCCAATGAGAAAACAGATTCTTGGAAAACTCATAAGATGGCCGCCAACACACATGGAACTCATAAAATGGCGTCCTAGCATAAAACACACATAAATCGGCTCTTACATATCCCGGCCCCTAATTGGCTATGCTTTAGCAAGTCAATTACTAACCTAAGATTTAGAGCCATTTACTAATTTACAGTTTTAAATTTAGAGCTGTTACATTTCGCGAACATTTTCCTTCAAATAAGCTAAGAAATCTTGTCTCACATTTCTTTTGCAAGTAAGCATACTTTTCACAATTTACAGTGCATATCGGACGTGTGGTAAGTCCTTCTCTTCTTCAGTCTTCACCCTGCAAGAGACACAACTTAGTTATGGGCCTTTGTATAACACTCGTCTTCGTCCGGACTTCAGCGCTGCGGACCATCCCCTTGGAGTCTGGCATAACCTTGGTGATTCTGCCCAACATCCAGGAATTTCTTGCCAGGGATGGATCAACGACGAGGACGACATCTCCAACCTTAAAGCTTCTCTTCGTTCCGAGCCACTTTTGCAGCTCCTGAAGCGATGGCAAGTACTCTCGGGTCCAGCTCCTCCAGAATAGGTCCGTCATATATTGGACTTGTCTCCAGCGCCGCCGCGCGTAGACATCCTCCTTGACGAACACACCAGGTGGCAGTTTGGGCTGCGTCTTCATTAGGAGTAAATGATTTGGGGTCAGTGGTTCTAGGTCGCTGGGATCGTCTATGTTCGTGGTAATAGGCCTTCCATTGATGATGCTTTCGACTTCACACAGGAAGGTCTGTAGCCCTTCATCATTCAATGGTTGTCTCACAACAGCATTCAGTACCTTTCTAATGGTACGAATTTGACGTTCCCAGATGCCACCATGGTGGGACGCAGCGGGTGGGTTGAATAACCACTGCACTCCCTTCTGCATCATGGCTTCATTGATGCGCGACTGGTCCAGTTCTTTCAACGCCTGTCTTAGCTCTCTCTCTGCACCGACTAAGTTTGTGCCATTGTCAGAACGAATGACGGACACTTGGCCACGCCTGGCTTGAAAGCGACTTAGAGCATTAATACACAAATCTGTGTCAAGGGAATATGCAACTTCTATATGCACTGCTCGGACTGTCAAGCACGTGAAGAGCACACCATAACGCTTGACCTTGACGCATCCTCTTTGGATCTCAAAGGGACCAAAATAATCCATGCCTGTGTTGGTAAAAGGCGGTTTGTCGGGGAGCAGACGATCTTGCGGAAAATCTGCCATCTTCTGCTCTCCAGCTTTGGCATGCAGCCTTTTACAGAGGTTGCACTCTGCAATCACGGTTCTTGCTGCGGCGTTTGCTTTAGGTATCCAATACCGTTGTCTTAACCTTGCCAGAATATGATTTCTGCCGCCATGTCCTGTTTCCAGATGGATATGGTGAAGAATAAGGTGGGTTGTTCTGTGTTGTTTACTGAGTAGGGCGGGAAGCTTGGCTTCCCCAGGCGTCGCTGATCTGTTCAGACGCCCCCCTACTCTAAACTTTTCTCTTTCTTTCTCTTTCTTCGATGGTACACCCGGTAGTGTGGTATGTACCATACTCTTCGGCTCCGATGTTCATCTGGGACTCTTGTGACGTATTCCTTTTTCTAGGATTTTGATCATCAAATCTTTGTACTTCTGAAAGAAGTCTGAAATCCTGATGAGTTTCCTCTTCAAGGAGTCGAGTATTTGCTCGGTTATACCTCGGTTGCCTGGCATCTCCATGCAGTCATCCCTCAGAGGTAGCTCAGAGCAGCAATGGCCATCCGAAAGATGTGCCGATGTGGTCACAGCGCGCACAAGCTCCTTGTCGTGTTGAGATGGCCCTTGCTTGTCCTCACGCCGGCGTTCTGGAAAATCTGCTTCGTAATGCATGTCTTCTAGGGCCGACACAGAGATGCAATTAACGAAGTTCTGTTTTTCGGCGTCATCGAATTCTTTCTCTTGGCATCCGCTGACAGGCCCGTTGACTACCCAACCTAGCGCCGCCTTCACGGCATGCGGTCCGTTGTTTTGGCTGTTGATTGTCTCCCACGGCTCCTTAGCCTTGTGAAACCAGATCTTACATGACATGAAGCTCTCAATCTTCAAGCCTCTCGAGGCGAGATCAGCTGGACCCCAAGAGGTGTCAACTCTCGAGATCCACTGAGCTCTTGTAACAGCCCCTCTGACAAAGGAAACACGGCTCGCCACAAATATCTTGAAACGGAGAGCGTCATCTTCAGTGTACCTCAGTACTGTTGTGCTATCCGTCCCGAGGACCAAATCCGTTATGGGGAGTTGAAGTTCTTCCTTCAACATCCGGTCAATCTTGACTGAGATCACTGCAGCCGACAATTCCATCCTAGGGATTGTAACCCGCTTAAGAGGTGCGACCTGGGGCTTCTCCATCCAAAGGCAGACATGTTTCTCCTCTCGCTCGTTCTTCAATAAGAGGTACGACACAACCCCATATCCATCTTGACTTGCGTTTGAGAAATGATGGATTTGTGCACTCTTTGTGGCCCCGAATGTGTTGAACTTAAAACATTTACTCACGCTGAGATCTGACAGCTTGTCAAGGTCTTCTGGCTCCTTCTGCCATGCCTGTTGTAGCTTCTTTGGAATGTCTTCATTCCCGGCCCCGGTTTGTTCACCGCTTTTACACCCTGCAGGTACAAGAGCACCACGTTCAACAGCCGTACCTGTTGAGTTGTCATCTGCTTTGGTCTCCTCCGGTGAGTGATCTTGCTTTATGACGTGCAAAATAGCAGGATGCCTATAGGAACAGTCAGGGCAAGAGCTCTTTTCTTTACAGACCTTAGACATGTGGCCTGGCGTAAGACAGCTGAAACAAAGCTCTTGAGATCTCAGGAAGTCAATTCTCTCATTCAAAGGTCGCTCTTTGATCTTGTTGCACACGTTCAACGCATGTTTCCCCTTACAGTATAAGCAGGGACTTTGGAAGGCGTTGGCTGACTTTACTGCTGGTGCTTTCTTCTCTAATCGGTCTTTACCGGCGTTTTTACCAGCAGCAGTTACAGTCACAGCGAAGCTGCTTCTTTTGTTCTCATCTTCTCCTAAGTTGACTTTCTTTTCCGTGTTTGCGTGTTTATCGGTGGCTGAGGTGGCGTACCCAGCATCTTTGAACAATGGGCTTTACCTTTGCCTTGTTGGAGATTTTCCTGACTGAAGGGATGCTTGGCTGCGCCTGAGAGACAGTTGGCGCAACAGCTTTAGGCCCGACGTCATGCAAAGGCCTTTCAATTTCAACACGGTCGCTGCTATAGTTGGTGAACCTTTCATTTCCACCAGTCGTACGCTTCGATCCAGCTCTCGACTTCCGAGCATCTTTATTCTGGTCGTAAGCTCTTAATTTGGCGTTTGCGACTGCAATGGCAGCTTCCATCTGCAACCGCTCCTTTTTAGCTCTCAAATACACCTCTTTTTGCTCAAATTCTTGTTGCAAGCGTGTTTTCTCCAGCTGCCTTCCTTGCTGCAGGCGAATTTTTTCATGCTACAAGCGTCTTTCTTCTTGCTCAAACTCTTGCCTCTGTATCATAGCCACTTGGCTTGCCAACAGAGCTGCACGTTCTAGTAGTGGAACGTTGAGATGTGCGACTCGTAACTGAGTTAACCTGAGAAATGCTAACCTCCGATCCAATGGCATTTTGCTCTCCATCCGTGGCCCTTTTAGCAGTTGCGATCCATTCCTTTGTTTCATTGTCGTTTCGTTGTTTGGTTAGCTGTGACAAGATTCCGCTTCTCTCGTATTTTAGTCGCTCAATATCTGCTCTATAGTAGTAATCGGACAGCGCGTCAGCACTCGCTCCTGACATCATGGCTCCCGTATACATCCTTAGCCTATGACAATTCCTCGAATTCCTCACAGCTTTTAACTCTTCCTAACTTTCACCGACACTCGGGAAAGGAGTTATTGGATGTGTCTTTAGGGCATGTACTTCTATTTCCGGTGGCTAACAGACTAGTAAAACTAGTAAAAAGAGAATTGTCAGACCTGACCCAGGGAACGCTTGCTTCAGCTGTGGATGGAGTTTCTTGTTGGTTCAGATGGTTCTTTCTTCAATTAAGTCTCCTGACTTGATACTGATTCATTTGACTTTGATGTTTAGTCTTTCGATGTGATGCTGTGGACTTCGTGACTTGAGATTGCTTAAAAGTCCTTTGACTTTAGGTGAGTCTTTTGACTTAAAGCTCAGTCTTTTGACTTAAAGTGTGAGTGCGGCGAACCGCCTCACTAGCCTCGGCGTTGGTGTTTGTTGAAGTTTCTTTCCGACGCGTAACGTAATGTAAATAAAGAGTCTTGAATCAAAAGGTTTGTCTTTTCTATCTTTACTAAAGTGAAGGTCATACAGAGTGGATACAAATAAGGTGAATAAAGAGGGAAATGGAAAGATGAATTTCTGAGGCTTGTGGTTTTCCTATGCGTGTTGTGTTAGGCTCTGTATGTGTTGTGATGTCCTTCTTGACGTCTTTGCGTGTCGTATAGTGGTCCTGTCACTGGGAGACCGAGCTTCCTTGTACTACTTGGCTCCCGACAGGACTCACCCTATGTTGCGTTGTTGACGATGCTATTCGATGTCCTTCCTTGCTGTCCGTATGTGCCTTGTAACGGTGCGTATCCCGTCTGTCACCCGGGAGACGTCCGATGTTACACTCTTACGTGACAATTACGCGGCGTTACATGACGACCTCATGACGTCCTCATGCGCTACTTAACGTCGTTCTTGACGTCCTTACGTGACGTTTCACGTGACCTCCTTGTTACTTGACGTCCCACGTTGTTACGTGACGTCCCACGTTGTTACATGACGTCCCACGTTGTTACGTGACGTTCTCACGTGACGTCCTCACGTGACGTCCTCACGTAACGGTCAAAAGACTGTGTAGCTTCTGTGGTCCAGGACGTCCTAATTCCCCGTCATCTCGGCTCATCCGATACTCTATGGTCTCGGGGTATCCTCCTGGCCACCAGACCGCGGCTTCTTATCCACACTACCTACGTAGCGTAGTCGTTTCCCCTTGTGTGTGTATATGTGTCTTGGTGTGGTGTCTTCCGTGCGCTCCTTCTGTCTTCTCTCTTCGTGACTGACACCTCTGTCTGTGTGTGGTGAACTTATGGTAAATAGCATCAAAGATAAAAGAACAAAGAATAAAGATCAAAGTGAACCAAATAAGGACGTGTTTCCTGAACATCAAAGTGGGACTCTCGTCCAATGAGAAAACAGATTCTTGGAAAACTCATAAGATGGCCGCCAACACACATGGAACTCATAAAATGGCGGCGTAGCATAAAACACACATAAATCGGCTCTTACACTTCCTTTTTCACACCCTCTTTCACTCCTCTATTCCCTTTCTCTGCCTCCCTCTCTCTATCTGTCCCTTCCCTCCTCACCTTTTTTCCTCTCTCCATCACATCCTCTCCACCTTTTCTCTCTCTACACCACAATCTCTCCTCTCTTATTTTCACTCCACCTTCCTCTCTCTCTCTTTCTTGCTTTTCTTTGTCTCTCTTGCTTATCCCTTCCTGTTTCCTCTCTCTACCCCTCTCACTCTCCTTATTTCGTTCTTTTTACCCCTCCTGTTTCTCTAACCTCCTCTCTCTCTCTCTCTCTTCCCTCTCCCACCCTTCACACCCTTTCTCTTTGTCACCTCACACTCTCTCCTCTCTTCCTTTTTCACTCCACCTTGCTTTATCTCTTTCCTCTTCTTCTCTTTCTCTCTCTATCCCTCCCTCGTTTCCACCGTCACGTACGCTCAACAGCCCCCAAAGCAATAAAGAAAATATGAAAGATATCGAAGGATTTTATTTTAACCTTTTCAATAATTCTGTATAAAAAATAAAACTACAACAGACAATTTGTGGACTGTTTATTTCCTTTACAAGCCCGCGGAGTCGGGGAAGATTGGAGCCATAGATCATTCCCAAATGAAGGGAGGGAGTTAGAAATAGTTGGCCACCCTTCGGACAGACTGGACGGTGGGGGTGTCTCCTTGCCAGTCCTTCGGGGAGCTGAAGTGGCCTCGCTCCACGATGTACATGTGGCCGCGGTAATTTGGCTCTTCGTACAAAACCCAACTGTGAGGACGAGGAAAGTGAACACGGACATGCAGCTTTAATGGGTCAAAATGTGAATAGAAGGAAATTACATAAGAATTATTCAACCAAGGATGACCAAAGTGTCTCGTCTGGAGAACTACTATCTGTGAAATACTCTACTTACACCTTATTTAACCCTACCTGTACCTTCCGACCACCACCAACACTCACGCACACTCCACTTTCATTTATTTAATTTGAGTTTACGTCCAAAAAACGGCTAAAAAATTATGAAATCAATTGAATTCATAATTAAAATCAGCAAAATTCTTTATCAAAATCACTATACTAATATCACTTCTACTTCATCCATGGATTGTTCTAAAAACCTCTGCAAAATACTTTTAAGTACAGTACATTTTAATAAACAGGTTCTTTAATACTTTTACTTAAAGGAAAAGTAACGTTATTTTACAATCTGAGCCTTCTTTCGGTAATAAAACAAGTCGTTTGACTCACCCATATCACGTTCGTGTCATTTGGAGCTGTTTGAAGAAAGTTATGTTGTAGCGTATCCGTTAGCATTTGTATTCGGGGCATTACTTTGCGGTCTCCAAATAACACAAACTTTAGCACTTTTCAAATCATAGAAGCCCGATGTCTTAATGTAAGATTTCGTTTGAAGTAAAAGTGGCCTGTAATCCGAGATTTATCCATAGTTTTCAGCTTTGCGTTTCATGTTTGGGTCCCGGGAGCAGTCCGCGCATGCGCACTGGCGTCCTCATCTACTCGAAACTATGGCTAAATCTCGGATTACAGGCCACTTTTGCTTCAAACGATATCTTACATTAAGACATCGGGCTTCTATGATTTGAAAAGTGCTAAAGTTTGTGTTATTTGGAGACCGCAAAGTAATGCCCCGAGCATATGATACAGCACCATGTTAACGGATACGGGATCATTACTAGAACAGAACGGCTCAACATAAGTTCTGCGATACTGCTCCAATTGACAGAAAAATGCTATGGGTGAGTAAAACTACTTGTTTTATTGCCGAAAGAAGGCTCAGATTGTAAAAAAACGTTAATTTGCCTTTAAGTAAATTTGATCATGTTTTTCATGTGTTATTTTCACTTACGTAACAACCAGTTTGGCTGGATGGTAGCTTGTTGTACATGTTGCCACTAGATGCTATTTACGGTGCTACAGATAGTTTTGGTCTGACAGAAGAAGACCAGAGAGCACAGGTGAGTCTGAAGAAAGGTCAGTTGAGGGGAGGGGTCAGGTGAAAGGAGGGGTCAGGAAGGGGAGAGGTTTCACATCTGCCATCTACTAGTAATGGCGGTCTTGTCCAAATTCTCTGAACTTTGTGTGTATCCCTACGTACGCTTTTAGTAAGAATTCCATGTCAACTTTTATCAACGAGACCCCAGATGTGTGAAGATGTGACCCTGCTCACACCAAAACGATTTTAAAGCTGCGTCCCATTTCTCTGTCCTACCCCTTCATCTTACCCCCTACCCCTTGGTTTTGAGCATTCATGTGAGGGCAAGGGGTGTCCCGATTCTAATTTTGATCAAGGGCTAGAGCCACAACCGAGGGCTACATACCCCTTGAAACGAAGTAAGCTCTCGACCAGACTTGAATCAAAGGGGTACGCCTACAAGCTCAGGCAGGTTTTGGGATCAGGATGGCAGCGTCACATCGACCAGCCAAGGAGTCTCATAAATGTATTTTCAGCAGTTGTAATTATCGATTAACAGTTTAACATGGTTTACAATTATGACAATTATGTTCTACATTACTTTTAGTGAACTGTTGTCGCGGTTTTAATTTTAGATCACTACAATTAAAACCGCAACAACAGTTCACTAAAAGTAACGTCTGTTTAGCCGACGTTATCGTTTTCATTGAACTTTCATGTATAAAGTTAGTTTTCTGTCGAGCTGAGGTACTCGATAATCCTTGACATTTGTTTACATTTTTTTATGTTAATTGTTGTTGCCTCTGTAGACGTAGCAGCCAGGTAGAGGTGAGGGATGATGACGCAAACGGTAATCGAGTGGGGTCCCATTTCTTAGAACATTCGTACCCCGAGCCCTCTCAGCTCAGTATAGAGGGGCAAGACAAAGACGTAGATAAAGGGATAGGGGAAGGACAAGGGGTGAAACAGGGTAATGGGACGCAGCCTAATGCTAAGAAACAATCCTGGCACAAAAGTATCTCCATGGACATACGTTAATGTATCTAGTTCTATAAAGATTTTCAAAGCACTTTACAAAGGTCATAATATTATTAATTCTGCCCTCAGCCAGTCACTCAGTCTCACCCATAATCAGAGTTAATCAAAGAAATGTTCCAGACTACAGACATGACCTATCACCACTCATTACATTTAGTCCACCATTTAAGTCCAATTAGTTCATTAACCTTGTATAATCTCGAAGAAGAGTGTGAACTTACATTGGACCCTCTTTGTGATCCAAGGCAGTCGTTATTGCAATAATAGCTTTTTAATTTTTCTGATCCACTGTCACACCACTATAAAGTATTGTCTATATACCCACGGTGGGTAGAGTAGACAAGTAAGAGTAGAAAAAAGAAGTATTTGCGAAAATTACTGCTCAAGTATCTATTAACTAACATTTGATGTTGATATCAATTGAAGGATGCAACTTTAAAGAATGCACAAATCAAGTTCAAGTACTGCAACACTGTCAAATACAGCTCTGGAAAAAAATAAGAGACCACTGCATTTTTCCCTGAAATCAGCATCTCTACATGTATTACAGCCATTCCATTCCAGCGTCTGTTGAATTCCAACACAAACACAAAGCTGAGCTACTTCAGTTCTTGCACAAGGAATGGAATAAAGTCACCCAAGAACAATGTGAAAGACTTGTGGAGAGCATGCCAAGACGCATGAAAATAAGACACTGTGATTAAAAATAAGGGTTATTGCACCAAATATTGATTTCTGAACTGTAAACTTATGTGTAAACTAAGTGTAAACTTATGTTGTTTTAAAATGAATTTGATCCTGTTTCTTTGCATCGTTTGAGGTCTGAAAACATGTATCTGTATCTATTTGTTATTTTGGCCATTTGTCATTTTCGGCAAATAAAAGCTCTAAATGATAATATTTTTATTTGGAATTTGGGATTGTTTATTTATTGTCAGTAGTTTATAGTCTCAAACAAAAATGTAAAAACTGATCATTTTGCAGCGGTCTCTTTTTTTTTTTTTTTTTTCCAGAGCTTTAGATAATTTAACTAGAAGTAAAAGTATGATGTCCAAAAACTACTCCAAGAAGTACAATTTCTTTAAAAAGTTACTTAAAGGTACACTGTGTCACTTTCTGGTTGGGGGTCCGTCACCTGCTTGTTTCTATGGAGATGTCATTGCTCAGGACTCCTTACCAGGTATTTTTGCGCAATAAAACCACCTGTAATTGAATAAATGTAAGGTAGAGCTGTTTAATGTCACACTGTGGAACATTCCTGAGCAATAACATCTCCATAGAAACAAGCAGGTGACGGACCCCCAACCAGAAAGTGACACAGTATGACGTTAAATAGCTCTACCTGACATTTATTCAGTCACAGGTGGTTTTATTGCGCAAAAATACCCAGTAATACAAGCATTCTGACTTGCCTCTCCACAGAGCTGACCTGTAACTTGGTCTGGTTTGGTCTCAGTGAAGATAGATTTACCTTACATTTATTCAATAACAGGCGGATTTAGAGCTCAAATGCTTTTCTCCATGGAGACTTTATTGCTTTATTTGGAATGTTTCCTCCTTTCTTCCTGTCTGTCTTCACTGAGACCAAACCAGACCAAGTTACAGTCCAGATCTGTGGAGAGGCAAGTCAGAACGCTTGTATTTCTAGATATTTTTGAGCTTTAAACCCACCTGTGATTGAATAAATGCACGGTAGAGCTGTTTAACGTCATACTGTGTCACTTTCTGGTTGGGGGGTCCGTCACCTGCTTGTTTCCATGGAGATGTCATTGCTCAGGAATGTTCCACAGTGTGACATTAAGCAACTCTACCTTACATTTTTTCAATCACAAGTGGGTTTATTGTGCAAACATACCAGGTAAGGAGGAAACATTCCAAACAAAGCAATAAAGCCTCCATAGAGAAAAGCATTTGACTGATCCTCCACTAGAAAAGTTACACAATGCAGCTTTACGTACTACCCGCCTCTGCCATATTCTATTGTACAATACTTTCTGAAACCCACTGGAGTCTGATTGAGAAATTGCCCCTGTCCACAGTTGTATAAGTCATGGTATTAGAGTTAATCAGTGAAGGGCTCTTGGCTGCAGACATAAAAGTCATTTTTCTCTTCTCTCTTCTCTCTCCCCCCTCCATCCTTCTCTCCCTCCCTACTCTCGTCCTTCCCTTTCCCTCCCCCTCTCCCTCCATCTATCTCTCTTCTTTATTCTCCCTTTCACCTCTCTCTCTCTCTTTCGTCTCCGTTCTCCCTTTCCCTGCCTTTCCTATTTTCGCTCTTTCTCCCCTACTCTCTTCCAATGCTTGTTCTATCCTTTCACCCCGTTTTGTTTTCTTTCTCTCTTTCTCCCCTCCCTTTTAGTCCCTTGCTTACCCCCTTTTCTCTCTCACCTGTCCCACTATCTTCCCTTTTTTCCCCCTATACCCCCCTCCTCATCTTCTTTTTCACTCCACCTTGCTCTCTCTCTCGTTCTCTCTTGTCTTTCCCTGCCTGTTTCCACTCTCCCCCTCTCACTCTCTTTCTCTCTTTTTACCCCTCGTCTTTCTCACCCTCCTCTCTTTCTATCTGTCCCTTCCCTTCTCTTATTCCATCCCACCCTCCTCTCCCTCCACCTTTTCTCTCTCTCTCTCCATCTCTCCTCCCATGTCTCCCTCTATCCTTTTTGTCTCTCTCTCTCTCTCTCTCCTATCTCACACTCTGCCTCCCTTTTCTTCTTCTTCTCTCTCTCTTTCTCTCCCCATTCACTCTCATCTCTTCATCTTTCACTCCAGCTTTGTCTCTCTCTCTCTCTCTCTCTCTCTCTTTCTCTCTCCATTTACTGTCATCTCTTCATCTTTTACTCTAGCTTTGTCTCTCTCCTTTTCTCTCTTGTCTTTATTCATATCTCTCTCTCTTCTCTCTCTCTCTCTCTTTCTCTCTCCATTCACTCTCATCTCTTCATCTTTCACTCCAGCTTTGTCTCTCGCTTTCCTTCTTGTCTTTATTCCTCTCGCTCTCTCTTTCTCTCTCCATTCAC
The DNA here is from genome assembly GCA_036785185.1 of Paratrypauchen microcephalus. Lineage (NCBI taxonomy): Eukaryota > Metazoa > Chordata > Actinopteri > Gobiiformes > Gobiidae > Paratrypauchen > Paratrypauchen microcephalus. The sequence continues at coordinate 1,995,917 of JAVJIX010000088.1, forward strand.
TCTCATCTCTTCATCTTTCACTCCATCTTTGTCTCTCTCCTTGTCTTTATTCATCTCTCTCTCTTCCCTCCCTGTTTCCTCTCTTCCTCCTCTCACTAGCTTTCTTTTATTTTTTCTCTCCTCTTTCTACTCATTCCCTCTCTCCACCTTTTCTCTCTCCTCATCTCTCCCTCCCCATCCCTCCTCCCTCCTCTCTTTCCCTCGCTCCCCCTCTCCTCCAGCAACTGCCCGTTCCCATAGCGATACGTACGCTCCGTCTCCGTAGACTTTAATGGAGTTGATGCAGTTCTTGGTGAGGCCTTGAGCTTTCAGAAAGGGGCAGTCCTCACACAGCTCCACACGTTCTCCGCTGAAGTTCTCCCCCTCGAAAAGCTCCAGACGATAATTCTCTCCACGCTACAAAAAAGACAGAAAAAAACACATAATATATTCGTCATTATAACGAGAAATATAAACCAGGATTATTCCTATTGACAGAGCGAGGACCAGTGATGGAATGTAACGAAGAAAAGGTATTAAGAAGAAGAAGAAGTGACTTTATTGATCTCACACTTGATCTCTCTGCATTTTAACCCATCCTCTCTCTCTCTCTCTCTCTCTCTCTATATATATATATATATATATATATATATATATATAGTGTGCACCCAGGGACCATCTCCATGATCTTCTTGCTTCGGTTTGATCAGGACCTAAGCTGGAGGTACCTATGGTGCATGTTTTGGGTTGATGCCCGGAGAAAACCCACCCAGACACGGGGAGAACATGCAAACTCCACACAGAAAGGCCTGGACGACCCGGGGATCGAACCCGGAACCTTCTTGCTGTGAAGCGTGAGTGCTAGCCACTCAGCCAGCGTGCACTTAAAGATGCATTATGTAACTTTTCTAGTGGATCAGACCAAGTTACAGGTCAGATCTGTGGAGAGGCGACCCCGCTCACAGTCAGAATGCCTGTTTTTATAGGTATCTTTGAGCACCTGTAATTGAATATATGTAAAGAAGAATTGTTTAATGTCATAGTGTGAAACATTCCTGGAAGCACAATGACATATTCATAGAAACAAGCAGATGACGGACCTCCAATCAAAAAATTACACAGTGCAGCTTTAAGTAAAAAAATATATATGTGGATATACAGTGGTACCTCACCTTACGAAATCCAAGTTACGAAACGCCTTCACGTTAAATATTTGTCTCTAAATACGAAAGAAAATTCAAGTTACGAAACGCGAGATTTCAAAAATTCAAATAATGCGCGCTCAGATGCCAGCCCCGAAACGTAAATACACTTTATCAACACACGGGGTTAGGTTCCAGAAATAACCCGCAATAAGAGAAATCTGCGAAGTAGGACAACTTTATATTTTACAATTATTCTACATGTTGTAAGGCTGTAAATGCCTCACCGCACACATTACACACTTTTCTCAGACTTCTCGCATTTCTTTTCTCACATTTCTCTCTCGTTTAAACACTCAAACTTTCATAGATTTTCAACAAAATGTATGTAAATAGTGAAGCGTGGGTGGGTGGGGGGGTTCGTTGAACCTCGCGGAGCACGCATCCCTAGTCCTGGTCTGCACGACTGGCACCGGGCCTGCAGCACGGGATAGAACCGCGGCGTCCGGACCGCGTCCTCTGGAGGCCGAGCCACAAACCAGCCGCACGGCACGTGGTGGTTTAATCCTGGTTTAGTCCAGGTCCAGTCCAGGTTTAGACCTGGTCTATACCTGGTTTAGCCCACGTTTAGTCCTGGTCTAGTCAGGACGCAGAACACAATGTTACACTATAAAAACAAACAAACCTTGGAACGGAAAGAACGGCGCTTGGAACAAATCAGGCCTTTTCCATTGAAATAGCTACTCAACTTACGAAAAACTTCGTAAGGTGAGGTACCACTGTATATATATATTACATAGTCAGGGAAATCAAGGTAAGCAGTGGTTGCCCAAAAAATCGAACATTATTGTATGTCAAAAGTCAAATGAAATAGTTTCGAATTATATCCAAATAATCTGGTTTTCCCTTCACTTGTGTCTGTTTGAAACATGGTTGTAGTAGCGATGTCCTTTATTTCACTCTTCAGGCCACTGAGCAGACTGCGGTTCTGAACCATATTACCAACGTCCCATAGACCTTTTTCACAACGACCAAAAATGCTGCGCTGTAGGGTTACAGAACTGCTGGTTTATGGTTTTCTATGGCAAAATGTCTGTGGAAATGTTTTGAGTATTCTCCACCTGCTTCATGAATCTGCCTCATCCCCAAATCTTCAACCAAAGTCAATTGGTCTCAGGGCCTGTTTACACGAGAACACTTATGGGTAATAACAACAAAATATTTGATCAGAAGTTCCTTTCGTTTAGACGGTGACGACATTTTGGGGGCTTAAAAACGCAAAAAAATGAAACCGCCTCCAAAGTGGAAAAGCTGAATACGCTCCGCCGTAGCGTTTTCGTCTACACTGCCCAAGTCACATCGGTCCATATATCAGTTTACTTTGTTTGGCAGGACTCCTGAATCTTCATGAATCTGCCTCATCGCCAAATCTTCAACCAAAGTCAAAGTCAACTTTATTGTCAATTCTACCATATGTGTTCGACATACAGTGAATCGAAATTCCGTTTCTCTCTGGCCAAGCAGTGCAAAAAGACAGCGTACAAAATCCAATATAAAGACAATACAAAAATCTATCTAAGACAAAATCTAAAAACTAGTGCATAAATACCTATTTACAGTAAAATGTGCAATAGAATGTGTATTGAAAATAAGGTAAACATAGATGTTAGTATGGTAAAGGGAGAAATTCAATTTGTCAACTAGACAAAGTTTATTTGGTCGAAGACGTTTCGCTGTTCATCCAAGCTACTTCTTCAGTTCTGGCTAGAGTGCAGCTGGACACTGCTTATATCTGCCTGAAGGGAGGGGCTATCTACAATGCAATTACTAAGAAACTATCCCACCTCTTTGTTTTCAGTTTCTGTCTGGGGTCTAGTTTTGCATACCCATTCAGTACCATAATGGGGATTTTCACACTTCTGGACCTGACCTGGCTAGTCCTATTGTTTTCTTTCTTTGTTTTGATTTAGGTTTGAGAACGGAATTATAGATGGGAGACAAATTGTGTCTGACCCCTTCCATTCCTGTTCAAGGAAGGATTCTCTTTTTTGACAAAAATAACCTCTTTAACTCCCCAGACAGAAACTGAAAACAAAGAGGTGTGATAGTTTTATAGTAATTTCATTGTAGATAGCTCCTCCCTTCAGGCAGATATAAGCAGTGTCCACCAGCACTCTAGCCAGAACTGACGAAGTAACCAAATAAACTTTGTTGACAAAGTTTATGTTGACAAATTGAATTTCTCCCTTTACCATGGATTCTACCTGGACGACTGAGGGATTCTTCACACATAAATAGGGTGACCATTCATCCGGATTTCATCCGGACAGTCCGGTTTTAGAGCTGTCTGTCCGGCCGTCTGTCACGTGTCCTCCTTTTTTTTACATTTTGTCCTCCTTTTGGACCCTCATCGGCCACCGTTGCATAAATCGTCATAAATCCCCACCCATTATTTACACTTGCTACTCTGCGATGTTCGCCGTTTCCCGATTCAGCGAATGCACGGTTCGGAGTGTGGTCTCAGTCTGCAGTCGAGGTAGTGCATACTCGCTGAGCCCTGACTGCAGTCCGGGGATCACATGGGCGTCTGCGAAATGGAACAAGTCCCGCCTCAGCTCAATGAACCGGGTGGTCTGCTCCTTGTTCCCTACAGACAAAAATATGAATCTATTGCGACTAGTAATACTTGGAATTGGGACATGGCCAATGTTCCCCCTAATTTTTAAAGGTCCCATGGCATGACATTTTCACTTTCTGAGGTTTTTGAACGTTAATGTGAGCTCCCCTACCCTGTTTAGCCCCCCCCCATGGTTAAAAGTTGCAAAATGTCTAAACTGAGCATTTGCGATCCTTTTCTGCGTTACAAAAAATCGGAGCTCAAACGGGCGATTTTGAACAAGGCACCTTATTGATGTCAGATCGAAAAAAGAAATGCAAATGCAGTTCCACCCCCGTCTGTCTGTACTCAGCGTCTCTGTAAATCATGCCCAGAGAGTTTGGACTGCGAATGCGCTAGGCAATGCGAAATGCGTTTTTTTATTTGCCTGGAGGCACGTCCGAGTGTTTCTAGGCTCGGAAGTTCTTTATCTGAGCCTCTGGACCTTTGAACAGCAGTGGTTTAATTTTATTTTCTGTGGAAATGTGTTTATTTTTCAATGGAACGCTTCAAATCTCTCCCCCCGTGCAAAAACACGGAAATGGATCAGCTGAGAGCTCTGAGGGAGAGCGGAGAGTTTGGCCACGCCCCCACCCTCTACTATTGGCCAGCTCTTTTCTCCTCATTTGCATTCAAGCAACAACGCCCATTATGACCTGTCCTGAGGGAGAAAAAAAATACTCTTTCTCATCTTATCTCTGTTTCTCATGCACTGAGTGTTGATTTTGAAGAAGGATTCATTTACAGTATTAGGGAACCATTAAGGAGCCATATAAAAGCATCAAGAAGTACCATGTCATGGGATCTTTAATGTGTCTGAGCAAACACACTAACTCCCTGAGCGCTCCTTAGATCTCTGTGCGCGACATCCGAAATGCACCCCCCCCCCTCGCGCGGCTCGCACTTTGCAGATATAAAAAAAATGACCCCGCGGCTGAATAAAAAGCGGAGATCCGCTAAAAGCTCTTTCATCCCTGATTTACAGTGCGCTGCATAGGTTTTCTTATGCGCTGAGAATGTGCGAGCAGTGCGCAATTGTGCAGGCGCGCAGCTTAGAGTAAACGTTGGACATGGCTACATGCCCCCCCCATCCCTCATAAAAACAAAAACAAAACAAAAACAAGGTGTCCTCACGTTAGGGCCTTTGTCCTCCTTTTTGGACACAAGTGTCCTCCTTTCCTGTTTCATGCCGGTGGTCACCCTACACATAAATGTTAGTAATAAGTAAGTAATAAAGTGAGATTTCAGCTTTCTGACAGCCTGGTGGATGAAACAAGGTCGACAAAGGTAAGAAACTATCAAGGTAAGAAAAGGTAAGAAAGACAAAAGCTTAAAAGGTAACAACGACCAGTATTAGCATTACTGAGCAAAACTAACATTATGGTAAGGAATAAAACATAAGTAACTTGTTAGCTCAGACTGATTCTAGAATTAAAATACAAAATTGATTTCATGATGTAGATAGATAGATCTATAGATAGATTTGTTCACTTTGGAGGCACATGTTGAGAACATGGATTTCTACAAGCGCTGAAACCAGCCGGTTGTTTAGAGGCTTGCACATGCGTACTTTGGACCACAGCAGGCTGAAAACTAAAAAGATAGAGACATTTATAATATATGTGGCCATTTAAATGAGACTAGAGATTATATATAGAGCCATGTAGCTGATATGTGCATAAAACATGGGTTCCATTAGAGTGCCATACAGTACAAATGCAGAGAAGATGTATATTGAGCTGAGTCACTGCACTGGTTCATGGAGAGTGCATGCACAGGTGTGGAGAAACAGGAACAAGAGTCTATTAAAACTGTATAATAAACAACGTATATATAGATCTGTTTTTTTTTATTATACAGTCTATTAAAACTGTATAATAAACAACGTATATATAGATCTGTTTTTTCTTGAACTATACTGGAATATTTTAGAAGTAAAAGTGTGACATTAATGGCAAAACAAATGAATAATGTAGGATGTACAGAAGGTTTCAGTGGGGGTCATTTGGACACTGTTTTTGCAAGACGTTTCATCTGTTTTCAGAAGACTTTTTTCAATTTGATGGGTCTCAACAGGTTCAAAAGAGCCAAAAAAAGCAGGACAAAAGTGAAGAAGAAACCAGGATGAGTCTATGGCCACGTCTCATTTCTTTTTATTGGGTTCCTTTTCCTTGATTCCTCTCCTCGATCCTCCATTTTTCAGCTGTCAAATCAAATGTGTCATATTAAGAGGTGTCCCAAAGAAAACCATGAAAGGAAGGAGAAAACGTGAGGGAGGCTTCAGGAGGCTTCAGGAGGCAAATATCAGATAAAATAATCAAACTTTATTGGGCTCAGGGCCTGTTTACACGGAACGCTTATGGGTAAAAACGACAAAATATTTTATCGGAAGTGCCTTTTGTTTAGACGGTGACGATGTTTTGGGGGCTTAAAAACACAAAAAACTGAAACCGCCCTCCAAAGTGGAAAACTTGAATACGCTCCGCCGTAGTGTTTTCATCTACACTGCCCAAGACGCAAAAATCTGGTCAAATCTGCTGACGTCGCGTACGCGTTTACGTCACATCAGTCCATATATCAGTGTACTTTGTTTGGCAGGACTCCCAGTCCACACTTTGTTGTGCCTTCGTTGCTTTGTAGTCTAACGTGGTCTGAAGCAATAGTTGAACTTCTTCGTTTGACCACACAATTTTTTTTTTTGCTAACGGTAGCCGTGTATTGTTTTGCTTTTCGCAGCGCAGATGAGAAGAAGGAAGATTCTAAACATGCACGCGGACATAGTGATAATGTATCACAGCACCACCTAGCCGCCTAGCATGCATACCCAATCAAATTCCACACACTTTTGCGTCACCGTATGCACGCAGATTTCCCGAAAACGCTCATCTAAACGCAGAATAAAAAGTGAAGACGCGACGCCACTTTTGCGTCTTCTGTTCAGACTGTCATATAAACGCAGCCTCAGTGAGGAGTTTATTCCCTCTCTCCTCCCTTGAGACTTCCTCACCCATTTCCTGCAGAATCGAGGAGCGGAATCAAAGAGAAGGAGCAAGGAATGAGAAATGAGATGCAGCCTATCCCATATGTCTGTCTGAAAAACTATAGGATGTTTAGAGAAGACAGCGTTCTTCACACACTAAAACAGAAACTGATTCAAGGCTGCAATGAAGAGCACATCGTGGAAAATATATCAACACAAATCATGTATTTAAAGACAGTTACAGTGCAGATTTTAAGAAGTGAGAGAAGAGAAAACTTTGTAAGGGGAGTAAAAGAAGCTATTTTTGTGAAGAAAGAATCTATTTTTGAACAGAAATGTTGGATTGAGATTTCAACTACCAGCTGTTTACAGGAGCATTCTCAAACCCCGGAATAAGAACACCACAAGCAAATCAAGTGCTAATCAAGTACTTAACAACGCAGATGGTGAGACAGACATCACACGACAGGCATAGCGATCAATAATGATGTTAGCTGTAAACAAGGACAGGGCACTTTCACTCTAAATCTCCTTCTTTTGAGGCTGGCTGGTTAACTCAGAATAGATTATATCCTATTGAAATGAAATTGTAAATGGCTTCTGGATGGGAGTCAAAATATCTTCACAAAACAGTGTCCAGATGACCACAATAGAAACCTTCTCTACTCCATTCCAGTGAATCAGGCCTGGACGAATGAAGGATTACACCGTCCTTTCACAGTTTTTCTGGGTCATATATATATATATATATATATATATATATATATATTAGGGCTGGGAATATTAACGCGTTAATCGCGATTAATCGCGAACGATTAATGATCGCGAACTATTTTTTTAATCGCGATCAGAGTTTGCCAGCATTTTTCGCAATTCTACCATCCATATGCAGCTCATTTGGTTGTATTAATTAAACTCATTGTTGGTTAAACACGCTATTTTGAGTTTGCTAGTATTTTGTTCCTTCTACGCATCCGTAGGCAGCTCGACCGGGCTTCAATCATTTATTTACAATTTCTCAAAGTAAGCACTATTACTGGTTCATTGTTACTTTTTCCTTTCTCTGCACTTTTTTGAAATAAAAAAATGGTGAGAAATACTTTGCATTGTGAGTTTAACTTTAGATTCGAACAGTCTTACTGCAAGATATCAATTTTAAACATGCAAAATAAATCACGATTAATCGCGATTAACTACGAAATTTCTGAGATTAGTTGCGATCAAGAAAATTAATCGTTTGACAGCCCTAATATATATATATAATGTAAAATATAGTGTAAATGAACCTGGTAAAAGAGCAAACCTGAGTGATAAGCATATTTTAGGATACGTTCAGACTGCAGCCTGAAGTGACCCAAATCGGATTTTTTCGCCCCTATGCGACCTGTATCTGATCTTTTAATGACAGTTTGAACGACACAGATCCGATTTTTTCAAATGTGACCCAGGCCACTTGGATATGTGGTCCTAAAACCGATACATATCCGATCTTTGACATGCGACTTGAGTCTGAATGACCGAGTCGCATTCATCCGACCTACAAGTCATCAACAAGCGACAAACATCACTATTCTGTGCTGAAGTAGGCAGAAACTGAACAGAACTGAGCCATATTTTGGGAGACAAGCCCAGCGTTGAGCCGATAGAAGAGGAACCCTGGACCGAGAAGAGTCCAGGCCCTGCACCTAGCTCAGCCAGCCCAGCTAGCCACTGCACTACAAAACGCCAAGGCCAAAAACCTTGTCCGTCTCAATCTTCTCCTTAAAACCAGGGCTCTGTGGCGTGTGGCGTGTGAATTGCGTGTGTCACACTCTCAAAGCGTGACACTTGAGAGCCCTGTTAAGACAAAGCTGTACGAGTTCTGGCTCGACAGCAACTTTAAAATCGCCAGGCGCTCAATGCTAGTGTCCATGTTTAGGCGACTTCCGTAAACACTGAGCGCACTCGTTGCTTGAGACGTCGTCGTGTCCTCCAATGCGCATGCGGGACACGTTTGGAGCGTTTAAAGTTCCATTTTAATGCAAACTAGGTATATTTGGAGCTTTCTGGTCAAAACGTTTGTGCTGCCTTCAGTGGCCTCTTCAATTTCAAGTACTATGTGACATCACGCAGTACTGCCCTGCCCAGTTTAGCAGTTCTGTTTGAAATGTGTTTGTGGGTTTAGGTGTTACGTCCCAAATTAAGTTAAGTATTACAAAAGCCTGACAATCGCATCTCCTTCTCCCCCATGTTGAGACGCACCATTCTGATGGGCCGGCAGGAGCCCATGTGGTCGTTGCGGGCGTTCCATCGCTGGTATTCGGGGTACTCTCCGCGCTCCAGGATGTACTGCCGCCCCCTGTAGTCCGGGTGGTCGTAGCAGACGAAGGCTCCACTCTCCACACGGATCGAATTCACTCTGTTCAAGAAACCACGATCCTGGAAGTTCTCACAGTCACTGCACAGCTCCAGCTTACGGCCAGTGAAGCATTTGCCCTCGTAAAAAACAATCTGAGGAAAAAAAAAGAGTTAAAAGGACAATAATACTAAACTAAACTAAATAATGCCATATTTTCAAAAGCTACTGTGTGGTGGTAATGTAAACACTACCACTCAAATGTTTGAACACACCCTGTCACGCAATATTTACTACTGGTACATTTGATATACAAAGAGAAGACATCAAATAGTGCTGTCAGGCGATTAAAAAAATTATCTAAATAATTACAGGATCTGTAATTAATTAATCTAATTAATCGCATTTTAATACATTTTTTAGGTGGTTTATTGTGCTCTCCCTCAGTGCAAAAAAGGTGTCAAACATGCAATTTATTATGGTACAGTGAAAAGACTACAGACTTCCCCTTCAAGTCTTTAAGTTTTTCAGTCTTTCACTCGCTCTCTTTCTCTCTGTGCACGTTACCTCCACTGTAACCAAGACAAGACTGTGGGCAGACCTGCAGAGTGCACCTGTATACCCCCATTTCCCCTCCCACATTACATAACATTCATTCGAAAGCTCATTTACACCATTCCACTATTAAGTGGCGAATATTTCTGGTGCCAAAAGGTGAGCACGTACAGTAGCTTTCATGCAACGTCAATAAATAATATACACACATTTTCAAATATACAGAGAATACAAATAACTGCTCGTGCAAATTACTCATGGCTCACATGCGAAACTGAAGGATTTAAACTACCGGCGCGGATGTGTCCGGGTAGATCGCACCGCGGGAGGAGGGAGAAGGCGGCTGCACGCGGGTGAGTGAACGATCGGGTTTAGCGCGATTTGGATGGACAAAACTGGCGCTTCTAAGTGTGCCCCCTTAGTCGCGGCAGAACACACTGGAGAGGCTTTGGGAATTAAGTTTAGTGTTTGGTTGATAATGAAAAGAGTTCGGCGCGGGGAGCGCAGCAGATGAGGACACGGGCATGCGCGTCTTTTTAAAATTTTTTTATCTTTTATTATTACAAGGTACATATATTGACACCACAATAACATTCGCATAGCACTCAGAAGACACATTGGGGGATGTGGGCACGGGAATAAACACCACTGGGCACAAGGGCTAAGAGAAACAGGGGGAGTGTAGAGGACCAAAGGGATTGTCCCAGGTGAAGAAAGGGGGTCTGGGGGAGAGCAAAGGCGATGCAGCGTCCAGGGAAGGTCCAGGCGACAGGGTCCAGGGGGGACAGCGGAGGGGGGTAGGGGTCAGAAGTCCAACCGAGGGGAACCGGTTCGGGAGATGGAGAAAAGCGTATTGTCTGGGGTGAAGGTGTTGCAAAACTCCGTTTCTCTTGCGGAGTGGAGATGGTGAACGTGGGCGCGAAGGAGCGCTGTGAAGAGAGGCCAGTGCTCTGCTGCGCGGCCGTCGTGGAGGTGGTGGTTTCGTGCCACGAAACCACGTGGTCTCCCCAGGGGCAACACTCCGTCACATTTTTATAAATAAACTTGCTGCACGTCAAATTTAAAATGCGTGGGCATTGAATTGCCGCTCATAATTAATTGCGCTAATTTACGTTAATTAGCAGTGTAATTCATTAATCTAATTAACGCGTTAAACTGACAGCCCTAATTTGAAGTAAGATGTAGGGAATTATGTGTAGAATCCCAGTTGTCCAGGTAGAATCCATGGCAAAAAGAGAAATTCAATTTGTCAACTGGACAAAAGTTTATTTGGTACACCTACAAGTAGGTGTAGTAGTTACAAAGTAATTTCATTGTAGTTAGCTCCTCTCTGCAGACAGATATAAGCAGTGCCCACCAGGGTCTGACCAGAACTGAAGAAGCAGCTTGGATGATCTGCGAAACATATTCGACCAAATAAACTTTTGTCCAGTTGAAAAATTGAATTTCTCTTTTTGCCATGTAAGGAATTATGTAGCAAAGGGGAAAAAAGTGAAATAACTTTACTAAAATTAAAAATATGTATATTTTTGATAACCAAATCCTCGATATCCTAAATATTTTGTAGATTTATTTAACTTTTTTTCTTTACTAAAATAATTCCACATGTCTTACTTCATATGTTTGATGTCTTCTGTATTGAAAATGAAGAAGGTAGAAAGAAAAAAGAAAACATTGACTGAGAGGCTGAGTCTAAATGTATTGTACTGTATTGTACTGGTATTTTTGGATCATTATTTTACTTTTAAGGTGCATTGCGTAACTTTTCTGGTCTGGAACTTGCTTGTTTCTGTGGAGATATTATTGCTTTGCCTGGAATATCGCAATGGGTATGGAGTCAGACATGGAGTCAGTTCCTTAGTATTAAAATCGAGTTTGAAATTTTAATATCACGACAACACAAATCATTAGACTAACAATTGAGTACAAATCATCACTACAAAATAAATTAATAAAATGTGAATAAAATACAGAAAACTAAGAACTTGCTTCGGCATCTTAGTGGGACATAAAACAGTGAATATTAATAGTAAAAATACTGCGTAAAATGTGATTAAAAAATAAAATAAAAGTATGCATAAAAAATGTCTTGGACTCAATATTAATACAAATATTACTACTACTACTACTTCATAATCCCTTTGTGACTTGCGTGCCACTCTTGTGTACTCACCTTTCCGGAGTAGCGTGACATTTTCCCTCCTCCTGGTCCTTGTTGTCCCTCCAGACTATTATTTACCCAGAGGCCTTTGGGAGTGGCGATGTACGGAAGGCAGATTTATAGGGCGCTCTGTGAGAGTCGGGGTGTCACTCGCCGTTTGCCTGGGCCCAGATAACAAAGGCAGTACAAAGGAGGGTTTATCCATTTCGCCACATGGACAGATTCCCCCTCACATACTGCACCGCTGCTGAGATCGGAGTTTGCACCCGGGGCAAAACAAAAAGTGGGAGATGGATTTTGCTCTGATAGTCTAGTTGGCTGGTTGGATAAAATTAAAGTGGCTATGACAGGTTAGGCTAATTATTTTACTAAAACAGTTAAAGGTGCACTGTGTAACTTCTCTGGGTCTGTCAGTTGCCGTACATCTCTGGAAAAAAATAAGACCACTGCATTTTTTTCTGAAATCAGCATCTCTACATGTATTACAGCCATTCCATTCCAGCGTCTGTTGAATTCCAACACAAACACAAAGCTGAGCTACTTCAGTTCTTGCACCAGGAGTGGAATAAAGTCACCCAAGAACAATGTGAAAGACTTGTGGAGAGCATGCCAAGACACATGAAAGCTGTGATTAAAAATAAGGGTTATTGCACCAAGTATTGATTTCTGAACTCTTCTTAAGTGTAAACATTAGTATTATGTTGTTTTAAAATGAATTTGATCTTGTTTCTTTGCATTCTTTGAGGTCTGAAAACATACATCTTTTTTTGTTATTTTGACAATTTGTCATTTTCTACAAATAAATGCTCTAAACGATAATATTTTTATTTGGAATTTGGGGGAAATGTTGTCACTAGTTTATAGACTCAAATAAAAATGCCCAAACACATACCTATAAGTAGTAAAATCAGAAAAAAATTGTCATTTTGCAGTGGTCTCTTTTTTTTTTTTCCAGAGCTGTATTTATCTCTAGAGATCGCAGTTAATAAGTTACATGTCAGATCTTTTTTTTTTTTAATTCCTAATTAACAAAAAATAAATATATATTACAAGAAAAATACAAATAAAGAAAACACCTTTATTTAGTTATCATGTTTAAATGATCAGAAAAAAAAAGTTTTTTGTGTGTGAATTGCGTTGAACTTTTGGATAGAATCAACTTTGAACTTCCTGTAATTTTCAACATATTGTCTTTAGTCTGGTTAACACCTGACCATATCACAAGTGAGATATGGGTCTGGAAATTCGCTTCGAAAAATCCCGTAGCGGAAGTGTGGTTAGCGATTGCCAACGGCCGTTTATTGGGCGTTATGAATGTCTATCATTGAGCGTATACGTAAGTCCATAGCCAATCATGTCAGTTGTCAGTTCAAACTACAAGCTTCCGTTTGTCACGTAGTACGCGTCACCGTCTTGCCACACCTCCCCCGCTCTCTGATTGGGGACCTAAATCTGGGACTCTCGCTTGGACGAGCTGCCAGGCCGCCTTCCAGTTTGAAGCGAACGGAAGCGGCCTGGGAATTCCCAGGCTATATTGTCTTTGCTTCTTGATTGGTGTAAAACTATAATTTATATTTACAGTAGTTATTAGTACCACCAAGTGAAGTCAAAATTTGAGAATCATAAAAATCTGTAGCACTTTTAAGTTAAAGGGTGTAATGATGTGTCTGCTGTCAGTATAAAGTGCAAAGATTAGTGTGAGTACAAATGAGAAGTGTACTTGAAATACTTTGTGTAATGGTACTAGTGGTACTCGTGGCCATACCTGCCTGTCAAAGCCTGATCCCGTCAGATCTCAGAAGCTAAGCAAGGCAGGGCCTGGTTAGTACTTGGATGGGAGACCGCTGGGAATTCCAGGTGCCACAGTGGGGTGCCAGATGCAAAAAACTGTTGCTGTGTCCTTAGGCAAGACACTTTACCCACGTTTGCCTAGTATGAAAGTGGTGTGCACGTGAGTGTTGGAGGTGGTCGGAGGGGCCGATAGCGCAGATCGGCAGCCTCGCTTCTGTCAGTCTGCCCCAGGGCAGCTGTGGCTACAGAAAGTACCTTACCACCACCAAGTGTGGAGTGAATGAACAATGAACTGTAAAGCGCTTTGGGTGTCATGAAAGGCGCTATATAAATGCAATGAATTATTATTATTAATTTAGTGGTTGCCATAAAAGAGACGCTATCATAGAGAGAAAGTAGTAGTAGTAGTAGTAGTAGTAGTAGAAGCAGCAGTAGTCAGCAGCAGCAGCAGCAGTAGTAGTAGTAGCAGAAGTAGCAGTAGTAGTAATAGTAGTAGCAGCAGTAGTAGTAATGGTAGTAGTAGTAGTAGTAGAAGTAGTAATAGCAGTAGTAATAGAAGTAGTAATAGTAGTAGTAGTAGCGGCAGTAGTAGTAGTGGCAGTAGTAGTAGTAGTAGTAGTAGTAGTGGTAGTAGCAGGAAAAGTAGTAGTAGCAGTAGCAGCAGTAGTAGTAGTGGCAGTAGTAGTAGTAGTAGTAGTAGTAGTAGTGGTAGTAGCAGGAAAAGTAGTAGTAGCAGTAGCAGCAGCAGTAGTAGTAGTAGTAGCAGTAGTAGCAGTAGTGGTAGTAGCAGCAGTAGTAGTATTAGTAGTAGGAGTATTAATAGTAGCATACATCAGTGTTTCCCAACCTTTTTTGTCTTTTGTACCCCCTGAGCCTTTTTGTCATACCTCGGGTACCCCCTCACCCCCTTAAACTATGCTCTGTATGCCAGTGTTTCCCAACCAGGGGTACAAGTACCCCTAGGGGTACACGAGCACACTGCAGGGGGTACTTGGCAGTGTCGCTGCCAGGCGCAGGGGGAGATTTTTTTTTATTTTTTAATTCTAATTTGAGTAGATTTGAGTTAAAGAAAAGAGAGAAAATGCCTGAGAATTAAATTTTCAAATTAAGGAGATGAAATAAAATGATTTTCATTTAATAATCCATTGTGTCACATTCTACTTTAGGAGAATTATCATCACGTATGAGTGAGGGGGTAGTGGAGGTATGACAAAAAGGCTCAGGGGTACACAAGACAAAAAAGGTTGGGAAACACTGGTTTAAGGTACTGTACATGTACAAATGAGGAGAGTACTAGAAATTAATACTTTGTTTAATGGTAGAAGTGGTTGCCAAAAAAATTGTGTTACTGGGGAAATAAGTAGTAGTAGTAGTAGTAGTAGTAGTAGCAGCAGGGTGGGCAGCAAAGTAAGAATTTCATTGTACAGGGAAACGTGTTTCTTTACTGTACATGTGACAATGAAAGCTTTGATTCTTGAATCTTGAGCAACAGCAGCAGCAGTAGTAGTAATAGTAGTAGCAGTAATATTAGAAGTAGCAGTAGTATTAGTAATAGTGGTAGTAGTACTAGTAGTAGTGGTGAAGTATTAAAAACTGGACTTCGTGTTGTCCAGATACAAAAATTTCATACTAAGGAATAGACTCAGAAGACTCTTTCTTTGGACATGTGTGATTTTCAATATTTAATCGTAGTACTTTTCTATTCCCATGTGGCCTTATCTGTGTACTCCCTCAGTGGTCCAGTAGGTTCCGTAGTGGTCCATGGGCTTATACTCGTCTGTGTGCTCTTATACTTGTTCTGATACTTCTAAAACTATTCAGGACAGGTTCATTTCTGTCCTGTGAATGTGACACTTTTAGTATCGATACCTTAAATGAGTATGTAGTTTCGATACTAATTTAGTGTTGTTTAGTATCTGATTTTTGATACTTTTGACAGCCCTACTTGGACTATTTCACATCACTTTACAATGGTTCCAACTGCTATAAGATGAAGATGGCTCCAGCCCAAGAGGCGTATTAAAAATACGTCCCTCCCCATTCACCCATATCCAGGAATATATAGACCCAGACTGGGCTTAAGTGCTGGTCCAGTGTTACTCAGGGGAAACTTACAAATCTATTTTAGGTTTGTTAAAGATTTTCTATCTTATGTCGTAAAGTAATAGGCAAGGTTTTTAAGATAGTCAGCATAAAGGATGCTTCAGCTTTTTTATGGGGTTACTTAAGGTAGACTACTGCATATATGAATAAATTATACAAGAATTGTTGTCAGTGCTCCTCACGGCGATGTATGAATCACTGGAAAACCGGTACAAAACAGTGTGCACAGCTTTGTAGTATTAGTTAACAAATATGCAGTGGGTACTTTTTACTTTACTACATTTGAGAGCAGATATCTGTACTTTCTACTCTACTACATTTTTGAACTGGACTGCAAAGTAAAAGTATTTATGTTATAGTTTGAGACCTGCTGAAAAGATTTAAGTTAATTTTAACACATTATTTCATAGTCTAAGCAAACAAAAATATACAAATAAAAGCTGCTAGGGGAAAAAAAAAATCAATTAAATAGTTTTTGCTGAACAAAATTCAGCTCAAATCTGAAGTTTAATTAGATCTCAAAATCTGCACAAAATACTTTTTACTACTTAAAGTACATTTTTAAACAGGTACTTTTTTACACTTTTCATGTGATGATTTTACTTTTACTTCAGTATCTGCACTTTTATTTAAATAACAACTTTATTTAATCTTGACTGCCATTATGGTAATGTTTGATAAGCAAGGATAAACTTATAGCAATAAAATAATAAAATTGATAGACACCTACATAGCCTTATGTAATTTCAAGGGTTACTGTGTGGGTGTCTATCAGTGTTATTATTTTATATCTATAAGTTTATCCTTGCTTATCAAAGCAAAAATACTCAAGTAACGAGCCAAAGAAAATGTTGAAATGCGTCTTAAAGGGATATGCCACCCCCAGGTCAAATTTGGGCATCTCCCCACAGTCCAGAGACTAGCACACACCACGCTGCGTAACAGGGGAACTGCCAACCTGGTGCGTAACAGGGATTCCCCTGTCAGCGTGGTGTGTGCTTCGGCTGTCTTTTTCCGCACTGAAAAATAGTTCCCACCCCAAAATGACGAAGTCAAGCTCTCCGTGTTGATTTGCACATTTATTTGCACTCGATATGAATGCGCACTACACAGAAGATAATTGGGAAAAGCATCGAGCAAATTAATTCCTTTTGGCCGAAATCTTTCGTTGGCGACGTTAGACTCCAGTCTAACGGGGAGTAGCTGCAGATACCGCGGCGGTCAGTGCTGACAGACTCGGACAATGGCTGGGTGAGCAGGAAAACGCTTTCCACCACTTATTTTAGTCTCTGGACTGTGGAGAGTTGCCCAAGTTTGACCTGGGGGTGGCATATCCCTTTAAAGAACACATCCTGCAAAATTGACTTTTTTGAGCTTTTAACCATTTGTTCCCTCGTTAAAAAACACACCTGTAATTGTTTGCAAAAATTTACTGGCCTCTGAGCCTCACGGAGCGCTCCATTTGAAATTTCCCAGGATTGTGATGTCATAGATCGAAGCCCTGTGCAGTTTTAAGTCTATAAATCATCATAAAATCATAAAATCGTGCTCATTACTGCTGCCTGTGTCGTGTTTGTGTGTGTGTGTGTGTGTGTGCATGTGTGTGTGGGCATGTGTGTGTGTGTGGGCAGAGTCTCCTGGGACCTGTGATCCATCTCACCTGCTGCAATCAAGATCCCTGGTTATTTAAAGGAGAATTAACGTTTTTTACAATCTGAGCCTTATTTCGGTAATAAAACAAGTTGTTTTACTCACCCATAGCACTTTGGTGTCATATGGAGCACTTCTGGAGATGTTTTAGTTTAGCGATCTCCGTAACGTGAGTTCTCGGGGCAAATGTTTGCGGTCTCCAAATAACACAAACTTTAGCACTTTTCAAATCATAGAAGCTCAATGTCTTAGTCTACGCTTTCGTTTGAGTCAAAAGTGGCCTGTAATCTGAGATTTATCCATAGTTTCGACTAGATGAGGAGGCCAGTGCGCATGTGCGGAGTCACAGCTTATTTCGCTCTCAGCTCTCGGGACCCAAACATGAAACGCAAAGCTGTAAATTATGGATAAATCTCGGATTACAGGCCACTTTTGACTCAAATGAAAGTGTAGACTAAGACATTGAGCTTCTATGATTTAAAAAGTGCTAAAGTTTGTGTTATTTGGAGACCGCAAACATTTGCCCCGAGAACTCACGTTACGGAGATCGCTAAACTAAAACATCTCCAGAAGTGCTCCATATGACACCAAAGTGCTATGGGTGAGTAAAACAACTTGTTTTATTACCGAAATAAGGCTCAGATTGTAAAAAACGTTAATTCTCCTTTAAAGCCTGCTCTCCAGCGAGACTCTGCCAGATTGTTTTCAGGGCCTGTTTACACGGAATGCTTACAGGTAAAAACGACAAAATATTTTATCGGAAGTGCCTTTCGTTTAGACGGTAACAGTGTTTTGGGGGCTTAAAAACACAAAAAACTGAAACCGCCCTCCAGAGTGAAAAACTTGAATACGCTCCGCCGCAGCATTTTCGTAGCGTCTTGCCCGCTGGCTAGCTCAACTGGTATGTCACTTTCACTTGGGGGACCTGGATTCAAATCCCCCCCAGCAATGAGCAAGCCAGTGTGGGTTCTTGGGCAAGACCCTTCACGGTACTGCCCCCTGGGCGCCGGAAAGACGAGCTGCCCACTGCACCCCACTTGGGTCAAATGCAGAAGTGAATTTCTCCTGTGTGTCACTGTGTGTGAGATCAATAAAGTCTTAATCTTAATCTTCGTCTACCCTGCCCAAGACGCAAAACTGGTCAAATCTGCTGACGTCGCATACACATTTATGTCACCATTTCTGGATATTTATATTTATAAAGTACATTAAGTAAATTAAATTAAGTAAATAAATTAAGGAAGATTCTACGCATGTGCACGGACATAGTGATAATGTATCACAGCGCCACCTAGCTGCCTGGCATGCATACCCAATCGAATTCCACACACTTTTGCGTCACCGCATGCACGCAGATTTCCTCCCGAAAACGCTCGTCTAAACGCAGAATAAAAAGTGAAAAGATGATGCCACTTTTGCATCTTCTGTTCAGACCGTCATCATATAAACATAGCCTCATCCAACACACAGTGAACCTCTTGGCTCCTCAACTACTGAGCTTTTGTGATCTACGTTACAAACTTATTACTTGTGTTACAAACTGATTATTTTCTACTTGCCTGCTTTATCTTCTCCTCGAGATCCCCGCCTGCTCCAGCCAGATACTCACCCACTCCACCCTGATATCTACCCGGTCCAGCCACGTTCCTGCATCCTGCTTCTGTAAAATAAATTCACTTTTTCCTTTCCTTTTTTTCCTATTGGTCTGTGTCCATTTTTTTGGTCCCTCCATTGCTGTGCCACAACAATCTGCTTGCATTAACCTTGTCTGGACATGTTCCTCATTACGCAGTTTAATTGTTTTGGCTGTGGTAATTCTCTGCTGCAGCAGATCACAGTATATTGCGCGCTCAGGCTGTGAAATATCTGTTATTACGGATTGTTTTAAGTTCTAAAACGTGCAAAGGTCAACAACAATACAATAATAATATTTGTCCTTTAAAACCAAATTAAAGGTTTTAAAGGACAAATATCATTAAAGATTAAAGGTGCACTGTGCTACTCTTCTGGTGAAGGGTCCATCACGTGCTTGTCTCTATGGAGATGTTATTGCTTTGCCTGGAATGTCCCATGGTATGACTTTAAACTTATCCATTTAACCTTGATTCATTTTAGTGTGTTTCTATTGCTCAAAAATACAATAATTCCTTCTGTGAATGGGGCGACTCTCCACAGATCTGAACTGTAATGTAGCGTAGTGCCGTTACCTGCTTGTCTCCCTTGTGATAGACAGGTTTAATCTGTTTAATCGTGAATATTCTTCCTAAATTTGATTCATTGTTAGCAAATGTACAATCACCTACAGTGTAGTTTTGATAGCATGTCTTTGCAGGTAGTGAATAGCAGACAGTCATGATGAATTTCAGTCAGTAAAGCTTACGTTTTGTTAACATTTCCAGCAAAGACTGAAAAATCAATCAATGGTACATGATATGGGAAAAGAACTTGCAGAGAGAAGCATTTTAGCGTTTTGTTTTATAGGCAGACAGTGTTAGACAGTATACATGTACTTACAATACAAACTCCCAATACTGTACTAGTTTTGAGTAACTGCAGTCTGGTAGTCTGCAGTCTGGAGTGTGTAGTCTGTTTGTGGATATCCTAAATGGGATTTCAACAAAACTAAGGTCGTTTTCACCCCAGGAAAGTCCTATAGTTCTCTTGCTTTGGTCCGGACCAAAAAAAAAAAAAAAAAAAGTATTTTGGTGCGGTTCGCTTTCACACTGTACTTTTTTTGTAAGCGGACCAACATCTGTAAACAAAACCACGTGTGCTGAGGTCGTTCAGCCATTGGACAGAAATGAACCGTGTCAAAGCGCCGTGTCCAAATAAGTGAAGGAGGAGAATCATGGCGTTGCATGCTGTTTTCAATCTAGCCTGAGCGATATGATTTGCACACTGTTTTTACAGTTCTCACAAATGTTTGAGCAGCATCGTGAGGTTTATACTATTTTACAATCAATTTCCAAACGACGAAGTCACAGGGCAAGACGGCTACGGAGGACAGCGCTCATGTGCGCACATCAAGTTCTGACTCTTGCTCTTCACGCAAAACGTAAGTAAGCCTCATTAAGTTTCATTTCATAAGCCTCGGTTTCCCATAATGCTCGACATACGACGGGAGCTTGTTAAGTACAAAAAGCCAACTTGTGTCGGATCGAGTCCGGTCTGCATTCTCACCTCAAATGAACTGCACCAGAGTTCGAATGGAACCGTGCCGAGACCGAGCTTTTTAGGTGGTCTCGGTTCGCTTGTTTGCTCAGGATCGAGATTTTTGGTTTTTATTCACACCAGCCGAAAAGGTCCGAATCAAAGGAGCAAACGAACTCTGGTTCATTTTAAATGAAACAAACAAGGCAGGTGTGAAAACGACCTAAGAGAGACAAGGACAAGAAACAAGACAAGAGAATCAGAACCCAGGGGTTCCATTCCTTACGTGGCCGGCTTTTTTGAAAAACTACAGAGGATTTTCAGACAATATGAAATCCCAGTCTATTTCAAACCCACAAACATTTTAAGACAAAACTGGTCCACCAAAAGGACAAAACACCGAGCCACTGGTCTACTCCATTCAGTGTAGTGAAGACTGCAGTGGGCGTTACATTGGAGAAACAAAACAGCCACTTCACAAGAGGATGTACCAACACAGACGGGGGTGCCAGAGTGGACCTTCATCTGCCGTACATCTCCACCTAAAAGCCACGGGCCACTCCTTTGAGGACAGTGAGGTACAGATCTGGACTGTTTTGAGAGGGGAGTTAAAGAGGCTATTTTTGTCAAGAAAGAGAACCCTTCCTTGGAGGTCTCAGACATCATTTGTTTCACACTATAATTTAAGAAATAAAAGTATCCCAAGTATTCCCCCAAGTAGAACACAGTACTCTGAATGGACCATGTAACAGAAGAAGTTCAGGTTGCGCCGCAGGTTGCGCCGCAGAATGGACGCACTGATCAGTCGCTCCGTGCTGACTCGCTCCTTTATTATTGCATGTTATTAGTACTTCTTGACTATCTTAGCGAGTCAACGGTTCTACTGATCCTAAGCATTTCATTGCATTGTTGACCCTGTGTTGATTCTGCATATGACAAATAAACAATCTTGAATCTTGAAGTTACAAAATAAATTTTAATACAGGTATTCAGTATTCTGTAACTAATACATTTTCAAAGTATTATTCCCATTATTGTAGACAGAGTGGTGACTTCTATACTCCAGTACATATATAAAGCTAAAAGAAAATATGTATAGACCTTATTTAAAGGTGCACTGTGTAGCTTTTCTGGGGAGGCGGGATAGTTTTGCTTTGTGTGCATGCCATCCACAGTATGGCATTAAACATAACTTTAAAAAATGTAATCTGTTCAATTACAGGTGTTTTCATTGCTTAAAAATACATTGTAAAACATGTGTTCATAGATCCGACTTTTTTTTTTTTTTAAACAAAAGTGAAACAAAAACAGACACATAAATAAAATACAAGTGATATTATCATAGGAGGAAATAGAAAACATTGTAGTAGTATTATTAGTACTAGCCTAGTAGTGGTATTAGTGGTAGTAGTAGCAGTAATAGAAGTAGTAGTAGGAGGAGGAGAAGTATTAGTAGTATATTATTGCAAAGTTTAGGTATGAGTACAAATGAGGAAATACTTTGTACAATGGTAAAAGTGATGCTATCATAGGCGGAAATAGAAGTGGTTGTAATAGTATTAGTAGTACTAGCAGTAGTAGTATTAGTAGTTTTTTTATTTTATGAAACTAAAACAAAAATAGACAAAAAATAAAATAAAATAAAACCCTCCCATGCTCCCCTCCTCCCATCCTGAACGGTCTCACTACATTAGTTTAGTGTTAAACAATCCATTATGTGCCCAGTACTATCAGTTATCATTTACTTTCTATAGCGTTTCTTTTGTCTTTGCAGGGTTTGCAGGTAGTGAATAGTAAACAGTTATGATGAATTTCAGTCAATAAAGCTTACATTATGTAAACATTTCCAACATATAGACATAAAATCAATCATGGATACATGATATGGCAAAATAACTTGCATACAGAAATAAGTTCAGCATTGGAGTAGATCTGTCATTTTAATACTAATATATAAAGTTCAAAATCTGTATATAGACTTAAATTAATATAATTTTTAGCTTTTTATTTTTATACAGATGCCAATTGACTATAGCTTTGGGCTGAGGTGGGTCGTACTCACCGTACTTACATTTACTCACTCACTTTACTTAATTTATGAGGACATTTTTAGTGCTGTCAGGCGATTAAAAAAAAAAATCGAATTAATTACAGAATTTGTAATTAATTAATCTAATTAATCACATTTTAACCTCGAGAGAGAGAGAGAGATTGAGAGAGATTGAGAGTGAGCGAGCGAACGAACGAACCCACTTTGCGATTGAGTTTGTCAGTTTTTCTGTGGTTTTTTTGCTCATTCATTTCCCAAATTCTGCGAGCGTGGTTTGTTGGTTTGTTAAAGTGCGCTCACGCTCGCTCTATCACCGGTAACAATGAAACTTGTCCCGACGTGTTTCGCGTTCAGATGATCCGTCAGGCTGGAGCAGCTTCGATGATCGGAAAATTATTTTTGACAAAAACTCCAAATCACCGCGTTCTTGTTGATTGTCCCGTCTTCACTCTTTTTATAAATAAACTCGCTGTTCAAAGGCCCTGGCAGCGATTTGCTCGCTGCACGCCAAATTTAAAATGCGCGTGCATTGAATTGACACTCATAATTAATTGCTTTAATTTTTATAACATGTTAATTTGCAGTGTAATTAATTAATCTAATTAACGCATTAAACTGACAGCTCTAATACTAAATCTGTCTATAGACTGAAATTAATATATTTTTTAGCTTTTTTTTTTTTTAATACAGATGCCAATTGACTATAGCTATGGGCTGAGGTGGTTCGTACCCACCGTACCTACATTTACTCACTCACTTTAATTATTTTATGAGGAAATTTTACTTTTCAGAGTACTTTTCAGCATACTTTAACTCCGACTAAAGCAGTGCTTCTCAAATAGTGGGGCGGGCCCCCCTGGGGGGGCGCGGTGTGATGCCAGGGGGGGCGCGTGTGACCCTGGGAAACATGCTTTTTTGCCATACTGTACTAGAACGAAAGTGTAATTGCACATCAACAACAGTAGTTGGCAGTAGCGCTCTCGTTGTCGCTCTGGGGCAGGGTTCGGCGACCTTAAATACGCGATATACGCACAGAACAGACTTGCCATCAGCAGAACATCCTCTGTCACAGAAAAAACACGTTATATTCCACTGAGCTTTGAGTTTATGCAAATGGACCATGTGGTTTTTAAGTTTTGTTTCTGTAAAACGTAAACAAATGTGCACAAAGCTGCATTAAAAGCACATTAATATTTGAGTCCTCAGTGCAAAAAAAGAGTGCAGTGTTTGTTGGAAGTTTCTTTCTTTTTTTGTTTTTAATGTTAATAAAAGGATACATTGTTATGCAGAGGTGTACTAATAATTTTCTAGACAAATAATACTATTAATAGTCGTGCGCATGGAGGGGGGCGTGAAAATTTCTTCCTAGGGGGGGCGTCATAGAAAATAATTGAGAAGCACTGGACTAAAGTAAGACTACTGTTACAATAAAACATTATTGTTTTGTCCATCCAATTACATTCATTCAAATGATAAAATCTAAGGGAGCACCCAGCCCCTCCGCGAAGGAAACTCATTTCGACCACTTGTATCCCCAATCTTATCCTTATCCCACTCACCACCTGGGGGTGATTGAACCAGCCTCATTGAAAGTAAATATATGCCAACTTGATTTATCATACATAGTTTAAAATGCACACTACATTACTTCTGTCACTGGGAAGATCTATAGCGGCCACTTTCCAGCTTCTATAAATTTTATGCTGTTAACACAAGAAAATGCACTTGGTCCAAGCCTAGTACTGCAGCCAAGAGTTATACGGTCTCTCACTACTGTGTAACTGTCCATAAGTTCTGTCTTTTTTAAAACACATTCACACATTTTACAATTTCCACTTGCCAATTTCTAAATTATTAAACATATTATGACCATTTTTCAACCGATAATCTCTAGACCTTTGGCTCTTACAACTTGACTTTCTACACCGCAAATCCCAGGGTGTGTTTAAACAAATGTAAAAGATTCATATTTACAGAGAGCTCATTTATTATAGACAGGAGTGAACCGAGGGTGGACACCGGTTGCATAATGATGATCTTTTTGCATTGGGAAATACTAACTGTGAACCATGCCTGAGAGCTGTATTGACTTAATAGAGACACTCCCCTTAAAGTGACATTACAAACACTGGGCAAAGTCTATTTAAGTTGACTGGGATTATTGAAACCAGCTCATAAGGAAGAATCCTGCCGGTATGTATGCAGTGTTTTGATTTGGCTTTGAATATAGTAATGCATTTATGTATAGAAAGGGCTAAGTTTCACTGCATTGTGGTAAATATTAAGCAAATAATGCAAACTACCGTATTTTAAGTACTACGAGCAGAGGTGGGTACAGTAGCACAAAATTGTAGTAAAAGTAAAAGTAACGTTCAACTTCAAAATGGCAAAAGGAGAAATTCAACTGGTCGAATACGTTTTGCAGCTCATAATAATACATAATAATATAGTACAAGTGCAAAATAGTGGTCCAAGAAATGTTATATTTTAAAGTATTTGGGAGAAGTACTGCTCAAGTTAGAGTAACTTAAAGATGAACTGATTTATAATTCGAAGTGAATGTAAATTGAAGGACAAAACATTAATAACATAACACTACATTATATCTGAAGGAGCGATCCAAGTAACTGAAAACTACCCACCTCTGACTACTAGTTGTAATATAAGTGTAACCTAGATAAAAATGTACATACAGTCACAATACAGTAATAGAAGTTCATAATATAAGTTAGAATAGAATAGAATGCCTTTTATTTTCACTGTTCACATGTACAATTTACATTACAGTAATTCCTTGTTTATCGTGGGGGTTAGGTTCCAGAAATAACCCGCAATAAGAGAAATCCGCGAAGTAGGACAACTTTATATTTTACAATTATTCTACATGTTTTAAGGCTGTAAATGCCTCACCACACACATTATACGCTTTTCTCAGACTGGAATTAACCTTTTCTCACATTTGTTCTCGTTTAAACACTCAAACTTTCATAGATTTTCAACAAAATGTATTAATAGTGACGCATGGGGGAGACACGGCCTCGGAAGCCCCGCCGGACGTGCGAGGAGCACTGCCACGTCCCTGGACGCGAAGCGACGCGCACCAACCCCTTGGAGAAGCTCCACATGTGCACCCCTCATCGTGGACAAATCCGTGACAGAGAAACGTGACCGGCGCGACGCCGCGCGTACACCGGGGCTGCGAGCACGAGATCGAACCGCCGCGCCCGGACCGCGTGCTCTCAGCCCGAGCCACAAAACAGCCGCACGAAACCAGCAAAGAGCGGTTTAATCCTGGTTTAGAACTGGTCTAGTCCCGGTTTAGTCCAGGGCCAGTCCAGGTTTAGGCCTGGTCTAGACCTGGTTTAGTTCTGGTCTAGACCTGGTTTAGTCCACGTTTAGTCCTGGTCTAGTCTCTTAGCCAATCAGGACGCAGAACACAATGTTACATTATAAAAAAAGTTACACTATAAAAAAAATTGAAAAAAAAAAAAAATTGAAAAAAAAAAATCTGCGAAACAGCGAGAGTGCGAACAGTGAACCGCGATAGAGCGAGGGACCACTGTACTGTATAAATGTTCACAATGAGACCGAAAGCATCTCACTTCAGTGCAGACAGTTTATTTACAACACAGCAGGATATTTACAACGCAGTATAGAAAAAAAATAATGCAAAAAGATTAAAATAAAATAGTGCAAAAGAAAAGTGCAAAAAAGTCCTCAAGGTTACAGATACAGTTTCAAATGATTAAAAAGCATAAATAAGTTACATAAATGTTACAAGTATATTTCATTTATTAAGTAATGTGCTTACAAGCAGTTACCTACCTGGAAATAAATTAAAAAGCTATGATATATATTGAAGTCAATGTAGTTTATTTAATTTTATTTTGAAAATCTACAGGAAGTGCTGTGCGTGTGTATTACTGCTATTGACTGTTTTTTTGTATTAACTTTACACACGTTTAACCAGAAGTGAGTGCATGCTAAGCGCTAACTTAACATCGAGAGAAAAAGAACAAGAGTTAAAAAAGAGACATGTCTGAACTTTACACATATTTTCAGAGCTTATAAACGGTTTTCAGCCCGAAGATGGACCTAAAACTAAGTATTAGAAGAAAGTTTCAGTCATTAGCTTTAGTCTTTTAGCATTTGCTAGCCAAGCAAGTGCTCTCAGTGGAATTAGTTAAGTCAAATCAACAGCCACAAAGACTGTTTCATGTTCTCGGCATTAGATTTGAACATTTGTTATTCAGAAGAGTAACAGACTATAAAATAATAAACTTTGGACATCTTTCCGGACTGGTCTCGCGTGTGAATGACGTGACCGCGCCGCCATCTTAGGACACGCATTGGCCTTTTTCATCCAAAACAACATTGAACTACAAAACCAGGTACCTTTAAATATTTAGTTCTCATAGAGTGAAGCGGCCATTCAGTTTTAGGCCTGAACGCTCACAAGCGCCGCACGGGCCTGCAGCGATAGGCATTATAACTGCATTATAACTGCATTATAACTACATTATAACTGCATTATAACTGCATTATAACTACATTATAACTGCATTATAACTACATTATAACTGCATTATAACTGCATTATAACTGCATTATAACAGCATTATAACTGCATTATAACTGCATTATAACTACATTATAACTGCATTATAACTGCATTATAACAGCATTATAACAGCATTATAACAGCATTATAACTGCATTATAACTACATTATAACTGCATTATAACTGCATTATAACAGCATTATAACTACATTATAACTGCATTATAACTGCATTATAACAGCATTATAACTGCATTATAACTGCATTATAACAGCATTATAACAGCATTATAACTGCATTATAACTGCATTATAACAGCATTATAACTGCATTATAACTGCATTATAACTACATTATAACTGCATTATAACTGCATTATAACAGCATTATAACTACATTATAACTGCATTATAACAGCATTATAACTGCATTATAA
Organism: Paratrypauchen microcephalus; assembly: GCA_036785185.1. Lineage (NCBI taxonomy): Eukaryota > Metazoa > Chordata > Actinopteri > Gobiiformes > Gobiidae > Paratrypauchen > Paratrypauchen microcephalus. The sequence continues at coordinate 2,023,467 of JAVJIX010000088.1, forward strand.
CAGCATTATAACTGCATTATAACTGCATTATAACAGCATTATAACTGCATTATAACAGCATTATAACTGCATTATAACTACATTATAACTGCATTATAACAGTATTATAACTGCATTATAACAGCATTATAACTGCATTATAACAGCATATAAAGGCATTATAACAGCATTATAAAGGCATTATTATAACAGCATTATAACTGCATTATAAAGGCATTATAACAGCATTATAACTGCTTTATAACTGCATTATAACTGCATTATCACGGCATTATAACCTGCTAATGAGTGTGTGGATTCAGTATAAAAAACAACTTACATCTGTTTAACACATGTCAACAGTTGCCATTTGATCTGTTAAAGTCAGTTCCTTTAACATTTACGAGCTCAGTAAATGTGTTAGTTCTTTCACTTCTGTGTGTTAATTTCTATTATGGGAATTTCTATTACTGTGTGTGACTGAAGGTGCTATTGCGTATGATTAGAGAGAGGAACATAGGACTAGAGCAGTAAGTCATTTGATTTCTATATTTGTAGTTTAGAGTTAGTAAGGAACTCAGGACCCTTACCTTATTACACTGAGTTTAGGTGGGCTACAAGAGTAATTATTTTGATTGTGCGTTAGTCATTGTATTTCAGGAGTATACATATTACTTTTCCTCACACGTGTTTGGTTTGTACTTTTGTGGACATCACAAAGATTTACATTCATTTTCTGGAAACCATTCCTAACCTACCATGATTGCAAGACTATCCTTAAAGATTCAGTTTTACACAAAATTGACTTTTGTGAGCTTTAAGCCATGGTAGAATGTTGTTACCTCATCAAAAACATACCTGGAGTTGTGTTTTGTTTCATTCACTTACATGATAACAGGAGAAGTTCAATTTGTCAACTGGACAAAGTTTGTTTGGTTGAAAACGTTTCGCCGCTCATCTCTCGGATGAGCGGCGAAACGTTTTCAACCAAACAAACTTTGTCCAGTTGACAAATTGAACTTCTCCTGTTATCATGGATTCTACCTGGACGACTGAGGGACTTTTCACGCTTCATTCACTTACGTTTAAGCAATCCTTTATTGTTAGTCTGTCTACATCTCTAAAGCTCAAAATCCTCTAACTGCTCCATTTTTACCTTTTGTTCAACAGAGATGGGCAATTCCTGGACTGAAATTATCCAAATGATTTTAGTGAAGGTGTATGGAGTTTAAAAACACAGTGGAGCACTTCCTGTATTACCACATGACATCACAAGGTGGAACAGAGTGTTTTCTGTTTGAGAGAAGAACTCAGACTAAATATGCAGGATTTGGGTGTTAAATGTGTGAATGAAACAAACACAACAGTTGCAGGTGTGTTTGTGATGAAGAGACCTGTAGGCGACGTGGCAGTAGCGTCACTTCCACCTGTGTCGCTGATCAAACAAATAAATCCTGGAGGAAACTGTCGTGGACTCGACTCAGGAGGGTGAGGCGAGCAAATCGCTGCCAGGTACGGAAGTCGACAGAGGCCATATTCATAAGCAATATTTTTCCTTCCTTGTTATCCCGAGATAACGAGATAATTAATTTGTGATCTCCAGAAAACAAAACAGTTGTTTCGAGATCTCGAGAAAACGAAACAATTATTCCGTGATCTCGAGAAAACAACTGAAACGTCTAACACCACGTTATGACAGGCTGACTTCGGGGCTATTTCTCATTCTGAATAGACGCGTTTTTGGTCATTAGAATGTCTGGAATAATAATCGATCAGCTGATAAGGCAATATTTTGATCAGGGGTGGACACAGGGGGAGATTGCATTGCGTCTTTTAATTTGGGATAATTTCAAGATTAGTCCGCGGTACCTCCGCAGAAGACTGGCCCAGCTTCATCTTTACCGACGGAGATACAGTGATCGTTTTCTCGACATCACGGAAAAACAGTTTTGTTTTCTCGAGATCTCGAGTTAATTTTCTCATTATTAAGGTGGAAAATAATCAAGAACGCGCTGATTTGTAGCTTTAGTCAAAAAGAATTTTCCGATCATCGAAGTTGCTCCAGCTTGACGAATCATTTGACCGATAAACACGTCCGGACATGTTCCACTGTTACCAGTGATAGAGCGAGCGTGAGCGCACTTCAACAAACCATGCTTGAAGCACCTTGTGGCTCTTGTCTGTGAAAGGTGCTATATACATTTTTTTTTTTTAACTTTCGCTTGAGGAATTTGGGCTCTCTCTCTCTCATTCTCTCTCTCGTTCTCTCTCTCTCATTCTCTCTCTCTCATTCTCTCTCTCTCATTCTCTCTCGTTCTCTCTTTTATTTTATTTATTTATTTGTATATTTAAAGAGGACAGTGCACATTAATGAACAATTTGTACATTTTCATGACATTGTGTAAATATGCCAGATTCAGCTAGAAGCTCAAGAGCTCTCTCTCTCTCATGAGATTAAAATGCGATTAATTTGATGATGGCTTTTAATGGTTTGATGGCTTTAATTTGATTAATTAATTACAAATCCTGTAATTAATTAGATTTTTTTTTATCGCCTGACAGCACTAATAATAATAATAATAATAATAATAATAATAATAATAATAATAATAATTTAGTTTCATGTGACATTGTGAAATAGGGGTAAAGGGTGTGTGCCTTGTACCAGTTTAGAAGAGCTGGTCTAAGAAGATAACTGACTGTATTATTGTTACTCTCTCCCCCTCTTCTGTCTGTCTGTCTCTCTTTCTCTTTCTCCCTTCTCTCTACTCCCTCTCTCTCTTCTCTGCCACCCTCTTCTCTCTGTCTCCCTCTGTTTGTCTTATCTTCTTCTCCCACACTCTCTTTCTCCCTTTCCTCTCCCTCTCTTTACCCGTGCGTCTCGTATCTTTCTCTCTGTTTCCGGCACTGGCTCTCTTTCATTATTCTCTCCCTACCACTCTCATTCTCCTCTTCTCTCTCTCCCCCTCTCCTTTCTTTCTATCTTCTCATTCTTTCTCCCTCTCTGTGGCTGTCTCTCTCTCTCTCTCTCTCTTTCTCTCTCTACAGATTTGACCATGAAGCTTTTAGCATTCGCGCTAGCCGTTGCCGTGCTGTTTACAGTGGGTGAGTCTGTCACTGATTCTCCACTGAACAAACTGTATCTGAGCTACACAAGAGTACATAAGAACAATACTGACAGCTCCTGGAAACATAACATCAAGCACTAGGTGTTGGCTTACTGGGAGAACAAAATATAATACAACGGCCTGTCTCGGCAAAATTAAGTTATTTGTATAATTCTACTCCCAGATCCTGCAGCATCTGTTGGTGGCACTGGCTTTAGTATTACAATATATCAATTTTATTTTTGCACACCCCGAGTGAGATCTCTCCACTTGCAGGTTGAAAATCTGTTTGTGTTTGTGCAGGGGAGTGTCTGAACTGCCACAGGTGTCTGTCCAGACTTGCATCGGAGGAGTGTGAGCTCACCGTGGAGACGTGTGCAGCAGGGAAGGACGGCTGTGTGGCTCTGAAGTTCACCAGAGCTCCACGTGAGGGACACTATTCTAATCTTGTACTAGTGTGAAATGTGAAAAAAATATACCACAAAATCAAGAGAAAGAACAGTGCGACTGGTCTGACTCAGACCTGGGCAAACTGTACCACAAAGGGGCCGGTGTGGCTGCAGGTTTTTGTTCCAAAACCAACCAAGACCACACCTTCAACTGTCTGAAGACTGAGATCAGTTGATTAAATGAGTCAAGTCTGGTGTGCTGCTGCTTGGTTGGAAAGAAAACCTGCAGCCACACTGGCCCTTTGTGCCCACGTCTGGTCTAACTGGTATCCACACTTCAAACTCCGCTCCTGCCGCCAGGGGGGTGTTCCATCAATGCCGCTAAGCGCAAATCCTGGCTAACTTCGATAAGCCGCGATAGTTTTAGCACGAGTTCGATCCATGACTCTCGGTAACATTAATCTCCGCTGAGTTACTGGGGCAACATGGTTCTCTAAACTAGCCTGGTCTAACGATCAGGCTTAATCAGGCGGTGTTGCAACGAATACGTACCTGAGTGTCAAACAAACAGTTCCGCACACTTCCCGCCTGACTATCTGCGTTGTCCGAAAACAAGGGTGACAATATCAGCCAAAAAAAATTTACCTTACATTCTTGGTCAGTTTTGGCGAATTTCCAGTAATTTAAAATATTTTTTTAGACCTCTGTCGTTATGATATTTTCAGATAAAAGAATTCCAGAGTATTTATGGGGAAAGTCTTTATCCGAGTGGTTAAGTGCTGCGTCTCTCACGTGGGAGCCCCGGGTTTAATTTGCATTACTGACGGTTTTCATGCTCAAGTCAATTATGCTATATTTTCACCAATTTACATTTGCCACACATTACACAAATGTGAATGCATGCATTTAACCTACAATTATTCATATCATAAAACTCAGCTCGGCCTAACATCACTCTCACTTGACGACATTGACACTTTATATTTTATGTGACATCTCTATCAAAGAATACAGTTAAAGGTAAACCTTGACTTTTAAAACAAAATGTAGCCAAATAACAGACACACTCCATGATGCAACATTTCAATGATTCAACAAATTTGCTTCAGAGATGCTGTGCAAGTCTCTTGAATGAAATCCTCTTTACATTATTATCACCACTTCTGCTCAAAGACAAGATATCACAATTTAAAATATTAGTTGGTGCAAATATTTTTATACAGTAAAAAGAAATTACAGCTGACAAAACTGCTCTACAGATATGAATATAAACATCTATTACGACATGAACTGCTCTCCTTGAATATTGAAATCGGGTCTCCCACGTGAAAAACTGTAGCACGTTCTCTCCCCCACCGATTTGTGTTGATACTGATGGTGAAAACATATTTAAAAAACCCTCAACATTCAGCACTGTTCTAGAACTTAACTTATGTATTTAAGCGGTCGGCGATCTTTTGCCACGCCATGTCTCTCGCCTTGGTTAATGCAAGTGTGTTGCCTTTCTTTGTAATTGTGGCTTTATATTTATATTCTGCCTGAATCTCCGACATGATCGTGTTTTCGACAGTCGCTTGTTCTGGGCTTCTTACGTCCCCGTGCACGGGCCTAGCGCAGGACTGGATAGACCTGGCTGAAGTTAACTCTGATGAGGTGCAGCTGAACTGTATTAGTCGAACGACTTTAGGCTTAAGTCTAAGGTGACGCTTCTTCAAACGAGGCTTAATCACTTAAGCACCGCTATGTTTAGCGGCATTGATGGAATACTCCCCAGGTGTTTGTAGTTAGAAACACCTGGCTGTAATGTCTATGTGATGTCACATAGTACTTGAAATTGCACTGGCCACTGAAGGCAACAAACACTTGGTTTTAGATATTTTTGACCAGAAAGCTGGAAATTTGTCTAGTTTGCCCTAAAGATACTAAAAAGAGGGACATAGTGTATTATACACAGTGTAGTAGAAAAAAAAGTTAGTGCTTAGAGACAAGAGACAGACCAGTATTTTGTAAAAGGTTCTATTAGAAACGACTACAGGAAATACAATCAATAATTCAAGTGACATGACTTTGATTATAGAGTAGCAGACAGGAGCAAAGTATATAGTTCAGTCTGGATGTATTTTTGAATATGTAGTTACAATATTTTGACAATTTGCTGTATGAGTTATATGCTATGTAAGTTATTTAAAGGTGCATTATGTAACTTTTGGGTTGGGGGTCCTTCACCTGCTTGTTTCTACAGATATGTCACTGCTCTGCCTGGAATGTTCCATGGTATGACTTAAACAGCTTCACTTTACCTTACATTTTTTCAATTACAGGTGTTTTTTCTGGTCAAACATACTTCGAAAAACAAATTCTGACAATGAGCGGGGTGGCCTCTCCACAGATCTGTAATGTGGTCTGGTTTGGTCTCCATCTCCGTGAAGAAAAGCATTTGACGAAAGCCTCCACGAGAAAAGTTACACAATGCGCCTTTAAAAAAGAGAGGAGGGGGAAGGGGACATGTTGGTGCTTAGTCTGCAATTCTCCCCAGTATAGAATTAAACTCATCTATCTTCATGTAGACAAGCAACAAGATCTGAAAAAAAAATCTAAAAATCAGATCTGTGGAGAGGCAAGCCTATTCACAGAATGCTGCAAATTGGCCTTGTTTGCACTAAAAAGTTACAAGGAACAGGATTTAGTGCTGAGTTCCTGTTTAAAAAGCTGGTATTACAATGTCAGTTCTTACACAGTACAACTTATTACCTTTTCTTATGTTACAGATGGTCATATCCAGAAATGCATGGCTCTGAAAGATTGCGAATTGCTCAAGCTGAACGCCTACATCGACGTTAAATGCTGTGGAGACGATTTGTGCAACACCTTTTAGAACCCAAGCCTAAAAAGAGCACCACTAAAAGCAGCTTTGGAGGGGACCCAGCAGAGGTGCAAGCGGAGTCGAACACCTCTCTGCATACACAATGTCCAGACCTCGATGAGAAATAAAGATGAGAAAATACGCGTGTTTAGTGGGTTCATATTCATATTTTTTGTGGTAAATTTGATAATGATGTGTGGGTACCTTGTCCTAGAGCTGGAGCATTTAAAAAGAGGTGGGTAGAGTAGCCAAAATGTGCATTACTGTGTACTTAAATAACTCAATAATATTACTTAAGTAGAAGTCGGGTTGCCAAAAATCCAGACTACACACTTCAGAGGGGAGTTTGGTGAATCTCCCAGTTCCAATGGGTGTGACTGACAGGTGGATTAGCCAATCAGAGACATGCAGGATCCGTCTGTATCAAAACATGCAACAGCAAATGATACCGAGAAGTCTTAATGGATTTGCTAGGAAAGAACTAAAAAGCAGTGGTCCAAGAAATGACAAAAAAGGAGTGGAAAAAAAACCCCTACTACTCAAGGTAGAGTTTTGAAGTAACATCTCATTTAAACATTAACATTAAATAACGCAAAAACATCTGGTATTTCAAAGGATGGATGACAAAAATAAACACAAATCAGTACTGTCAGCATGAAGCTTTTGTAACATATAAACCTTTACTTAAGAAAGAGTACTGTTACTTTAAAAAACACAGGAATTTGTAATTAATTAATCAAATTAATCGCATTTTAAGAGTGTGAGAGAGAGAGATTGAGGGGGAGAGAAAGTTATGAGTGAGCGACCGATCGAGTGAATGAACCCACTTTGCGATTGAGTTTGATTGAGTTTTCAAGTGGTCGCTTTGCTCTTTCATTTCCCAAATTCTGCGAGTGTGCTTTGGTGTTTGTTTTTTTCATTTTCTTCTGCTTTATTCCGTATTTTCTTTATTTTTATTTTTTTAGGGTCACGGGGGGTCCAGGTCCGCTGCCCAGATGACATGGATCCTCCCGCGGGTGGTGGGTCCACAGGAGGACGGCCCCACGTCGCAATGGACTGGCCTTGATGTACTTTTTGTGTCATGGGGCTGCTAAGAAAAAAAACAAAAACAACAAAAAAACGGAATAAAGCGGAAGAAAATGGAAAAAAATAAAAGGAAAAAATTGATGGTTTGGTGGTTTAGTGAAGTGTCCGGACGTATTTATCGTTCAAATGATCCGTCAGGCTGGAGCAGCTTCGATGATCGGAAAATTCTTTTTGACAAAAGCTCTAAATCAGGAGTCTTCAACGTTTTTCAGGCCAGGGACCCCCAAACAGATGGCGAACTGGGCCAGGGACCCCCTACTATATATATGGCATAGAATTGTGTTTTATATTAAATTGAGCTTAGTGTCATGTATAAACATTGCTACTCTGTTATGGTACATCCAATACAAGGAAATAATACACAGGTTAATACTGTATTTTACACTATAAAATATAAAATTATATTATTTTAAAGTGAAATCAAAAGATTTTGCGACCCCCCTGCAGTACCTCCGCAACCCCCCTAGGGGTCGCGACCCCCCTGTTGAAGACCTCTGCTCTAAATCACAGTATTCTTTCCCATTGCATTTATATAGCGCCTTTCATGACATGCCTTGTCATCCCAAAGCGCTCCATAGTTCACCGTTCATTCTCTCCACACTTGGTGGTGGTAAGCTACCTTCTGTAGCCACAGCTGCCCTGGGGCAGACTGACGGAAGCGAGGCTGCCAATCTGCGCCATCGGCCCCTCCGACCACCTCCAACACTCACGCACACTCCACTTTCATACTAGGCAATGTGGGTGAAGTGTCTTGCCTAAGGACACAGCGACAGTTTTTTGCAACTGGCGCCCCACTGTGGCACCTGGAATTCCCAGCGGTCTCCCATCCAAGTACTAACCAGGCCCTGCCTTGCTTAGCTTCTGAGATCTGACGGGATCAGGCTTTGACAAGCAGGTATGGCCACATTCTTGTTGATCGTCCCGTCTTCGTTCTTTTTATAAACAAACTTGCCGTTCATAGGCCCGAGCAGCGATTTGCTCGCCCCCTCCAAATTTAAAATGCACACACATTGAATTGCCACTCATAATTAATTGCGTAAATTGTTATAACACGTTAATTTGAAGTGTAATTAATTAATCTAATTACCGCGTTAAACTGATAGCCCTTGTAGATTTCTTTTAAAAAGTTATACAGAGGGTTGAATTAGGTCATTGCTTTAGGTGTCGGGATGTTACAGTTAAATCCAACTTGTTTTGAAAGTAGATTTGTCAGTAAATCCATAAGGAGGGCCTTCCGAGCTGGAGGATAAAATGTACTTTATATTTTCTGTTGACGACGGCGGAAACCAGAGCACACAGGGAGAACATACAAACACAGTTTTTGTTTTACTACTTAAACATAAAACAATACGACAAAGACGTATTTACATAACCACTTTTGGCTTTAATGATTACAATCAAAACATTTGTACAACATTTTCAACATTAGAAAATGGAGTCATTTGGCTGACAGCAACCGCTTGGATCCTGAACCGAGAAACATGGACAGAGTTTGAATGTAGTAGAAAAAGAGACATGGGACAGACCAGTATTTTGTAAAAGGGTCTATGAGAAACTACTACAGATACTTCAGTTTTGGAGTAGCAAACAGGAGCAAGGGTACTGCATGTATTGGTACGTACGTAGTTCAATCTGGATGTCATTTTGAATACGTAGTTATAATATTTTTACTATTTGTGCAGGTGACGCTACCCGGCCATGTTACAGGTCAGGTCTGTAGAGGGGCGAGCCTACTCAAAGAAAAATAAATAAAAATACATGTTTTAGCACCTGAAAATGAATAAATACAAGAAAGATCAGTTTAATGTTATAAAATACACCTTTACTTACAGAACAAAATAATATATAAGTTGAACTAAGAATGTGTTCTGAAATTCCAATTAAAACACCTAAACTCCACACACAACTACATTTCTAGTCTTGCGTGATGTCACCAACTACTTAAAATTGCACAAATGGAGTACACAGGTTGTCCAATTGCATCTGTCTGCTCTTCCAAAACAAGACAGCACCGTTTTCTCCCTAAACTACCTGAGTATCTTCAAGACTACATTTTACAAAATTCTATTCTTCCCTGTGAGCCCAGCCAGTTGGAGATGGAGATGAAGAAACCAACCAACACTGCAAAGTTCAGATCTAGATTGGAGCTCAACGGCGACTGCCCAAACCCGGTTCTGGAAGTAAATTTCTCATTCATTTTCCCATAAACTTTATGGGGGAAAAAAAAGGATATTAAAAGTCTGAAAGCTAGCTCAGGGCTAATGAGCTACACGGTAACTAATGACCACAAAATCTATAATTTTATTTAAAGTCTGTTTCTAAATTGTTATAAACCGCTACATTATAAAAACATTTTGCAGAATCATGTGTTTTTTAATGTGCTTTTTGGACTTTGAACAACGGTGTTATGGATATTAGTTAGCACGTAGCTAGTTAGCACGTAGCTAGTTAGCACGTAGCTGGTTAGCCTCCGCAATGTCTTTGAATTCTTGGAAATTTTGAAAGTCTATGGGAGAAATTAATGGAAAATTTACTTCCGGAACCAGAACGGACAGTCGCGGTTGAGGTCCATCGGTCAAAATAACGCAATTCAGAACTATAATCTAGACTTCAGTAGTTTTCACATGGTTGGATTTAATTGCATATTTGTCCTAGATTGATTTATTTTGTATAATTTCTGACTTAATTCAAGATAATTAAAGGTCCCATGGCATGAAATTTTCACTTTCTGAGGTTTTTGAACGTTAATGTGAGCTCCCCTACCCTGTTTAGGCCCCCCCATCCCCATGGCTAAAAGTTGCGAAATGTCTAAACTGAGCATTTGCGGTCCTTTTCTGCGTTAGAAAAAAACAGAGCTCAAACGGGCGATTCTGAACAAGACAACTATGTTACGTCACATCGAAAAAAGAAATGCAAATGCAGTTCCACCACCGTCTGGATGTCCACCCCCTGTCTCTGGAAATCACGCCCAGAGAGTTTGGACCGCGAAGGAGCTACGCAATGCGAAATGTGTTTTTTTATTTGCCTGGAGACACGTGCGAGTGTTTCTAGGCTCGGAAGTCCTTTACCCGACCTTCTGGACCTCTGAAACAGCAGTGGTTTAATTTTATTTTCTGTGAAAATGTGTTTTTTTCATTGAAATTCCTCTCCTTTCTTCCTCCGCGCTTAAAACGCGGAAGTGGGAGAAAGCGCACAGTAACAAGGAACCAGCGGCGCATTTGGCCCCCCCCACCCGCTCCTCTAACCTATCTGTGTCCTTCTCATTTGCATTCAAGCAACAAGGCCCAGAATGAGTCGTTCAGAGAGATATTCTGACTCTGACTGTGTACATGTGTCTTTCTCATGCACTGAGTGTTCATTTTGAAGAAGGATTCATTTACAGTATTAGGGAACCATTAAGGCACCATATAAAAGCATCAAGAAGTACCATGTCATGGGACCTTTAAGTTAAACTGAACAGAATGGCATTTTTTTTTCTGCAGTGAATGTCTTTTTCTAGGGCAAGTACAATATATGGCGGCTGCGACAGTTTTCTCTTCTCTCCAGTAATTTAAAGGTGCACAGCGCAACTTTTCTAGCAGTCTCCATGCTGCTTGTCTCCATGGAGATGTTAGGACTTTGCCTGGAATGTCCCCAAGTATGATAGCAGCAGGTGAAGCGATCAGATTGGAATTTACTTGATACTCAATACTGATTCCAATACGTTATACAGACAATAGAATGTGATTTCCAACATTAAATCGTAGTACTTTTTAAAGCTCATCATCATCATTCTAAAGCTATTCAGGAAAGGCAAATTTTTGCCCTGTGAATGTGACTTTTTAGTATCGATACCTCCTCAAATGAGTGTCAAGTTTCAATACGAGTTATAATATCTGATTTTCAATATATTTAACAACCCTACTAGATAGACAAGTTTGATGCCATACCGTGGAACATTCCATGAAAAACGGTAACTTCTCCATAGAGAGAAGCAGACGGCAGACCCTCCACCGGAAAAAGTTACGCAGTGCGCCTTTAAACAGAGGCGCTTGGAGCTGATTATATGAAAACGAGAAGCGGGGATGCATCAAGCCACTTTCTAACTCTGGACTTAGTAAGGACTTTCTTTACCAAGCACAGCAAGAAATAAAATCCATACAAAAGAAGATTTAAAATAAAAACATTTGTTCGGATACACCCAGATTATAGTCACTTGTGTCTAGCATCAATTAGCATCCGTGCTAATCACAGTTTCTCAAACACGCTAAGAAAAAACGAGGATGACAGAGGGAGAGGGGGTACTGGTGACTAAGAGTGGAGTCAGAGCCCTAAATATACAGTCAGTACGTCACATGCACAGGTTAGGTACAGTTAATGGTCCTTTATTATGCAAAATTGACCCTTGTGAGCTTTAAGTCCTGTTATAATGTTGTTACTTCATCAAAAACATACCTGGAGTTGTGTTTTGTTTCATTCACACATGTTTGAATAATCCATTATTAGTCTGTCAACATCTCTAACGTTCAAAATGCTTTATTCCACCTTGTGATGTGATGAAGTGGTGGTTTTCAAGGTAACAGCTACCTTTTATGTTTTGTTCAGTAAAGACTGGCAATTCCACGGCTGAAATTATCCAAATGATTCTAGAGAATGTGTATGTAGTTTAAAAACACAGCGGAGCACTTCCTGTATTACCACGTGACAGGTGGAACAGAGTCTCTTCTGTTTGAGAGAAGAACTCAGCTAAAATATGCAGGGTTTGTGTGTTAAACGTGTGAACGAAACAAAACACAACTCCGGGTATGTTTTACGAGGAAACAACATTATAACATAGATCAGAAAATAGAGGAATATGGGCTCTTTAAAACTAAACATTTAGACAAACTAGACAAAAGAAAGCAGACTAGACCTGAATGATGCCTTCAGGTAGATAAGGATTTTTTTTGTTTCCACTTCTTACAAGTTAAAATAGATGTTTCAAACCTTAATGATGGACTCAATTTTTACATTCAATATTGGGTATTCCAACTTTACTAATCTGCAGTAGTAGTAAATAAAGTAATTAAAACCCTTCCACAAATTAGGTAAACGATTTATCCTGAAAAAGTGTTTTAATTATTTTGATTGCATGTGTGGCAAAAGGAGATATTCAATTTGTTAAATGGACAAAAGTTTATTCGGTCGAATACATTTCGCAGCTCATCCAAGCTGCTTCTTCAGTTCTGGTCAGACGCTGGTGGACACTGCCTATATCTGCCTGAAGGGAGGAGCTAACTACAATGAAATTACTTTGAAATGACTACATCTACTTGTTTTTCAGTTTCTGTTAGTTAGGTAAGCCTATTAGATATGCAGTGGGAGTGGGGGTCTTGTTAGCAGAGCCATTCAAGGCCATAATGTCCTGGCTGCCTGTTTGTTTTGATTTAGGTTTGAGGATAGAGTTATAGATGGGAGACAAATGATGTCTGAGACCTCAGTTTCTGTTCAAGGAAGGATTCTCTTTCTTGACAAAAATAGCCTCTTTAACTCCCCTCTCAAACCCGTTCTTTTCTCTGGCCAAGGTCTGTACCTCATGTAAGATGCTAGAACATGATGACTGTTGTCGTCATCTCTCTTTACTTTTTGAAACTGCCATAGTCCTATAGATTTTACAAATAAATAAATAAATATATGATGTATTTAATATGAAGAATGTGTCCAATTTAACAAGGGAATCAACAGACCTCTCCTTTAAGTTGGTGTATAGTGGTATTTGATCCATACAATACGGACTATTTGAAATTCATTTACTGTGACATTGCTATAGGCTTTATACTGTATAAGTTAATCGATCACCATTTCCATCCAATCATCTTATTTTAAATAGTTTGCAATGAGTGGAAGCTACTGAAAATCCTTAAAGACCTAATCTGACACATGAAGAAACAAACAAAACATGAACAAAGAGCCAATCCATAATGAACATGAATGAATTATTATGAATGATTCAGGCTAATAGGTGAACTGCTAACCCCTTAAAGAAGATGTACTGTGTTTGTGCTATCGACACACCACCCGCGGATCGTTACGTTTTAATTAGAGAGAAAAGAAATCAGGAGAATGAAGTAAGAGCAGGCGGATCGGAGCAATGACATCTTGAATACAGCAGAATAAAGATGACGCAAACATGAATGAATCACTCTAAATACAAATTTGTGAGGGTAAATAACGTGGTAAAAAGCTTTAAAAAGTGGATTTTGCATAATAGGTCTGCTTTAATTAAGTGGTTACTAAGCCTGAATCACCAGTACCAAAAACTGCTTTATTCCAAGTTAACTAATTAAATAATGAGAATGTAGTACCTTACCAACTGGAGTAAGATCTTTGCATATAACCCCATATTAAAGGTCCTATATTACGCAAAATGTAATCTTGTATGCTATGTGTCTATGCTATTATGCTGTTACCTCTTCAAAAACATAGCTGGAGTTTTGTTTCGTTTCATTCACATGTTTGAGTAACCCTTTATTATTCATCAGTCTACATCACCAAAGCTCAAAATGCACTGTTCCACCTCATGAAGTGACAGTTTTCAAGTTAACACCTCCTTTTACCTTTAGTTCAGTAAAGATGGGAAATTCCAAGGCTTCAGGTGATTCTAGTGAAGGCGTATGGAGTTTAAAAACACAGCGGAGCGCCTCTTGTATGACCACGTGACATCACGAGGTGAAACTGAGTGTTTGAGAGAAGACCTCAGCATGAATATTCAGGGATTGTGTGTCAAAGATGCATTGTGTAACTTTAGTGATTGTTGCTTTGTCTTGAATGTTCCACAGTGTGGCATTAAGCCTTTCTATCTTCATGGCGACCAAACCAGACAGAAGTCACTGGTCAGATCTGCGGAGAAGCGACCCCGCTCCCAGTCAGAATGCCTGCTTTTCTAGGTATTTTGGAGCTATAAAACCACTTGTAATTGAATAAATGTAAGGTAGAGCTGTTTAAAGTCATACTGTGGAACATTCCAGGCAGAGCAATGACATCTCCATAGAAGCAAGCAGGCGACGGACTGCCAAAGAAAAAAAAAAAAAACGTGTGAAAGAAACAAAACACAACTCCAGGTATGTTTGTGGTGAGGAAACATGGTTATAACATTGAAGAAAATAGCATAATATGGGCCCTTTAAAGAGTATTGCCCCTCTTGCATGTAAACGTACTGACTTTAGGGAGTATTTCTGACATGTGGGGCTTGGAGGGTGGAGTCAGCTGAGGTGGAGGACTGGCAGCGAGCCTTCAAGTATTGGGATTTCCCAGTGCAGTGTCCGGTTGGGTGAGTGGGTCAGGTGGGCTCTACATCACGGAGCAGGAAGTCTTTCCGGGTTGCACGCCTCCGTCCATCTTCTCCGCCTCCAAAATCATCCTCCGGAAAACCTCTACGGCCGTCTACAAGCGGAGGAAAGAAAAAAGGAAAAAAAAGTCACTCAAAAATCAGATACGAAATGATAATGAAACTAGTATTGTAATTAGAACAGGTATTGATTAGCCTAGGCCGCTTCCGTTCGTTTCGAACTGGAAGGCGGCCTGGAAACTCGTCCAAGCGAGAGTCCCAGATTTAGGGCCCCAATCAGAGAGCGGGGGAGGGGTGGCAAGACGGTGACGCGTACTACATGACAAACGGAAGCTTGTAGTTTGAACTGACAACTGACATGATTGGCTATGGGCTACGTATACGCTCAATGATAGACATTCATAACGCCCAATAAACGGCCGTTGGCAATCGCTAACCACACCTCTGCTACGGGATTTTTCGAAGCGAGTTTCCAGACCCATATCTCACTTGTGATATGGTCAGGTGTTAACCAGACTAGGTATTGATACTAAAAAAAGTCACATTCACAGGACAAAAATGAACTTTTCCTGAATAGTTTTAGAATGATCTTGTATCAAGTATATTCCTTAGTATAGAAATTGAGTTCGAAATTTTAGTATTGTGGCAACGCTAATGTGTTATAAAGCTACATAAATAAGTATTTTGAAACAGATTTAGGCCAAACTACAAGAAAAAGTAAATAGAAATGCATTGGACATTATGCATATAGTCTTGTGAGCTTTCTAAAGGGTGACTAAACTAACTTAATACTCTTGACACTCAAATGTATTTGTATAATATATACAGTGGTCCCTCGCTCTATCGCGGTTCACTTTTCGCGGCCTCGCAGTTTAGCGGATTTTTTTTTTTTTATTTCAATTTTTTTTTTATAGTGTATCAACATTGTGTTGTGCGTCCTGATTGGCTTCTCCTCCGTGTCTCCTGTACAGTACAGAATGTGTTCAGTTTGACACATTTATATAGATGTTATGGAGGGGGGACCCGGGGGGGGGGTGGATGCACGAGGAGCGGAGACATGAGTCACTGGATCCGTGGGAAGTCCAGACCGGGACAAAGACATGAGGACCAGACAGGGACCAGACCGGGACCAGTCCGGGACTAGACCGGAACTAGACCAGGACTAGACCAGGACTAGACCAGGACTAAACATGGACTGAACCAGGTCTAAACCAGGTCTAAACCAGGTCTAAACCAGGTCTAAACCAGGACTAGACCAGGTCTAAACCAGGATTAAACCACCGCATGTGGCTCCTTGCCTTGTTTCGTGCGGCTCTTGTGTGTGTTCACTTCAACTGCGTGGTTGGACGTGGTCCAGAGGGGGAGGCACGGTCCGGGCACTGCCGGCCTCAGTCTCGTGCTCGCAGCCCCGGGTGGGACGCATGGCCACGTGCCGGTCATGCTGCTCACGGATTTGACCACGATGAGCGGGTGCACGTGTCCGCGCGCACACTTCTCTGGTCCCAGGTCTAGACCAGGTCTAAACCTGGACTAGACCAGGTCTAAACCAGGATTAAACCACCGCATGCGGCTCTTTGCCTTGTTTCGTGACCACGCTCATCGTGACCCCCCCACGCTTCACTATTAATACATTTTGTTGAAAATTTAGTTTTTAAATGAGAGAGAAATGTGAGAAAATGTTAATAACAGTCTGAGAAAAGTGTATAATGTGTGTGGTGAGGCCTTTACAGCCTTAAAGCATGTAGAATAATTGTAAAATATATAAAGTTGTCCTACTTCGCGGATTTCACTTATTACGGGTTACTTCTGGAACCTAACCCCCACGATAAACGAGGGACCACTGGAATAGATATGTGCAAGAACAGTGATTTCTTGCACATATCTACACACATAACAAGTAATAATATGGCAAAAATTGTGATATCGAGCCAATATAGATCCAGGCCTGGACTGGTAATCGGGCATACCGGGCATTTTCCCGGTGGGCCGACAGTCCGAGGGGCCGATGCTGTTGTTTTTTTTCTTTGTTAGTTTTTTTACTTAGAGCCCGGTCCACAATTTAGAGGAGGCGGCCCACTGGTCCATCTTCAATACAGACAGTGGACTAAACCAATCAGGATATAGCAGCTTACGAGAGCGGTCCCATCCCTTTCTCCGTGCTGATCTCCGCCATTTTCAGTGTTGAGCGTGGAAACATGGAGAAGCGGCAGAAAGTTGTGGGCTAAAAGGTTAAAAAAATCTTGCTATAGACGCTGCAAAATGTTCTAAAATAACAGACATATTCTCTTGAGGGGCTGGAGCCTCCACGTCCTCTGCAGTCCAGGTTGAAGGTGGACAGGGAGAGGAGCAGCCAGAGGACAGAGCAACTACGAAGTGTCGCACCGGCACATTAATATTGGGACTTTTAGGTGATGGACAGGCATGAGACTAATTATGAGGGGCCGGTCTAAGCCAAAAATGCCAGGGCCGTTTTTTTTGTCCCAGTCCGGCCCTGTATATATCCCAATATGTTTAGTGTTAAAATGCATTGAAATTCTTCCGCTATTTGAACAGATCTTGAACGGATCTAAACTGATTTATGTAGAACCTGGAGCTCCAGCAGCTCTCCACCCCCTTCAGTCTAGCTCATCAAGGGATTTCTGAATTATATGTACTCTGCTGAATGATGCTAGTCTGGTTAACACCTGACCATATCACAAGTGAGATATGGGTCTGGAAACTCGCTTCGAAAAATCCCGTAGCGGAGGTGTGGTTAGCGATTGCCAACGGCCGTTTATTGGGCGTTATGAATGTCTATCATTGAGCGTATACGTAAGTCCATAGCCAATCATGTCAGTTGTCAGTTCAAACTACAAGCTTCCGTTTGTCATGTAGTACGCGTCACCGTCTTTCCACCCCTCCCCCGCTCTCTGATTGGGGCCCTAAATCTGGGACTCTCGCTTGGACGAGTTTCCAGGCCGCCTTCCAGTTCGAAACGAACGGAAGCGGCCTGGGAATTCCCAGGCTAGAATGATGCCTAACTTACTAATAAATAGATAATGGTTTATGGTTTATAGGCGTCTAACTCTACCCCATGTAAAACTTGCCATGGCTCTTATATGTACTATATTTGCAAACACTAAAATGAGTCGCTTTCTGACATTTTGCTACATTGCTTCCTAGTATTTTTTTCTGTATAGGTAAATGTTTTTGCATGGTCTCCAGCGCAGTTTGGGATACACAGAAATACATAATAGTTGAGAGCTTTTGCCACGCCCTCTTTTGTAGTCCACTAATTGATGTTTTTTTTTAGTCGACTACAGCCCTAGTTGACTACCATAATGTCAAATAGCCATAAAAGTTTACAAACATATTTGATCTATTTACGTATTTTATCCAGATAGCACTAACACAGATTAACCTAAAAAAATCTGATGCACGACCCCTTTTTTTTGTCTTTTTTGTATTTGTTTTGTTAAATATTAAAATCAATTAAAAAAAGAAAATGTGACGCACTTCACAGTACTTCATCACGTACCTGGTTTTCTTTAGCCGATGATTCCATGAAAGCGGCGTTCCAGGACTCGGCTAAAGCTTTTCCCTCTTCACAACTGATTACTCTGAAAATAGACACAGGAACAGTCTGTGAGAGGGGTTGTGATGTGATGATGAGTTAACAATTTTGAATGATCATGAAAAAGGACAGAAGATATGCTCAGCGGTGGAAAAAGTACATTTTGACGAGATTTTTTCATTACACTATTACTTTTACTTCATTTTTTTGCTGTTATCTGTACTTTTACAGAACAGAATTGAATACTTCTCTCACCATTAGATATGATACCTACCCAGTTAGGAAAATACTACTACAATAGCTTACTTAATGCAGTGGTTGCCAAACTATGGTGTGGGTGGTTTGTTGGAGACTTCAAATTCGAATGTATTTATTTATTTTTCACTTAGGGCACATTGACACTTGAGTCCTCATTCAGATTTTTTTTTGGTCTCATTCTAGTCCAGTGTTAAGGACTAGTTCCAGGTTTAGTTACAGTTTAGTCACAGTTTTGATGTGGTGTTTGGTTAAGTGGGAACTCATCTGTTTACATCCTCGTTTAGTCCTGGTTAAGTCGTGGTTAAGTATTATTTTTAATGTGCTTGTGCTTAGTCCTGGCTGGACTTTTGTACTGGTTTGGTTCTGATTTTGTTCTTGTTTAGTCCCAATGTAGTATCAACGTAGTCTGGTTAACACCTGACCATATCACAAGTGAGATATGGGTCTGGAAACTCGCTTCGAAAAATCCCGTAGCGGAGGTGTGGTTAGCGATTGCCAACGGCCGTTTATTGGGCGTTATGAATGTCCATCATTGAGCGTATACGCAAGTCCATAGCCAATCATGTCAGTTGTCAGTTCAAACTACAAGCTTCCGTTTGTCATGTAGTACGCGTCACTGTCTTGCCACACCTCCCCCGCTCTCTGATTGGGGCCCTAAATCTGGGACTCTCGCTTGGACGAGTTTCCAGGCCGCCTTCCAGTTCGAAACGAACGGAAGCGGCCTGGGAATTCCCAGGCTAGTATCAACGTAATCCTAAATGAAACTTGTTTCTCATCACTAGTTTCTCTTCATTTAAGTCCAGATTTAGTCCTGGTCTAGACCTGGTTTAGTCCTGGTTTAGACCTGTCTTAGACCTGGTTTTGAGGTGATGCTAGGTGATGCTGCAACCTGGTGGAGAAACATCTACTGTTCTGTGCTCTGCGGGCTTATTAAATTGTACCGAGTCAGTTTTGTACATACCGCTCCATATGTAGGTCATTCTTGTTTCCCACCAGCATAATTGGTACTCTGGATTGAGGCAGAGCAAAGTACGTCATTTACTGTGAGAATGATACAGAACCAAGCCAACCAACACAGGAGGATGGAGAAGAAGGAGGACTTACTGAACTTTGCCCACCATATCCAACAGCTTTTCATGGATGACTTGAACGACTTCAAAGCTGCAAAGACAAGGCTGTTAAAAGTGATTTTCAACACATTATTGACAACTAGAGGATGTGCTGTAGGTGGCGCTAGTTGTCTTGGTTATCACAACTGAACATGGGTTGCCAGTGCCTCAAAAGTTCTATATTATTCGGCAAAATGTATTCTTGTGAGCTTTAAAAGGTGCTCTGCGTAATATTTCTATTGCTAATCTCCATGGAAATGCTATTGATTTGTCTAGAATGTTCCACATATAGATTAAGGCTGCGTCCCATTTCTCTGTCCTACCCCTTCGTCTTACCCCTACCCCTTGGTTTTGCGCATTCATGTGAGGGCAAGGGGTGTCCCGATTCTAATTTTGATCAAGGGCTAGGGCCACGACTGAGGGCTACATACCCCTTGAAATGAAGTAAGCTCTTGACCAGACTTGAAACGAAGGGGTACGCCTACAAGCTCAGGCAAGTTTTGGGATCAGGATGGCAGTGTCACATCGACCAGCCAAGGAGTCTCATAAATGTATTTTCAGCAGTTGTAATTATCGATTAACAGTTTAGCAGGTTTACAATTATGACGCTTATGTTCTATGTTACTTTTAGTGGACTGTTGTTGCGGTTTTAATTGTAGTGATTGAATTTAGCTGATGTTATCGTTTTCATCGAACTTTCATGCATAAACAAGCTATGTGAAGAATCCCTCCGTTGTCCAGGTAGAATCCATGAATTTGAATTTCTCCTTTTACCATAAACAACCTAGTTTTTTTGTCCAGCTGAGGTACCCGATAATCCTTGACATTTGTTTACGTTTGTTTGCGTCAATTGTTGTCGCCTCTGTAGACGTAGCAGCCAGGTAGAGGCAAGGGATGATGACGCAAACGGTAATCGAGTGGCGTCCCATTTCTTAGAGGAACATTCGTACCCTGAGCCCTCTCAGCTCGTTATCAAGGGGCAAGACAAAGATGTAGATAAAAGGGTAGGGGAAGGGGTAAGACAGAGTAATGGGACGCAGCCATAACCTGTCTATCACAAGAGAGACAAGCGGGTTACAGCACAACGCTATAATACAATTCAGATCTGTGGAGAGGTGCCCCTATTCACAGAAGGATTTATTGTATGTTTAAGCAATAGAAATACCTGTAAGGAATAAATGTTTAATGTCATACTATGGAACATTTCAGGGAAAGCAATGACATCTCCATGGAGACAAGCAGGTAGGGGACCCTTCACCAGAAAAGCTAGTGTTATAATATTGTTACCTCAGCAAAAACATACATAGTGTTGTGTTTCGTTTCATTCACACATGTTTGAGTAACACTTTATTATGAATCTGTACATCTCCAAAGCTCAAAATGCTCTGCTCCACCTTGTGATGTCATGAAGTGGTAGTTTTCAATTGAACAGTTCCTTTTACATTTAGTTCAGTTCAGCAGAGATTGGGAATTCCATGGCTGAAATGATCCAAATGATAGTAGTAAAGGTGTATGGAGTTTAAAAACACAGTGGAGCACTTCCTCTATTATCACGTGTCATCATAAGGTAGAACAAAGTATTTTCTGTTTGAGAGAAGAACTCAGAATATACAGGATTTGTGTGTTAAACATGTGTGAATGAAACAAAACACAACTCCGGGAATGTTTTAATGAGGAAACGTTATAATATTGATCAGAATATAGCGTAATGTGGGCCCTTTAAGTTCATTTCTCAGAACATGCGTGAAGAGTCCCTCAGTCGTCCAGGCAGAATCCATGATAAAAGGAGAAATTCAATTTGTCAACTGGACAAAGTTTGTTTAGTCGAAAACATTTCGCTGCTCATCCGAGAGGCTTCGTCAGTTCTGGTTCTAGTGCTGGTTAGACCCTGTTTATATCTAGCTGCAGGGAAGAGCTCACTACACTGAAATAGTTCTGAAACTATCTCAACTAATTTGTTTCTTTTGTTTTTCGAATTTCTCTGGCGTTTAGCATCCCTATTCAACCTAACGACCGTTTCCACCCCTCTGACACTGGCTTGTCTGCCCTATTGTTTCTTTGTCTGTTTTGACTTGGTTTGAGAATCGAATTATAAATGGGAGACAAGTTATGTCTGACTCCCCCATTTCTGTTTAACGACGGATTCACTTTTTTGACAAAAATTGCCTCTTTAACTCCCCTCTCAAACCAGTTCTTTTCCCTGGCTAAGATCTGAACCTCACTGTCCTCAAACGAATGGCCCGTGGCTTCTAGGTGAAGATGTACGGCAGATGACGGTCCATTCTGGCACGCCCGCCTGTGTTGGTACATCCTCTTGTGAAGTGGCTGTTTTGTTTCCCCAATGTAGCGCTCACTGCAGTCTTCACTACACTGAATGGAGTAGACCACATTGCTTTGTTTGTGGCTCGGTGTTCTGTCGTTTGGGTGGACGAGTTTTTGTCTTAAAGTGTTTGTGGGTTTGAAATAAACTGGAATTTCATATTGTCTGAAAATCCTCTGTAGTTTTTCCGAAACGCCGGCCAGGTACGGAATCGCTACCCCTTTCCTCCTGGGTTCGGATTCTCTGTTGTCTTGTTTCTTGCCCTTGTCTCTCTTGGTTTTTGTTGAACACCCATTTAGGATATCCACAAACAGAGAGGGCTTCCTGCACATGTTGTTCTTCTTTCTCCTTACCCTCTGTGCTTGTGGGAACCACTTGGGCCCTGTGTTGTAATGTCCGAATAACACCCAGTTTGTGCTGCAGTGGGTGGTGTGAATCAAAAAGCAGGTATTGGTCTGTGTGTGTGGGCTTCCTGAAGACTTCTACTTGGAGTCGCCGGTCTCCTCCTATCGTTACTGTACAGTACTGTACAGTATGTGTGAATTTGATGTTCAGATCTACAGAATTGATATATGCAGTAAAAGGTTCCAAATCTTGAATTTTGATTTTTGAAAAATTATCATCAACATAACGAAACCAGTGTGTGGGAGGAGTGCCTGGATATGAAGCTAAGGCACTCTGTTCAAATTGTAGGGGGAGACCGGTGAGCCCATCGCACAGCCGTGGATCTGCCTGTAGAAGTTCCCTCTGAACTGGAAATATCTCAGGAAAACTAGAAATTTCTCAGAACAAATCACCATTACAAGAGGTTAACGGCGAAGCGGCTGGCATCGTACCTTTTATTAGACGTGACTGAATAGACCAGGATGTAGCCGTTGATATCTATGGAATAAGTCTGTGGGAAGATGGAATACTCATCCTGAAAAAAGAAAAAAAATAGTGTTAAAGGGACAGTGTGTAGGATTCGTGGCGCATAGGTGGTTAGTAGCTATTCCACTTCCTCTTTTGGCTATGGCAGACCACGAGGGTCACTCGGGCGCGCCGTAGCGCCGATAGCTCGCGTGCACGCGCCGCTGTATACATAAAACGCGGTCCCCCGTTCACTTTTTTTTTTCTTTTCGCATGAAAACACACAATCCCGATCATGATTCATGACAATCTACACATCAAATGAAACCTTACAGTCTCCTCTTTTTGACTATGCAATTCATTTCCCTGCAAAACAATCACTCCCCGAGCACATGGGGCTTTTATACAGAAAAGCACAAAACGAGGTTTGTTAGCTTACCTTTGAAGGCTCTGCACAGGTCAAACTCTGTATTTCACCATAAACTTGGTCTCAATCTGTCCATAAGGATCCAGCGAATAAAATCCAGTAAAAAAATTTAGTCCAAAATACGTGTTATATCCATTACGATGTGTGATACAGCAGCATGCTTGTTTACACGAGGCTCCCCCCTTCCCCCCTCCCCTTCCCCTTCTCTCCTTCGCTCCTCTGCTCCTACATGCAGTGCGGCTGAGCAGCTGCTAGCAGGAGCCTCGGCGAAGGATGAGCCCAAATGTCCTTCTGCGGCTCTCGTATTCAAAATGGCTGCCTCTATATGGGGAAGATCCCCCTTTTATGTGACTATATCTAAGTCCAAAAGAATACTTTGATTTCATGATGGAAGTGAAAAGGCTTGGGAAACAATGTATTTTTGAATGGGTATCTTCAATTTCAGTAATTAACGGGTAAAAATCTTACACACTGTCCCTTTAAGATCATTCACACAATTATTCAAAGAAGATTGCATATTATACTACGCCTCAAGAGTATTTCCTGATCATTCAATACAGATTTCCAGTAGTGGAACGTAACAAAGCAAAACTAGTAAAGTGCTGTACTTAAGTATACATTTACAAGTATCTGTACTTTAGTTAAGTAGATTTTGAAATGGATACTTTTACTTTTACTTCACTACATTTCAGAGCAGATGTCTGTACTTTCTACTCCACTACATTTTTGAACTGGACTGAAAAGTAAGTAAGTAAGTAAGTCAGTAAGTAAAGTAAGTAAGTAAGTAAGTAAGTAAGTAAGTACAGTAAGTACAGTAAGTAAAGTTAGAAAGTAAAGTAAGTAAAGTTAAGTAAAGTAAGTAAAGTATAGTAAGTAAAGTATATTAAGTAAAGTAAGTAAATTAAGAAAAATAAGTAAAGTTAAGTAAGTAAGTAAAGTTAAGTAAGTAAAGTAAGTAAGTAAAGTTAAGTAAGTAAATTTAAGTAAGTAAGGCAGTATTTTTTTTATGATAGTTTGTAACCTGATAAAAAGGCTGAGGGGTTTCATTTGACGTATTAGATCTCAACTACTTTTACTTTACTTTTCATGTGATACTTTTACTTTTGCTTGAGTAAAAAATTTAATTTCACAATATCACAACTAGGGATGCAAATTATCGATTAATTCATTAATAGATAGTTGATTGACCTTATCGATCGATTAACGATTAACTAATAAGCAGCGTTTTTCACCTGAATTTTAGTGTTTCAATAGGGTCTTTAAGAATATAAGCTATAGTATACATAACACTGAGTCAAAAATATATCATAGTATTATTATATTGTATATTCCTCAATTAATTATTCCTTAGTAAAAAGCAGACAAATGTATTGATGCTGAATAACAAAATACAGTAATCCCTCGCTCTATCGCGGTTCGCAGATTTTATAATTTTTTTTCCAATTTTTTTTTATAGTGTAACTTTTTTTTTTTATAGTGTAACATTGTGTTCTGTCCTGATTGGCTAAGAGACTAGACCAGGACTAAACGTCTAGACGACTAAACGTAACCAGGTCTAGACCAGAACTAAACCAGGTCTAAACCAGGACTCGACCAGGTCTAGACCTGGACTAAACCAGGATTAAACCAGGACTCGACCAGGTCTAGACCTGGACTAAACCAGGATTAAACCACCACGTGCCGCTGCTGGTTTCGTGCGGCTGGCCCCGAGCCACAAACCAGCCGCACGAAACCAGCAGCGGCACGTCCGGGCGCCGCGGTTCGATCTCGCCTCGCACTTACACCGGGGCTGCTGAGCAGTGCCGTTGGTGCCTGCGGCCGGCTGTCAGTCGAGCTTGGCGCAGCGCGGTGCGCGGTTGCCTTGTTTCGCGACCACGTGGGTGCGCATGTCGGCGATTAGCGATTAATTACAATTAATGCATTTTGTTCGACCAACGTCTTAATCGACAATTAATCGTTAATCGATTAATTGTTGACATCCCTAATCAACAACATTTTGAAGTTTACTGACACCATGGCAACAGTGAAATGTGTAATTTGCTTTGATTCAGAATATCTCATTACAATATTATTCCCCCTGTATGTGACAAGCTTTATATAGAATAGAAGATCTTCTGTCCTGAAGGCTTTTTTGGCCAGGGGAGCTGCAATGTGACATGGGGGGAGAGAGGGCAGAGACATTCGGTAGACTTAAAGGGCCCATATTATTTTATTTTCTGATCTATGTTATAATGTTTCCTCATCACAAACATACCTGGAGTTGTGTTTTGTTTCATTCACACATAATTAACACACAAATCCTGCATATTTAGTCTGAGTTCTTCTCTCAAACACTTTTTTTCCCCCCATTTTGTGATGTCATGTGGTAATACAAGAAGTTCTCCACTGTGTTTTAAATACATACACCTTCACTAGGATCATAATTTCAGCTCTGTACTTGCCAATAATTTCATAGAGACATAATTTCAGCCCTGTAACTGCCAGTCTCTACTGAACAAATGGTTCAGGCACAAAATGGGTTTTCATTATCTGTAAGCCAAATTTAGGAAGTGGTAATACAGGAAGTGCTCCAGTGAGCTTTTACTCATAAAAATCATTTGGATAATTTTAGCTATGACATTGCTCTGGAATAGGGATGTCAACAATTAATCTACTTACAATTAATTGTCGATCAAGACGTTGGTCGAACAAAATGCATTTTTGCGATTTCTAACTAATCGCTACAGAGCTGCACGCGGCTCTTTGATCCCTCTGATGCGGCTCAGTAAATTGGTTCCTCATTTATCGTGGGGGTTACATTGTAAAAATAACCCGCGATAGGCTAAATCCGTGAAGTAGTCAGCTTTATATTGCGTGTATAAATATGCGTGTATTTCACAGTTCCTCTGACCGAGGCGCCTGGCGCTGCTGCGCTGTTGCGGGTTTTGTTGTAGTGAGAACGCTTCCGTGCGCTCTCAGGACTGGTTACACCGCCTGGACTCCAGGTTCCACCAGTTCGTTTTGCGGAAACACTGCCGCTACTTCCCGATGCGCATTAACCACCCAGAGAAGTGTGCGCGCAGACATGAGACGCACGGCCACGGCCCTTCTGGCATGTGCCCAAATGCCAGACCGCTCAGTCCTCACTGCTTCAGAGTCACACTGCTCGTGATCGAACATTTAAATACATTTGGCAAACTGACCGCATTCTGTACAGCAGACACGGAGGAGAATGACTGACAAAGACAAAGGTCCTTTAGCCAATCAGGATGCAGAACACAATGCGTATTGACACACTATTAAAAAAAAAATCAGCGAAACAGCGAGGGACCACTGTATTTAATTAAAATATATTTTATTTTAATTTGTTCATTTTCAAAATGGCACAAAAGTAAAAAAAACAAAAAAAACAAAACAATTATATGCGGTGTTATTTCATTTTAAATTTCAAAAGGGTTTTGTGGCTCCCAGTGTTTTCCCGACCCCTGATGTAACCCTTTCCTCTCTGGATGTTGCCATACAACTCACAGTAGACCTAGTGGACCTAGAACCATATATTTTTGAAATTATAAAAGCATGTAACTTACATGCTTTTATAATTTCTTGATTGTTCTGATTTGAGGCCCTGTAATGTTTTATGCTGTGTCCAGGGGCCCTGTGAAATTTATATTTTGTACTGTAACCCTTCACAGATTAAGGGAGAGAAATATTGTTGATGCCTTAGTTCAAAATAAATGTTGAGAATGTCCTAAAATAGCCTGGATTCACTGGTTTCATCATAATATGCAGACTAAATAACATTCTGTTATTTCATTTCTTCTGTTCCTTTTAATTTCAAGATTTCCAGATTTCCATGCTGCAAGTGCAACAACTGAGCCAGTCCTCAATTTATTTTCAATAAAGAATGTATTTTGTTATTCAGCATCAATACATTTGTCTG
The DNA here is from genome assembly GCA_036785185.1 of Paratrypauchen microcephalus. Classification (NCBI taxonomy): domain Eukaryota; kingdom Metazoa; phylum Chordata; class Actinopteri; order Gobiiformes; family Gobiidae; genus Paratrypauchen; species Paratrypauchen microcephalus. Next base: position 2,050,632 of record JAVJIX010000088.1, read on the forward strand.
CTTTTTACTAAGGAATAATTAATTGAGGAATATACAATATAATAATACTATGATATATTTTTGTTATGTATACTATAGCTTATATTCTTAAAGACCCTATTGAAACACAAAAATTCAGGTGAAAAACGCCGCTTATCAGTTAATCGTTAATCGATCGATAAGGTCAATCAACTATATATTAATGAATTAATCGATAATTTGCATCCCTACTCTGGAAGGTAGCTGTTAACTTTAAAACTACCACTACATGACATCACAAGGTGGAATAGAGCATTTTGAGCTTTGAGAGATGTAGACAGCCTGATTATCCAGGATTCCTCAAACATGTGTGAATGAAACAAAACACAACTCCAGGTTTGTTTTTGATGAGGTAGCAACATTATAACATGGCTTAAAACTCATAAGAGTCAATTTGGCATAATATAGGACCTTTAATAAAAACACATATAAAACCAATAATACTCTGTTATACTGACTGATTAGCTATTCAAACCTCATTTTCCTCTATTTTTTAATATATATTACATTGCATCCCTTCAGTTGTCGTGAATTCAATTACTGTATGTAGAAATCTATGTTATGGATCAAATCAAGATAGAATAATTTGTTTTTTTTCCCTTTACCTAATGCTCCATCACATCCACTGCTTGTTATCGTACCATCTTCCGATTGGATGCTTGTATGTTGTGCGTCACAGTGTAGCTTGTGACAGCTCATGACAGCTCAAATTATTATTCTTTATTATTATTCATTATTGCGGTCAGCCATATTGGATTTGCATTACATATAAGCGAGCGAGCATGAGTCATACCTGGCCCGCCGTGTCCACCAGCTGCAGATGGTACTCCTGTCCGTTTATTGTGATCATTTTAGTAAACGCTGCAAAGACAAAGCACAAAAACGAATTAGAATTAAAGACTGTCTTGGTACTACATATAATACTAGTGTTAGAACCATTTCATTACACATTAAATTTGAGATTGTGCGTGCTGTCACAATACTCAGATTTCAAACGCGATTTCGATTGGGGTTGGGAATTCCTCATTATTCGATACGATACATGGCTTACAGTACAATATTATCACGAAGAACATCAATTTTAATCATCAAAATAGTGAATATGCCAACAAAATCGTAGTGTGATCACAAAAAAATGGCTAAAAGATACTAAAAAATACACTTGGCGATACAGTAGTGTACCACCAAATTTACTATCACGATTTATTGATATTTTTGCACACTCCTAATTTCTATATTGAGGAAAAGACTCGATACTCAAAACCAATTCAGATACCATGATGACAATTAAAAAAACACTCTTTATTTAGACAACAAAATGTGATTTTCAACATTGAATCGTAGTAATTTCTTTTCTTTTACCATGTAATGTGGTTTTATATCTGTGGTCCATGGGCGTATACTGATCATTCTACTCAGAAAAGGTTCATTTCTGTTCTGACTACCTTGATTCGATACTAGTTTTAGTCTCAATTAGTATCTGGCTTTTGATACTTTTGACAATCTTAGACTGAGATAAACTGCGTCATGTTTTGTACCGTGCATTGAAGTAGAAACCTCAACCAGGCATGGGAGCTGAAAATAAGACTTGCAATAGTATACGCATCACTTCAGCCGCAAGCTTTGTTTTGTAACCATGTACGATCACGTTGTCCCTGCCAAATATATAAATAAGTGATCCGATAAGGTGATCTAAATATGTTATGTGTTAGCAATTAGTCGTCTATAGTGCACATTAATGAAAGAGCACTATAGAGTTCTAAATATGTTGTGTTAGCAATTAATATTTTATAGTGCACATTAATCAAAGTGCACATTTTTAGCAAAAGCATCCACACAGCCTGCTATGAGTGGTCTGTTCTCATTCTTTAAAAATGGTACGAAAAAGACTTATCCCACTTCAGACTTATCCCACTTTCAGTAAGGCATCATTCATAGTTCACAGTTCATCGTCAAGCAGAAAAAAACAAGTAACAAGGAGCCTATATTTAAAGAGGATTACATTTCTATGGGGTATTAATTGCTAGCACATAACATATCCTCCTGGGACCCAAAGAAAAAAATGTATTTCAGTTTTTTGGGGTTTTTTTGTGAAGTGGTTTAAACCTGACTCAAATTTGGTTCAGGTCCTAGTTTAGACCTGACGTAGACCTGGTTTATTCCTGATTTTCTCCTCGTTTATTCCTGTTTGTCTCGGTTTATTCCTGATTTAGTCCTGGTTTAATCCTAGTTTAGACCTGGTTTAATCCTGGTTTAGTCCTAGTTGAGACCTGGTTTATTTATTTATGTATTTAGTTATCATAGTGCAGCCACAAACTAGAGTGTATCTCTAAACACTTAAAAGATCGACTGGTTAACTCAATGTCCACTATAAAGGACACAAAATAATGGGCCGGGTCTCATGAGGATATAGCTCACCATGTTACCTTTTATTGTTTTGAAAATGCTATATTATGCAACATATTAACATGTTTTAAAAGTTACAGTTTCATTTTTGACACTTTGAATCACTTCTGAGCGCTATCACAACGCAATCCACTAATGAAACTACTGCACATCGCGTCAGGTTTGTGAAGTTGTACTGTATTATTTTGTGTCCTCCTCTTGTATATTTATGGAGAAAAGGCTTGTAATACAGGAAGTGCTCTACTGTGTTTTTAAACTCCATACACCTCCTCTAGAATCATAAGAATGATCCTAATATAGGACCTTTAAAAAGTGCATTGTGTAACTTTTCTCGGGGAGGGTCCGTCAAATGGGTTTCTCCATGGACATGTGTGGCATTAAACTGTTCTATCTTCATGGAGACCAAACCAGACCAAGTTACAGGTCAGATCTATGGGGAGGCGACCCCGTTCACAGTCACAAAGCCAGTTTTTGTTGGTATTTTTGAGCTATAAAACCACCTGTAATTGAATAAATGTAAGCTAGAACTGTTTAATGTCATTCTGTGGAACATTCCAGGCAGAGAAATGACATATCGAGACAAACAAGCAGGTGAAAATCTGCGCTCCAGTTTTCCCCGAATCCAAAAAAAATCCAAATATAACATATTCCCCAGTCGGAGACAGATCCAAGCATACAGGCAGCAAAAGCGCAGCTATTTCTCGTTGCGTTTCCAGGGTTCCTTGGGTTCAGTGCTGTCGATATCTCGTCCCTAGTGAGGCCTGCTGAGCTCTGGCGTTATATACTGTACAACTGGGAGCTTATACAGCCTAAAGCAATGACGGAGAATGACACTTCACTTTATGTTAACCACAGACAGGGCATTATTTATAGAGTGAGACATACGTGGGCGCTGGGAGGGGGTATGTGAGCGTACATGTCTGGGAAAAGCAGAGGATCGCCTACAGCTAAAGTTTTAACTCAAATCTCTGGAGTGTCTGACTGCAAATGTGTGTTTAAAGGGAAATATATGGGAAGAGGCCTGCAGCGTTCAATACTGATAGATGATGTGCCTGTAAGCAAAGGTTGTGAAAAGTATGGAAAATCAGATGTTAATTGATTCTGAAACTGGTATCGAAGATAGATATTAGTTTGTGCATGTGTCGATACTACAAGTCACAGTATATGAGCACATAGACTAGTAAACCCCCATGGAAAATCACATTCTGATATCAAAAGAGAAAGTGTGTTTTGTATTCATCATGGTAAAAAAAAAAAAAAAAATCATATTAAAAAAAAAAGTACAGAAATTTTAGTATGCGGAACATTTTAAGCAAAGCAATAACAGACAGACAAAAAAAGTGGCACAAAATATACTTCTTAATTATAAATACATTTCATAATAATATTTAAAAGATCATTCGTTCATTACTAACAACAGTAAAATACTCAATACGACTGGAAGAATTTATTAAGTAGTATTAAATTATAAAAACTGGATTAATCGATCAATAGAGTCTTAGCCGACCATCATTAGTCGACTAATAATTTTATTTAGATTATAAGGATTTACATGGAAGAGCAACAGAAAGGAGAAGCTAGAGAGTGAGTGAATTAGTTGAAGATTTGTATTTTTGTATTTTAAATGTGTTTCTATATAAATACATTGTTTCGTAGTGCTTTTTTCTGCATAAATATTTGTTTTTTAACTCCCTTGAACTTGTACTCTTGTGAGTGCAGTTGGACTCAGATATATAAGAAATAGGCAATACTTTTTGAGCTTTTGCCACGCCCCCTTAGTAGTCGACTTAACAATCGTCAGGACGGGCCTTTAGTCGAAGAATTTCTTCAGCTGACTACAGCCCAAATGGAAAATCTATGTATTTTAATTAAATAACTGTATATAAAATGTATATAAATAAATTATTTTGGTTAGAAATATGAGTATAGTGTTATATAATGTATATTTTTAAGAAAACAGAAAAAAAAAAAGATTATTTTAAATACAAAACAAGTTACTTAATGTCAACAATAACATTTGAAATCAATATTTTCTAAGAAACACTGATTGCCTGTTACTACAGTATAGAAAAAATGAATATAAACTTGTTGGAACTTCTAGTACAATGTAGAAATTAAATAAATGGGTCGAGCTACATTGACCTTCGCATCACTATGGAAACTAAGAGTCTATGAAGAAGAAGAAGTGACTATTGACCTCACACAGGAGAAATTCTTCTCTGCATTTAACCCATCCTGTTATTAGGAGCAGTGGGCAGCACATTACTGCACCCGGGGACCATCTCCATGATCTTGTTGCTTCGGTTTGGTCAGGACCTAAGCTGGAGGATTTTATCTATGGTGCATGTTTTGGGTTGATGGGGGAAACCGGAGTGCCTGGAGGAAACCCACCCAGACACGGGGAGAACATGCAAAATCCACACAGAAAGGCTCAGGCGATCGAACCCAGACCATGCATGCAAACTCCACACAGAACACACACGGAAAGGCCAGGGCAACGCGGGGATCGAACCCAGAACCTGCTTGCTGTGAAGCATGAGCGCTAGCCACTCAGCCACCGCCAAAAAATACATGATATGGCTTTAAGCTTTAGGAAAGTCAATAATTGTAATCAAATAATAATACAGTATTTTACAGTTGCTCCTGTTATAAACTAGAATCAGACTCCAGCAAAATGTATTGTAAGTACTATGAGAAAATATTAAGAACCTTTCCCTATTTTACTGACACCTACTGGCAGCAGCTGGTATTTTTGAGTCCGCCACAAAAGTAGAATAGTTAAGAGAAATTATCCCACTGAAGGCTACATATAAACAGAGGTGGGTAGTGCTCACCTCAGTGTTACATGTATTCAATTACATTCACTTGATTAAATTTTAAAGAAATTATACTTTTCTAGCAGCATACTTTTACTCCTACTTGAGTTATAATAAATAAATATATATATATATATATATTAGGGGTGTAAAGATTAACCGATTTGGATCGGTTATCGGTCTGTGACCTCTGCGATCTGAGTGTACCGATCAGCGGAGCCCGGATCGGTCCAAATTCACTACGAAAGGTCCGATGCACCGGATTTACGGCCAAGAATCGGTTCTCGGCTCCTGAGCGGTCTCTCTCATGGTGCAGAAGCCGCGCTGTGTGTGTCTGCGTTCTTTCGCGAACGGTGGGTGGTTCTCTTACCTGGGGTTGAAGCTTATTGGCCGGTTAACTGCCAATCGTGCGAGCGGCGCGGGCTATATGCGGAAGCAAGCACAAAATGTTTGCGCTGTATAGCCGTGTCCCAATTTGCATTGTGCGGAGGGCGGGTTTCCCGCCGCCTCGTCTCGTCAGGAGATCTACTCTATGGGTAAGCTAAGTTTCCTTTTATTGAGCTATGGTTAAATTAATATTTGGTGCGCTACCGCTATTTATGGACACGGTTCATATGCGTGGTTAACTTTTGTGCCAGTCTTGTGTCGCGTTGATAAAACTTTCACTGTCGGTCTGATGTTTCACTGTAGTCTGCATGGCAACTACAGACCATAACAATTGTATGATACTAGCGTTTTTATTGTCACGGTTAGTGGATTGGGTGATTTATTTAGACAACATTCATGTATTGGCAATGTATATTTGATTTGGGCTAAAATTGACTTGGCTAATTTACTTTTGTGTGGAAAATACAATGTATAATCAGAATTGGTGCATTTCTGTATTAAATACTTATGATTTGTGTGTATAGAAATGTACTTCACACACACACAGATGATTTTTGTCTCAAAGGAGACTGAGGTAATGTTATGAGATGGAGAGAAAGTATTATTCAGTGTTAAGAGCTCTCTCTGATTTTCTTTTTTTGTTAAGAAAAGTTAATTACAGGCATAAAAAGACATGTTGGATTTAACATGCTCGTGTTTTCTATAACTGCCTAGTAATATCTATCTTCTTGTCAGTGATATGTTGCACTTTTACAGTTACTGAAACTGTGACTGAAGCACTAATTCTGATTCATTCAGATTTTTGCCTTTAATTGGCAACTTGCTTGTTTTATAACTACTTTTTTTTTTTTTGATATCTACCATATCTACCTTTGTACTGAATCGAAATTAACCGAACCGGATCGGATCGAATCGTATCGAATCGAATCGTACCGGATCGTTTACTAATTTTATGAATCGTCCCTGAATCGAATCGTAGCCTGTGAATCGAGATTCGAATCGAACCGTTTTGTGAGTGAAAGATTCACACCCCTAATATATATATATATATATATATATATACACATACATACATATATACATACAGTTGTCGAGTTGTAAAATGAAACCAGGGGGGATGGTGAAATTTTTCACCAACGGGGGGTGAAGAATTAGAAGGTGCTTTGTTAAAATGGAAATGCTTTTATAACAAAACATTATAACATATAACATTTTTTTTATATCTGCAAAGTGCGAGCCGCGCGCGGGGGGGGGGGGGGGGGGCATTTCGGATGTCGCGCACAGGGATCCAAGGAGCGCTCAGGGAGTTAGTGTGTTTGCTCAGACACATTAAAAATTAGGGGGAACATTGGCCATGTCCCAATTCCAAGTATTACTAGTCGCAATAGAATAATATTTTTGTCTGTAGGGAACAAGGAGCAGACCACCCGGCTCATTGAGCTGAGGCGGGACTTGTTCCATTTCACAGACGGACATGTGATCCCCGGACTGCACTCAGGGCTGAGCGAGTATGCACCGCCTCGACTGCAGACTGAAACCACACTCCGAACCGTGCACTCGCTGAATTGGGAAACGGCGAACATCGCAGAGTAGCAAGTGTAAATAATGGGTGGGGATTTATGACGATTTATGCAACGGTGGCCGACGAGAGTCTGAAAGGAGGACAAAATGTAAAAAAGGAGGACACGTGACAGACGGCCGGACAGACAGCTATAAAACCGGACTGTCCGGACGAAATCCGGACGAATGGTCACCCTATTTAGTCCTGGTTTAAACCTGGTTTAGTCTTGGTTTAGTCCTGGTTTAGTGCCGAAATAGATGCAGAAATAATCTGAATATGACTCACCCATAAGAATGCGGTCAGATCCATTCTAAGAGTTTGCCGTGTTGTCTTTAATAATCCGGAGCTCCGGAGAAAAGGACATAATCCCGAACGTATCCCGTGTCCCGAGGCGAGAGTTCCTTCTTACGTAGCATTAACGTAGGAAGTTAAGGATTCTTCTTCTCTTAGAAATGCCGCGTAAATATCAGGCTCACAGCTGATCGGCGAACAGGCGCAAACACAACAGCGGCAATCGTCATGATTGGCGGGAGCGCGTATCGGGGCGTAATTATGCTGCAACATGATTGGAAGCTGGAGCGCACTGGCCATTTTGACTTAAAAACGGCGAAATTCACCAAAAGTTTAGGGATTCTCATGCCTGATTGATAAAATGCCATAAGGGATGGAAGAAGGGATGCCCGTTTTAGAAGAGGGATGATTTTGACTATTTTTTCCCACAGGGGGGATGCCATCCCCCCCCATCCCCCCTCAACTCGAGTACTGTGTATGTATATGTATATATATATATATATATATATATCGCGCTCTGGAAAAAAATAAGCGACCACTGCATTTTTTCCTGAAATCAGCATCTCTACATGTATTACAGCCATTCCATTCCAGCGTCTGTTGAATTGAAACACAAACACAAAGCTGAGCTACTTCAGTTCTTGCACCAGGAGTGGAATAAAGTCACCCAAGAACAATGTGAAAGACTTGTGGAGAGCATGCCAAGACGCATGAAAGCTGTGATTAAAAATAAGGGTTATTGCACCAAATATTGATTTCTGAACTCTTCTTAAGTGTAAACATTAGTATTATGTTGTTTTAAAATGAATTTGATCTTGTTTCTTTGCATTGTTTGAGGTCTGAAAACATATATCGTTTTTGTTATTTTGACCATTTGTCATTTTCTGCAAATAAATGCTCTAAACGATAATATTTTTATTTGGAATTTGGGGGAAATATTGTCACTAGTTTATAGAATCAAACAAAAATGTTCCTTTTGCCCAAACACATACTTATAAGTAGTAAAATCAGAAAAACTGATAATTTTGCAGTAATCTCTTTTTTTTCCCCAGATCTGTATATATTTATCTCTAGTAAAATCTGGTATTTTCAATGTTTTGTCCTTCCTCTTATAAATCAGATGTTACATTTCCCAGATATTATTGTTTTACTCTTACTTGAGTCGTTTCTTGGACTACAACTTTGTACTTTTACTTCAGTCATTTTATTCTGAAGTAATGTTACAATTCTTAGCTACCCTACCCTACGTCTGCTTATATATGTACTTGACTCAAAAACAAAATTATTCCTTCACTTAGTTGGTCCACGAAACATTTTCTAAATTTTTTTTACTATAAATTTTTTAAAAGGGCCCATATTAGGCGATTTTCTGTTTGTTATAATGTTGTTTCCTCATCACAAACAGACCTGGAGTTGTGTTTTGTTTCATTCACATGTTTAACACACAAATCCTGCTTATTTAGGCTTTTCTCAAACAAAAACACTCCAAAGAACAAAACTCCAGGTATGTTTGTGACGAGAAAACAACATTACAAACATAGATTAGAAAATAGTAATATGGGCCCTTTACAAAACTGTTCCAGATCAACAAACACGTGATATTTGTTTATTCAATACAAAGGCAAATAGAATTCACAAACAAAATGTAAAAATGTTGAAATTGATGTGTTGAAATTACTGACACAAGTAAGAAGACAAAGGAATAAAGCGCGTTTGGAGACAGCTGTAACAAAACACCAAATCCATACTCACTGTTTTCTATTGTGGGGTCATAGGAGTCCACAAACTGGCCTTCAACGAACTGAATTGTCAAAGAGGACTTTCCTGGAAACAAATACAAAAGAACAAATGATTGGTTTGTATACCAGTGTTGGTGTTTACCGGAGAATAAACAGGTATATGAGTTGTTTTACTGCAGAGTTGAAGTGAAATGAAAGGAAAAGCGGGATAAAATTATGACTACTTCTTGATGTAGGTATAGAGGCATGTTTTTTTTTTCTTTCGTCCTGCAAATATAACTCGGGTAAGGGCTGTTTTCGGTTTCCTTTAGTTAGGTTTGATTTAGGGTGATTGAAAGTCTTGATTGAAAGTTTGAAATGGTCCATATTATGCTATTTTTCTGTGTTATAATGTTGTTTCCTCATCAAAAACATACCTGGGGTTTGTTTTGCTTCATTCATACATGTTAAACACACAAACCCTGCTGGCTGATTTCTTCTCTCAAACGGAATACACTCTGTTCCACGTTGTGATGTCATGTGGTAATACAGTATAGGGCACTGTGTTTTTAATCTCCATATACATTCACTAAAAACATTTGGATAAATGTCAGACCTGGAATTAACCATTTCTACTGAACTAAAGGTAAAAAGGTTGCTGTTAACTGAAAAAAATACCACTTCATGACAGACTTATAACACTGGTCTACAAGCAAAATGCTTCCGGAACAAAAGTAGTGACATTTTTCTTGGTTTAGGTCACTAATAAAGAAAAAGTAAGTCAGAAGTGCTGATTGGCTGTAGTTTCCAAGATATAGTATTGGGTCAAAATAGGAAATTTATGCAAAATAAGCACCAGTTCTATCTGAAAAGCCTGTCTGCACATTCACATACATTCATTTTAATATGTCTAGAGTTTTAACATATATGAATAACATATATTATTATATCATTACATATCTTGAATACATTAGCTAACCAACACAGTTATCAATTGATTTTCAGTTCATCTTAACAATATAAATGAGATTTAGCCACTTTTATCTCAGAAGCAGATCGAGTCCTGAAATTTGTAGGTCAGTGTAATAAAGGATTACTGAAATATGTGTGAATAAAACAAAACACAACTCTAAAAGTTTGTTTTTGAGGAGGTAACAACATTATAACACGGCTAAAAGCTCACAAGAGCCAATTTTGTGTAATATAGGAGCTTTTTGGAACGTGAATCTTTAAATACCACACAGTGAGAATGCATTTGATCAAGCTGAGTGCTGGCATGCTAACTGGGCCCTTGTCCTTCCTGTGCATCTCCATCTTGTCCTCTTTCCATCCCCTCGTCCAGCCAGCCGCGTGTCAAATGTTGCTTTTACGCGAACATCTCCACTCCCACACCGCGCGGCGCAGCACTTGTGGCACACGGTAATGCGTCAAAACCAGCGGTGGTCCTGCTTTGGGTGGGCCTAAACCGACATGGCAGCGTGGTGAAGCATTAAAACGCCGCTAGGGTTAGGGTCAGGAGGATGGGAGCGATGGAGAAGACAGATATCCGACTGATATCGCGACTGAAAGTGGGGTTTTACGCGCAAAACACGATTGCGCGACACATCCAAACCAACCCTAAGACTATTAGCCACGAACCGCTTTCTTATAATGGATCCAAAAAGGCCGCTGGAAAACACTACAACTACCAGTCTACGCTAGTTTCATCCTGTATTCCTTTCGCCTGGACTCACCTACGGATCTGTACCCGAGGATGGCGATTTTTCGTGATTTAGGCTGCGGCATTTCTGGCTCGGGTTATCGCATCTACTCCTCGGGGTGTACCGCAACCTCCAAGCGGAGTAGCATCCAAATTCGCAGCGTTAGAAAATCGACATAAAGCCACAAAAAACAACACCAGGAATCGTTAAAATGTAACACAGTCGCGATGTAAACACAACCACGGTTACTACAAACAGTTATTTTAGGTCACGGGGAAAAAAAGCATGGAGTATCTGGACATCTACAATAACTGCGTCACTCCCCTTTGCGATGTAATGAATTAGTAATTGCTACACGGGTGTGATTGGTCGAGGAGAAAGGATAGGCGGGGTTAAGAGGCGTGTGTCGAGCTGTGATTGGACGAAACGTACATCGGTCACGCCAGGCCCCGCTGACGCCGCGCTCTGATTGGTTCCTCCGTGCGTAAAGGCAGTCTGTGTGGTTGGGACCGGTGCCATTCATGAGCCGAGGAGCAGGAGTGAGTAGTGCGTCTAGCGTGACTTCTACAATAAAAACGTGATTATTTTCACATGGTCGCAATTTAGTCATAATGCCGGAGTGAGAAGCAAGATGTGCAGACAGGGAGAGAGGGAAGAGCTGGTGGAGGTGGGTGGGACTCGGCTCTTTTTTTATACCCTGAAAACTACGAATTGTAGTAGACTAGAAGAATCCATTCATTAATTCAAGATTCAAAGCTTTTACTGTCATATCCTCTTCGGACCCGAAGAAAAAAAGTGTATCTAAATTATTATTATTATTATTATTATTATTATTATTATTATTATTATTATTATTATTATTATTATTATTATTATTATTATTATTATTATTATTTAATGGACTGTAATAGTGTTAAATCCATGTCAAGTTAACCTAACCTAAACCTAACAAAAACATTTTTTCGGTCGGTTTTACAGTCGCCTCAAAAAGTTTTTAGACTCCTTTTTAATTAATTAATTAATTTATTTATTTATTTATTTATTTATTAATGTATTAATTAATTTATTTTTTTATGTTTTATTATATTTTTTATGTATTATTTACTTATTTACTTATTTATGTATTTTATATATTTTTTCTTTTTTATGTATTTTATTTATTTTATTTTTTATTTTTATTTTTATGCATTATTATTATTATTATTATTATTATTATTATTATTATTATTATTATTATTATTATTATTATTATTATTATTAATGTATTTATTTTATTATTATTATTTTTTTTTTTTATCATAGTGCAGCCACAAACTAGAGTCTATCTCAAAACTTAAAAGATGTCCACTATAAAGGACACAAATGAATGCACAGTAAAGAAACACCCTGTACAATGAAATTCTTACTTTGCTGCCCACACTGGATACCAAGAGCATGCAAAATAGATAAATAAGATAAAGAGAAGCATGTAAAAAAAAAACAATCTTTACAGAATATACAATACAAGATATAACAATGTATAACATATACAATATATATAACAATACAACAGAATATACACTATGAAAACTAACTAGTTAATAGAGTATAGTCTGCTCGAAATTATTTATCGGAAACTTTGCTTCAAGAATAAATACGTTTTTACATATCATTAACCTCCTGAGACCCATTCATTTGTGTCCTTTATAGTGGACATTGAGTTAAACAGTGTCTTTTAAGTGTTTTGAGACAGACTAGTTTGTGGCTGCACTATGATGAAAAAAATAAATACAAATAAATAAATACATCAATAAACAAATTAAATAAATACAAAATAAATAAATACATAAATTAAATAAATAAAACTAATTCAATTCAATTTCAATTCCTCTTTATTACGGACTCATGGTCCATTTTTTAAAAAACAGACAAGGATTTCAACAATGCAAAACAATAAACATTTATGTTCTTAAAAGACAGCCATACCAGTGTCTCCACATGTTGGACTGACATCGTATTGCACTGAGACTCAAATTTGTGAGTGCCATTATTGTTCCATTGTCTGATTTGTTCAGTCTGCAGATAAAACTGTACATTAAAGTTCTTAGTGCTGCTGCAGAGTGTTCACTCGTGCAGTAACAAATATGTCAGTTGCACTCGTCCATCGTGGGCTCCTCAAAAGCCCCGCAGAGCGTCATAGTAAGCACCTGCAGTCTTTGCAAACTGGATTTTTTGTAATTAATCCAAAGATGGGCTGTGTACAGTGGTGTGCAATATTACAAGAGCCAAACTTACGCATAAGAGTATTGGCCTGAGCATAGAGCGTCCTACATTGCCTGTACATTTCATCATCATCTGCCATGTCCGCAGTGATCACATGCCCAAGATCAAGAAATTAAATTCATAAATAAATACATACATAAATAAATACATACATGCATACATAAGAAATTAAAAGGGATTCTAAAAACTTTTTGAGGCGACTGTAGAAGCTTGTCAGAGATGTTGGTCATTGTTGTTAAAGGTCCCATGACATGGTACTTCTTGATGCTTTTATATGGCTCCTTAATGGTTCCCTAATACTGTAAATGAATCCTTTAAAATCAACACTCACTGCATGAGATATGACTGACAGTCTTCATGAGGCTAGATATGTGTCTAAAATGCTTTATTCTGGGTGTTGCTGCTTCAATGCAAATGAGAAGGACAGAGAGATTGGCTAAGGAGCGGGAGGGGGGGGGGGGGTTTCCCCCGCTGGAAGCGCAGCTCTGCACCGCTGTCTGCTCGCTTCCGTGTTTAACACAGGAAGACAGATGGGAGACTTTGCAATGAAAAAAAGCATATTTACACAGAAAATAAAATTAAACCACTGGTATTTCAGAGGTCCAGAGGGTCGGGTAAGGGACTTGCGAGCCTAGAAACACTCGGACGTGCCTCCAGGCAAATAAAAAAACGCATTTTGCATTGTAGCGCATTCACAGTCCAAACTCTATGTGCGGGATATACAGGGACGCTGAGCGGAGACAGAGGGAGGGGCTGGAGCTGCATTTGCCGATCTGACGTCAAAAAGGTGCCTTGTCTGAACTCGCCCGATTCAACACTGGTTTTGTGTAACGCAGAAAAGGACCGCAAATGCTCAGCTTAGACATTTCGCAACTTTTAGCCATGGGGGCTAAGGTGTTCACTTACCTCCAAATAGAAAAAAAATATAATAATAATAATAATAATAATAATAATAATAATAATAATAATAATAATAATAATAATAATAATAATAATAATTTAAAAGCACTTTTTTTCTTCGGGTCCCAGGAGGTTAAGACATACTGTGATTCTTAACTTGACTTAACTTGAGAACATGATTTAAAGGTCCTATATGAGAAGAGTTGTGTGTTCTCTCATTCACACATGGTTGAGTAATCTTGTAGTTTTAAGCTGTCTACATCTCCAAAGCTCAAAACGCTCTGTTCCACCTTGTGATGTCATCAAGTAG